>CANXME010001864.1:2877500-3477500 GCA_948144175.1 Closterium sp. NIES-65 | reverse complement strand
CAGCTGTGGCAAAGACCAAGTCGTCGACGTACACGAGGATGTAGAACGGCGACAGAGAGGTGTCGGTGCGCAGAAACAGCGACGGGTCCGCAGTAGAAGGAGCAAACACAAGAGCCGCAAGTGTAGTCCTCATTGTGTCGTGCCACTCACGTGGCGCCTGGCGGAGACCGTAGACTGGACGCCGGAGACTCCACTGGGTACCAGGAGGGAAAGACCCAGTGAAGCCTGGTGGGCGGCGCAGCCAGATCTCCTCGTGCAGGCTGCCCTGTAAGAAAGCAGTGCTGAAGTCGAGAGAGTGTAGCTCGTAGTCACGGTGAGCAGCAACGTGCAGCAATACCCGAAGAGTGGTCATCTTCGGGGTGGGGGAGAAGGTCTGAAAGTAGTCAACTCCCTGCCGCTGACTGAAGCCAGGAGCCACGTAACGCGCCTTGAAGACAGGCGGAGAACCCGGCGGCCGCTTCACCCTGAAGATCCACATGCCACTGACGATGTTCGCCCCACGAGGGGGGACAGCATCAACGTAGGTGCCTGTGGACTTCCAGGAAGCCATCTCTGCATCCATAGCTGCCTGCCACTGAGAGGAGTAGGGATTCTCTATCGCCTCCGCGTAAGAGCGCGGAGTCGGGATGTCAAGTGCATCCGGGTCTCCCTCAGGGGTAAGCAGTACGGACACGAGATGAGGTGAAGCAGCTGCCAGACACTGGAACTCCCCTCCTCTGTCCAAGTGCAGGCGCAGAACAGGGAAGTCCGAGCCAAAACTCTGCCTGAGCTAGAGACGAGCTGCGCGGATCCAGTCAATCAGCACCTCAGTGACATCACCCTTGCTGCGCAAGGGGAAGACTGTGGTGTAACGCGAGTAGTCGTCAACAACGAGCAGGAAGTAGCGCTCGTGGCCGTGTCCACGGACGCGGGCTGGGCCCCACACGTCCATGTGAAGCATCTGCAACGGGGCCTCTGTCGGAGGAAACTGGGAGGAGTGAGGGGCAGCACGCTGGCGCCCCTCGACATAGGGGACACAGGCAGGGCCAGGGCCCTGAGGAAGGGGAGGGAGGGACCGGGGCAGACTAGACACAAGAAGACGGGAGGCCATGCCTCTGAGCCGAAGCAGAGAGGGGTGACCAAGGCGGTGGTGGCAGAGGAGAGTCTCGTGAGATAGGAGACGACACGAACAGGGGGCAGACTCAGGACCAGACCTGGACGCTGCAGCAAACACCTGACCCGACGCAGCTACCCTACCAGACTCAGCAACGGGAGGAGACGCAGTGGTCAGTGTGTACAGGCTCGACCCTGGCTGACGGGTAAACGTAGCCAGGTGTCGGCCTGAGCTAGCCTCGGTGCAGTGCGTCACCCGCTGGCGCGCAGGAGTGAACTAGTGGACACCCGCATCCTGTAGGTCAGCACCACTCACCAGGTTCGTAGAGAACGAGGGGAGGTAGAGACCAGACAGGGTGCCAAAGGGAGCCGCCGGACACGGGAGGACTATGGAGAAGCGAGACAGGACAGGGCCCCTAGAGGGGTCAGCCAGGGACACTGCAACCGGCCGACTAAGCGGCGTGAGTGTGGTGCGGTCCTGAAAGAAGGAGCGAGAAGCCCCCGAGTCAAGGGTGAAGGTGAGGGATGCCGAAGCCGACGTAGTACCTGAGAGCGCAGACTCACCAGTACCTGAGGGCGCAGACGCACTGGCACCTAGAGCAGCAGCCTCACCAGCACCTAGAGCAGCAGTACCAATGCCCGGGTCGGGCGGGAAACACAGGTAACAGTCACCCTCATCACTAATAGTCACAGCATACATTGCAGCAAGGATAGCATCAACGTCAAGATCATAGATAGCTACGCCTGCCCTAGACAGCTCTCCCCAGCGGGGGATCTCACTGGCCTCCGGGAACTGCTGACGCCAAGCGTCCGTCAGGCGGCCAAAGCAGCGCTGGGTGGGGTGGGCACCCCCACACTGCTCACCCGCGCGGTCGCCGGTGCGAAGGACGTAGGTGCAGGGACCAAAGCCCCCACCACGCTGACGCTGCGTGTACCACTCACGGAGCTGCTGAGGGGGGGGATGTCCCGAGAACGCTGCTGCTGTTGCTGCTGCTGCTGGCGCTGACCCAGTACCAGTGCTGCTCCGCTGCAAAGCGCCACCCCGACCACCTCCACCTCCTCCTCCACCGCCTCCTCCACCTCCGCCACTACCGCTGCCTCCGCTAGGACCGCCGCCACCTCCGCCGCCTCCGCCTCCACTGCTGCCACCGACACCTCCACCCCCTCCACCACTCCCACCGCCACTCCCACTCCCCCCGCCACCTCCACCGCCACCTCCACCGCCCCCGCTAGCTCCACCCGCGCCCTTGCCCCCCTTGCCCTTGCCAGAGCGGCGTCTCCCGCTAGGGGCAGACGCAGCACCGACCGACTCAAGACCAACGAGGTCGGCCGCAGCGGAAGAGGCGTCAGAGGGCAAAAGGGGGGAAGGAGAACACCCCTCAAAGATGGGGGTGCGAGGGTCACCACGAGAGGCTCCTACAGCGACGATGCTCTTCTCCGCTGCTAGGAGGGCCTTCTCTAAGAGGTCAACAGTGAGAGTGGTGGGACAGACCGCGAGGAAGTGGTCCCTGACTACACGAAGGGAATCAGGGAGGCGGGTGACTATAAAATAGAGATTGATGTACATGGGGTGGGGGGGGGTTCATGGCGCAGAACTCAGCAGGAAGCGCGGCGCGGTAGCGAGTGTCACTAGTGCGGAGGTGCGTAATGAGGTCAGCGACTGTGGGAAAGGCAGTAAGGTTAGGGAAGAGGAAGGGTAGCATGAGGCGGCTCAGTGCAGCAGTGGCAGGGGAAGAGTAGCGCGCAACTACAGCGTCGTACAAGGTCTGAGCACTCTTGTACTGACTAAAGTGCGCGCGCTCAGCGGTAGGCAGGTGGCAACGCACAGCAAGACGTGCAGCAGCATCGCGCGTGGCCCACTGGGAGCGAACAGTGGGGTCAGCATCAGCAGTAGGGGCAGGAGAGGCGCCCGAGGTGAGGTCAAAGAGAGAGAGACCGTCTGCCATATCGCACTGTAAGTACAGCTGCAGGTCGTCGACCCAGACCTCAAAGTCAATGGCGCGACCCTCAGCGTCAAAAGCGAGGACACTAGGGGTGGCCATGACGACAGAGACTAGCAGGACCAACTGTAGGACAGGGGCAGTGCAGTGACAGAAGCGCTGTTCTCACCAGACAGGGCGGTTCGGGCTGTTGAGGAGCACATAAAAAAACGGCAACACTGCTGCTCGGACGGCCCAGCAGCAACTGCGGCTCGGCGGTACCAGCGGCCCGGCTCCTCAGGCGGCTCGAGCGGCTCGGGCGGCTCGGCTCCTCAACGGGTCGGGCGGCTCGGGCGGCTTGGCTGGGTCGGGCGGCTCAGGCTGCTCGGGCGGCTCAGGCTGCTCAGCGGCTCGGCTCCTCAGCGGCTCAGGCGGCTCGGCTCCTCAGGCGGCTCGGGCGGCTCGGCTCCTCAGCGGCGCAGGCGGCTGGGGCGGCTCGGGCGGAGCGGGCGGTGAGGGGCGGCGGCGCCGCAAGGTAGGTGGCGGAGCCGCAGTAGGAGAGGCGGCAGGTCCGCAGAGAAGGGCGGCGGGGCCGCAGCGAGAGAGGTGGCGGGGCCGCGACGAACGGCGGCGGGGCCGCAGTGGGAGAGGCGGCGGGGCCGCAGTGAAGGGCGGCGGAGCCGCTGAGAAGGGCGGCGGGGCTGCTGCGAGAGAGGCGGCGGGGCCGCGACGAAGGGCGGTGGGGCCTCAGAGTGAGGCAGCAAGGCCGCAGTGAAGGGCGGCGGGGCCGCTGAGAAGGGCGGCGGGGCCGCAGTGATAGAGGCGGCGGGGCCGAATCGACGGGCGGCGGGGCCGTCAGGGCGGCGGGGCCTAATCGACGGGCGGCGGGCCGAATCGACGGGCGGCGAGGCCGTCAGGGCGGCGGGGCCTAAGCGACGAGCGGCGGGGCCACTAGGGCGATGGGGCCGCTAGGGCGTAGGGGCCGCTAGGGCGGCTCGACGAAGTGAGGGCCCGGAGCGCGACTCAGGCTGAGCGCGCTTTGGGCAGAAAAAAAAACAAGCTCGATGTGGTGGGCCCTAGGCACAGTTCCCAGGGGGAACCTGCTCTATACCATGTGAAAAGTAGAACGAGAATGAATTGACTATGGAATGGAAGTGATACAAATATGCAACCCTAGAAATGTGTACCCCATATGAGCTACCCCACTATAGCCTACACAAGCTTATAATTTGACAGAGTTGTGACGAGGTATACTATAGTTGGTTGTAAGGAATTTTCTCGGCATTCCTTACGGAGCCCGACTACATCGCGTACAGCAACAGCCGTTGTTCGCCCGTTACTGCTAACGGCGCTTCGCCGGCTTCGCGCGCACTGTTTCACCAAACCTCCCACTGCTGGTCGGCCGTGTCAGCCTACGCTTCAGGACTAGCCCGAGCCTCGTTTCCAGCGTAGCACTAGCTAGCTCGCACGCACCGTGTTGCCGATTGCATGTTTCGCGTATAAATGTTCGCTCATGCCTTCGCTCACATTTTTTAACTCGTTTTGACACCTTAGTGCAATTCTCGCTACTTCGATTCATTGCACCCGTAACACTTGGTATTCAGAGCCTCTTTCCTTTCGGACCGCGCATCTCCGCACCCCAGGAAATCAACTTTTGATTTTTCACTCGAAGGGACTCACGTACCTTAGCACCTAGGAGACGTTGTCCTCGCGTTCTCTCGTAAACGCGTGCAGCCACGACTGCGCCTAGACTAAGACGAGCTGACGCCCTTCGAAATGGCTGAACATATCGACGTCACGGTTCCCACCCTTCCACCTGGCGCCAGACGTCTGGGTCATTTGCGATATCTGTGGCGATCTTGCCTTGCTGGCCGTCTCACTGGGCTGGGCGCCACGTGACTCACCCTCACTGGCGTCTGCACGGTTTCCCTCCACCCTCGTCCCTCGGTTCGTCCCTCCAGATGGGATGCCTTGCTCATCCTCTAGTGACACGTCTTCCGAATCCCCCTACTCCTCCTCCATATATTCCTCATCTTCATCATCTTCGCAGTCATTCACTGGTCCACCTCCCTGCTGTCGCTCAGGCCTCCCGTGCCTTTCCCGCCATGGCCCAGATCTGGCTTTCTCTCTGGCCACAGCCGCTGCCAGGCCTCCTCGCACTGTCCTTCCGCGCGCACCTTGTCCGCTGAGTCCCCTCCCCGCCACCGGCGCTTGTCCCCGAGTTCTTGCTGGCGGGTTTCCCGCCGCTGCCTCCGCTGCGCGTTCTCGCAGTAGCCTCTGCCGCGCTGTTCCCTCTCGGCGCCTGTCAATCACGGTCACCTGCTCCTCTTCTACGACGGCCGCCCCGTCTTCCGCTTCGGCCTCCGCCCGTTCCGCTCTTTCGTGGGGCCGATCCGCCTCGTTCCCCGTACCTGATGACGGGTAGGCGCCGGCCGCCTCGGCGTGAAGTAATCGTGGCGGCGGGATCTCCTGCTGTGTCCACCCTACCAGCGGCCTAGGGTGGGTAGGTGCCAGCCCTGTTCCGAGCCGTCACGGACTGCCTGACTGCGGGTGTTGGCGACGCGTCTTCTGCGCTGCCGAGCACGCCTGCTCGACCAAGGGACCCTGTGTAACGCTCCCCGCGTGGGCGCACTCATCCGTTTCTCCGTGCGCGCGGCCATTCTTTCCGTCGCCGTCGTCCCCCTCGTCCGCCACTGACTGGCCAGGCTCGTCCTCGACCTCAGCTCCAATCGCCTGCCGCACGGTCCCAGCCGTTGCAGCTCCCTCCGGCTCGGTCCCAGTCTGCATCGTCTCGCTCGGAGACAGCGGCTGCGCCAGCGCAGTCTGCGCCGCCAACCCCTCCGCCGCGGCCTCCCCCTCCAGCGCCGGAGTCGGCATTGCCTTCGCCGACTTGTCCTCCTACCCCTGTCCCTTCGCCCCCTCAGCCCGATTCCGCACCTCCGGTTGGCGTGCAGGCGCATCCCCCGACGTCGGCCCCAGGGCCAGGCGCGGCGCCGCCACCCCCTCAACCGTTTGCTCCGCCTCACGCGCCGCTCGCGGCGGGGCCGACTCCTGTTGCGCCGTTTGCGTATTCGTACCCACCTCGGTTGGATGTGGCCGGGTCTGCTCCTCCTGGCCCTCGTGGGCTTCCCTTCCCTGTTCCCGCTCCCCATGGGCCTCAGCGCCAGCACCCCCTTGTGCCGGGGTCTCGCCTCCCTGCGGCTCGATTCGGATTTGTGAGTTCCCCGCATTCCCACCTCCTCCCTGCACTTTGCATGATGTTCTCCCCTGCCCCTCAATCATCAGCTGTGTCTTGCGATTCCCCCGTCCCCCGCCATCCTGCGCCCCCTGCATTCCCGCACCACCAGCCAGTGCCTGGCATCTCCCATGGCTGCTGGAGCGAAGACGAGGTGCCTGGCACCGCTCATGACCCTGAGGTGGATTGGGATGGTGTCTCCCCCCCCGAGCCCTCCTTGGGGTGAGCCGCGGCCTGGAGACGGGGCTTACCAGTCCCGTGGGATGCACCTGGCGGAGATTGGCCGCTGCGTGACAGAGCTCTCGTTCGTGCTTGACCTCTTGCATGACGCCCTTCAGTCGCGGGAGGTGGTGGCCCAGGATCCGCAGATGAATGAAGACCAGCAGGGGCGGGTGCCGCGTGCAGTGTCGAGTGCGCTGTGGGATGTCCTGCATCTGCCGCTTGAGCCCGCGGACCCGTTGCTAGACGATGGACCTGGTGCTGCAGCTTTCCGCACAGTAGCCAAGGCTGCTGAGGGGTGCCCGCATGGGATCGTCCCTGCGATCGCGTATGTGCTTCGGTGGCTTGGGCGGCGGGTGAAGAGGATGTAGGTGTTGCCTTGGCTGCTGCTTTGGTGGTCGCCTTCTTTTTCCCCATGGCTTGGGGACTTACCTTAGTGCCACCCAGTCAGTACTATACTTGCATGCTTGTACTGCCCCTTGTATTACTCCTCCTTTCCTATGTTGTCCTTGCCACCCCAAACGCGCGGCCGAATGCCGCGCTGTCAAGCGTCGGCCGCCGAAGGCAGCCGGCGCGAGCCGCTGGGCTGGGTGGATCCACACTCACCAGAGTATAATGAAAGAACTGGGCCGACTATAAAGGAGCTCGTACTACATATAGGCCTACTGCAGGGGCTACACTAAGGACACAAGCCATAGGAGGCCTTATGGCAATGCTATCTAATGCTATACTAGGCTAGAGAACCAGGAGGGGCTAAGGACTGGGCCTAGTGCCCGTCTCTCTCTCTCTCTCTCTCTCTCTCTCTCTCTCTCTCTCTCTCTCTCTCTCTCTCTCTCTCTCTCTCTCTCTCTCTCTCTCTCGCTCTCTCGAACGAGCCGCTGGGTTGGGTGGATCCACACTCACCAGAGGTGAGAAACTGGCGGATTTTTTTCTCTCTCTCAGTGGTGGATCCCCCCTGTCAGTGGTGTGCTTTTCTCTCTCTCTCTCTCTCTCTCTCTCTCTCTCTCTCTCTCTCTCTCTCTCTCTCTCCCTCTCCCTCTCCCTCTCTCTCTCTCCCTCCATTTCTCTCTTTCTCTCTCTCTCTCTCTCTCTCTCTCTCTCTCTCTCTCTCTCTCTCTCTCTCTCTCTCTCTCTCTCCCTCCATCTCTCTCTTTCTCTCTCTCTCTCTCTCTCTCTCTCTCTCTCTCTCTCTCTCTCTCTCTCTCTCTCTCTCACTCTCTCTCTCTTTCTTTCTCTCTCTTATCTTCTGCCTTTTTGTATGTGTCATCCCATGGCAATGTTTTTTGCCCTTTGGTTCTTCATATTAGTGTCGGATATTAAGTTTCTCGAAGCTTCGATTGCCTCCCTCAAAAAGCCTCCTTGAGGCGTGGGGTGAGAAAACTGAAGAGCAACCAAGAGATCCTTGAATAAGGCTTCTCTTGACTCTCACAACGGAAGGCACAACAAAAATTTATAATTAGAAAGAGCAACTCCATAGAGCTTATCAATAACTTCTAGGCAAGCGCCCTTAGACCCTCAATGGTCTATTCCCTTTAAACACCTTTTCACAGCAAAACTAAACGGGAAAAGATCAACTTCATGATGCTCTAGAGAGCTTCTAGGCAAACGCCTTAGACCCCAAATGGTCTTTCCCCTAAGGGCTAGCCAACCGGCAATAAGAAACAGCCCAAGGGTACGGCCAATAGCCTTCGTGCGGTTATGTGCCGCGTCGAGTTTACACCGCCGGCGCGGGTCCGTGAGGACCGTGCCCACCACCAGGGCATGCATTGGCAGTGTGGCCCGACTGGCCGCAGCGGAAACAGGTGCCGCGGAAGCCCCTAGCATCGCAGCCAGGGGCCGTGCCAAGTTTGCCGCCAAACCTCGTGGGGCCTCGTCCTCCAAGGGAAGAACCGCGACCATAGGAGCCTTGGGCACGGTTCATCGCTGCCACATCCGCGAGTGCCTGCTTGAAGGGGCGCGAAGTCAGCACACTTTTCTGCTGGTACAGCTTGAAGCGGTGCGCCGTCTTGAAGTCGGAGGCATCGGCGACTTGAAGGAGTTGGAAGCGATCGGCGATGAGCGCGTACACCTCTTTGAAGTGCTCGAGAGCGCCAGCGGTGTCGCCGTGGCGTATCTTGTGCTCCGAGTGCTTCAGGTACGCGCGCAGGTCCTCCAGAAATTCCGCTTGCTCGCGTACTCCGGCGTGGTGAAATGAGGAGGCGGGAATGGTGGGATTGGTGGAGGGGAGTGGAGGAAGGTGCTCAACGGGTGCAAGAAAGAAGTTGTGTGCATGAGCCTCACCCGCATCATCTTCTGAGTCGCTGCCGTCATTGTCGTTGTTGGGCACCGCAGCAGCAGCATTTTCCCTTTCGACGCGAGGGACTTCGGGTGCGCGTGCGTGATGCGCCAAATCGTTTCTTGCATTTGCGTCTTTAGCAGATGCAGAAATTGTTGTCGTTGTAGCCGTAACTGCCGGCGACTTCTGTTGTAACAGCGCCAAAAGCGCTTGGACCTGGTCGTTGGTCAATGTCAGAGTCAATGCAGGGTCAGCCGTCGCGTCAGACGAAGACCCAAGTCGACGCCTCCGGCGCTGACGCGACGGTCCGGCCACAGGTGCTGTATCTCTCAACGGAACCGGGGGTGACGCTCCGTTTTGCCAGGGGTGACGCTCGGGGGTGGCGCTTTCGGGAGCGTCACCCTGACCCGGGAAGGAAAAACTAAAACCCCATCGGGATGGCATGCGCCGTTCGGGAGCCTAAACCCTAAAATTTAAGGGTTGAGGCTCCCGAACGGCATGCCATCCGTCTGGGGGTTTTTTTTTTTGCCCCGGGCAGCTTGTCGTTTTGTGCTAGCGACTTTGTCGCTAGCGCGCCTGCTACGTCCCGTTGAGATATACTAGGCTGCGCAGTGGCGAAGTCAACAAAAAAGCCAACCAGCAGCACCCCTCGACACCTGTGGCGCCAGTTGCGCCTGTGGCGCAAGTGGCGACGGAGGCACCTGCAGCACCTGTGGCGCCACACGCTCCTGACGCTGTGCACGCGCCAGCCTAGTATATCTCAACGGGACGTAGCAGGCGCGCTAGCGACAAAGTCGCTAGCACAAAACGACAAGCTGCCCGGGGCAAAAAAAAATAAACCCCAGACGGCGCATGCCATCCCGATGGGGTTTTAGTTTTTCCTGCCCGGGTCAGGGTTGTTGGGAACAATAAGTCTTAAGCGCCTCTGTCGTGTCGAAACTCAGGACACTAGCGAAGCAGTCCGAATCGAAGCATCGCGAGTCAACCCTCGGAGGTTAGAGTAACCGCCTGGAGGTTACAGGAAAGTCAAAGGTCAGCGACCTTTGACTCGACAATTACAGCGCGACAGCAAGGACACACAACTGACTCGACATTGAGCAGTTGCCCGAGTCGCACTGTATCGAATCGCAACAGTAAAACGGTTTGAATTTATCTATTCGTATTCCTTGTACTCTTATATAAACCTTTGTATTTGCCTGTTTAATCAACTTACTTTGCCCTCACACACTAGCGCAAGGTGGTTCAATCACTCTTTATTTCAACGCTTCCGCTATTACAATCCTACTCAGACCTTAAGCTCTACAAAGATCCTAGGGCTTCTCAGCCCAACATGGTATGAGAGCACTTAGAGTTTAAAGGTTACTTTTCTCTCAACACTCAATACAAAGAAATTAGACGTGTCTACAAGGAAGGAGAGGAGCTCCTCCAACGGCTCTCCAGGCACTACTCCTACTCCACCTCCTGCCTCCGGCCTACAGACAGAGGAGGGAACAACCACAAGACCAGCAGCTGGGTCCACGGAAACACCCGCAGGCTTCGATCCAAACATGATGGAGAAATTTTTCTCCTTCATGTCCTTCTACGAGCAACACCAGCAAGGAGTGCCTGCGCAGTCAAACAACAGCAACAACAACAACGTTACTCCGATGAGCCTCGACGGCTCATCCTACGCACGCGGGATTCAACAACAACAACAGCAGCCTACCTTTGCGCCGTACGAGCCCCAATGTGGCTCCGTCAGCTTCATGCCGCAACCGCAACCTGCATCGGGACAAGAAAGGACATTGGATGCGTTACAAGTCCAATCGCAATTCGCGCATGTCCTAAAACTACAAACGACAAAGCCCTTCGACGGCAAAGATTTCTTCACCTGGTCGTTCGAGTTTGAACTGATGATGGAAGGAGCACAGATTCTCGGCTTCTTCGACGGGTCCCTGCCATATCCAACAAACGGGACGCAATATGAGAAGCAGCAATACACATATCAATCGATGATGGCGTACACGATTCTACTGAGGAACATTACCTCGACCCAGCAGCAGAACATCAGGACTTACCGAGGCTACGGCAACTCCGCGGAGCTCGCGTACAACCACCTGAAGAACCTGTATCAAGCAACAGACAGCGTAAACCAAAGCAGGTTAATGGCGCAGTTGACAGCGATTGAAATGAAACCAGGCGAGAAAGGCATGGCTTATATCAGCCGCTGCCGCGAACTGCGCGACAAGCTTCTTCGATGCGGCGGGTCAATTTCAGAAGACGCCTTTGTCACGGTGGTCATCGGCGGTCTCGGCCCCCACTGGCGCTCCACTCGCGCCATATTACGAGCACACGGGAGGATCTCCGAAGCGGCACTCTGCGCCGAAATTCATGCTGAGCAGCAGGACATGGACCTGCAAGAAGAAAGACACAAGAAGAAAGCATCAGCACCAGAATTTGCTTTTCACACTCAGTGACGACACAACGGCAACAACAATTGACAACAAGTGAAAACGGTACCTCCGTTCTGTCAGAATAATATATAACTCTATATATTGTTTTGTAACTGCCTGTAGTGTAGAATACTGTAGTCATAGAAGTTTCTGTTTGGTGGTGCACCTTTCTTTTTTCTTGCCTATTTGTACTGCTCGCTCTATAGTGAACCCTCTCTTTTGTCTTGACAAAAATCTCTCGACACTCCACCTCCTACCCAAACCCTAGGCCACTATGGCTCCTAACTTAATCTCTCACTAGTTTTCACATGGTACAGAGCATGCTTCGATCCTAGCCCGTGGTTTCTTTTTCGTAATGGCACCCTCGGTTGCGGCCTGCGTCGTCCCGCTCGTTCACCCTTCCCGTCGCGCGCTTGTTGTTGTAAAAGTCGCGACATTCGCGACGAAGGGCGCGGCTGTCGTGGCGACGAGCTGGGCGGCCGTCGTGCTGGCTCCGCCCGTCGTTTGCGGCCACGCTGCCCCGTCGCCGTTTCGTCGCACCTTCGCTCCGGCCCCCTGTCCCGCCCGTCGCGCCCATTCCACTGTCCCCGCCCTCCCTCCCACCGGCCCCGCTACAGCTGTCGCGAACGCTCCTGCTGTGAGGGAATGTCGCGAGGGTGGCGAGCAGTGGAGGAAAAGTGGCGGCGGTGGCGGACAGTGGGGGAGGTGGCGTGACGGGGTGACCGCTGTGAGACGCCAGCAGCGCCTGTCTTCGCCCTTAATCGCCCCATGCGCGACTGTCGCTGTGGGGGGGAGGGTGCAGGGGTGGCGGGAGTGTACCCGAAGGAACCAGCCGCTGCCCTCCTCTCTCCTCTCTCTCCCTGCAGCTCCTGTCGCTATGGGGGAAGGGGGGGAGTGTGAGGGGGTGGCGAGAGACATTCTGCCAAGCCAGCAGCCGCCCTTCCTCCTCTCTCTCTCACTGTCGTGCGTGCCGCTGTGGGGGGGAGGGTGAGAGAGGGTGGCGGAAGACAGCCGGGTATCTGCTGCTGCCGCCCGCTGCTACTTTGGCACCTCCAGCTGTCGCCCCTGTCGCCACCTGCCCTGTTTTCTGTTTTCTGCTGCTGGGGCCTGCAGGTGCTGCCGTCGAGCCGCTGCTGTCCTGCTGCGTGATGCAGCCACAGAGCCTGCTCCTCAGGCGACCTGCCGCCTCCCACACCTGTTACTGCTACTTCCTTGGCTGAGGGTTGGCTACAGCTGTTTCTGCCACTTTTGCACCGGTTACCACTGCTTTTGCCTGCCACTGTTTCTTCCGCTGCACCTGTATGGTGTACCCCATTATGGGGGCGTTGACTGCACTTTCTTCCCTACAGGCACTTATGGGGGCGTGTCAGAATAATATATAACTCTATATATTGTTTTGTAACTGCCTGTAGTGTAGAATACTGTAGTCATAGAAGTTTCTGTTTGGTGGTGCACCTTTCTTTTTTCTTGCCTATTTGTACTGCTCGCTCTATAGTGAACCCTCTCTTTTGTCTTGACAAAAATCTCTCGACACTCCACCTCCTACCCAAACCCTAGGCCACTATGGCTCCTAACTTAATCTCTCACTAGTTTTCACACGTTCTGCCACATCTGCAAGACCTCGGGCCATCCTCGCACGCATTGCCCGTCTCGTCAGACAACACCACAGCGACAACTACGGCCTTCAAGCTCCCAAGTTACTTCAACACAAGCAAGTCCGACAACCACAATCCAAGCTTCAACGACTTCAACTGGACAACCTGCACAAGGAACAAGAAGCATCGTCAATTGTATGGTGAAGATAAACGATTCTTGCACAACAGAGTCACCACCCCACTACTCACCAGAAGAAGAGCTCGACAACAGGACGCCTCGCCGCGAATCACTCCAGCCAAATCCGACGTACGCCGCCATCGCTCAAAGCGAACCGTCCGGCCAAGACACTTGGTTCTTGGATAGTTGCTGCGGACAACACATGTGCTCCTCCGGGCGCTTCGAACAACGCGAACATCGACTCCAGCGAGAAGTAGTCATCACGGTCGCCAACAACCAGAACCTGCGCACAAGACGACAAGGAGTCGTTCAGCTTCAATCAACAGAGACTAGCGTCATACTACACATGTCAAAAGTACTCATCGCAGAAGGACTCAGTTACAACTTACAAAGTGTTAGCCAGCTGATGGCAAAGGGGATTCACTTGGAAGCCGACAGCACCACCCAGGAGTTTAAGTTATACCACGGGAGGGGCGGCCTCTACATCGGGAAAGCAGTGTTGAAGAACAACGTCTTCGTTCTTGACTTCGTCCCCGACCTGGGCACTGCAGACAGCGACGCCATCGTCAACTTTACCGACTGGACACACCCTCCGGACCTCGATTCCGACTTCAGCCCAGGAGGCTTCTGGTACTCACACACCATCCCTGAAGCAGATCGAACACGAGCATTAGCAACAATTCAACAAACGACAGCAGCAGAGACAACATCGACAGCAGCAGAGACAACATCGCCAGCAGCAGAGACAACATCGGCAGCAGCAACAACATCGGCAGCAGCAGGAACAACGACACCAGTCATCGTCGACGAAGCACCACCAACACCCGCACAACAGCTGAACCCGACTCAACGAGAAGTCCACCGAAGCGCCAACTTCGTCGCCAGCTTCTACTCCAACTCCGACGCGTATCAACGATCACCCGGACACCGCGCCTCCGAAGACATCTGGCACGCACGCACAGGACATCCAAGCAACACGGTATTAAACAATACGATACGAGCAGGGGTGCTAGACAAAGATTCGCTACTACTACTCGACGGCAGAGAACTTCAACGTGCACGAGGGACTTGCCTCATCTGCCCCGAGGCCGACTTACCACATCGACCGTTTTCCTCTCACCACAACCCGAGCGCACCTGCATACGCACCACTCGAAAAGGTTTACCGCGACATCCTCTACAATCGAGAACCAGGCCAAGTGACCTATAATTACACGATCACCTTCATCAACGCCGCCACTCGATACGTCTGGCATCGCAACCTACCCAGCCGCGACATGGCACTCGCAGCGTTCGCCGCCTGGCTACCGATAGCAGAGAGGGAATCAGGAACGCAGCTGAAAAGCTTCCAGTCAGACGGAGGTGGCGAGTATACCTCTCAGCGCTTCAAGCAGTACCTGGCGGAAAGGGGGATCAAGCAACTCCTCTCCCTTCCCTACGCACATCAGCAGCAAGGTGTTGCAGAAAGAATGAACAGGACTCTGCAGAACAGCATGCGCAAACTACTACGTGGCATGCGGCTACCCAACCACCAGTGGCCAGCAGCAATGGACCATGCTGTCATGCTGCACAACTTGCTGTCGTCGTCGTCACTCCCGAACAACGCATCACCGCATCTGCTGTGGACAGGAAAGCAGGGCAGCACAAAAATGTTACGAGTTTTCGGGTGCATGGTACAGTACCAACCCCCAGAAGCACGAGCGGGAAGATTTTCGCAACGAGCACAGTGGGGACTACACCTCGGCATCGAGAAAAATTACAACGCGTGGAGAATCTTCGACGTCCACACAAAAGAAATAGTAGCAGCACGTGATGTGATCTTCTACGAACGACTCACCCTTCAGACGTACCTCGCCAACTTGCACGAGAATCGGGACCTCACCGGTGGCTTTCATGGTGACCGAGCCTTCGCTTCAGCAGCGGACGAAGCAGACTGGGACGAACATAACGTCGACAACGCATCGGAAGAAGCCGGACCTCTCCCGTACTGCTCCGTCGACGTGCCCATGGATGAAGACAATCCTCGCGACAGTAACAACGCCGAAGTCTTCTACCATTTCGCCGACAACGGTTACGTAACACCTGCGACAGTCAACACCAACGAAGCAGAAAGGATAGGGCCAAATTTCATCCCCGACCCAGAAGCGGGAGACGAAGCAGCTTATCCCGAGGATCCAAAACTTCCCCGATACTCACAAACTGGGTTGCAAATCCTCGGCCTCGTCACCGCAGTCCACGGGAACACCGGCAACACTCTTCCTAAAGAGCCTGCGACAGTTCAGCAGGCTCTGGGGGGGGAACACAGGGAGAAATGGCGTGAAGCCATGGACAGGGAATTAAAGGCATTGGAGGAACGCAACACCTGGAAGGTCGTTCCCGCAAGCGTGGCACGGAACAAGACCATTCTCACCGGGAAATGGGTCTTCCGCATCAAGACAAAAGCTGACGGCACAATCGAGAAGTTCAAAGCACGCTGGGTCGTGCGTGGATTCGACCAGGAACAAGGACGAGACTTCACCGAGACTTTCGCCCCAGTTAGTCGACATACCTCTCTTCAAATTCTCCTCGCCGTCGCCGCCATGAAGAAGAAGAAGCTGCGACAGATCGATGTCGCCAACGCATTCCTCTACGCACCCGTCGACGCCGAAATCTTCGTCGAACTCCCACACGGCACTCACGGAAACCCCAACCAAGTCTGTCAACTACTGAAATCGCTCTACGGAATCAAACAAGCCCCGCGACTGTGGCAACAGCACCTACACACCCGCCTTACCCGCATCGGATTCCGGCAACTGCCTCACGACCAAGGAATGTATCGCCTCACCAAAGGCGCAGACTACATCCTACTGATCATCTATGTCGACGACTTGCTTTACATCGGCTCCACCGACGACGTCATCACTTGGTTCGAAGGGGAGCTGCAGAAGGACCTCACACTCACCGTCTCCTCCACCGTCACCCAGTATCTCGGACTCAACATGTGAAGATAGGTAAACAGGAATGCATGAACTATGAATGAAAGTAGTACAAATATGAAACCCTAACTGGGTTGTACCCCCTATGGGATACCCCACTACAGCCTACACAGCAGTATAAGCTATAGATATGTTCTGACACACCCCCATAGGCAAAGTGGGGGAGAACAAGGGGTCACAAGACCAGTCAAGCAAGACAAAGCAAAGCTCAGGGTGGATCACAAAGTCACCACACAGTCCGAGCACAAGAGCAAGGCCAAAGGCCAGTTCACAAGCAAGAGTACAGACATATATATAAAGCTAGACAAGCAAGAGCAGGTATATATATATGTCACAGTACAAGTGAAGTCAAGAGGAGAGCAAGTGAGGCAAGACAGGCACAAGACCCAGCTGGGTGCAGAAGCGCTGATGGTCACAAGGCGCAAGTGCCTTGGTGAACACATCAGCAGTGTTGGCCTCAGAGGCCACGTACGCAAGTCGCAACTGACCACGCTGCTGCAGCTCACGAGCAAGGAAGTAGCGGAGAGCAATGTGCTTCGTTCTGTGCTCCAAGCGCTGCTCTCGACACAAGGCCAGCATAGCCTTGTTGTCTACGTACAGCACTGGAGGAGAACGAGGCGGCTCTCCAAGGTCAGTCAGCAGGTAGGTGAGCCAGCGAAGCTCCTGTGCAGCCATGGCCCCGGCGTAGATCTCAGCCTCACAACTGGAGCCGAGAACCGAAGACGAGCGAGTAGACCGCCACGAGACAGAGCCGGAACCAAGGCTGAAGGTGTAACCCTGTGACGACCGCTGCGTAGCCTGGTCGTCAGCCCAAGAAGCGTCCGCGTGGCCGGTAAGGACCACTGGACTCCGCCCTCCAAGCACTAGCCCCATGCCTGACGTACTGCACAGGTAGCGCAATACCCTCTTCGCTGCAGCCATGTGCTCCGGTCTGTGTCTCCCAGGAGCAACATAGCGTGCAAGAATGCTCAGAGGGTATGCAAGGTCAGGTCGTGTGCAGGTCATCAGGTACATGAGGCAGCCAACACGCTCCGCATACGGACCACTCGACTCTACGGACTCATCCGAAGGCAGAGCTGAGAGTGAGTGGCGAGTAGGCAGAGGAGTGGCCTGAGGCGAGGAGTACGTGAAGCCGAAGCGCTGAAGGACCTGCTGCACCATGTGTGACTGAGTCAAGGTAATGGTGCGGCGTGCTCTGTCCCGAGTGATCTGCAAGCCAAGGTAGCTGCGCAGTTCACCCAGGTCTGTGCACGTGTGTCTCTTCAACAGCTCGGACTTCACGTAGGCGAGTCCAGCAGTGTCCGCTGTGGCAAAGACCAGGTCGTCGACGTACACGAGGATGTAGAACGGCGGCAGGGAAGTGTCGGTGCGAAGAAACAGCGACGGGTCTGCAGTAGAAGGAGCAAACCCAAGAGCCGCAAGCGTAGTCCTCAGTGTGTCGTGCCACTCACGCGGTGCCTGGCGGAGACCGTAGACTGGCCGTCGGAGGCTCCACTGGGTGCCAGGAGGGAAAGTCCCAGTGAAGCCAGGTGGACGGCGAAGCCAGATCTCCTCGTGCAGGCTACCCTGCAAGAACGCAGTGCTGAAGTCGAGAGAGTGAAGCTCGTAGTCGCGCTGAGCGGCTATGTGCAGCAGCACCCGAAGAGTAGTCATCTTCGGGGTGGGAGAGAAGGTCTGAAAGTAGTCAACTCCCTGCCGCTGACTGAAGCCACGAGCAACGTACCGTGCCTTGAAGACAGGTGGAGAGCCCGGCGGCCGCTTCACCCTGAAGATCCACATGCCACTGACGATGTTCGCCCCAGGAGGGGGAACCGCGTCAACGTAGGTGCCTGTGGACTTCCAGGAAGCCATCTCTGCATCCATAGCTGCCTGCCACTGAGAGGAGTAGGGACCCTCTACGGCCTCCGCGTAAGAACGCGGAGTCGGGATGTCTAGTGCATCCGGGTCTCCCTCAGGGGCAAGCAGTACAGACGCGAGATGAGGTGAAGCAGCCGCTAGACACTGTAACTCCTCCTGCCTGTCCTCAAGGACGTCCGTGCCAAGGGCACACTCACCCCCGACGGACGGAGGACAGACAGACGCAGACTCAGCAACAAGACTAGCAGCGTAGTCGAGACGACAGCGAGCAGCAAAGTCGACGAGCTCAGCGACTAGAGCAGACGCAGCAGTGGACTCAAAAGAGGGGTCAGTGACGACAGTAGCAAGCAGACGCGTGACAGTGGGACTGGCAGCACGAAGAGAGTCCGACTCAGGGTCCGCAAGCGCAGGAAGAGAGGACTCAGGAGGAGAAGGCAAAGGGGCACGCAGAGGAGCAGTGGACGAACGCAAAGACATCCGGTGCGTGCCAGGGACAGGAGGAGGACGCTGACGCGAACTGCGACCACTAGCGCGAGCAGCACGAACAGGCGACGCGGGACGAGACGCAGGCTCACGACGCTCAGCAAGACCTCCAGTAGGACCAGTGTAAGGAGAGGGAGCAGGCAGTGGAGAGGAAGGCTCCAGCAGGGACTGCGAGCGGACAGGCGGTGGACCCTCTACTAGAGGAGAAAGACCAAGAACCTGCTGCAGGAGCGGAACGAAGTACGGCCGAGGCCGCGCGGCAGCTCCAGACTCAGCAGGGACAGCACCAGCACCCTCAGCGACAGCACCAGCGCCACCCACACCTCCAGCGGCAGGACCAACAGCAGCAGGCTCAGCACGAACGCCCTCAGCAGCTCCAGCTCCAGGAGGACCTGCAGGGCCAGCAGCTCCGGGACCGGCTGCACCCGCACCCTCGACGGTCGAAGAAGCTCCAGCTCCAGCTCCAGCAGCACCTCCAGACTCAGCAGCACGCCTCCAGCGGCGAGCGAACCACTCGCGCAGCTCCTGTGGAGAGAGGGGTTCCCGGCGAGACGCAGCAGCAGGAGAAACCCCAGGCTCAGCAGCTCCAGACGCAGCACCCCCAGGCTCAGCAGCTCCCAGCTCAGCACCCCCAGACTCAGCACCCCCAGGCCCAGCACCCCCAGCAGTAGCACCCCCAGGCCCCGCACCCTCAGGGTCAGCACCCCCAGAGTCAGTACCCCCAGGCTCAGCACCCGCAGCAGCACCAGAGTCACCAGTAACCTCGACCGGGTCAACGGCGTCTACCTGGGACACACCTGAGGGGGCAGGAACCTGAGGGGGGAGGGGGTCGACCGGGGGGGGAACCGGCACAAGGAAGTCCGGGGGAGGGGGGAGGGAAGGAGTGCGGTAGGGGAAGAGACGGTAGAAGGGGACTGACTCGTCGAATGTGACGTCCTGGGAGGACAGAACACGACGAGAGGAGGGGTGGTAAAACTGCCACCCTGGGGCGTCAGTGGGGAAGCCAAGGAAGACACAGGGAGCAGCACGGGGGGACAGCTTGTCTGCAGACAAGTCGCGGACAAACGCCCGAGATCCCCAGACACGGAACACAGACGCATCGCCAACCTTCCCTGTCCACAGCAAGACTGGGGACATCGCAGGCCGAGAGACCCGGGGGTGAAGGTTGAGCTGATGCGCCGCGTACCTCACAGCAAACGGCCACAGAAAATGGGGGGCAGCCGCATGCATCATGGACGTACGAGCGACATCCATGACCATGCCAATGCGGCGCTCAGCAATCCCATTTTGCTGAGGGGAGTCCGGAAGCGTGAAGGTCTGGCGGATCCCCCGTGCACGACAGTAGTCTCGCAGAAGGCGAGAAGAGAACTCTCCGCCTCTGTCAGAGTGCAGACGCAGAACAGGAAAGTCCGAGCCGAAGCTCTTCCTGAGCTGGAGACGAGCCTCGCGGATCCAGTCGATCAGCACCTCAGTGACCGCACCCTTGCTGCGCAAGGGGAGGACTGTGGTATAACGCGAGTAGTCGTCAACCACTAACAGGAAGTAGCGCTCGTAACCCTGCCCACGGACGGGGGCTGGGCCCCACACATCCATGTGAAGCGTCTGCAGGGGAGCCTCTGTCGGGGGGAAGTGGGAGGAGTGAGGAGCAGCCCGGAGGCGACCCTCGACACAGGGGACACAGGAAGGTCCTGGCCCGGAGGGGAGAGGAGGGAGAGACTGGGGAAGACCAGAGACAAGGACACGGGAAGCCATGCTCCGAAGACGGGGCAAGGAGGGGTGACCAAGACGGTGGTGCCACAGGAGAGTCTCGTGAGACAGGAGGCGACAAGAACAGGGGGCAGACTCAGGACCTGACCGGGAAGCAGCAGCAAACACCTGACCTGACGCAGCTACCCGACCAGACGCAGGGACAGGAGGAGACGAAGTGGTCAGGGTGTAGAGACTCGACCCCGGCCGACGCGAGAACGTGGCCAGGTGTCGGCCTGTGTCTGCGTCCGTGCAGTGGGTCACCCGTCGCCTCGCAGGAGTGAACTGGTGAACCCCCGCATCCTGTGGTCCGCACCACTCACCAAGTTCGTAGAGAACGAGGGAAGGTACAGACCAGACAGGGTGCCCGAAGGGGCAGCCGGACACGGGAGGACAGTGGAGAAGTGAGACAGGACAGGACCCCCAGAGGGGTCAGCAAGGGAGACCGCAACCGGCCGGCCAAGAGGCGTAAGGGTAGTGCGGTCTCGAAAGAAGGAGCGAGAAGCCCCAGAGTCAAGTGTGAAAGTGAGGGAGGACGAGGGCGACGCAGTACCTGAGAGCGCAGTCTCACCAGCACCTGAGAGCGCAGTCTCACTAGTACCTGAGAGCGCAGACGCACTGGCACCTAGAGCAGCAGCCTCACAAGTACCTAGCGCAGCAGTACCAATGCCCGGGTCGGGCTGGAAACACCGGTAACCCTCATTCTCCTCACTATAAGTCACAGCATACATAGCAGAAAGGATAGCATCAAAATCAAGATCAAAGATCGCTACACCAGCCCTAAGGAGCTCATCCCAGCGAGGGATCTCACTAGCCCCGGGGAACTGCTGACGCCAAGCGTCCGTGAGGCGGCCAAAGCAGCGCTGGGTGGAGTGGGCACCCCCACACTGCTCACCCGCGCGGTCGCCGGAACGAAGAACGTAGGCGCAAGGACCAGTACCCCCACCCCTCTGACGCGCAGCGTACCACTCACGAAGCTGCGGAGGCGGAGGGATGTCCCGCGAACGCTGCTGCTGCTGCCGCTGCGAGCGTTGGGCACCACCACCGCCGCTCCGCTGCTGGGTACCACCACGACCAGCTCCACCTCCTCCACCACCACCGCCTCCTCCGCCGCCGCCTCCACTGCCTCCACCTCCACCGCCTCCGCTCCCGCTGCTGCCTCCACCACCACCGCTGGCACTACCACTACCGTCTCCGCCGCTGCTGCCACCACCACCACCACCACCACCACTACTCCCGCCGCCACCCCCACTCCCTCCGCCGCCTCCGCCGCCACCGCCACCGCCCCCTCCAGCTCCGCCCGCGCCCTTGCCCCCCTTGCCCTTGCTAGAGCGACGTCTCCCACTAGGGGCAGACGCCGCGCCGACCGACTCAAGACCAAGCAGGTCGGCCGCAGCAGCAGAGGCAACAGAGGGCAGCAAGGGGGAAGGAGAGCACCCCTCAAAGATGGGGGTGCGAGGGTCACCACGAGAGGCACCTACAGCGACTATGCTCTTCTCCGCTGCGAGGAGGGCCTTCTCGAGGAGGTTGACGGTGAGAGTGGTGGGACAGACTGCGAGAAAGTGGTCCCTGACTACGCGGAGGGAGTCAGGGAGGCGCGCGACTACGTAGTAGAGAGTGATGTACATGGGGGGGGGGTTCTTAGCGCAGAACTCAGCAGGAAGGGCGGCGCGGTAGCGAGTGTCACTAGTGCGGAGGTGCGTAATGAGGTCAGTGACAGTGGGAAAGACAGAGAGGTCAGGAAAGAGGTAGGGAAGCATGAGACGGCTCAGTGCAGCAGTGGCAGGGGAGGAGTAGCGCGCAACTACAGCGTCGTACAAGGTCTGAGCACTCTTGTACTGACTAAAGTGCGCACGCTCAGAGGTAGGGAGGTGGCGACGCACAGCAAGACGTGCAGCAGCATCGCGGGTGGCTCACTGAGAGCGGACAGTGGGATCAGCATCGGCAGCAGGAGCAGGAGAGGCGCCAGAGGTGAGGTCAAAGAGAGAAAGGCTGTCAGCTCTGTCGCACTGTAAGAAAAGCTGCAGGTCGTCTAGCCAGACCTCAAAATCAATGGCTCGACCCTCGGCGTGAAAGGCTAGGACACTAGGGGTGGCCATGATGACGACAGCGAAGCAGTGCAAGCAGTAGGGAAAGAGGGCGCAGTGACAGAGGGACTGTGCTCACCAGGCAGGGCAAGTCGTGCAGCTCAGCAGAAAGGCGGATCGACTCCCGGGCAGCTCGGCAGCTGTGGGGCGGCTCGGGTGCTGCTGGGCGGCTCGGCCGCTGCTGGGCGGTCCGGCTGCTGCTGGGCGGCTCGGCTGCTGCTGGGCGGCTCGGCTGCGGCTGGGCGGTCCGGCTGCTGCTGGGCGGCTCGGCTGCTGCTGGGCGGTCCGGCTGCTGCTGGGCGGCTCGGCTGCTGCTGGGCGGCTCGGCTGCTGCTGGGCGGGCCGGCTGCAGTGCAGCGGCGGGGCCTGGACAGAGGCCGGCGGGGCCGGGACAGGTGCAGTGGCGGGCCGGGAAAGGTGCAGCGGCGGGCCGGGACAGGTGCAGCGGTGGGCCGGGACAGGTGCAGTGGCGGGCCGGGACAGGGGACGGCGGGGCCGGGTGTGCAGTGGCGGGGCCGTCAGGGTGCAGCGGCGGGCCGTCAGCAGGTACAGCGGCGGGCCGTCAGGGTGCAGCGGCGGGCCGTCAAAAGGTGCAGCGGCGGGCCGTCAGCAGGTACAGCGGCGGGCCGTCAGGGTGCAGCGGCGGGCCGTCAAAAGGTGCAGCGGCGGGCCGTCAAAAGGTGCAGCGGCAGGCCGTCAGGGCTCAGCGGCGGGCCGGGAAGGTGCAGCGGCGAGGCCGGGAGAGGGGACGGCGGGGCCGTGACAGGAAACGGCGGGGCCGGCAGAATGCAGCGGCGGGCCGTCAAAAAAGGGACGGCGGGGCCGTCAAAAACGGGGCCCGCGGCCGCGACGAAGCGGCCGCGTGGCCGATTCGAGGGCGGCGGGGCACAGCCGGGCCGAGAGGGCGGCGCGGCGCGGCCGTAAAGCCCGCGCGACGTGGGCCCGAGCCGCGCGCGCTAAAAAAAATTTTCGCGCGCTACTCGCGGGGGGCCCACAAAGGCAGCGGGAAATGCACTAAGGGGGGAGGGGGGGGGAGCGCGCCTCGGGGAGAGTAGGGCGCTCCGGGCAGAGAGAATATCGTGGGTGGGCCCAAAAAAAATCGGTCCTTAAGAGGGACCCGCTCTATACCATGTGAAGATAGGTAAACAGGAATGCATGAACTATGAATGAAAGTAGTACAAATATGAAACCCTAACTGGGTTGTACCCCCTATGGGATACCCCACTACAGCCTACACAGCAGTATAAGCTATAGATATGTTCTGACACAACATCCGCGAAGAAGAAAACGCTATCTACCTCAACGCCGAGAAATACGCCGACACTATCGCCAAGCGCTTCTCGCTCACACCTACCGCCATCGCCACGCCATACCGCCACACGACAGGAAGCGGCAAAGGAAATTCCGCTCCACTTAAGGCTGCCGGAATACGAGACTACCAGAAGAAACTGGGCTGCCTCCTCTTCGCAGCCGTAACATGTCGCCCGGATCTATCCTACTCCGCGAGTCAACTCGCCACCTATCTCAAGAAACCCGAAGCAGAACACATGGCGGAGCTCGATCGCGCACTGCACTACTTCGTGAGCACACCGACGATCGGCCTAACTTACTACAAGGGCGAAGCCACAACGACGAAACTAATCGGCTACGTCGATGCTGATCATGCCGGCGATTCTGATAACAGGCGTTCTCGCACCGGCTACGTCTATCGTCTCGAACCTATCGGACCTATTTCCTGGCAGTCGAGTAAGCAGGAACTAATCGCTCTCTATTAATGAAGCAGAATATATCGCCCTCTGCTCAGCCACCAAGGAAGGACTCTACCTTCGCGAGCTGCTGGAATAAGCAAAGTTAGTCGAGTTACCCAACTTCACCCTGTTCTGCGACAACCAATCTGCAATTCGCATCGCCAACAAAAGCGGATTCGCGAACAGAACGAAGCATATCGCTCTGCGATACTTCTTTGTAAAGGACGAGATCGAGAAAGGGAAACTCGAATTATCCTACTGTCCCACGTCCGAGATGGCAGCCGATTATTTGACCAAGAAACTCGGAAAACAGAAGTTCGAGTACTGCATGCTGCTGACTGGACAAGGCCACGTCACCATCAGCGACACTCGAGAAGCAAAGGGGAGTGTTGGGAACAATAAGTCTTAAGCGCCTCTGTCGTGTCGAAACTCAGGACACTAGCGAAGCAGTCCAAATCGAAGCATCGCGAGTCAACCCTCGGAGGTTAGAGTAACCGCCTGGAGGTTACAGGAAAGTCAAAGGTCAGCGACCTTTGACTCGACAATTACAGCGCGACAGCAAGGACACACAACTGACTCGACATTGAGCAGTTGCCCGAGTCGCACTGTATCGAATCGCAACAGTAAAACGGTTTGAATTTATCTATTCGTATTCCTTGTACTCTTATATAAACCTTTGTATTTGCCTGTTTAATCAACTTACTTTGCCCTCACACACTAGCGCAAGGTGGTTCAATCACTCTTTATTTCAACGCTTCCGCTATTACAATCCTACTCAGACCTTAAGCTCTACAAAGATCCTAGGGCTTCTCAGCCCAACAAGGGTGACGCTCCCGAAAGCGCCACCCCCGAGCGTCACCCCTGGCAAAACGGAGCGTCACCCCCGGTTCCGTTGAGAGATACAGCAACAAATCGACGCCAGTGGGCACGACATCTTCGTCTTCAGCCCGTCGCTTGTTGCGGCGATCGCCCGAAATTTCACGGGCGTTCTTCTCGTTGTCCGAACGGTTCGGGGTGTTGCCGTTAGAAGACTCGCCACGATTAAGCGGAGTGTTGGGCGCCATTGAAGCATGGCTGTGGTTAAAGCCGGCGGCCCAAATTGTTCATGCTTTTAAAAGTTGACCAGAGGGAGTTTTTCTGGTGTGGGCTTTGGCGAGAGTTTCCGATTTCGTCTAGGTTCGTTTTTTTCGCGAGACCCAGCCAACCCTCGGTTTTCCCCCTGGTGAGTGAATCTGTCTTCGAAAGTCCCAAATTGCAAGTGCGTGACTTTCAAAAGCTTGGACACTCAACTTCGTCAAGTTTTAAAAACTTGACCCTCACGGCCCGCAATTTGGGACGCGGGCTTTAAGAATGTCCTACAGCAACGTGGAGGGAGATTGAAAGCGAGGAAGGGTTACACCCTCGCCAGGTTGAAGTCCGAAAATATCGGGAGGGGACTGGTGTTGGAAACAATAAGTCTTAAAGGCGCCTCTGTCGTGTCAAAACCCAAGACACTAGCGAAGCAGTCCGAATCGAAGCATCGAGTCAAACCTCGGAGGTTAGGGTAACCGCCTGGAGGTTACGGGAAAGTCAAAGGTCAGCGACCTTTGACTCGACAATTACAGCGCGACAGCAAGGACACACAACTGACTCGACATTGAGCAGTTGCCCGAGTCGCACTGTATCGAATCGCAACAGTAAAACGGTTTGAATCTATCTATTCGTATTCCTTGTACTCTTATATAAACCTTGTATTTGCTTGTTTTAATCAATCTACTTTGCTCTCACACACTAGTGCAAGGTCGGTTCACAAAACTTCATTAAACGCTTCCGCTATTACAAAGTATCCTACCCAGAGTTATCCTCTGCAAAGATCCTTAGGGCTTTTCTCAGCCCAACATGGTATGAGAGCAGACAGGGGAAACTCTACCTTTTCAATATCATTACAAGACATGGCAACAAACAAGGAAAGGAGCTCCCCTAATGGCTCCTCGGGCACTACTCCTACTCCACCGCCAGCCTCTGGCCTGCAGACAGAAGAAGGCACGGCAGCAAGACCAAGGGGAACGTCAACCGAGACCCCCACGAACCATCCTTCTGACTTTGATCAGAGCATGATGGAGAAATTTTTCTCCTTCATGTCCTTCTACGAGCAACACCAGCAGTCGGGACCTGCACAGACACACAACAGCAACAACGGAGCGGCACCCATGAGCCTTGACGGGTCGTCATACGCGCGAGGGAATCAACAGCAGCAACCCACCTTCGCCCTGTACGAGCGCGGGTCGATCAGCTTCCTGCCTCAACCTCCACCTGCGCAAGACAAACCAATGGACGCATTACAAGTTCAGTCGCAATTCGCGCACGTCTTAAAACTGCAAACATCAAGACCTTTTGACGGAAAGGACTTCTTCACCTGGTCCTTTGAATTCGAGCTAATGATGGAGGGCGCGCAGATACTCGGTTTCTTCGACGGATCCCTGCAGTATCCAACAAACGGCACACAGTATGAGAAGCAGCAGTATACGTATCAATCGATGATGGCGTATACTATTCTACTGAGAAACATCACACCAACTCAGCAGCAGAACATTCGCTCTTACCGGACCTTCGGCAACTCGGCGGAACTCGCGTATGGCCATCTGAAGAACCTGTATCAAGCAACAGACAGTGTAAACCAGAGCAGGTTAATGTCGCAGTTGACAACAGTTGAAATGAAACCAGGAGAAAAGGGGTTGGCGTATATCAGCCGATGTCGCGAATTGCGCGACAAGCTTCTTCGATGCGGAGGATCAATCTCTGAAGACGCCTTCGTAACAGTCATCATCGGTGGCCTCGGTCCTCAGTGGCGCGCCACCAAAGCAATTCTTCGAGCCCACGGAAGAATTTCTGAAGCAGCACTCTGCGCCAAAATCCACGCCGAGCAACAGGACATGGACCTGCAAGAAGAAAGGCACAAGAAGAAGTCATTAGCACCGGAGTTTGCGTTTCACACTCAGCGACGATACAACAATCGACAACAGCAACAAGTGAAGACAGTACCTCCATTCTGTCACATCTGCAAAACCTCGGGCCATCCTCGCACGCATTGCCCGTCCCGTCAGACGACACCACATCGACAACTGCGGCCTTTAAGCTCCCAAGTTGCTTCGACACAAGCAAGTCCGACAACCACGATCCAAGCTTCAACGACTTCAACTGGACAACCTGCACAAGGAGCAAGAAACATAGTCAACTGCATGGTGAAGATAAACGATTCTTGCACAACAGAGTCACCACCCCACTACTCACCAGAAGAGGAGCTCGACAACAGGACGCCTCGCCGCGAATCACTCCACCCGAATCCGACTTACGCCGCCATCGCTCAAAGTGAACCGTCCGGCCAAGACACTTGGTTCTTGGATAGTTGCTGCGGGCAACACATGTGCTCGTCCGGGCGCTTCGTACAACGCGAACACCGAATCCAGCGAGAAGTAGTCATCACGGTCGCCAACTATCAAAACCTGCGCACACGACGACAAGGAGTGGTACAGCTTCAGTCAAGAGAAACAAAAGTCATACTGCACATGTCAAAGGTACTCATCGCAGAAGGACTCGGTTACAACTTACTGAGTGTTAGCCAGCTGATGGCGAAGGGGATTCACCTGGAAGCCGACAGCACCACCCAGGAGTTCAAGCTATACCATGGGAGAGGCGGTCTCTACATCGGGAAAGCAGTATTGAAGAACAACGTCTTCGTTCTCGACTTCGTTCCCAACCTGGGCACTGCACACAGCGACGCCATCGTGAACTTTACTGACTGGACACACCCTCCGGATCTCGATCCCAACTTCAGCCCGGGAGGTTTCTGGTACTCCCACACTATCCCTGAAACAGAACGAACACGAGCGTTAGCAACGATTCATCAAACGGCAACAGCAGAGACAACTTCGGCAGCAGCAGAGACAACATCGGCAGCAGCAGAGACAACATCGGCAGCAGCAAAGACAACATCGGCAGCAGCAGAGACAACATCGGCAGCAACAACAACATCGGCAGCAGCAACAACTTCAGCAGCAGCAGGAACAACGACACCAGCCACAGTCGACGAAGCACCACCAACATCCGCACAACAGCTGAATCCAACTCAACGCGAAGTCCACCGAAGCGCCAACTTCGTCGCCAGCTTTTACTCCAACTCCGACCCATACCAACGTTCACCCGGACACCGCGCCTCTGAAGAAATCTGGCACGCACGCACAGGACATCCAAGCAACACGGTCTTAAATAACACGATAAGATCAAGAGTTCTTGACAAAGACTCCCTACTACTACCCGACGGCAGAGAACTCCAAAAGGCACGAGGGACTTGCCTCATCTGCCCTGAAGCCGACTTACCGCATCGATCGTTCCCTTCTCACCATAACCCGAGCGCGCCCGCGTACGCAACACTCGAAAAGGTTTACAGCGACATCCTCTACAATCGCGAACCAGGACAAGTTACCTACAACTACACCATCACCTTCATCGACGCCGCCACTCGATACGTCTGGCATCGCAACCTACCCAGCCGCGACATGGCACTCGCAGCATTCGCCGCCTGGCTACCGATAGCAGAAAGAGAATCAGGAACGCAGCTGAAAAGCTTCCAGTCAGACGGAGGTGGCGAGTACACCTCTCAGCGCTTCAAGCAGTACCTGGCGGAAAGGGGGATCAAGCAACTCCTCTCCCTTCCCTACGCACATCAGCAGCAAGGTGTTGCAGAAAGAATGAACAGGACCCTGCAGAACAGCATGCGCAAACTGCTACGTGGCATGCGGCTACCCAACCACCAGTGGCCAGCAGCGATGGACCATGCTGTCATGCTGCACAACTTGTTGTCGTCGTCGTCACTCCCGAACAACGCATCACCGCATCTGCTGTGGACAGGAAAGCAGGGCAGCACAAAAATGTTACGTGTTTTTGGGTGCATGGTACAGTACAGACCCCCCGAAGCACGAGCGGGAAGATTTTCGCAACGAGCACAGTGGGGACTACACCTCGGCATCGAGAAAAATTACAACGCGTGGAGAATCTTCGACGTCCACACAAAAGAAACAGTGGCAGCACGTGATGTAATCTTCTACGAGCGACTCACCCTTCAGACGTACCTCGCCAACTTGCACGAAAATCGGGACCTCACAGGTGGCTTTCGTGGTGACCGAGCCTTCGCCTCAGCAGCGGACGAAGCAGATTGGGATGAACAGAACGTCGACAACGCATCGGAGGAAGCCGGACCTCTTCCGTACTGCTCCGTCGACGTGCCCATGGATGAGGATAATCCTCGCGACAGTAACAACGCCGAAGTCTTCTACCATTTCGCCGACAACGGTTACGTAACACCTGCGACAGTCAACACCAACGAAGCAGAAAGGGTAGGGCCAAATTTCATACCCGACCCAGAAGCGGGAGACGAAGCAGCTTATCCCGCGGATCCAAAACTCCCTCGATACACACAGAGTGGCCTCCAAATCCTTGGACTCGTCACCGCAGTCCATGGCGTCGCCATTCCTAAAGAGCCTGCGACCGTTCAACAGGCTCTGGGGGGGGAACATAGGGAGAAATGGCGTGAAGCCATGGACAAAGAGCTGAAGGCACTGGAGGAGCGCAACACCTGGAAAATCGTTCCCATCGGCGTAGCACAAAACAAGACTATCCTTACCGGGAAGTGGGTCTTCCGTGTGAAGACGAAAGCTGACGGCACCATCGACAAATTCAAAGCTCGCTGGGTCGTGCGCGGCTTTGACCAGGAGCACGGAAGAGACTACACCGAAACCTTCGCTCCGGTCAGCCATCACACCTCACTCCGAATCCTCATCGCCATCGCCGCCATGAAGAAAAAGAAACTGCGACAAATCGACGTCGCAAACGCATTTCTCTACGCACCTGTGGATGCAGAAATCTTCGTCGAGCTCCCGCACGGCTCCCACGGTGAACCCAACCAAGTCTGTCAACTGTTTAAGTCGCTCTACGGGATCAAGCAGGCACCGCGACTGTGGCAGCAGTACCTGCACGCCCGCCTTATCCGCATCGGTTTTAAACAACTCCCGCATGACCAGGGCATGTACCGCCTCACAAAGGGAAGCGACTACGTTCTCCTGATCGTCTACGTGGACGATCTCCTCTACATTGGGTCAACCGACGGCATCGCCACGTGGTTCGAAGGGGAGCTGTAGAAGGACCTTACTCTCACCGTCTCATCTACCGTCACGCAATATCTCGGACTCAACATCCGAGAAGGGAAGGACGCGATCTACCTCAGCGCCGAGAAGTACGCCGACACCATCGCGAAACGCTTCGGTCTCACACCAAGCGCCCTCTCCACGCCTTACCGCTACACGTCAGGAACCGAAAAGGAACGATCTACTCTACTCAAGCCTGCCGGCATACGCGACTATCAGAAGAAGCTCGGGTGTCTTCTCTTCGCAGCAGTTACATGCTGTCCCGACTTATCCTACTCCGCGAGTCAGCTCGCCACCTATCTCAAGAAGCCTGAAGCAGAGCATCTGGCGGAACTCGATCGCGCTCTCCACTACTTCGTCAGCACCGCGACGATCGGACTAACTTATCACAAAAACGCAACTACACCGACCAAGCTAATCGGCTACGTCGACGCCGATCACGCCGGCGACACCGATAACAGGCGCTCACGCACCGGCTATGTCTACCGCCTCGAGCCTATCGGTCCTATCTCCTGGCAGTCGAGTAAGCAGGAGTTAATCGCACTGTCTTCAGCTGAAGCGGAATATATCGCACTCTGCTCAGCCACCATGGAGGGACTTTACCTTCGCGAACTGCTGGAAGAAGCGAAGTTAGCCGAGTTACCCAGCTTCACCGTGTTCTGCGACAACCAGTCAGCAATTCGCATCGCCAACAAGAACGGCTTCGCAAACAGGACGAAACGCATCGCCCTGCGCTATTTCTTCGTGAAGGACGAGATGGAGAAGGGGAAACTCGAACTGTCCTACTGTCCCACGTCCGAGATGGCAGCCGACTATTTGACCAAGAAGCTCGGAAAACAGAAGTTCGAGTACTGCATGCTGCTGACTGGACAAGGCCACGTCACCATCAGCGACACTCCAGAAGCGAAGGGGGGTGTTGGAAACAATAAGTCTTAAAGGCGCCTCTGTCGTGTCAAAACCCAAGACACTAGCGAAGCAGTCCGAATCGAAGCATCGAGTCAAACCTCGGAGGTTAGGGTAACCGCCTGGAGGTTACGGGAAAGTCAAAGGTCAGCGACCTTTGACTCGACAATTACAGCGCGACAGCAAGGACACACAACTGACTCGACATTGAGCAGTTGCCCGAGTCGCACTGTATCGAATCGCAACAGTAAAACGGTTTGAATCTATCTATTCGTATTCCTTGTACTCTTATATAAACCTTGTATTTGCTTGTTTTAATCAATCTACTTTGCTCTCACACACTAGTGCAAGGTCGGTTCACAAAACTTCATTAAACGCTTCCGCTATTACAAAGTATCCTACCCAGAGTTATCATCTGCAAAGATCCTTAGGGCTTTTCTCAGCCCAACAACTGGAACCTCCGAAAAAATCGGGATGGGTCTCGGAACCTGGAATTTAACTTGAGCGATTGTAAAAATGAGAGACGTGGGTGGGGGAAGAATGACCCCAGCCCACATTATATATTCGGAGAAGGCGCATACCGCGCTTCGACGATGCACCAAATTGCATTACAATCAGCTTCGCTTTCACAATACGCAAATTTGAAAGCGATAAACGCTTAGAAATTTTCCATATCTGCATATAAAGCACGGATACGCTATTTACAAGGAGGTGATCTCCAATCCTGCAAACCGTGGCTCAAGATAACACAATGAGCTACACCCTAGCCCCTGGGTCCCATCCCATGTTGTTTGCAGAAGTCCTTACAATTTTCGAACATGAACGTGACATGGTCATGCTCATACGGGTCTCTTCTTCAACTTCCCGCAAAGAGCATGGTCATTTTCTGGATGAGAAGCAACCAAATGTGCGCCAGTTGATTGATGAGTATAGGACTCAATGAATATCCTAACATCGGCCGGAGTGCCTGGGCCCAAAACCTGTGAGGCAGTGAAGCTGTAACGCTTGAGCCGACCACCCCTGGTACTCGTGATGTTCTCCCACGCACTACCTTCATATCCTGCCTCAAACTTGCCAGCAAGGCAATTCAAAACGGTGTCCATGGAGGGCACAGCCCCTCCAGACCGGACGTTGTTGACTCGCACTTTGAGCACAACGTAGTTGGCACTTGCAGAGGCCCTGTCACCGAGGCACGGGAGAATAGGAGGGACAGGAGCACCACGTGTTAATTCATGCCTCCCCACACGATATTTTTGCAAGAACAGGAGAATATGACACGTTCACACTCTTAGAAGTGTTTAAAGCTGAGTTAGCAACCTGTTGTGTTCTGTGTTAAGCTGAATTGTCCAACATATCGTCAATAAAGTCGATGGCAATAATTGGCAGCATTTGCATGGCTTCACCAAAGCCAGCTACTATGGGTAAGAAATAATGAACTTACTTGATTCCCTTCATGATTACTTTTCCAGTTGCTCCTCGGTCGCCAACCACTTTTCCGTTGCTACGAGGGGGAGTGAGCCTGGCCACATAGCGCACTGGAAAAGGAGGGCAGGGCAGGCATAAAGGAAAAGGTAACTGAAAAAATACTTGAAGTTGTTTCCGTTTCTGGATCTTGGATGAATGGTCCAAGGGGGTTAGTAGGCGCATTAAAATGTGCGTGAGTGAACCAAACATTTTGTAGTGGAAAGATAGTACAACTTTAGGCAACCGGTGGAGCAGTAACAGCCTGTTAAACGGAGCAACAAACGGAGCGCAGCCCGACACCTTGATGTTGGAAGGTAAAACTTTTATGGAAATCATTGCTCGGTTTGCGAGTTTTGAGACGCCTCTAGAATCGGAGAAACACCAAACCGAAGGAAGCACTTACGAAAGACCTTTCCCTTCACCAACGGAGTGGCGTGAGTGGAGGAAGTGACAGGCAGCCGTCCGCCGGCGGCGGGGAGGAAGGCTGCGAGGGACGCTGAAGGTGGTGATGCTGTGGGGGTCGTCGGGAGTGATGACGTTGCAGTCGCTGTACACCCTGTGACAAGTGTTACAACTGCACAAAGGCACCACCCAAGACGAGCTTTAATCAGAAGGCGGCAGAGCCGTGCATCGGATGCACTTGCGAAAGGGCGTCAGTGCGGGCGCTCACGTATTAATACCCAGCAAAGCACAGCCCGCTCCATGACAAGAGATGACGGCGAGACGAGCCGTTGAAATCACAGCCGTAATAACATGCAGGTTTCAAAAGCGAGCAAAGATGCGGGACTAGATAACGCGATGATCAACAACAGCTAAGTTCGTTGCTACTTATGCGCGGTGAGGCGCTTTAGAGCAGTTCGGTGACAAATCTTGGAGCGGGACGTCGTCGTGCCTGAGTCGCATGATGAAAATCTTTCACCTGATGACGAGATGGTGCTAGGAGAAAGGCATGTGAAGCAGGAGCTATGGCGATTCCCATCTTGTTACAGCCCTACCAGCACATGCACAAGCACGGACGATTCCGAATCGCGCTGCACAGTCCGCTTGGCAAGCGGGCCGCGGGACGGAGGACAAATGGAAAGGTGTCTGGCTTTCCGGGTTCCGGGTTCTGAGTCGTCGGATTCCTCTCAGTTCAAAAACTCGCCTAGGTGCGAGACTTAAGCTTAGTGGAGAGCAGCTCCCAACGCATCTCCCGCCAACAAGAACGGAGGAATCGAGGGTTGGATTTGAGCGTGAGCGAAACAAGGTTTCCTAAGGGCGGGGTCGGCGCGTTCGTCCTGACCTGACTCGACTGGAAGCGACGCGTAACTGGCGTGCTTGTCGGTGACGTTTTCGCGAAAGATGAATTGGCAAACGTGGCCAAAATACTATTTTGGGTCAGCAACATGATGCAGTGACGTTGTAGCGAAGTTTCGGAGACCACTTCCGCACTGAACAGCTCGTCACAAGTTGACTCCCAGCCGCGCTCTTTTATCCGCTATTAGTCTGGAAGCTCCTTCGCGCAGTTCGGCAATAATATTGGACGAATCGACCCGACTCGCGACATGAAATATTTCACACGACGATGACGCCAGCTGCAGGACATGTCACCGTACAAGCAGACGATTCACGCTGCACGTGTCCAAGAGGGCGGCGGAAGGTGTCTGCCCTTCCGAGTTCTGACACGTGTACTGAGTCGTCGAATTCCTCTCTGTCCAGCTCGCCTTGCTGCAAATGCTAGACCTTTTCCCAACGCATCTCCCGCCAACGAACACGGGGGAGTCGAAAAATGAACCTCGAAAAATGAATCTCAAAATGGGGGGTGGGGTGGATGTGCTGAGACCGAGAAGCGGCTGGTGTTCGAGGTCCAGCCAGGGCTATCTTGTTCTTCACCATGATTGGCTATTCGTGACTCATGCGCAACACCCTTTCGCGACTAGCGAAATTTGCTATTTCGCTCATGCATTCCCATCCACGACCCCTCTACAGCTCATCACTGCAATCCACCACTCGAATGTAGAAACGCACAGAGAAAACTGGTGAATAATGTACACAGTAACAAAGTGATGCAATTTCCTTAACGCACTCACAAATTGAATGCATTTTCCATAACAGGACATTACTCAAAACAGGATGTATCAAAAGTTTGTACATGTATTAAACCAATCCACATGGGCATGTCCCACGTCCCTTATTTGCATGGCTGTGCCCTGGAGTCGTGGACTCCCAGCCACCGTACATGCCAGTTGGCGTGATGCTAGGTGTGTCTGTGCACATGGTGTGGTACAATGTGGTGCAGCATGGTGCTGTGAGATGTGACAACCGTGCAACTGTTGCTCAATCGCCAGCTCATTTTAGCCGGCCAATAGTGCCTCCAAATCAAGAGCAGGTGAGGTTGGGGGGAGGGAGCGGGATGGTGCTGCCGACAGTGGTAGAGTTGATACCAGCATTGGCAATGGCCTCATGCACTGTCGCCAGCCATAGCTGCAGCTGCACAGAGGGAAGGAGAATGACACAGGAGGACAGGAAAGAGAGGTGGTTAGATGGACATGTTTGAGATGCATCAAAGCTGGAGTTGATGCCAGCATTGGCAATGACCTCATGCACTGTTGCCAGCCACAGCTGCAGCTGCACGGAGGGACAGAGGCGTTGCACGGGAGGAACGGCTTGAGGTTAGATAGGGGCACGCTTGGGTAGCAAGAGGGGTAATGAGAGGTGAAGATGGGTGAACGAAAGACTGTCAGAACGCGACGAGCCTCACCTTGGCACAGCTGCGAGTGGCACATTCCAGCTTGAACCCGTAGCTGGTCGTCACGTGGAACGCAAACCACTCCTCCGATGGTGATGACGGCGTTGCTACAGCCGGCGCTACAGCAGATGATGTCTCCTTTGCTACAGCCGGATGTGCAGGGGCCATGTGGAGGGTGCCGGCGGAGGCGATGGAGGCGACGGGGAGGGTGATCTGCGGGTGCAGGTCGGTGGCGTGCAGGTAGCATGCTATGTCGGTGGGCGTGAGCGTCACGAAGCGCGGCACCCACTCGTCCTCCTCCGTGGCGGTGGTGCCATTGAGAGTAGCTGGGTCGTTCGGTGTGGACGCCCATTTCTGGGAGGACGGGACGCAAGGAGGGAGCGGGGGGAAAGGGGAGAAGGAAGGAAGTGAAAACGTGTGAAAGAGGGGAGGGAGGAAGGAAAGGGAGAGGAGGGTTGATGGGGATTTGCAGGTGGAGAAGGGAGTGGAAGATAAAGAGTAGGGGGGGGAAGAGAGAGGACCAGGAGGGTGATCTGCGCCTGTTTGCTGCTTACCGTTCTGGTGGGCAGATACTCCACGAGCAGAGACTCCTTCAGGAGGTCATCCAGGTGACACAGCCTGATCGCGGAAAGGGTAGGGGGACGGAAGAGGGAGAAAGCCAGGGTAAGTAGAGATAGGGTAGAGTGAGGGAAAGAACAGAAAGAAATAAAAAAGAAAATGAACAAGTGAGGCAGAGGAGGGAAGCAGCAGCAGCAGCAGCAGCAGCAGCTGCAGCAGGAGGCGACTCACTGTGCTTTGACGGTGCACTCCCTCTCCTCTGCTGCTGTCACCTCCCCTCGCAGACACACCACCTCCTCCACCACCGCCGCCACCACCTCCCCCTCCTCATCTCCTTCCCCCTCTTCCTCTCCCTCCTCTCCCTCTTCTCCCTCGCCCTCCTCTCCCTTGCTGCGTCTTCTCCGCTCGTCCGTCTCTTCCAGAGCTCGTGCCCTCTCCCTCTCTTCCTCAGCCTCCTGCTGTCCTTCCTGCCTGCTTCCCCAACCGGCAAACCACCCCCCCACAGCCCCAGCCACCCCACTCCCCTGCCTGCTTATCCGGGCGGCAGGAGACTGCAATGCTGCCGGCCGGCTTTCCCCTGCCCCACCGGTGGTATTTGTCCTTTTCTGCAGAAGATCTGATACGATTGAGGCGCCGATGCTGCTGGTGCGACGGTGGCGGAAGGGATGGCTGGAGTGGGGAAAATGTGAAGGGTGGGAGGAAGAGTTGAGCGAGGAGGAGGAGAGAGGAGGGAGGGAGCAGAAACTACTACCACTGGAGGTGCGTTGGATAAAGGTAGAGGAGGGAGAGGACCAGGGGGAATGGGAGGGCTGTGATGACCTGCAACTGAGAGCTGAAGGGGTGTTGGCAGTAGAGGAGGCGTCATAATGCCGGCTTTTAACTGAGTGTTGCTTGGGTAAGTGATGAAGGAGAACAGTGGGGTCGGAGCCGCACCGCACTGCACCCACTCCAACCTTGCCGTTCACAGCACCGCCGCAGAGCACCGCACTGCCACCACCAGCGGCTGCAGCCGAATCTACGGCAGACGAGGTAGATGCGGAGAAGTCAACAGTTGAGAGCGGTGGAGGTGGGTGGTGTGCGGCAGGAGGGGCAGCAGCCTCTGCGGTTACCAGCTGGCGGCGGTGGGATTCGAAGAGGGTGTAATCGGCCAATCGCATGCGAGCAAGAGCCGGGTGGGAGTTTGTGATGCCGACCAGCGAGAGACCGTCAACCTGATGCTGATCAAAGTCCCGTGCGTACTCTGGGAAAGAGGGAGAGAGGGATGGGGGGGAAGGGAGAGAGAATGAGGAGGGAGAGGGAAGGCAGGGTGGACATGCGTGATTCCGATGAGAGAGAGCCCGTTCACCTGATGCTGATCAAAGTCCCGTGCGTACTCTGGGGGAGATGAGGGAGGAGGAAGATGAGGGAGGAAGATGAGGGAGGAAAGGGAGCGGGGAAAAAGAGAGATGTGTGTTGCCGATGAGAGAAAGCCCATCCACCTGATGCTCGTCAAGTCACGTGCATACTCTGAGGCAAAGGGGGAAGAAGGAGAAGAGGGGGGGAAGGAAAGGGGGCTTCACTCTTTCAGACAAGGTGGCTCGGTGTATGCGTGCAGGCGTGCGGGCGTGCAGGCGTGCGGGCGTGCAGGTGTGCGTGCAGGTGTGCGTGCAGGCGTGTGTGCAGGCGTGCATGAATGTGTATCCCGCGTCTCACCTCGCCCACTGCCGTCTGGGAAGCCAACGGAGTGGATGAGCCACGAGCACACGTCACTCGTGCTCCACTCAATCAGACTGACCGGACCGCTCCACACCGCACTGCACTCCTGCAACCTCCCAGCACTAGCGCTGGCGCCAGCAGCAGCACCACCACCACCAGAAGCAACACGAGTAGCAGCAGTAACACGGTTACCAGCAGCTCCAGCAGCAGAGGCACCAGCACCAGCACCCAGGTCACGAGTGGCAGCAGTAGGAGCAAAGCCAGCAGCAGGCTGAGGGAAGGGGGCTGCTGAAGCAGGTTGAGGAAGGGGCGGCGGAGCATCCAGGGCGGAGGTGGAATTAGGGAGGGACGCAGCAAAGTTGCCGCTGCTGCCGCAGTGAACCCTGAGGTTTGGCCTTCTCCTAGCCCATGTGCTCTTGCCACTGCTGCTGCTGCCACTGCTGCTGCTGCCACCGCTGCCAGAGTTGCTCCCACTGCCCCTGGCACTTGTGCTGCCACCGCTCTGCACCGCATCCTTCTCTGCTACGTCCATGCCACCCTTTCGTCTTTCACCATCACCTGCTTTGCCTCCCATACTTTGCCTAGCCTCATTCCATTCGTCAGCCTTAGCCTCGGCAGCTCGCTGCAGGCGAGCAGGCTTCAGGCCCGGACCATCCGAACCTCCAGCCTCGGCAACAGGTTCGGTACTTCCTCCAAAACAGCCCTCTCTTTCCTTTTCCTCGTCAGATAATGACTCGTTTGCAGAAATCTTTGGCGAGGAGATGCCCTTGCGGTCCCGAGGGGTTCGGAGGGATACGTCTGGGTCCAGAAAGCTGACCCCATTTTCCCAGGAGGTCAGCAGTTCAGCTAGATTGACACTCCCTTCCCGTGCTGCGCGTGCATGACTAGAGGGTGATTTCACCATCGAAGGTGCTGCTAACGCCTTGTACAGAGCTTCTCTTTGCGCTGCCGCAGCTGCTGTTGCTGCTGCTGCCTCTGCCCTTTCCGCTGCTGCTTCTGCAGCAGCAGCTGCTGCTGCTTCTATCTCTGCAGCCTCCGCCTGTCCATCTGTCCCTGCCTCTGCAGATGCTGCTTCTGCTTGCTGGTAATGAAACGAGCGGGACGATCTAAGGGTAGCAGCAGAGGCGGCAGCAGAGTCAGCAGCAGGGCGTTGCGAGGAGTCAGGAGCGGTTAAGGGCGGTAGGGAGATGGAGATGTGGATATTGCTGCTGCTGTTGGAGCGGGCGTGTCTGCGGGGGGCGGGAGAGGGAGTGAGAGGGGGAGGCGGGCGGAGGCCTGAGGGAGTGAGGAGGGATGCGCCTGGGGCTAGGAGCGGGTGCATGGAATGGTGTATCTGCAGTGCTGCTGCTTTGGCACCTGCTGCTGCTGATGCTTGCTGTGGTCTTTGCTGGGAGAACACGTGCTGCTCTTGTTGATGCATCTGCTGCTGTTGCTGCTGATACTCCTGCTGCTGCTGCTGCTGCTGCTGCTGCTGCTGCTGCTGCTGCTGCTGCTGTTGCCATCCCCGTGCCTTGGGGTCCTTGCGAGGAGGCAGACCCAGCCCTGACCGCGCACCACCAGCACCACCAGCACCAGAAGCACCAGCAGCAGAAGCAGCGGAAAGCCCAAGAGGAGGAGAAGAACCAGCAGCAGCAGCCCTCTGACTCGACTCATGCCTCTCATACCCACCAGAAGCGCCTGGGCCACCACCAGTGGAGAGCAGCGATAGGTGGTTCGGATCCGACGGCTCTACTAGCAGCGACGAGAGGTCGCCGAATTTGTCCGTTAGATCCATGGACAGGTGCCGATAGGCTGACGTCACTCGCCTGCGCGCCTTGCCAGTGGGCGGCACTGGTACACCAGAGGCAGTGCCAGCAGCAGCAGCGGATGGAGCAGCAGCAGCAGCGGCTCCAGTAGCGCCGGTAGCCCTGTTAGCAGCACCAGCGTTACAGTATGTACGCCTTATAGCGTCCTTGTCGCTGCTATCAAGCGTTCTGCTCTTTCCAAACTCGGCATCGAATCCCCCACCCCCGCCTTGAGCCTCGTTCCAGCTCCTGTTGACACTATCACCACCGCTGCTGGCACGTTGTGAACTATGGGAACTATTCGCCAGTAAACTACTCGCTAATAGACTAATTGGCCTGCTACTAGAAGGGGGTCGCCTGGCGGCGGTGGCTGACCTATCAATAGCATCTAGGGTTCTGCTTCTGTTGTATGTAGAGTCAATAGGAGACGACGGATTATTGCTGCTGTAGCTGCTCTCAGGCCTGTCGTCCCCGTTGCAAGCACTCCCGATAGTATTGGTTTTTCTATACACTTTGGAACCGCTTTGTTCCATCCTCAGCTTCTCGCTAACACTATACGCGCTATGAGCACTATGGGCACTATGAGCACTATCCATGCCGCCGCGCGGAGGGATATCCCGGCCGCTTCTGTCGCTGCTGCTCCGCTCGCTTTTGCCCGAAAACCGCGTGTAGGCTCGTGCAGCTGCCTTATCTCTGTGATCCAAGCTCCTACACTTGTCAAAAACCATGCCTCCCGAATTCCCGGTGTTGTCGCGCGGGCTGACATCCCGTGTCGGATGCTCCCTGCTACTTCCGTAAATCCTGCTACCGCCGTTTCTGCTGCTTCCGGGCACGTCCCTGTCGCCGCTGCTTCGCCAGTTTTCGCCACTCCAGCTGCGACCGCTGCCGCCGTCGCACAAGTGATCGTTTCGTGCTCTGCTGACGCCCGCGCCCTCGGGATTACCGAGGCTGCGAATCGCATGAGTTGGCATCGCCTCGTGTCGTCTATCCGACGCGAAATCCTCCGCGTTATCCGCGTCGGGGACCGCACCGCCATAATCGTCACGATGATTATCATAACGAGTATAGCTGTCATCGTCGTCATCAGCATAGTGCCTACGATGGCGACCGTTGTCACTGTCATCCTCCTCCTCATTGTCGACCTCGTCGTTATCGCCGTCGCCGTCGTTATCGTCGCCATCGGCGACAGAGACCAGCGAGTCAGAGGAGCCGTTGTGAAGAAAGCGACCCAACGGGTAACCCTCTTCGACCGCTCGCTGCGGACACGGAGGAAACGAAGCGATAGCCGTGAGAGTGCTTGCAACGAAGTGGCGTAGGCTATCAACGAAGAGCAGGGTTAAATTGTGCTACAAACGAGGGGTGGAACAGCGGGCAAGGGCACGCGGGGAAAGGCAAGAAAGGGGACGAAGAAAAGGGCCTGATCAACAGGCTAAGATCATATTGCGGAGTTACCTCGAAACACAAAACGCAGGCTTTCGATGGTTCTCCTCCTTCCTCGATCTGCAAGAAACGAAAATACCGAGAAATTAAAAGCAAAATAACAAAACGCACGTGGTTTGGATGATAAACAATACCGTTTCACGAAAAGCGGAGGTAAGAGACTTTCGCAAGAGTGTTGACGAAACTTGCCGGCGTCGCAGTGTTCACTCGCAAAGTGCCACGAGAGACGCGAATCGGACCGTACGTGGAACGTACCATGGCGGTGATAGGGTTGAGCGGCAAAATGCACTGGGTGCACTCGATACAGTACACGTTCCCGCAGCACCTGCAATGGTGCCTGTGAAACCAACGGGGGGAAAGACAGGGGTTGAGTGGACGGGTTTTCATTGAGAAACGAACGAAACAGTATTTTGACCGTGCTCATGATCGAGTTAAGGGGTGACTTGTCGACTCAAATGTCACCTCGTTGCAATGGCACACGACACGTTTTTCAGTGAGGAACGAAAAAAACAATAACTTGACCGTGCTCATGCTCGAGTAAAGGGGATACAAGCGATTTTAGAGAATCTCCCGGGGGGGATGAATCACGGCAGCGATCACTCATTAGGACCTATCGATCACGATTATCGCCTACTACATATGCCCTACTTACGACCTACTTTCGCTCTTTCCGGCTGAACTCGCGGTTGCAAGCAGGGTTGGTGCATTGCTTGATGGCTCCGTTCGGCATCCAATGGCTGCGCGACACGATATCGCCCGGACCCACCGGCGACTCCAGCCATGCGTCCGCCGACCCCATCCTGTACGCGATAGCCGTCGCCGTTGTGTATGCTTACTGGGTCACGCCACCTGGTTCTGACCTATCGTCGATACTGAGAATATTCCGACTACTTGCGAAGTTCTTGCTGTATCTGTGTCTCTTGCACTGCACGGATATACACACGGCTTGCCTGTTCAGTCGAGGCCCTGTTACGGAGAATAATAAACTGAGAGCAGAAACTCGAGTAGTCGTAGACGCCGACGGACTACCGCTTCAAGTGAAGGCTTGACTAGCATTACGAAATCATTCAGGAGATTCCCGCGCAATCTTTCTCTCTTCTCTCGGAAAATCAAGGCTACGGGGAACATATGAAAGACTTGAGGCAACGGGCGTGTGGGCACCTCAGGTACTGTGGTTTACATCGTTTTGTTCCCTTTCTTGATTATTACGCGTCTGCTTTCTGGCTCGGAACATGAAGATCGGTGCTTGGGAATTTAGCAGAACAGATGGGAGGGGGCGGGCGGGATGCATAGGAGCGGGATGGCGCGCCGCCTGATGCTTCGAGTCTGGTTTGGTAAGGTGCTTTACGTTCTGTGACGTTCAAGTTAGCACCAAAGCTGGTTGGGTCCGGTACATAAGCAACGAACGTTAAACACCCAGGTCATCCTTTTCCAGGCTGAATCCACTTCGCAGTTTACCAACCACCACCACCACTGCCACGTGTTCTTCGCATGTTCGCTCACAGTAACCCTCACGAACACTGTTACTGTGCCACGAACTCTGAACGAACATCGTTAATCTGTTGATTACGACTCTGTGGCCTTGCTGTGGGCGGTTGTGGTCAGGGCAGCAAGTTTTTTTTGACCGAATCGAGGGTATTCTTGTAGTGATGCCACATCTGACAGAGTATTTGCGGCAAGTCAGCCAGATGTGTCCTCTTCAGGGACCCGAACCCTTCCGGAGGGGTTTCAAGGGGAAGGATTTCTCATTTACGGCTTGGTTCCTGCGATCCTCCTCATTCCGGGGACGGCCTCGTTCAGACCCCAACTGTAGTATCGTACCCAACAAGCCATCAAACAGCTTGTCGCATATTTCTCACACTTTCGAGGGCAGAAGCCAGCAGTCAATAGCTCCACCCCTGCTCGCACCTCCTCACTCATGCCCCGAGATTCGAGAATACGTGGCAGTTCCTGGCTAGTTTTTGTTTTATGCTGCCATAATTTTCACTGCCTCGAGTTTTACTGGGTCGATAGCAGAAGAGGCCTGGATTGTCCCCGCTAGCAATTTTTTTTTATCCTCCCCCCGCTGTTGGCTGCTCCTCGGAACGTTGGCGAGAAAACTGGTGTCAAATTAAGCTGAAGCTCAAATTGAGTTACAGTACGGGAAACTTTCGCAAGCGGCTGGGCGGTGGTGAAAGTTGTCGCGCAGACATGGTGGTGGGTTTGATTGGAGGGAGCCCGTGTGGCGAAGTTGTCGGCAACAGCGAGACGCCTTCATTGTTGCTCTCGTCTCGAGCGAAAAGACAGCAACCCCCAACTCTCGAACGCAGCCAGTCTGGAGTCTCATGGATCCACGTGAGCCAGGTTGCCAAGACCCTCTTGGCCCACGCAGAAACAACAGAGGCCATTACGGTCAGGGGCTGGGAGTCAGGGACAATCTTGTGAACGGCTGGGACGTGCTCGTTGGGGGATATTACCAGGCAACTTGAAACCCCGATATATTAAGGAATGCATCGAGCAAGATGAGCTACATGCCTATAAACCTACCGTCTAACAGGTATTGAAAACGGCACCTTCTGAAGGAAATCATGCATAAAGTGGTTCTAGGGAAGGACCGTTCCTAATGCTCAACATTTCTAAACAAGAGTCCACTCCTCGGTGTGCGTTACTGTATGTTTGAGCATTTTCGAGTTCATGCACAACCCCATACTTCTATCCACATACAAGCACATCCCATAACCAAATGTCACAAACGGTTTCCACCAAGTTACACAAAAAAATGATTATTCCACAATGATCCCTACATTACAACCCTTTGAAGGGAAATACAGTCTTTCCAGAATACAATGAGCTATGCGTGGGAGTAGGAGCCACCCAACGCATGAAAGCACAGCACACCCTCACAAAACAACAGAAAGCTTCCCACCCAAGCCACACACACAGCATGCCTTCATTCCACCCTCACCACCACACTGCGGCCTTCCAAATACCACTCCCCCGAGTAAAATCAGTCAGTACAGCCCCATACCCTAATCTCTCCTCCAACCAGTCGCTTTGCAGAAATGAAGAGACGAAGTATGGACAATTCGTTTCAAGGGGTGACGGAGAAGAGGCTGGTCGCCCAGTTGTTGCGGGTGGTGCGCTCCTCTGTAGCGTACTGCCCTGCCGCCCACACGGTGCCCGTGGCGTCCACAGCCAGCGCCTGTGTGGTGCCGTAGCGGACGAATGCTACCGCGTCCGTGCTCTTTGTCGAGTAGCCTGGGGGAAGGTGGGGAAGGGGACGGGAAGCAACACAAGGGCAAACGGAAATTAGTGAAAGATAGGAATCTCTAGATTCTTGTGCCAGCAGCTGTGTAGTGCCATAGCGGACGAATGCCACCGTGTCCGTGCTCTTTGCCGAGTAGCCTGGTTATACGGGTAAAGGGATGAGGATGAACGGATATGGGGCGGGGGATAGGGGATTGGTGATGGGGATAGGAAAGCAGGACGAGAAGGATCAGAAAGCAGTGATAGAGAGATTGTGGAGAGTGTGGAGGGTACAGACAGCAGAGAGTGTGGCAGTTGTCTCAACAGACAGATTGTGAGACGACGTCAAGAGGTGCAGCCTGGAAGGACTGGACACTCAGCCTGAACGCCTTGCTAGTGCTGTCTTGGTGAAGCACACTGGAAACTCACTTGGCGAGTCAACGTCAAGCGGTGCAGAGCTCTGCACAACGGTGTAGAACTTGAGGTCCTTTGGGCTGATTCCTGCCTTGGTGACGCGCACAAAGCCCACAGTGGGGTAGCTGTTGGGGCTAACGAGCGTCGCCAGTATGATGCCCTTGCCTAGCCTGGCGGGGGGGGAGAGACAAGCGGAGAAGAGAACACGGTCAGGGGATCGCGACGCGACAGCTGCAGCTCAAGTCATCGCACACAGCGCAACACCAGCAGCTCAAGTCATCGCACACAGCGCAACCACAGCAGCCCAAGTCATCGCACACAGCGCAACACCCGCAGCTCAAGTCATCGCACACAGCGCAACACCCGCAGCTCAAGTCATCGCACACAGCGGAACGCATGCAACTCGACTCACAAAGCCCTGAGGCGCCTCAGCAGCGCATGCAGCCCGTCTCAATATCATCGTACGCGACTCACTTGTTGAAGCCAATGGTGGGAGCGATCAAGTTGGCCATGGGCACGTTGTAGATCATAGCGCTCGCCACCGCGAGCATCGGCACCGGCGCACAACACACGTGACATGATGGACACAGCATCGTCACGCACACGACAGAACACACGCGACTCACTTGTTGAAGGCAATGGTGGGAGCAATGAGGTTGTTCATGGGGACGTTGTAGATCATCGCGCTAGCCACCGCGAGCGTCAGCGCGGGCGAGGGGCCCTTGGCAACCGTGGCCTTCATCTTCACCAGCATGAACCCAGCCTCGGAATTTGGCGAAATGGTCGTCCCGGTCGGCACCACCATCCACAGAAATCCGGTTGATAGCGCCACCGACGTGCTCCGGGGAGGGACGATCAGCGGCGTATCCTTGTTGTAGGATTCGGCGAGCGGCGCGAGCCCAGGCTTTTGCTGGGAACTCGACCAGTCGTAGTAGAACGAGCAGTTGGCGATCGCAGTGAGCAGCGTGAGGGTGGGGTTGTTGGCTGAGAGAGAGACGGTATTGGTGAGCGCGAAGGCGAAGACTGCTGAGTGGCCGGACATGGCCCAGGAGACGTCGTAGGCTCCGAACCACATGGTGCCCTTGTTGGTTAGGTCGTACTTGCCGTCCGCGGGGGACGCGGCGGGCTCGATGGTCCAGTACTGGAGGACCGTTTGATCCGTGCGGGACATGCGCGGGAGCGCGAATCGGACGGCTGTGATGTCCGCTTGCTTGAGGAGAGCGGCCTTGCTGAATGCACTGTTGGAGGGAGGGACCAGGGGGGTGATTCAAAGAGGGCGGGGGTGGGGTGAGGATGGGGGAAAGGCGAGGGAAAGAAGAGGGGAAAGAGTGCAACGCTCGAACGAACACGAGGGCACACACACACACAAACACACACACGCACGCACGCACGCACGCACAGCAACAGACACAACCGCGCACGCAGACTCACACACACACAGAGGAACACCGAGGCAACAGCAACAGCCGTTCACATTCGAATATGACCGAGGCGACTTACAAGATGTTGCTGCCCTGCCACACGTCGTCCACATTCGAGTACGTCGCCTGCTGCGTCGTCACATACACTCCGTTCGCGTCCACCCCGAGCCGCGGGTACGTGTTGTAGAACAGCTCGCCGGAATACGCGAGCGGCGCCAGGTGATCATCCGGGCCGTTGGTTCCGTCGTTAGTGGTTCCGACGAAATAGACGCTCCACGCGTCGAGCGGCTTCTCCGCGGCAGAGACGGCGAGCACGATGCCCGAGCCGCGCGAGACGCCCTTGTTGTCCTTGCGCGTCTGGCCGAACTTGTCGTACGCGTTCGAGTTACCGGCCTGAGTGGGGAGGAAGAGAGGAGGGGGGAAGTGCGGGTAGAGATAAAGAGTTGAGAACAGTTGGGATGGGGGGTGGGAAAGATGGGAGGCGAGCGGAGAGAGGAGGGGGTGGGGGGGAATAATGTGTGCGGGGGAGATCTAGGGCAGCAAAGAACACAACCCGAATGTGAACCCGAAGACAAAGAGAAACCAAGAATGTGACTCAAACACCACCCGTACCAGCCATGCGGCGGAGAGGAAGAATCGCTTGGTCGCCGAGTCGTAGACGCACGACGCCTTGGTCACGAGATCGCCCACCGTGCCGCTGCCGCGATACGGATTCACGCCCAGAAACTCGTTCAGCGCCACCGGCGCCGTGAGCGCCTGGCCTCTGCCGTCGAACACCACGATAGCTGCGTAGAGGAAGAGAAGGGAGGGGGATGAGAGGGAATGGGGAAACGCGAGAGAGGCGGGGAGGAGAGGGCGCGTTGAGTACCGAGATCGCAAGGAACTCGTTGACTGCAAGACGAGTGTGAAACGGTAAGAGAGAGAAGAGAGAGAGGAGGAAGTGAGGAACAGGAAAGTGCGTGCGGTTGAGCCTACCCCAGTTGACGACTTGCACGACGTAGTTGCTGCCGGCGCACACGGATGGGTCAGGCACGGTCGAGTCGCCGTGCGTGCCGGCGTATGCGGCGGTGCCCGTGGAGGCCGTCTGATAGGCGGAGACGCCGCTCTTGAGAACTGACGGCGAGAAGCTGGCGGCCGTCAGCGATAGAAACGTCTTGGGCTTCCTCTTCTTGGCCGCCGCGAGGTCCTGTTATGAGTACAAACGCGCCCGGGAGAAATGGAGAGACAAGTTTTAAGACCGTCAGTGATAGAAACGCATTGGGCTTTCTCTTCTTAGCCGCCGCGAGGTCCTGTAACGCGTACACACGCGCGCGAGGGAGAAATGGAGAGGAAACCCCGGTAGGGAGGAGGGAAAGAGGGCAGAGGGGGGGGGGGGGATGAGCGCGCGAGACGGAAACGCCTCATATGTGGGCCCCTCGGTGCGTCCTACTCCGACTCAGAGAAGCCGCTCCGGTATTGTAAAGAGCGGCGCGGACGACATGGGAGCATTCTTGTTGCGACCGTGACCATCGCCCTGACACAGCAATAGACTGTCTCGGAAGTGTTATGCAGAGCTCCGGGTAAAAATTGCAAGGCGTTCCTACTATCATGCCGCCATTGGTGCCGCCGCCCGTGTCGTCACCTAAGCTAACGCATACGGTGACTCGCAAAAACTGCTCTAAGCCGCCGACTTGACTTACCTAGACGAACTTTCGCGAATTTCGTCGATTTCGCGATTCCGCGAGATCCCGCGCGTCGTCAAGCGACTGTCACGTAACAGTCTGATACAGCACTTTTGTATGCCTTAACCATGTGCGAACAAGCGACTGCGACGTTTTCTTGCAAATGCGAGTTCGTCGGCCTACTAGTAAGTACCGCTGACTGCCAGCATTGCAACTGCCAACAGTCCGGGCTAACTAACTCGACAAGGCGATCCGCACACACGGACGCTGCGCTATGACCACGGTGGCTATGCCTAGACTAACTCATTCACATACACGGCACGCAAACGCGCAGTACTTATTGCGAAGTCAAACTTCCAAATAAAACTGCCTTGTTGAACGAGAATATGTGCCTTCCAAGAGCGAGAATACTAACCGCGGTGGCTCCGGTCAGATCCGCGGGCGGGAGCAGCGGCCGAGGATCGAAGTCCAGGTCCGGCTGCCCTTCGTCCTCAGCAGGCTCGGCAGAAGGGTCGGTAGCCGAGGTATCGATCACAATGCTGTCGTCCTGCAATAGACGGCGGCTACCGAGTTGACTTCTTGGAGTCTCCAGCACTTGTCGGCTCTGAACCCCCGCGCCTTGCGCGGCCGTGGCGGTAATTTTCGCTACTCCCGCGTAAGAGACTTTAACTGTAGATTTGTAGAAGCGGACGGACGGCAGGGGTGGCGTGTCTCCCTTCTTTTTTTTCCGCTTGGCCTCGACGAGGCAGGGGAGGACGATGAGGAGTAAAATGCAGACGACGCGCAGCGTACGCTGCGATGGGACGGCCATAGCGTGTGTTTGCCTGGCTGGTATTATTTCGCGCTGTTACGGACTAGGAGAACTTTCTAAATATTACGGGAAAAAGAATGAAAAAATTGGGTTAGTACGGCTCCACGGGAAAATGGTCAGGTTGTGGAAGTACTGTGATGCTCACTGCTGTTTGTGCACTCTGCTAGTGTTAATCGCAGAGAGACAAGGCTTCCACTTTGGCCGGCAAATAGCTCGAATGCTTGGATGGTTGGGACTTGGGTGAAGAGTTTGCGGAGGAAGGTGTCTCTTTTGCTGGAAGCGCAGAGCTCAGACTGCCTGAAAATGCCCCTGAAAAAAATACTGTCACAGTGGTTGATGGTCAGAGGAGGACGCATGGATGAGGATGCGTTTGTGAAAACGGGCGAGATGGGCATGTCTCAAGGGATGTGATTGGCTTGGACATGTCGGCAGGCCAACGCAGGGCGACTTTCTGGTCAGGAAGGAGGTGCATGATGAGGGAGGCACATCATGGATCATGGTTCGTCACCAGTAAATTTGCGAAAACATTAGCTTTTTGCGAGAGTCGTAGAAACCTCCTGACCCTTCAGGTGCCACTTTGCTGGAACCTGCTACAAAACAAAAATGATCTGGCTTGTCTGTTCAAACATCTTCAGATACCAGGGCGCGTTGCATATTTGAAGCATGAGCTATTGAGTGCGGAAAAACTTCTTAAGGACGACACAAAGCCACAGCCTAACAAGGCGCTCCCATAGAAACTTATAGTAAACATCATGTGGAATAAGAAAAGTGACACTCACTGCTTTGAGAAAACGGAGAAGAGCCATAGGTTTCTCGGCGCAGGTGGTTGATCAACCTGTTTTCCAGGGAGATAGTCTGCTGCGAAGCGCACATCGAAAATCTTTTCTGTACTCTTCCATCCTTTCGACGGTTTTGATTTGTGGGTTGGAGCTAGCCACACGATGACGCACGAACCGAAGACAGAGCTGGAGGGGAAGTGGGTGGGTGGGCGGATGGGCATGTCGCAACGCAAGGGTGTGGCGGCGAAAACCGCTCAGGCTGGGGAGGGGGGGAGCAATGCATCCGGTCACAGAAGACGATACAACTGCCTGAGGACTGTTCCCTCACCAGCTGCAAACCAAAACGGAATTGTTTCAAGCTGTAAGAGGTGCGTTAATTTAATCAATAACGAAGCTGTGAATATATGAACTTCCAATACAATGAATGAAGTTAAGGGCACTGTACTTAACATCACAATTAACATATGCTAACCAAGAAAAACAGGTAGTCTCTCATGCCAATGTATACATTTTTTTGTCAGGGAAAAAACTTGAGCTTGTAAAGATATACAAATTATAGCTAGACAACAGAAGGATACACAATGTCTACATTATCGTGGAACACAAGTCAAAGAGCAGCAGAAATAAATGTTTCACATGGATTCTCATTCGTTTCCATGTAGAGAACCGATGCAGCTTTTGAAGTGGACGCATGATGGGCCATCTCGAATTGATTATCAGTCCCGCTCATGCAACCTCCGCTTCGCTAATTCTAAGAGTCACATACGTTCCATGTGCGCGACTCGGACGCTCACACACCGTCGATGCTGCCGTCCACGCTAGTAGCTGCTCCGAAAAAATGCTCACCTCCGGCCGTCGCTCTCTCCCATCCAACCCACTGTTGCCATGTCGACTCGAAGAGAGTAGGGCGGAAGTTAATATTGTCGCGCAGGAGTCTATCAGCCGGTGAAGGCGTTGGCTGTAAGGGCTTACATGGGGGAGGTAGATTCAATGCTCATGCTTGTATCGGTATCAGTACTGCTGGTAACACCGGCGGGAACCACGGCGGGTACAGGCACAGCGCGAGCACCGGCCAAATCCACCGTGTCACGCCTGGATTGGACGGCCTATACGACAAGACGGGAAGAAAGCGGTTTGCTCATGAAGCCGCGGCGTCGCTTAAGTCCGAGTCGCGAACGAATGATAAGTTTAGGGGAGCTACGGTGGACGAGGAGGAGGCGGGCCGAACGATAGGCCTGACAGACGCGGAAACGGGAGGGGGTAGCACTAAGTTAGAGACGTCTTTAAAACGGGATGCTCTTAAACGCGAAGCGGAGGAGGCGGTTCTGGCGATAGACGTGGGCACGGGCGGGACCAAGGCGGCTGTGGTGACGTGGCATGGCGCTGTCGTGGCTTCTGCGTTCTGGCCGCACGCTCCGCCACGTGGCGCGGATGATGACGTGGCGCAGGCGCGGCAGACGGCGGAGCAGGAGCCGTCTGATTGGTGGAGAGCGGCGGCGGGCGCAGCTGGGGAGTGCCTGGCGCAACTGGATGGGCGGAAGGGGGGGAGCAGCACAAAGGGGTGGAGGGGGAACTTGGATGGGCGGAAGGGGAGCATGGATGGGCGGAAAAAGGGGAGCAGTGCGGGTGGGGAAGGGGAGCGGGGCGGAGTGAGTGGCGAACGTTTGAGTGCGGTGAGGGTGGTAGGTGTTGCGGTGACCGGTCAGATGCAAGACGTCATCCTGCTTCCCCAGGTACCACCTTCCCCAATTATCACCTTCCCCAGGTACCACCACCTTCCCCAGGTACCACCACCTTCCCCAGTTACCACCTTCCCCAGGTACCACCTTCCCATGATACCACCTTCCCAGGAAATTACCTTCCCAGGATATCACCTTCTCAGGTACCACCTTCCCACTGTACCACCTTCTCGAGACACCACCTTCTTAAGGTGTCACCTTCCTCACATATTACCTCCCAGCCTTAGAATGACACCTGCTTTGGTCTTTCGCCCTCCTGTTAACTCTACTCCACCCCCTCCTCCTCCTCCCCTCCCCTCCCCAACCCCTTCCCCCCATCGTGCACGCTACTGCACGCTCCAACGTGTCCACGTGTCCCTCCAGGATTGGTCGCCTAACAGCTGCACTGCCGTCTCCCCTGCCATTCTTTACTCTGATGCGCGTGCGACTGTTGAAGCGAGGGAGGTGAGGAAACTGTGGGGGTGAGGAGGGGGCGAGTGAGAGGGATACTCAACCCTTGCTAATGTTATCTCTCGAAAGAAGAATGTAGTTGTCCTGTTATGAATCATTATTAATTACTCCCCCTGCCAGTCTGACCCACTGTTGAGAGGTAGGAGAGGTGGGGGGGTGAGGGGAACTAGGGAGATGAGGAGGGACAGCGTAGCTGGTAATGTGTGAATGGGGTTAAATACTTGCCGTGCTTGTGCATGCGAGTGTGTGCCTGTGTGTGTCTGTATGTGCATATGCATGTCCATGTGCATGTGCATGTGCGTGTGCATGTGCATGTGCATGTGCATGTGCATGTGCACATGTGTGTGTTGGATTGAATGCAGATGGCAATGCTGGCAGGAGGCGAAGAAGCAATCATTGCAGCCACCGGGATGAGACAAGGCCCCACCAGGTGGGCGGCACACATGGCACCAGGTGGGCGGCACTCGCGCCACACACGTCACCATAGGGCGGCACACAAGCCACCAGGTGTGCGGCACACATACCAATGCACAGAGGCCAGCAGGCATCAGGCATGAATGATTCTGCATGCAAGCGGATGTAGAATGGCATGTCTTGGAGCATGCATGCAGGCATGCATAAAACATGCGCCTTGGTCACCTCCCAAGGTGACTCTTGAGTCGACTCAAAAGCCACCTGATTCTGATTGCAAGCAGATGCAGGGTGGCATGTCTTGGATTGGAGTATACATGGATGCTTAAAACATGCGCCTTGGTCACCTCCCAAGCTTTCTCTTCCTCTCCCCCCATCCCACACTGTCGTACCCCTCAGCTTGCTGGCGAAGCGGCACTGACCAGTGTTTTACTTGACCCCAAAACCTCACCCTCCTCCCCACACTCCTCCCCACCCTCCTCCCCACCCTCCTCCCCACCCTCCCCCCACCCCACCCCACCCACCGTACCCCTCAGCATGCCGACGAAGCTCCTTTAGCTGCAGCAAGCAGGCTTTTGCCCGACTCAAAACCCAATCCACGCTCTGCCCATTCTGCCATCTCTTCTTGCTCCATCCGTCACCCACTACTCCCTTCCCCGCCCCCCACCCTCCTCCCCACCTTCACCCCACCCCACCCCACCCCACCCCGCTGTACCCCACAGCGTGCTGGTGAAGCTCCTTTGGCTGCAGCAGCACTGACCGGTTTTCTACTCAAACCCCAAACCTCCACCCTCCTCCCCACTCTCCTCCCCACCCGCCCCCCACCCTCCCCCACGCTGTGCCCATTCTGCCAGCTCAGTTGACTTTTGAGTCGACTCAAAAGTCAACCCGCCCCCCACCCTCCCCCCACGCTCTGCCCTTTTTGCCAGCTCACCTTGCTCCATCCGTCCCCCACTGCTCCATTCCCCGCCCCCCACCCGCCCCCCACCCCACCACCCTCCCCCCACCCCACCCCGCTGTACCCCGCAGCGTGCTGGCGAAGCTCCTGTGGCTGCAGCGTCACCGACCACAAACGCTGAAGGAATCTTCCTCACTGCTTCTCGGCGCGTGCGTGAAGCTCGGTTTGAGACAGAGTTTTGGCCATATTGAGCATTATCTGCTCTGTTGACCTCTGTTGACCTCTGTTGTGCTGTGCTCTGAAACCGTGTCAGTACTTTTGAAATTATCCAATGTGTACTTTGAACTCAAGCATTCCCTTTGATGCTTGACGTTTCTCACCCTTCTCTTTCTCTTCTACCACCACACCACCCTACTTCCCCACCCACCCCCCCCCCCACTCCCTGCCGTCCCAGCCATGCCTACGTGTGCAGCCACCTGATTGGTCGGCCCGCTCGAGTTGTGGACTGCACCACACTCTCCACCACAGGCCTTGCCACGTGTCCATCCACCACTGGTATAATGCCACATGCCACAAAAACCAAAGTTCCGCTGCCACGTGTCATTGCACAGTCTGTAACAGCAGTAGCAGTACCTTGCTTGCCATTAGTATGGATACTCCCTGCTATGGATACTCCACAGGAAATCATCCTGCTGTAGTATCAAGCAAGGTACTGCTTGCCATTAGTATCTGCTATCTGCTATCTACTAATTTCCGGTCGACTCAAAAGTACAATATAATATTCTGCTGTCTCCCCTCTTCCTCTCTCCCGCAGGCATCTCATATGCTGCCGACCTGCTGCACTCACTGGGCCTCTCCCAATGGCTGCCTCTCCTCCCTGAGATTCTGCCGCCCACCCGACCATGCGGTCAGTTTGCCGCCCACCTGACCCGACCATGCGGTCAGTGTGCCACCCACTATTGTGCCGCTGCCATTCAACAATCCCCCAAGCAATAGAGCATCAAATATCCAGTTGTGACATGTGTCTGTACCCGCATTTGATTTTCAAAACCTGAACCAACGCTTAGATCCTGCCTCTGCTGACGTGGCTTCAACAGGCACCTTATCCGTGGAAGCAGCGGAGCTAATGGGAGCGCGCCACCTGGCGGGCATTCCTGTGTTTCACTCGTGTGGAGACCTGGGAGCGTCTGCTGTCGGGTAATTAGTACCTGTACCGCTGGGCACTTCGTTTTTGGATACAGCGTCTTACAGTGCTTTTGGGGCAGATTTGAACTTTGTTGTAAGTAGTACCTCTGGTTGTGGTTTAGATTGTATGTTTTGGTTAGCTTAAATCCTAATCTCGCAGAATCTAAAGAGTTGACCCCCACATCACACATCCTTTTCCAACTTCCCCTTTTCCGCCCTCTCCCATTCCCTTTCCAATCCCTTACCCAACAGGTGTGGATCAGGCGTACCTGGCACGGAGTACATCTATCTCGGCACCTCAGGGTGAGGCTTCAATCACAGCAAAATAGGTTGTGAATCCCCACTCAAAGAGATGATTCATTATTCGTAGGGTTTGGTTTTCTCAGCAGCAACACCAGGTGTAGATCAGGCATACCTGTCGCAGAGTTTACTCTGTTATTTTCCCTTCAAATTGGAAATCAAATCTTGCTCAAGGTCATCAGAGATCATAGAGAATGGTCTACGCTACGCCTTCTCCGTGAGTTGTTTTTGGGCTTGCCATCACATAGCTATCACCCCCTCCCTGTCGTTTTTCTTCCGGTTCACTTTGCTCAGGAAAAAAGTATTGAAAGTGCTTGAGTGTTTGAGCAACGCTTCGGCAACCTCTCAAGCACTCGAGGTCTTTCAATGCTGTTTCCTTGAGCAATGAGAGGCGGAAGAAGGATGCAGGGAGGTGGATGTTAGCTATGTGATTCAAACAAATCACGGTTGTAGATCAGTCAAAGCTCCCAACTTGATCGGATGTCCAGAAGATTTAGGCAGGTGGCTGAGCTGTGTTCGATCCGACTAATACAGAATTTCCAAAGCATTTAGCGCCCTCCTTGGACAGGGACAAAAGACCTTGAAAATGCTTGGCTTTTTAGGTTATAAACTCGCTACTTTAAAGTCAGGCCATCCAAGTCAGGCCATCCAAGTCAGGCCATCCAAGTCAGGCCATCCAAGGCCATCCAAGTCAGGCCATCCAAGTCAGGCCATCCAAGTCAGGCCATCCAAGTTAGGCCATCCAAGTCAGGCCATCCAAGTCAGGCCATCCAAGTCAGGCCATCCAAGTCAGGCCATCCAAGTCAGGCCATCCAAGTCAGGCCATCCAAGTCAGGCCATCCAAGTCAGGCCATCCAAGTCAGGCCATCCAAGTCAGGCCATCCAAGTCAGGCCATCCAAGTCAGGCCATCCAAGTCAGGCCATCCAAGTCAGGCCATCCAAGTCAGGCCATCCAAGTCAGGCCATCCAAGTCAGGCCATCCAAGTCAGGCCATCCAAGTCCGGCCATCCAAGCCATGCCATCCAAATCCGGCTGTTGGAGTCCTCTTCGTGCTGCCTCTTCCAATCCTCTTTCCCCGTCCCTGGCCGGTTTGTTGCTTTCATCACCACGAGCAACGTCACCACCGTTCTGTTTCTCTCTCCCTCCCCTCTTTCCCTTATTCCCACCCCCGGGTTTCCCGCCCCCCATCCCACCCGCCATCTCAACACATTAGGTGGGAGGCCTGGTCCTTTCCCCTGCAACCACCCTGCTTTCGAGTCGACTCAAATGCCTTTTCTCTCTCCCTCCTCTCTCTCCTCTCCCGCACTCCTCCCTCACCCCCCATCCCACCTCCCTGTCAACAATTCAGGTGGGTTGCTGGGTCCTTCTCCCTGCAACCACTTTTCCAACCATCCAACCAGTCACCCAAGAAGTCACCGCTAGCATCAGTGGTGCAACCGCCTTCGTGGTCTCAGGGCGTGTTCACTCTCGCTCACCCTGACCCTTCTTTGGTCTTCAGAACAGGTATACCAACATATACCAACTGAAGGTCCCATGTTAAAACTGGTTTACTGCACAGGTGAGTGAGGGTGGGTGGAGATCGGTGAGGATGGGTGGAGATCGGTGAGGATGGGTGGAGAGTGGTGAGGATGGGTGGAGATCGGTGAGGATGGAGTTTGAGGTGTGGCGTTTAAGGTATGAGTGAGGTCATGTATGTGTGCACGTGCTTGGTCATGCATGCAATATCACGTACCTTGTCGGATCTTCCGATAGCGACCATATGGCCCCCATGAGCCATGGCCCACATGAGCCATGGCCCACATGAGCCATGGCCCCCCCCATGAGCCAAGCGCACCCACATGCGAATAGCACCACCAGTATGTGTAAAACGCATGCACCCATGTGCAAAACGCACGCACCCATGTGCAAAACGCACGCACCCATGTGCCAAACGCACACACCCCATGTGCCAAACGCACGCACCCATGTGCCAATAGCAATTCTTGAGGCGCCTCAAAAGTGCAAATAGCACCCACCAATATCCCTGTCCATCCCCCACCAGCGCCAGTGATGTGTTCTTTCCTGCACGTGCGCATGTCTGAGTGAACGCGCATGTCTGAGTGAACGTGCATGTCTGAGTGAACGCGCATGTCTGAGTGAATGCGCATGTCTGCGTGAATGTGCATGTCTGAATGAACGCGCATGTCTGAATGAACGCACATGTCTGAATGAACGCGCATGTCTGAATGAATGCGCATGTCTGAATGAACGCGCATGTCTGAATGAATGCGCATGTCTGAATGAACGCGCATGTCTGAATGAACGTGCATGTCTGAATGAACGTGCATGTCTGAATGAACGCGCATGCATACCCATGTCTCGTCCCCAAACATTGCCCATGTGTCAGTATCGACCATACCTGACCATACCTGACCATGGAGCAGCAGCAGCCTCTGAAGTGGCTGTTAGTACCCTCCTCAGCAGCAGCAGCAGCAGCAGCAGCAGCAGCGGCAGCAGCAGCAGCAGCAGCAGCAGCAGCAGCAGCAGCAGCAGCAGCAGCAGCAGCAGCAGTGGCAGTGACGGCAGCACTGACAGCACAAGCGTTTCTCTCGTGTTTCGCTGTGTGTTTCCATCCCCCCACCAGCGCCAATAATGACAGCAGGGGGCAATCTCAAGTGGGCGATTAGCAACCTCCTCAGCGATGGCAGCAGCGGCAGCGGCAGCGGCAGTGGCAACAACAGTGGCAGGTGGTTCTTCTGTGTGTCGCTGCATGTTTCCACCACCCCCCCCCCCCCCCCCCCCCCCAACCCCCCTCCCTCTCCCCCACCAGCGCCAATAATGACAGCAGGGGGCAATCTCAAGTGGGCGATCAGCAACCTCCTTAGCGGTGGCAGCAGCGGCAGCACTGGCAAGTCATTATTTGCTGTAACGCTGATGTCGATTCAATAACGCAAGGGTTTTTGCTTGCTGTGTGCATGGATGGCATGCTTATGTGTGTGTGCATGGATGGCATGCTTATGTGTGTGTGCATGGATGGCATGCTTATGTGTATATGCATGTGCATGTTACCGCATGAGCCGATTTGAATCAGGTTATTATCACATGCCATTCCCCCAATCACCTTCAACGTCCCCTCCAACCAGACGTCTCAGATTCTACCTTTCTCAATGCTGACGTGGCAGCAGCATCCGTGCCAGCTGGCAGTGGTGGCCTCCTTTACCTTCCGTTTTTAAATGGTGACTCGAAAACACATCATCATCATCATCGTCCTCTCAAAACACTTCATCCTCTCAAAACACTTAATTGCATCAAGACTACAATCTTTTGCAGTTTTTCCTGCATGTTCACTCGCCTTCCATGCCTTGCCATGCCATGCCATGCCATGCCATACTGTGCCATAATCTCAGGCGAGCGGTGTCCATTTGAGGACCCCAACATGCGGGCGGCATTCATCGGCATATCTGCCTCTACCACTCATTCACACATGATACGTGCAGTATGTCCAGAGCATGCCCCATGGTATGGTATGGTATGGTATGGTATGGTATGGTATGGTATTATATGGTATGGTATTGGTATGGTATGGTATGGTATGGTATGGTATGGTATGGTATGGTATGGTATGGTATGGTATGGTATGGTACGCATAATACGCCCTCCTCTTGGCCCATGCTGCCATGTACGTATGAAAATATCTTGTCACTTCCGTTGCTCTTCTGCTGCTCTCAGCAACACACCGCCAAGCACACAAGCAGGACCTCTTGTCGCTGCTACTGTTCATCCCTGCCCCTTCCACTACCCCACCCACTTGCGGTTCCTGCCCTTTTCTACCTTCCCTCCTCTGCTCATCCCCTCAGGTTCAAGAGGGAGTGGTAAATGCACTGCTATCAGCCAACACCGCCAGCCAAACGTGCAAGACTTCTTTCCACTGCCACTCCTCATCCCTGCATTTCCCACTAATTCCTTCCCCTCCATCACTCATCCCCGCAGGTCCAAGAGGGAGTGGCATATGCACTGCTCTCCGCCCACACCGCCATGCACGCACACGGTGGTGGGAGCGGAAGCAACAATCCCTCTGCTCTGCGCATTGTTGGTGGTGGCGCTCGGTATGTCCATGCAATGCTGTCACCGTTCCTTCTTTTGAGGCGGCTCAGAAGCCTTTTTAGGCGCCACAAAACCCTTTTTAGGCGCCACAGAAGCCTTTTTAGGCACCACAAAAGTCAGAAGCAGCAACCCTTCTGCTCTGCGCATTGTTGGTGGTGGCGCTCGGTATGTCCATGCAACGTTGTTACCATCTCTTACTCTCCTCATCATGTTACCACTCCATAAATTGCAATTGTTTGACCTTTCTTTTTTTCTTACTTTGCATTATCCAGATGCCATTCACGTATGCTTGATAAAATTTCTTCCTTATTTTTTTTTTTACCCTTTCAACCATTTTTTATGCCTACTTTTTTCTAAACATCTAGAAGCCCTAGAATTGTCTCGTTTAACCTTCTCCAAATCTTCATGTGTCTATGTCTCCTCTCATCCTTCCTGTGGACTTTTTTTTTAATGGCTTGTCTCCTCTCATCCACCTCAACCCTCTGCAATTTTCACTGCCACCTTCCCCACTCCCTCTAGCTCATCAGCTTGGTTTCGCATCATGGCATTCTGTGTTTAACTGGAAGTGATTTTTGAGTTAACTCAGAAGCATCCTTGGTTCAACAAGAGGTTTTTTTTTAGCTGTAACTTTGCGTCAAAATCTACATTTTCTACCCGTCCCCCCTTCCCTCCCCCACGCTACTCTCTCTCTCTCCAGCTCGTCAACTTGGGTTCGCATCATGGCATCCTTGTTCAATTGGAGGTGATTTTGAGTTCAATTTTCTCCTAAAAATATGCATCTTCTACCCCTCCACCCTATGCTCCCCCTCACCCTCCACTCCCACCCTCCCCCTTTCCCACCCAACCTCCCTCCCCCCTCCCCCACTCTCTCCCCAGCTTTTCAGCTTGGGTTCGCATCATGGCATCCGTGTTCACCGGAGGTGAAATTTAGTCAACTTGATGTTTCCCTACCCCTCCGCCGTTCTCCCCCCTCTCCCCCCCTTCCACCACTCTCTCCCCAGCTCGTCTACTTGGGTCCGCATAATGGCATCCGTGTTCAACCGGCCAATCGACTGCTTCGCTGATTCTCAGGTGGAATTATCTCATTTCAGTAAACTGGCGCCATGTGGTTCTCACGGCACCTCAAAACTGCTTAGCACTTTCAAGGTGTCTCGTATCTTGTGAGGACGTTTGAGATGACTATACGTTACATGGTGTGTTGGGGTTAAACCAAACTGGTGTGTGCGTGTTGTGCAAGGCATGTGGTGGTCCCATACAAGGCACCACATGCATTGCTTTGTTTGTTGCTACAACTCGAGTCCTGCTCTCGTTGTCCGTTGTGAATGCATTTCAGGAAGTTGGGGTGAAAGGTGCCGCCATTCTCGCTGCTCAAGGTCTGGGCTGGTTCTCTACCTTGGCTCCTTTACACGGTAAAAACAAATTGCAGAATTCCCTTTTCAAGTTAACGAAGGAAGATTTTGCATATTCCTTGGCCCAGAGTTTACAGAGATGGGTTGTTTGTGTGCAGGTAAATGGGCACTTCTAGAACGATCAGAAGTACCGGACCTTGCAGATTTGATTGTCTATACCAAAATGTTTGATGCATATTGCAAGGGTGCTCCTGCTTTGGCACAGTGTTACAACATTTTGAGTAATGTATCTCAACAAACATAACTGCATATCTTACCTCATTCATGTTTGAATATTGTTTTCAAGTCTCCTGAAAAGTCGACAGCTGTACACATTTATAATTATTATTGCCATCATTTCACTTCTGTTTTGTTGGGAATATAAACGCATGACTTAGTGCGTTTCTGTAGTATCGAACCTCACCCGATACTGAAGCACAAGAAAAGGGGTATGAAGTCGAAAAGGCGCGTACCACATCAAACCGCAACTGGAGGTTGCGAGCTGTAACCGCCTGGAGGTTACGTAACAGCAAGCGACGCTTCAGTGAACAGTAACTGCCTCGATAGTCGAAGAGTTACGCGTCTCGATAAACATAACCGCTTCCTGTAATCTATCTTTCCTATATATTCCTGTATGCCCTTTGCTATAATCAATTACTTGTTCTCACATACTAGCACAAGTACATTCACTCAAGTCTTCCGCTGTGCTACTCTAGCACCTACTAGCCTATTCTCTACAAAGATCCTAAGGCTGAAATCCTCAGCCCAACATGGTATGAGAGCAGTCAGAGAACAAAGGCTCTCGTCACTAAGCCTCTTCCAGGCTACCAATCTGCAAGCAAACAAGAAGTTCAATCTTCATTCAAGAAAGGCAAGACATGGCAAGTGGCAAAGAGAGAAGGTCATCTACGGGATCTACTCTACCCCCGGTCTCCGAGTTGCAGACCGAAGGAGGAACAACGTCCGGATTAACAACGGAACGATCCACTCAGGCGCCAGTAGCGCCGCCAACAAACTTCGACCCAAGCTTAATGGAGCAGTTCTTCAACTTCATGTCGCAGCAGCAGTAATCACAACCTGCAAACAGCAACAGCGTAAACAACGGAGCGGCACCAATGAGTATTGACAACTCATCGTTCGGACGACATAATCAACAAACACCAAATTCGGTCTCACCTGGTTCCTTCACATTCATGCCGCCTCGCCATCCAGCGACTCCTCTTCCCGCCATCAAACGAGACACCGAAGAAGTCCTGCAAGTACAAACGCAGTTCAACAACATCGTGCGACTGCACACATCCACACCATTCAATGGGAAAGACTTCTATTCATGAAGTTTCGAGTTTGAACTCCTGATGGAAGGCGCGAATCTTCTTGGGTTCTTCAACGGTACCTGGCCATATCCACACTACAGCGAAGTCAAAGACAAAGAAAATTATACGTATCACTCCCTGATGGCTTACACCGTTCTTCTCCGAAACTTGTCGCCGAACGAACAACAAAGCATCCGCGCCTACCGGAACTACGCAAACTCCGCGGAACTCGCCTATCAACATCTGCGAAGCATTCATCAAGCATCCGACAGCGTTACACAAAGCAGACTCATGGCACAACTGACAACAATTCAAATGCAACCTAGAGAAAAGGCCATGCCTTACATCAGCCGCTGTCAAGGACAACGCGACAGACTTATTCGCTGCGGAGGAAACTTATCTGAAGAAGCTTTCGTAACAGTCGTTCTTGCCGGCCTTGGACCTCAATGGCGTACCACCCGTTCACATGTTCGTGCTCATGGTCGACTCTCCGAAATGCATCTCTGCGCCGAACTTCACGCCGAGCAGCAGGAAATGGACCTGTTCGAAGAACGCAACAACAAAAGGCATCATCAACCAGTCGTTCTTTACACCAATCGACGACAGCCACGTTACCAAAATCGAGGACACGTACCTCCTTACTGTCATCTGTGTCGGACTTCAAGACATACACGCTTCAACTGCCCTCAGCAACAAGGACAGCCAGCACCATTCTCTCGTCCTCTGCGACCAGCACCTCCTCACATCGCGTCAACTCAACAACGACCCACGACCGCCTCAACGACTACTTCAACGCGACCACCAACTTCCACTTCGGGACCTGCACAAACATCAAGAATCGTCGCCATGGCACGAACAACAGAGTCAAACATTGACTCGTGCATTACCAATTCACCACCGACTTACAGTCCCGACGAGCGACCATCATTGCCACCGTCATCCTTCAATGTGAATCCGACATATGCCGCCGTCGCAAATAGTACACCCACTGGACCCGACACATGGTTCCTCGACAGCTGCTGTGGTCACCACATGTGTTCTTCATCGCGATTTCTTCAACGCGAACGACGACTTCCGCGAGATGTTATCATTACCGTCGCCAACAACGAAAACCTGCGCACGGACAAGCAAGGAATCGTGGAGCTTCAGTCAAACGAAACGAATGTCATTCTTCAGTTAAACAAAGTACTCGTCGTCGACAACCTAGGCTTCAACTTACTCAGCGTCAGCCAACTCATGTCGAAAGGCATTCACCTGGAGTATGACTCCGACGCCCGGGAAATCCGTCTTTACCACGGAAAAGGGGGGGTCTTCATCGGCCGCGCAATCCAACAAGATGACGTCTTCGTTCTTGACTTCGTCCCCGACAAAGGCACCGCCGACAGCAATGGCATAGTCGCCTTCGCACCCTGGACGCATCCGCCAGACCTCGACCCGAACTTCAGTCCTGAAGGCTTTTGGTACTCCCGTACCATTCCCGAAGCTGAACGCACCAACGCGCTTGCCGTCCTGCAAACACAAGCAACAACGCCTGAGTCAGCACCCGTCATCGAAACAACAACTGCACCCGACACAGCACCAACAACCACCGAACCTGCAGTTGAAGAACCAACCATCGTCGTGGAACCACCTTCCGAAACCCCACAGCCCGGTCCCTCCGTCGCGCCACCACCTCTCATCATCGACACGCCACCGACAGCTGCCCAACAGTTAACGCCAGCACCACACGCCGTTCATCGAAGTGCAGCAACACACGCCGCCTTCTTCGCCAACGCAGACTTCTATCAACGCTCCGTCGGTCACAGCGCTTCCGAAGACATCTGGCATCAACGTCTTGGACATCCTGGAAACAAAACACTTTACAACACAATACGAGCCGGAGTGTTAGACAAGAACGCCCTGCTTCTTCCCAGCGGACGTGAACTCGAACGACCACGCGGCACCTGCTTAATCTGCCCGGAAGCGGACTTACCTCACCAACCGTTCCCGTCACATCACAACCCGAGCGCCCCCGTTTATCAACCACTCGAAAAGGTTTACAGTGACATCTTATACGTACCACGAACTGAAGGACGCGAAGATCTGAACTACCTCATCACCTTCATCGACGCCGCAACGCGATATGTCTGACACGTCAACTTACCGTCACGAGACATGGCTCTAGAAGCCTTCACAGCCTGGCTACCTGTCGCTGAAAGAGAGTCGGGAGCGAAACTGAAAAGTTTTCAGTCAGATGGCGCGATGGAATACCAGTCACAACGCTTCAGGCAGTTCTTGGCAGAAAGAGGCATCAAACGCCTCATCTCTCTTCCTTACGCTCACCAACAGCAGGGTGTTGCAGAAAGGATGAACAGGACCCTGCAGACAACCATGTGAAAGCTGCTACGTGGAACACGACTACCCAACTCAGAATGGCCAGCAGCGATGGACCACGCTCCTGCACAACTTGCTGTCCTCGTCTTCACTGCCCAACAATGCATCACGGCACCTGTTGTGGACTGGGAAGCTGGGCAACACCAAAATGTTAAGAGTTTTTGGGTGTATGGTACAGTACCGCCCACACACTGCACGCGCAGGGAGATTTTCGCAACGTGCACAGTGGGGTCTACACCTCGGGCTGGCAAAACATTACGAAGCCTGGCGAATCTTCGACGTCCACACAAAGGAAACAGTAGCAGCACGTGACGTTATCTTCTACGAGCGACTCACCCTCAACCATTACCTGGACAACATCGCACGCCACGTCGACCCCACCGGCGGATTTTCTGGTTCCCGAGCCTTCGCTTCACCCTCCGACGCTGCTGACTACGAAGAAGAAAACGTCGATGGCGCCTCCGAAGCTGCTGGACCCCTTCCCTACTGCTCCGTCCCAATCCCCATGGACGACGAAAATCCTCGCGACAGCATCAATGCCGACGTCTACTACCAATTTGCCGACACTGGTTACGTAACACCCCAACCCGTCAACACCGACATTTCAGAACGATATGGCCCCGGATTCGCACCTGATCTTGAAGCGAGAGACGAAGCAGTCTATCCCGAGGATCCCCTGCTAAACGGTCACACCCCCAGCGGACTCCAAGTCTTGGGACTCGTCGCTGCAGTGCACGGGTCTTCGACGCCACCTGAAGAGCCTCGCTCTGTCAAGCAGGCTCAGGGGGGGGAACACAAAGAAAAATGGCGCGAAGCCATGGAAAAGGAGTTAAAAGCGCTGTCAGACCGCAACACCTGGAAGATCGTCCCTGCATCACTCGCACAAGACAGACCCATTCTCTCCGGGAAATGGGTATTCCGGATCAAAACCAACTCCGACGGAACCATCGAACGATTTAAAGCTCGATGGGTCGTCCGCGGATTCGACCAAGAGTATGGTCGCGACTTCACTGAAACTTTTGCAGCAGTCAGTCGACACACTTCCCTACGCATTCTTCTCGCCATCGCCGCCTCACGTCGCCGCCCACTCCGACAAATCGACGTCGCCGATGCTTTTCTGTACGCCCCAGTCGACGCCGAAATCTTCGTTGAACAGCCCCATGGGTTCGTCAACAACCCTTCCCGCGTCTGTCAACTACTTAAATCACTGTACGGAATTAAACAGGCACTGCGACAATGGCAGCAATACCTGCACGCACGACTTAGACGCATCGGATTCAACCAACTGCCCCACGACCAGGGCATGTATCGCCTCACTCACGACAGCGACTACGTCTTACTAATCGTCTACGTCGACGACTTACTTTACATCGGATCAACTACCACCATCGTCACTTGGTTTGAAAAGGAGCTTCAGACGGATCTCTCCCTCACAGTCTCACCCAACCTCACGCAGTACCTAGGGCTCAACATTCTCGACGAAGACAACGCCATTCATCTCAGCGCCTCAAAATGAGAAAAACTGAACGAGAATGAATGAACTATAAGTGAAGTGAGTACAAATAGGAAACCCTAATTGGGTTGTACCCCTTATGGGATACCCCACTAAAGCCTACACAACAGTATAAGCTATACAAAGTTCTGACACACCCCCATAGGCAAAGTGGGGGAGAACAAGGGGTCACAAGACCAGTCAAGCAAAGCAAGCAAAGCTCAGGGTGGATCACAAAGTCACCACACAGTCCGAGCACAACAACAAGGCCATCAGGCCAGTTCACATGCAGGAGTACACATATATATAGAGCTAGACAAGCAAGAGCAGGTATATATATATGTGACAGTACAAGTAAGGTCAAGAGGAGAGCAAGTGAGGCAAGACAGGTACAAGACCCAGCTGGGTGCAGAAGCGCTGATGGTCACAAGGCGCGAGTGCCTTGGTGAACACGTCAGCAGTGTTGGCCTCAGAGGCCACGTACGCAAGCCGCAACTGTCCACGCTGCTGTAGCTCACGAGCAAGGAAGTAGCGAAGAGCAATGTGCTTCGTTCTGTGCTCCAGGCGCTGCTCTCGACACAAGGCCAGCATGGCCTTGTTGCCTACGTACAGCACTGGAGGAGAACGAGGCGGCTCTCCAAGGTCAGTCAGCAGGTAGGTGAGCCAGCGAAGCTCCTGTGCAGCCATGGCCCCGGCGTAGATCTCAGCCTCACAACTGGAGCTGAGGACCGAAGACGAGCGAGTAGACCGCCACGAGACAGAGCCGGAACCAAGGCTGAAGGTGTAACCCTGTGACGACCGCTGAGTAGCCTGGTCGTCAGCCCAAGAAGCGTCCGCGTGTCCTGTAAGGACCACTGGACTCCGCCCTCCAAGCACTAGCCCCATGCCCGACGTACTGCACAAGTAGCGCAACACCCTCTTCGCTGCAGCCATGTGCTCTGGTCGGTGTCTCCCAGGAGCAACATAGCGTGCAAGAATGCTAAGAGGGTATGCAAGGTCAGGTCGTGTGCAGGTCATCAGGTACATGAGGCAGCCAACAAGCTCTGGGTACGGGCCACTCGACTCTACGGACTCATCCGAAGGCAGAGCTGAGAGCGAGTGGCGAGTAGACAGAGGAGTGGCCTGAGGCGAGGAGTACGTGAAGCCGAAGCGCTGAAGGACCTGCTGCACCATGTGTGACTGAGTCAAGGTAATGGTGCGGCGTGCTCCGTCCCGAGTGATCTGCAAGCCAAGATAGCTGCGCAGTTCACCCAGGTCTGTGCACGTGTGTCTCTTCAGCAGCTCGGACTTCACGAAGGCGAGTCCAGCAGTGTCCGCTGTGGCAAAGACCAAGTCGTCGACGTACACGAGGATGTAGAACGGCGGCAGAGAAGTGTCGGTGCGCAGAAACAGCGACGGGTCAGCAGTAGAGGGAGCAAACCCAAGAGCCGCAAGTGTAGTCCTCAGTGTGTCGTGCCACTCACGCGGTGCCTGGCGGAGACCGTAGACTGGCCGTCGGAGGCTCCACTGGGTGCCAGGAGGGAAAGTCCCAGTGAAGCCTGGTGGACGGCGCAGCCAGATCTCCTCGTGCAGGCTACCCTGCAAGAACGCAGTGCTGAAGTCGAGAGAGTGAAGCTCGTAGTCGCGCTGAGCGGCCATGTGCAGCAGCACCCGAAGAGTGGTCATCTTCGGGGTGGGAGAGAAGGTCTGAAAGTAGTCAACTCCCTGCCGCTGACTGAAGCCACGAGCGACGTACCGCGCCTTGAAGACAGGTGGAGAGCCCGGCGGCCGCTTCACCCTGAAGATCCACATGCCACTGACTATGTTCGCCCCAGGAGGGGGAACCGCGTCAACGTAGGTGCCTGTGGACTTCCAGGAAGCCATCTCTGCATCCATAGCTGCCTGCCACTGAGAGGAGTAGGGACCCTCTACGGCCTCCGCGTAAGAGCGCGGAGTCGGGATGTCTAGTGCATCCAGGTCTCCCTCAGGAGCAAGTAGTACAGACGCGAGATGAGGTGAAGCAGCAGCCAGACACTGGAACTCCTCCTGCCTGTCCTTAAGGACGTCCGTGCAAAGAGCACACTCACCCCTGACGGACGGAGGACAGACAGACGCAGACTCAGCAACAAGACTGGCCGCGTAGTCTAGACGACAGCGGGCAGCAAAGTCGACGAGCTCAGCGACAAGAGCAGACGCAGCACTGGACTCAAAAAAGGGGTCAGTGACGACAGTAGCAAGGAGACGCGTGACAGTAGGACTGGCAGCACGAAGGGAGTCCGACTCCGGGTCGGGAAGCGCACGAAGAGAGGACTCAGGAGGAGAAGGTAGAGGGGCACGCAGAGGAGCAGTGGACGGACGCAGAGACATCCAGTGCGTGCCAGGGACAGGAGGAGGACGCTGACGCGAACCGCGACCACTAGCGCGAGCAGTACAAACAGGCGACACGGGACGAGACGCAGGCTCACGACGCTCAGCAAGACCCCCAGTAGGACCAGTGTAAGGATAGGGAGCAGGCAGTGGGGAGGTAGGCTCCAATAGTGACTGCAACTGGACAGGCTGTGGACACTCTACAGGAGGAGAAAGACCAAGAACCTGCTGAAGGAGCGGAACGAAGTACGGCCGAGGCCGCGCGGCAGCTCCAGACTCAGCAGGGACAGCACCAGCACCCTCAGCGGCAGCACCAGCGCCAACAACACCTCCAGCGGCAGGACCTCCAGCAGCACCAGCAGCAGGACCACCGCTAGGACAGACAGCAGTAGTCTCAGCACCAACACCCTCAGTAGCTCCAGCTCCAGTAGGACCCGCAGGCCCAGCAGCTCCGGGACCGGCGGCACCAGCACCCTCGGCGGTCGAAGAAGCTCCAGCGTCAGCAGTACGCCTCCAGCGGCGAGCAAACCACTCGCGCAGCTCCTGTGGAGAGAGGGGCTCCCGCCGAGACGGAGCACCAGGAGAAACCCCAGGCTCAGCAGCTCCAGACGCAGCACCCCCAGGCTCAGCAGCTCCAGACTCAGCACCCCCAAACTCAGGACCCTCAGGCTCAGCAGCTCCAGGCACAGCACCCCCCGGCTCAGCACCCCCAGGCTCAGCACCCCCAGCAGCAGTACCCCCAGGCTCAGTACCCCCAGTAGCAGCACCTCCAGGCTCGGCACCCCCAGGCTCCGCACCCACGCGCACAACACCCCCAGAGTCAGCACCCCCAGGCTCAGCACCCGCAGCAGCACCACAGTCACCAGCAACCTCGACCGGGTCAACTGCGTCTACCTGGGACACACCTGAGGGGGCAGGAACCTGAGGGGGGAGGGGGTCTATCGGGGGGGGAACCGGCACAAGGAAGTCCAGTGGCGGGGGGAGGGAAGGAGTGCGGTAGGGGAAGAGGCGGTAGAAGGGGACTGACTCGTCGAACGTGACGTCCTGGGAGGACAGAACATGACGAGAGGAGGGGTGGTAGAGCTGCCACCCTGGAGCGTCAGGGGGGAAGCCAAGGAAGACACAGGGAGCAGCACGGGGGGACAGCTTGTCCGCAGACAAGTCGCGGACAAACGGCCGAGATCCCCAGACACGGAACGCAGACGCATCGCTGACCTTCCCCGTCCACAGCAAGACTGGGGACATCGCGGGCCGAGAGACCCTGGGGTGAAGGTTGAGCTGATGCGCCGCGTACCGAACCGCAAACGGCCACAGAAAATGGGGGGCAGCCGCATGCATCATGGACGTACGAGCGACATCCATGACCATGCCAATGCGGCGCTAAGCAATCCCATTTTGCTGTGGAGAGTCCGGAAGCGTAAAGGTCTGGCGGATCCCCCGTGCACGACAGTAGTCTCGTAGAAGGCGAGAGGAGAACTCCCCACCTCGGTCAGAGTGCAGACGCAGAACAGGAAAGTCCGAGCCGAAGCTCCTCCTGAGCTGGAGACGAGCCTCGCGGATCCAGTCGATCAGCACCGCAGTGACATCACCCTTGCTCCGCAAGGGGAAGACTGTGGTGTAACGCGAGTAGTCGTCAACCACCAACAGGAAGTAGCGCTCGTGACCCTGCCCACGGACGCGGGCCGGGCCCCACACGTCCATGTGAAGTGTCTGCAGAGGAGCCTCTGTCGGGGGAAACTGGGAGGAGTGAGGAGCAGCCCTGAGGCGCCCCTCGACACAGGGGACACAGGAAGGTCCTGGTCCCGAAGGAAGGGGAGGGAGAGACCGGGGAAGACCTGAGACAAGGACACGGGAAGCCATGCCCCGAAGACGGGGCAAGGAGGGGTGACCAAGACGGTGGTGCCACAGGAGAGTCTCGTGAGACAGGAGGCGACACGAACAGGGGGCAGACTCAGGGCCAGACCGGGACGCAGCAGCAAACACCTGACCTAACGCAGCTACCTGACCAGACGCAGGGAGAGGAGGAGACTCAGTGGTCAGGGTGTAGAGGCTCGACCCCGGCCGACGCGAGAACGTGGCCAGGTGCCGGCCTGTGCGCGCGTCCGTGCAGTGGGTCACCCACTGACTCGCAGGAGTGAATTGGTGAACCCCCGCATCCTTCAGGTCCGCACCACTCACCAAGTCTCTCGAGAACGAGGGAAGGTACAGACCAGACAGGGTGCCCGAGGGGGCAGCCGGACACGGGAGGACAGTGGAAAAGTGAGAGAGGACAGGACCCCCAGAGGGGTCAGCGAGGGAGACTGCAACCGGCCGACCAAGCGGCGTGAGTGTGGTGCGGCCTCGAAAGAAGGAGCGGGAAGCTCCTGAGTCAAGCGTGAACGAGAGGGAGGACGAAGCCGACGCAGTACCTGAAAGCGTAGCCTCACCAGTACCCGAGCGTGCAGACACACTGGCACCTAGAGCAGCAGTCTCACAAGCACCTAGCGCAGCAGTACCAATGCCCGGGTCGGGCGGGAAACACCGGTAACAGTCACCCTCCTCACTAATAGTCACAGCATACATAGCATTAAGGATAGCATCAAAGTCAAGATCAAAGATAGCTACACCAGCCCTAGACAGCTCATCCCAGCGGGGAATCTCACTAGCCTCGGGGAGCTGCTGACGCCAAGCGTCCGTCAGGCGGCCAAAGCAGCGCTAGGTGGGGTGGGCACCCCCACACTGCTCACCCGCGCGGTCGCCGGAACGAAGGACGTAGGTGCACGGACCAGTACCCCCACCCCTCTGACGCCGAGTGTACCACTCACGGAGCTGCTGGGGCGGAGGGATATCCCGCGAACGCTGCTGCTGCTGCTGGCGCTGACCACTACCGGCGCCTCTCCGCTGCGAGGCACCACCCCGACCAGCTCCACCTCCTCCGCCACCACCTCCTCCTCCTCCGCCTCCACCGCCTCCACCACTCCCATCGCTGCCGCCACCACCGCCGCCTCCTCCGCCGCTGCCACCACCACCACCGCCTCCGCCACTACTCCCACCGCCACCCCCACTCCCTCCACCGCCCCCTCCAGCTCCACCCGCGCCCTTGCCCCCCTTCCCCTTGCCAGAGCGGCGTCTCCCGCTAGGGGCAGACGCCGCGCCGACCGACTCAAGACCAAGCAGGTCGGCGGCAGCAGCAGAGGCAACAGAGGGCAGCAGGGGGAAAGGAGAGCACCCCTCAAAGATGGGGGTGCGAGGGTCACCACGAGAGGCTCCTACAGCGACGATGCTCTTCTCCGTCGCTAGGAGGGCCTTCTCGAGGAGGTCGACAGTGAGGGTGGTGGGACAGACTGAGAGAAAGTGGTCCCTGACTACGTGAAGGGAGTCAGGGAGGCGTGCGACTACGTAGTAGAGAGTGATGTACATGGTGGGGGGGTTCTTGGCGCACAACTCAGCAGGAAGGGCGGCGCGGTAGCGAGTGTCACTAGTGCTGAGGTGCGTAATGAGGTCAGCGGCAGTGGGAAAGGCAGTGAGGTCAGGAAAGAGGTACGGTAGCATGAGACGGCTCAATGCAGCAGTGGCAGGGGAAGAGTAGCGCGCAACTACAGCGTCGTACAAGGTCTGTGCTTTCTTGTACTGACTAAGGTGCGCGCGCTCAGTGGTAGGGAGGTGGCGACGCACAGCAAGACGTGCAGCAGCATTGCGGGTGGCCCACTGAGAGCGAACAGTGGGGTCAGCATCAGCAGCAGGGGCAGGAGAGGCGCCAGAAGTGAGGTCAAAGAGAGAGAGACCGTCCGCCCTATCGCACTGTAAGAACAGCTGCAGGTCGTCGACCCAGACCTCAAAGTCAATGGCCCGACCCTCAGCGTCAAACGCTAGGACACTAGGGGTAGCCATGACTACGACAGCTAAGCAGTGCAAGCGGTAAGGAAAGGGCACGCAGTGACAGCGGGACGGTGCTCACTGGGCAGGGCAGGTCGGGCGGCTCGGCAGAAGGGCGGCTCGGTGGCTCCTGGGCGGCTCGGCTGCTGCTGGGCAGCTCGGCTGCTGCTGGGCGGCTTGGCTGCTGCTGGGCGGCTCGGCTGCTGCTGGGCGGCTCGGCTCCCGGGCGGCTCGGGTGCAGGGCGGCTCGGGTGGGGCGGCTCGGCTGCTCCGGTACCGGGCGGCGGGGTCGTGAGAGCAGAGGCGACGGGGCCGTGAGCAGGGGCGGCGGTGTCGCGTGAGCAGAGGCGGCGGGGCTGCAAGAGCAGGGGCGGCGGGGCCGCGAGAACAGGAGCGGCGGGGCCGCGAGAGCAGGGGCGACGGGGCCGCATGTAGGGGCGGCGGTGTCGCGTAAGCAGGGGTGGCGGGGCCGGGAGCGCTGGGGCGGCGGGGCCGCGAGATCAGGGGCGGCGGGGCCGTGAGCGCTGAGGCGGCGGGCCCGCGGGATCAAGGGCGGCGGGGCCGCGAGTGCTGGGGCGGCGGGGCCGCGAGATCAGGGGCGGCGAGGGCCGCGAGATCAGGGTCGGCGGGGCCGCTGGAACAGGGGCGGCGGGGCCGCGAGAGTAAGTGGCGGCGGGGCCGTGAGAGAAGGGGCGGCAAGGCCGCGTGATCAGGGGCGGCGAGGGCCGCGAATCCAGGGGCGGCGAGGCCGCGAGAGCAGGGGCGACGGGGCCGCGTGTAGGGGCAGCGGCGTCGCGTGAGTAAGGGCGGCGAGGGCCGCGAGAGCAGGGCGGCGGGGCCGCGAGATCAGGGGCGGCGGAGCCGCGTGAGCAAGGGCGGCGAGGGCCGCGAGAGCAGGGCGGCGGGGCCGCGCTGGTAAGGCCGGCCGCTAGGGCGGCTCGGGGAAAGAGTGGCCCGAGGCGCGACTCGGGATGAGTGCGCTTCGGGCAGGAAAAAAAAAAATTCGGAAGAAGCAAAAATTGCGAAAGTACCCAGCTTCTCGCTTTTCTGCGACAACCAGTCCGCGATACGGATCACGAACAAGAATGGCTTCGCCAACAGAACCAAGCATATCGCACTGCGATACTTCTTCGTGAAAGACGAAATTTAGAAGGGAAAACTCCAGCTGGACTACTGCCCGACCACCGAGATGGCAGCAGATTATCTCACCAAGAAGCTACCAAAGGGGAAATTCGAGTACTGCATGCTGCTCACCGGATTGGGCCACGTCACCGAAGCTGACCACGTCGACACTCCAGAAACGAAGGGGAGTGTTGGGAATATAAACGCATGACTTAGTGCGTTTCTGTAGTATCGAACCTCACCCGATACTGAAGCACAAGAAAAGGGGTATGAAGTCGAAAAGGCGCGTACCACATCAAACCGCAACTGGAGGTTGCGAGCTGTAACCGCCTGGAGGTTACGTAACAGCAAGCGACGCTTCAGTAAACAGTAACCGCCTCGATAGTCGAAGAGTTACGCGTCTCGATAAACATAACCGCTTCCTGTAATCTATCTTTCCTATATATTCCTGTATGCCCTTTGCTATAATCAATTACTTGTTCTCACATACTAGCACAAGTACATTCACTCAAGTCTTCCGCTGTGCTACTCTAGCACCTACTAGCCTATTCTCTGCAAAGATCCTAAGGCTGAAATCCTCAGCCCAACATGTTTGTAGCAACTCTGAGTAACTTTTTGCTTGTTTTTTCATGTGTAAGTAAATTGGTTTTCTATGTTGTTGTTACGAGTGCAATTGAGTGAGTGAGCGAGAATTGCACTATCAAAGCAAGAATACAATGAGCGAAGGCATGATCGAAGAATATATAGCGAAACTACAGTGGTAACGGTAATGGACTGTGGTTGTCGCGTGACGGGCCTGGGACTGAGGCTGGGAAAAGTGTCGAGACGGAGGCCCGGAGCGCGGGTTACCCGCTGAGCCGTGAGGTCGGGATGCGACGTGCGAAGGTGGCGGGAGGATTGTCGATGCGAGGGTTGCGAGTGGTAACGGTGCTAACTGTGGTGCTACACTGGTGTACGCGTTGAGCGGGGACGCGAAGCAAGGAAAAGGAATTTTCCTTACGCTACCCCCCCCCCCTAAGGAGGTCCTCACGAAAGTGCGTGTACATCCCTGAAGTTTCGGCTGCGCAGATACTCCGTGAGGACGGGGTGGTTTTCGATTTTGTCCAGGGGAACCCAGTTGTCTTTGGTGGATGTACGGTCTTTCCAGCGGATCAGGAACTCGATCCTTCGGGCTCCTCGAGGGTCGCGAACTCTATGACTCAGAATCTTCTCGGGGGTGAGGATTGGCTCAGTCGGTGGTCGTGTCATGCTGGCTGGGCGATTGCGTGGGAGTTGGCTTGTGGACGGAACGTAGGGGCGAGGCAGGCTGACGTGGAATGAGGGGTTGACGTACCAGTCAGCGGGGATGAGGAGGTGGGCGGTGACGGGTGTGATCATGTGGCTGATGCGAAATGGTCCACAGTATCGAGGGCGGAGTTTTGGGGTGATGGGTAGGCGGAGGTTCTGGGTGTCAAGTAAAACTAGGTCGTCGGGCTGGTAAGTGACAGGTCTGCGGTGGCGGTCGGCGTTGCGTTTAGCGACGATGTTTGATTTTTTTATTGCGTCTGCTGCCCGGGTCCGTGCTGCTTGTAATGTTTCGGCGAACTGTTGTGCTCGTGGCACTGGGTTGTCGGGATTCGGGGTCATAGGTACTGTTGGGTCTTGTCCGTAGTTCAGGTAAAACGGTGACTGTTGGGTTGTGGCGGAGGGTGAATTGTTGTACGCGAACTCGATGAGTGGCAGTTGTGTCAGAATGTTATTCTCTAGCCTGTAGTGGGGTGCTCTATAGCGAGTACAACCCATCTAGGGTCTGCTATATGTATCCTCATTGCTGCTAGTAAAACCCCTCTCTTCTTCATTTCTCATTCTCATTCTCATTTCTTCACATGCTAACAGAGCATCTACGGTCCTGGCCTGTGGGCCCACCTAACTGCTTCCGCTGCTACTCTGTGTTCGGCACGCCCCGTGGCGTGCCCCCTGCCCTACTCTTAGCGGCCCTGTTGCCGCCCTTCCAGGCCCCTCGCGGCCCCTTCGCGGCCCCGTCGCCGCCCCTTTTGCGGCCCCGTCGCCGCCCTTCAGCGGCCCCGTCGCCGCCCTTCAGCGGCCCCGTCGCCGCCCTTTAGCGGCCCCGTCGCCGCCCTTCCGTGGCCCCGTCGCCGCCCTTTCAGCGGCCCCGTCGCCGCCCCCCCTTCCGCGGCCCCGTCGCCGCCCTTTCAGCGGCCCCGTCGCTGCCACCCCTTCCGCGGCCCCGTCGCCGCCCTTCAGCGGCCCCGTCGCCGCCCTTTCAGCGGCCCCGTCGCCGCCCCCCCCTTCCGCGGCCCCGTCGCCGCCCTTTCAGCGGCCCCGACGCCGCCCTTTTCGCGGCCTCGTCGTCGCCGCCAGCGGCCCCGTCGCTACCTCCAGCGGCCCCGGCCCCGCCCCGGCCATGCCCCGCCGCCACCCGCGGCGCACCGGGGGCACGTGCACCGCCCCCCCCCCCCCCTTTTCCCGTCGCCCGTCGAGGCGACCTGAGGGGGCTTGGGGGGGGGGGGGGGGGGGGGGCGAGCGTCGCCCCTTCTACCGCCTGCTTTGGCGCCCTGGGAGGCCGCGCGTTGGCCCCCACTCCCCCCTCGCCCCCCTTCCCCCCCCCCCCCCCCGTAACCTCCCTACCCGCCATCCCGCCCTGCCCTGTGTTGAGGTTTGGGGGTGGCAAGTAGGGGGTGACGGGTGTGTGGTCTCCCCTGCTCCTCCTCCTCCTTCGTCTCCCACTGCTGCAGCTGTCGCTGAGGGGGGTGGATGTGTGGGAGCCTAGGGTTTAGGGTTTAAGTGGGGTGCTGTGGGAGTGGAGCTAGGGTTTGAGGGAGGTGGATGTGTGTGTGCCTGCGGTTTGGGGTGTAAGGGGGGTGCTATGGGAGTGGAGCTAGGGTTTGAGCAGGGGGTGTGTGTCGAGTGGTGTGGGACAGCTGGAGGAGGTTGGTTGAACGGAGGTTGTCGTCGTGTCGTCAGCAGCACCAGTAGTCTGGGGAGTTGCTCCGGTAGCCCAGTCGTAGCCATCTGTGCCTGTCGCCCGTGGGTCCGTTGCTCGTCTGCCGCTAGTCTTAGCCGCGGAGCTAGTTGCTCCAGTAGTCCGGAGCGTTGTGCCGGTAGCCGCTGTGCCAGTGTGACTCCTGTTGCCCGTGTGTCTGCAGCTTCAGCCGTCGCCTCCTATCTCCTCTCCTCTTACAGTCTCGCCTCCTCCTCCTCACTTGCCCTTTGTGAATGACTCTAGCTTTGCTCGCTATTGTGAACTCTTGATCTATGCCTGCTTGCTCATTGTGCTGATTACACCCCACTTTGGCTATGGGGGTGTGTTAGAATGTTATTCTCTAGCCTATAATGGGTTGCTCTATAGCGAGTACAACCCATCTAGGGTTTGCTATATGTATCCTAATTGCTGCTAGTAAAACCCCTCTCTTCTTCATTTCTCATTCTCATTCTCATTTCTTCACAAGTTGATGTTCCCAGGTGGTCGGGTCGTCGCACGTGGCTCGGATGAGTTGTTCCATGGTCTGATTTGTCCGTTCTGTCTGTCCGTCGGTTTCGGGGTGATACGAAGAGTTGAACTGTAGTCGCGTGCCAAATTGTTGCCACAGGTTCCGCCAGAAGTTGCTGGTGAATTTCGTGTTGCGATCGCTGATTATTGCTGCTGGTATCCCATGCAGTCGAACGACGGTGGAGATGAAGAGGGGTGCTGTTTCTTCAGCTGTGATTGATTTTTTGTAGGCTGCGAAATGTGCCATTTTCGTCAGTAAATCGACGACGACCAGGATCGCGTCGTTCTCACTCGGCCCGGCCGGTAACCCCGTGATGAAGTCCGTCGTCATTTGCTGCTAAGCACGCTCTGGGGGTGGTATCGGCTGCAACTGTCCTGCCGGCCCCTGCCGTGATGACTTCATGAGCTTGCAAGTGGGACACGTTGCCACGTGTCGCTATACGTCGGTCAACATTTTGGGCCAGCAATAATACCGCTACAGCTGCTGCCGTGTTTTCTCTACCCCGAAATGTCCCAAGGTAACTCCGTCGTGTGCCTCTTGTAACAGTAATTACCGTAGCAGTGTATACCCAGGTACACAGATGCGGTCGGTTCTGGCTTTTACGTAATAGACTCCCCTTGCTGGTGCGAACTGCTGCGAATTTCCTCCTGTGAAGAATGGATCTGTTTGGTAGCCGTGGGTAAATAGGCCTGTTAGTAGGGGGCTGGTCTGGGTGAGTAGTATTGCGTGGATCTGGGCAGTGGGGCAGGTAGTTGCGTCGGCGATGTTCGAGGCTCCCTTTTTGTAGGTGACCGTGTAGTGAAAATGTGACTCGAGGAAGTCGAGCCAACGAATCTGACGTGGGTTGAGGTGTGGCTGTGCGCGGAGGTACTGTAGTGATTTATGGTCTGTCCGTACTGTCACGTCTGCGCGGTCAAGTAACAGCGCTAGACCTTGAACGCATGCACGATCGCAAGCATTTCGCGGTCATGTATCGGGTAATTTTTCTCGGGCGGATGCAGTTTTCGTGACTTGTATGCGATGAGTTGTAGGCCGTTGCCGAAGTCCTGTAGCAGTACGGCTCCGATGGCGATGTCGCTGGCGTCAGTGACTACTTCGAATGGGCGGTGTGGGTCAGCGATGTGCAGGACGGGCGGTGAGCAGAGAACAGTTTTCAGGGCAGAGAAGGCAGCATGCTCTTTCTCTCCCCACGTAAAAACGACCCCCTTCCGTAATATGTCCGTTAGTCGCGCCGTCAACCATGCCATGTCGGAGACGAACTGACGCACGTAGTTTACGAACCCCAAGAAACTTTGCAGTTCCGTAATATTCGTCGGGGGGTGCCAGGCTTTCACCGTGTCTAACTTTTTTGGGTCAATTCCGACCCCAGCCTCCAAAATAACGTGCCCCAAGAACTCTAACCTGTCCTAAAAAAACTCGCACTTGGAACCCTTTGTCATTAGCCGGTGCTCGTCTAAAATCTTAAATACTGCTTCCAGATCCGCTAAGTCCTGCTGCTTGTCGCGACTGTAGACGAGGATGTCATCGGGGTAAACTATCACGCATTTATCTAAAAGTGGCCTAATCGCCTTATTCATGGTCATCTGAAATGTCGCTGGTGCGTTGGTCTGCCCGAAAAGGCATCACAGTGTACTCGAATGAGCCGTACCTAGTCCGGAAAGGTGTTTTGGCGCAGTCCGATGGTTCGACCCTAATCTGATGGTAACCTCACCGTAAATCTATTTTCGAAAAGACCCGTGCTGTTCGTAGTTGGTCAATCAGTTCGTCGGCGCGGGGAATGGGGTATCGCGACTTGACTGTTACCCTGTTCAGTGCTCTGTTGTCGATACACATGCGAAACCCCCCGTCTTTTTTTGGTGTGAATAGCATCGGTGCGGCGAACGGTGACGAGCTCGGTCGGATGAACTTTTTCTCTAACAGGTAATCTAACTGCTTCCTCAGTTCGTCGAGCTCTGGCTGTGTCAGTCCGAATTGTCGCTGTACAATTGGTTGTGCCCCCGGTTCTAATTCTATGCGGTGGTCATGTGCCCGCTTAGGTGGCAGTCCTTCTGGTAAGTCGTCCGGAAAAATCCTGGGGTATCGTTTCAACAGTTCATGTAGTTTGGGTGGTATTGTTGCTAACAGTTTTTGAAAATCGCTTGGCTGCTCTGCTTCTTCTACTACGGCAATGTCCACTGCGTACACGTTGGCTCCATCGACAACTGCCCGTTTCATCGTGATGGCGTTGACGTGGACCGTTGAAGACTCAGGTAGTTCGATCCAATTACCACTACTTCGGACAGTGCAGCATCCTGTCGTCCAATCAATTCCCGGGTTGTATCGTCGCAGCCAATCACGTTCTAGTAAAATGTCGTGCCCATCCAGTGTCGTCGCGAACATTTCTTGTGTAAACCTGAAGTTTCCCCCGCAGCGAACTTTTACTCTTTCCACCTTCTCCCGTATGGCCAGCGGTGTGCCGTCAACTAAGCGTGAGTCTATCTCAGGTAAACAACAACTAAGTGTCAGTTGCAGTTTTCGTGCGGTTGCGGTATTAACTAAACTGTGGCTTGCTCCTCCGTCGATAAAAATCTTCAGTGCTGCTCCCTGTGTTTTCCCGTAGATTAGTACTGGGCTATCCGTCGCTGTACCCTCTGTTACAAGAGTAAGCACAGTGAGGAGCCATAGCTAGGGTTTAGCTAGCTAGGCAAGAGAGAAATGAACAACGGAGGTTTCACTAGCAGCAGTTGGGGATACATATAGCAAACCCTAACAGGGTTGTACTTGCTATAGAGCACCCCACTACAGGCTAGATAATAACATTCTGACACACCCCCATAACCCAAGTGGGGTGTAATCAGCAGAGCACGCAGTCATAGAGCAGGTTCACAATGGCAAGCAAAGCTAAAGGCTATCACAGAGGGCAAGTGAGGAGGAGGAGAGACTGTGGGGGCGAGAAGATGGGAGGCGACTGCTGAAGCTGCAGGCACACAGGAGTTGCTGGCTCAGTGGCTACCAAAGCAAGGACCCGAACTACAGGAGTAACTGGCTCCACGGAGATTGTAGCCTCCTGACTGGAGCAACTGACCCACAGGCGACTGGCGACTACCGGAGATTGTAGCCTCCGGACTACTAGCGCTGCTGACGACACGACGGTTGCCTCCACTCAACCTCCCCCAGCTGCCCCACGCCCCTATCACACACCCCCTGCTGCACCCCTAGCTCCACTCCCACGACAGCCCCCTAGCACCACTCCTTCGGCTCCCACACACCCACCCCCCTGAGCGGCAGCTGCAGCAGCGGGAGACGGAGGAGGAGGAGGAGTAGTGGAATGGCGCACAGAAACTGCACCCCCATACCCCCACCCCCAAACCCTAATTCAGGAGAACGGGCAGCAGCAGGGTTGGGGCGCCGTCAGAAGCACGGGGGACAGCGGGCAGCTCAGGGGCAGAGAGGAACGGGCTGCCCACGGGCCTGGCACAGCCAGACGAACCGCACGCAGGTGGCCCGAGCCGCGCGCGGGCCTGGCGCAGCCCGTACGGGCCGCGCTCGGGGCTAGCGCAGCTCGCGCTGGCCGGGACGGGCGACGGGGGACGACGGGCTGGTCCCCGTCGCCCGTCGAAGCGCCCCTCGGGGGCGACGTGCGGACCGACGGGGCAGAAGGCTGCCGTGCGCCTTGGGGCGCACGGCGGGCAGAGAACCGCCGCACGCCCCGGGGCGCACGACGGGCAGAAAACCGCCGCGCGCCTCGAGGCGCACGGCGGGCAGAAAACCGCCGCACGCTCCGAGCGCGCGGCGGGAAGAAAAATCCGTCGCACGCCACGGGGCGTGCAACACACAGAGTAGCAGCAGAAGCAGTTAGGTGGGCCCACAGGCCAGGAGCGTAGATGCTCTTATAGCATGTTACAAGAGTAAGCACAGTGAGGAGCCATAGCTAGGGTTTAGCTAGCTAGGCAAGAGAGAAATGAACAAAGGAGGTTTCACTAGCAGCAGTTGGGATACATATAGCAAACCCTAACAGGATTGTACTCGCTATAGAGCACCCCACTACAGGCTAGATAATAACATTCTGACACCCTCCTTATTCGTCCGAGTCCGATCGATAGCATGAATCGGTACTGTGACTCGGCGAGGGTCGGTGGGGTTGGGCGAGTAGGCAGTCTCGTCAGTAGTTGGCCCGATTCCTACTGAGCGCTAACGTTTCCCTGCCTTGGAGACTCCCTCCCCTGCTCTGCTCCGCGGCGCCTTAGCTCTTCTGGGCATTCACTCTTGCGATGGCCCGGCCTATTGCAAGCAAAGCAGTGCCCCTTAAACAGCGCGGCAGCTGCATTCATCGCAACTGCGTGTATAGTGGCGTGCTCAATCGGTCCCCGAGGACGATGTCCGTAGTAGGACCCCGGTCTCGGACGGCGTATAATGTTGATTCTCTCGGCGAGTGCGAGAATCTCGTTGAAGTTCGAGAGCCCGCGTAGCATAACCTCGTGCGAGATGTCCGGCTTCAGCCCTCCGACGTAACGGTCCACCCACTCCGCTTCGTACATGTAGTCAACCTGCTCGCACAATGCGAGGAAACCATTCGTGTAGTCTTGAACCGACCCGAGTTGCCGCCAAGTGCACAATCTCTGACGCGCCGAAATAGAAGCTGCAATCGGCTCGAAGCGCGCCCGCAGCCCTGCGCACCACGCATCCCACGTGCTGTATTGGGCAGTTTCGCTGAATGAACTCCAGGTGACAGCTGGAACCGTGGGCCCTTCTTCTTGCGACGGTGGCTCGTAGGCGCGTGGCGACGTCGCGATGACTCGCCACCAGTCCATGGCAGGGCCCCTTAGCAGCGAAACGGCATACCGAATCTTCGCTGCATCCGACTCGACGTAATTCGCGTCGAAAAAGACATTCATCGTGAAGACCCACGATTGAACCGTCAGACCTCCACGTTGGCTTGGGTCGAAACAGGGCGGTTGTTGCGGCTTGAGTAACATCGGTGCCATAATGGCCTGTTTGCCACTTGTCGCCGCGAATTCCACATGCCGACAAGCTTCGTGAGGCTCCCGCGGGCTTGGTACGACCCTGTTTCCTCCCATGCCAGGCATCGGCTGGGCGGCGCCATCACTGGCTGCACCTGAGCGCTGTCCCACGCTGTTGTTTTGTGTTGGTGTGCTGGACGAAATGACGATCGGCTCGTCCGATTGTGCAGATGCGTTTGTCGGTGCGTGTGGTGGTGCCGGGGTATTCACCGTTGATTGCCGACGCGCGGAGTCGCGTTCCGCCGTGAGCGTCGCAATTTTGAGCGCCGAATCTTCAAGTTGGCGCACTAGACGGTCGAGCTTCTCCTGCGTCGATGTTGCGAGCGTGAATTCGGCCATGTCGGGGGTATCGGGCGAGCTCAGCGAGAGCCTCGGTCATGGCCGTGCGTGCTTACGAGAGAGCACTACGAGCGGCGGTGCTGTGTCGCTGAGAGACGTCTAACCCCCCCAAAAAAATGAGATAGTGGGGATACGAAGGTGTGGGTGCGGTCCGAGAAGAGATCGTAGGCTCTAAATACCAGGTGTTACGCGTCCAATTGAGTGAGCGAGCGAGAATTGCACTTTCGAAGCAAGAATACAATGAGCGAAGGCATGAGCGAAGAATATATAGCGAAACTACAGTGGTAACGGTAATGGACTGTTGTCGTCGCGTGATGGGCCTGGGACTGAAGCTGGGAAAAGTGTCGAGGTGGAGGCCCGGAGCGTGGGTTACTCGCCGAGCTGTGAGTTCGGGATGCGACGTGCGAAGGTGGTGGGAGGATTGTCGATGCCAGGGTTGCGAGTGGTAACGGTGCTAACTGTGGTGCTACAGTGGTGTACGCGTTGAGCGGGGACATGAAGTGAGGAAAAGGAGTTTTCCTTATAGTTGTGAATATTTTCCAAGCACTTCTACAAATTCGGTACAATTTCAATCGCCAAACCTCCAGCGCTACTCTCGGGGACTGGGTCCCAGCAGTTCACACAGGTTTGATGGTGGATCTACAGTGTGTTATATGACAGTTGTTCAAGCGCAAAACCCATCCATGCACTTTCCCGCGCACGATTTTTCGAACCGCAAGAGGCGCCGCTGAGACACCTTGCGACGCTGAGCGTCCAAAAAACAAATTGACCAATCGCTGCACTGCATGAAAATTGCCGTTTGCGCCAGCCGCAGAAATTGCGATCACCGACAAATATGCGCCTCGTTCGGCCGTTGAGAAACACGCGGCTCCATCCTGCTCTTGCCCTGCCCGGCTTTTGTCGTGCCACACGCACACCTACTGCTTATCTCTCCTCCCCATCTCTCTGATCAAACTCTCTCACCACCCCTAATGTCGAAATTTGTGCCGAATTCCTTCCACCATTCTTCAGCATTTTTCGTTTCGAAATCCCGACCCTGCTTTCAAGTCCCTCCAGACCTTACCCCCACATCCCACTGGCAAGTTAGCGCTCCCCCATAACCAGGCGAAAAGCGTGCTTGAAGCAGTCCAGAGTCAGACCAACCCCCTCCCGTGTTACCTACCAGCCTCAGCGACGGAAGTTTCCGTCAATTTCTGCTACCGTCAGCAGCGCAACATCTCAATCAGTCCGCACAACACGCACAAACTGAGATCTCAGCAGTGTTTCCACCCTCCGTCCGTTTGCAGAGAACTAAAGACCTTTGCCATCAGTTTGCAACAACTCCGTTATACTCCCCACTTATCGCGCCATCCTAGCGACACCCATTACTGTACCGCGCGCCTCAAAGACTCTTCTTCACGTTTGTCCATCCCCCGTCTCGTCCTCTCATCACCCCATTTACCATCGAAGCTCATCGAAGCTCAACCACCTATCCCAGCAGCAACCTTAGCTGCTTCGGTTTAGCCTTCGCCGTGTGATGCGACTTAATACTTTTCGCAGTTTCCCGTCTTGGAGCTAGCGACCACATCGGGCCTAGTCAGCTAGGATCGCGGAACTACTCAAGCTTCGGCCCGGGGCGTCTGTATTCTATGAGCAAAGAATAGGAGACGGATTTGACCTTTCAGTAGAGAAGAAGCTCCTGGCGTGCATGATATTAAAGTCATAGAACCGTGGTGCCGTTTTTCAGGAGTGAACCAGTAACGATGCCGTCCTTAGGGGAGTTTCGACGGGTGATTTCATGAGCTTCCTACGTGAGTAAGAAACTACCGTCGCGTACCGTGAGCTAACCGAGTAGCAGACGCTAACTGCAACCGAGTAGCAGACGCTAACTGCAGCCGCCTTAGCAAACGAAAACAATGGCGTCGACTCGCAAACATGATCCTCGCCCCCCTGACGCGGACCAGCCTCGGCGTCTGCCGAGTCCTCGCCGTCTTCCCAGTCCCAACCGCCTACCTAGCCCTAATCTCGCTCGCCGGCACATAGCCAACGCCAAGTCCTCCGATTTTCTGGGAACAACGGCTCTTCGCTCGCCCAGTGCACAAGTCCCGGCTCTGTGCAATGTGCAGCCGCATGTGATTCAGAAATCCATGACGTGGCAGGATTCTGTTCCTGGTCCGCGCCCGCAATCTCCGGCGGAAAAGCCGCTCTCGCCTAATGCGAAGGCTCCCACGCCGAGTAGCTGGCACCGGCCGTCACGGAGCTTTCGCAGTAGCATAGGCAGCAGCGGCAGCGGCGGGGATCGGTTGGCGCCGTCCAGCGCGATTCTCGCTGCTGGCCGGTCGGCAACTGCCGCGATTGCTGCTGCCACGTCATCCCCGTCAGCCAATGAGCTGTTTGCGCGAGGAAGCAGCGTTAACGGAGCCAGGAGGAGCGGCGGAGAAAGCGGGGAGATTGTCCGCCCTCCATCACCCTCTCCCGGCGAAGCATCTTCTCCGTCAGGTTTTCGTCTGTCCAGCATAGTTCCGAACCCGTTCCGCAGACGGAACAAAGAGAACTTTGCGTCAGCAGCCGTTTATGACGTTAATATGCTTGAGCCGGAAGAGAGCGAATCCTCCGCGAGCGGCGGTAACTACGCGATCGCTCCATCCTGCACACGGGGAAGGTTCAGCCCGCGCCGCAGCAGGCCGAGCCCGAGCCGCGAGCGGCGGAAAAGTAGCGACGGGAAAGGCCTCGGGATTTTCGGGAGCGACGGGAGAGGATCCGTGTCCCGCTCCAACAGCAAAGAAGCGCGCGATTTGCTTTCTGAGCTGGATGCTTGCGCGACGACCATGACACCTGCCGCAGACGCGGTAGGCGCAGCGTCATCGTCGGCGGGGATCAGCGCGCAGTCGCTTGCACTGGTGCCTGCGCGCGCGCGCGGCGGAAGCGGGGGGAACTGGGGGGAGCTGATGGCGGGGAGGAGGGCGGAGGAAGCGGCGGCAGTGGCAGCGGCGGTGGGGGAAGAGAGCGCGGAAGTGGTGATGGGCATTCTGTGGAAGTGGGTGAACCTGGGACGAGGCTGGGGCATGCGGCTGTTCGTTCTGGAAGGGGTAAGTACGCGATGTGAGAACTCTCAAAACTGGTTGTTTCCCGGCAGTAGTCCTGTTTATTGACCACATAGGACAGACCCCCGTCGCACTATTTTTTTTTTTTTTCGAAAATGTCGAAGCATTTTCGAGTAAGTTCAAAGAGTGGCAGCCTGAGACCTAGATATCTCCCTGCAATTCCAAGGTGGGATCCGGATGATTCCCAGTGCCATCCGGGGGCCAATCCAAGGTGAGAACCAAAGAACTCCTGGTGTAAGTATGCGAGATACGAAGGTCGCACCCAAATGAACCTCAGTGTCATCATACGGTAATACCAAGGCGGGTCCTGGATAATCCCTTGCATTTCCAACAATGGGTTCCTTTCAAGGAAATTCTGAATTCCAGTCCACCAAGACCGATTTCCTAGGTCCAAACGCATCTCGAGTCACTAATATCTACGCGAGACATAACTGTCTCTGTTCAGTAGCATATAATTATATCGTATATCACTCTGCATCCCGCCTTTGTCTCCCACCAGGGCCTGCTGTCTTACTTCAAACTAGAGGGCCCTGATCGGGTAACCGTGTTACAGGAGCTTGAGCGTCGCCCTAGAGCCCGACTGATCGGTGATGAGATTCGCCATTTCGTGAAGAAGGAGCGCGAAGATGGGGTCGTGCCTAACGAAGGCGAGCTTGGCGATCGCATGCCACATGGCAGCGTCCGATTGGAGGTTTCGACGCTCCGAGCCAGCACGACCGACGGTAGAAAGTTCTACGTTTTCGGGACGAAGACGCTCGGATTAAGGACGGAATCTAAAGCCGGGAGGTTACTATGGATGGACGCGCTTCAAGCCGCGAAAATGAAGCACCTTCAGTTGATTCGCGCCTCGGCACAAGCTCCTTCGATAAATGATTCCAGGCTGGTAGCCGCGTCGTCGCTGGCCATGGAGCCGCTAAGAGCGTACTTAGCGAGCATAAGTGTGGGTGTGGAGGAGATAGCTAAGTGCGAGGAGATAGTGAGGCGACAAGTGGTGTTTAGGCTGGAGAATAAACTGCGGGAGGAGCAGAAGCGGCGGTTGCAGCTTTTGCGGTTATTGAGGCAGCTTGAAGCGGATAAGGTTGAGTTGGAAACGGCCATGTTGGAAGAGACGAGGAACCAGGGTTATGCAGGCAACAGCGTCGTCATGAGTACGTCTGCCAATCTCCAACCCCTCACACCCGAGGCTACTCATTCACTCTCTCTCCCTCTCCCCCTAATTCCCTCATCCTGTAACGCCTCCTTGGTCGATGTGACATGTTTTTTAAGGACTCTTCCAAATCATTCTCATCTTCTGATGGTTTATCTCGTCTTACTTCCAAATCCTTCTCACCTTCTGATGGTTTATCTCGTCTTACTTCCAAATCCTTCTCACCTTTTGATGGTTTATCTCGTCTACCTCCCGCTAGCTTGTTCTCCTTCCTCGATTCGTTTTCCCACTCAGCCTCATCCTCTAACCCTCGTTTAATGTGACTTGAGAATGGTTCTGGTGATCCCTCTTCCCAGTTCTTCTCCTCTTTTGAGTGTTTATTTCTTCCATATCCCGTTCCTATTTCGCCGTTTTTCTCCATTTCCACCTCGCATTCACCCCTTGTTCCTCGACTCCTTCATTTCCTCCCTTATGTGACCCCACCTGCACAGCTGGCGATGGCGATGATGCCAGCACGACCTTTGATGAGGACGAGGAGGAGGACGATGAAGAGGATGACGAAGAAGAGGAGGCGGAAGGGGAGGAGGAAGCTGGGGGTGATCAGGAGGCTGACAGCAGTGCGGTTACTAGTTCAGGTCACGGGCTGTTGAAGCGCAGTGGGAGCGACCTCAGGTCAAGGCAAATTGGTAGCAGCGGCCGCAGGTCCGGGAGGGCTCGGAGCAAAGCTCGGCGCGCTGCCAAGGCCGACGTGTTGGCTCGGGACAATGACGAGGACGAGGGAGGGTCGGGCAGCAGCGGCGGGCAGGATGACGAGTTTTTCGAAGCCATGGATGATTTCGTCAGCTCTGGGAGTGTGCTGACTGTGCTGGATATTCAGGAGGTATGTGGGAGTGGGATGGCTGGGCCTCATGTGTCAAGGAAGTGCATTGTATTCTCTGAGTCAGCTCGGGGAGTGTGCATCAAGCCGGCCAGCATCTGGTCGATTCTCAAAGACCTGGTGGGCAAGGACCTCTTCAAGGTGACTCTGCTTCTTATTTCCCGTGCTCTTTCCCTCGCTTTCTCCCAATCGCCCTCTCTCCAACTGCTCACAAGGTGGGATTCACGTACCCCAAGATACCTCGAAGGGAGCGCCTGCCTTCCCCAGCGGAGGAGGAGAAGCCGGTCAGCATCTGGTCAATTCTCAAGGACCTGGTGGGCAAGGACCTCCTCAAGGTGTCTTCTTTCCCTTCTGAGTCTCCCCTTCCACCCCCCAAATCACCCATTTTCCACCACCCAATCTCCAACCCCTTACCAGGTGGGATTCACGTACCCCAAGATACCTCGAAGGAAGCGCCCGCCTCCCCCAGCGGAGGAGGAGAAGCTGGTCAGCATCTGGTCGATTCTCAAGGACCTGGTTGGCAAGGACCTCCTCAAGGTGTCGCTGCTTCTTCTTTCCCGTGCTCTTTCCCCCACCCTTCCCCAACCCCCCTACCGCCCAATCCACCACCCAATTCCCATCAACCCACCAGGTGGGATTCACGTACCCCAAGATACCTCGAAGGGAGCGCCTGCCTCCGCCAGCGGAGGAGGAAAAGCCGGTCAGCATCTGGTCGATTCTCAAGGACCTGGTGGGCAAGGACCTGTTCAAGGTGTCGCTGCCTGTGAGCTTCAACGAGCCCATCAGCACCAACCAGAAGTACTGCGAGACATACGAGTACAGCTGGCTGCTCGACCGCGCTGCCGAGTACGGCCGCCGGGTGAGTGCATAGCCCGCTGCTTGCTTGGTGTGAAGTTCCATCAATGGAGCAGGAAAGCACTTTGTTCTCCTTGTTCGACAAGCAGGGCAACAGGCCAACGAGAGCAGTGCATGTGGCAGTGTTTGCAGTGTCTCTGGTCACTGTCATCCCCTCATACATCGCTCGCTTCCGCCCACTGCACACACTATCCCCCCCTCTCTCCACAACCAGGGCAGCAAGCTAATGAGGGCAGTGCACGTGGCAGCGTTCGCAGTGTCACGGTACTCGGGCAATGCTGGGCGCATGCACAAGCCCTTCAACCCGCTCCACTCTCCCCCTCCCTTAAACCGCCAGGGCAACAAGCTTATGAGGGCAGTGCACGTGGCAGCATTCGCAGTGTCGCGCTACTCGGGCAACGCTGGGCGCATGCACAAGCCCTTCAACCCGCTGCTGGGAGAGACGTTTGAGGCGGACTGCCCCGACAAGGGCTTCCGTTACGTCTCAGAGGCGGTGAGTTGATCCGTTGCATCTCATGGTTGTTCCGTTACATCTCAGAGGCACCACCACTACACCCCAGAAACGGGGATGCTTTAGGCATGCACGCATGCACACGCCTGTCAACCTTCTGCTGCTACGAATCATTCTCACTCGTGACTCTGCCCTTGCCCCGTCTCTCTTCCCTCCCCTCCCCCCACAGGTGCTGCACTATCCCCCCACGCTCGCGTGGAACTGTGAGGGCACGGGGTGGCGCAGCTGGGGGGACGCGTGCCTTAAGGTGCCTTCCCCTCCTCCCCCCCTCCCCTCCCCCCCCCACAGGTGCTGCACTATCCCCCCACGCTCGCGTGGAACTGTGAGGGCACGGGGTGGCGCAGCTGGGGGGACGCGTGCCTTAAGGTGCCTTCCCCTCCTCCCCCCCTCCCCTCTCCCCCCCCACAGGTGCTGCACTATCCCCCCACGCTCGCATGGAACTGTGAGGGCACGGGGTGGCGCAGCTGGGGGGACGCGTGCCTCAAGGTGCGCTTCTGGGGGCCGTCCGTGCAGCTCGACCCCGTCGGTGTGCTCTCCGTGGCATTCGACGACGGGGAGGTCTTCGAGTGGAGCAACGTGACGGTGTCGATTCAGAATCTGATTCTTGGGAAGCCATTTGTGGACCATTATGGCACGATGAGGATCCGGGGGAACCGGGGGTTCTCGGCACGGCTGCGATTCAAAGAGCGGTCCACTTTCGATCGGAATCCCCATCAGGTGTGCATGTGTGTGTGGGTGGGTTTTTCCAGGTAGGTGTCTTTGTGTTTGAGTGGAGCAACGTGACGGTGTCCATTCAGAATCTGATTCTCGGGGAGCCGTTTGTGGATCATTACGGGACGATGAGGATCCGGGGGAACCGGGGGTTCTCGGCACGGCTGCGGCTCAAAGAACGGCCCACTTTTGACCGGAACCCCCACCAGGTATGCATGTGTGTATGTATGCGGGCTTTCCCAGGTACCTGTGTTTGTCTTTGAGTGGAGCAACGTGACGGTATCCATTCAGAATTTGATTCTTGGAAAGCCATTTGTGGACCATTATGGGACGATGCGGATTCGGGGGAAGTGGGGGTTCTCGGCGAGGCTGCGGTTCAAAGAGCGGTCGACTTTCAACCGAAATCTCCATCAGGTATGTGTGTCATTGGTTGCCAGCCAGGTGTGTGCCTTGGTGGCTAATGGTGTGTGTGTGCACGCGTGTGTGTGTGTGTGTTGATGTGTGTGTGTGTGTGTTGATGTGTGTGTGTGTGTTGATGTGTGTGTGTGTTGATGTGTGTGTGTGTTGATGTGTGTGTGTGTGTTGATGTGTGTGTGTGTGTTGATGTGTGTGTGTGTGTTGATGTGTGTGTGTGTGTTGATGTGTGTGTGTGTGTTGATGTGTGTGTGTGTGTTGATGTGTGTGTGTGTGTTGATGTGTGTGTGATGTGTGTGTGTGTTGATGTGTGTGTGTGTTGATGTGTGTGTGTGTGTGCGCGTGTTGATGTGTGTGTGCGTGTGGGTGTGTGTGGGTGTGTGTGTGTGTTGATGTGTGCGTGTGCGTGTGTGTGTGTGTGTGTCTGTGTGTGTGCGTGTGCGCGTGTGTGTGTGTGTGTGTGCGCGCGTGTTGATGTGTGTGTGCGTGTGGGTGTGTGTGTGTGTGTGTGTGTTGATGTGTGCGTGTGGGTGTGTGTGTGTGTGTTGATGTGTCTGTGTGTGTGTTGATGTGTCTGTGTGTGTATTGATGTGTCTGTGTGTGTGTTGATGTGTGTGTGTGTGTGTTGATGTGTGTGTGTGTGTTGATGTGTGTGTGTGTGTGTGTGCGTGTGGGTGTGTGTGTATGTGTGTTGATGTGTGTGTTTGCGAGGATGGAGAGGTGTGTGAGAGCAGGAGGTCTTGAACCCTCCATATGGCAAAACAAATCAGAAACTCTATGAACAGAACGAAATGGGAGAGAATAGAAGTGATTGGGGGGGGGGGCGGAGCTGAGCAGCAAAGTCGCAGAAGGAGGAAAGCGAGGTGCCGGCCATGGCACAGCAACATAGCTCCCATCTTCTTCCCTCCCTACCTTAACCTCTCGCCTGCTACTCCTTGGATTTCCCTCTGCCCCGCTCCTCTCACCTGCTCCCACTTCCCTTTCCATCTCCTCCTCTCCTCCCTGCTGCCATCCGCGTGTTCACAATGCAGGTCAGAGGCATAGTGCAGAGCAATGACGGGGAGAAGGAACTCTCGTGGGGAGGGGGACCAGTTCCTGCACTTTGTGCCGGGGGAGCTGAGCAGCAAGTCACAGAAGGAGGAGAGCGAGGTGCTGGCCACAGCTCAGCTGCAACTCTCCTGTTCCCCCTGTCCCTTTTTTACTGTCTCCCCTTCTCCTCCTCCCTGCCTTTCCCTCTCCCCCGCTACCCCCTGCTCCCATGCGTATTCATACCCACTACAGGTGCGGGGCATAGTGCAGAGTGACAATGCGAAGGAAAAAGCCACGCTGGTGGGGCGGTGGGACCAGTTCCTGCACTTTGTGCCGGGGGAGCTGAGCAGCAAGTCACAGAAGGAGGAAGCGAGGTGCTGGCCATAGCTCATCCCCAAATCCCTTCCCTTCTCCCTGCTCCCTCCTCCCTCTCCCCCTCTCCTCCCTGCTCCCATGCGCGTTCACAATGCAGGTCAGGGGCATTGTTCAGAGTGATGACGGGGAGGAAAAAGCCACCCTGGTGGGGCGGTGGGACCAGTTTCTGCACTTTGTGCCGGGGGAGCTGAGCAGCAAGTCGCAGAAGGAGGAGAGCGAGGTGTTGGCCACAGCACAGCTGCTGTGGCAGAAGTGCGCCCCCTCGCCCTTCCCCTGCAAGTACAAGTTCACGCCCTTCTGCATCACCCTCAACGAGATGACTCCAGGACTCAAGGTGAGGATTAGCTCCATAGCCTCTCAAGATGGAAACGTGCTCTCTACTTTTACGGAGGTGAGGAGGAGTTGCTGTAAATAGAGCTTTTGAACTGACGCTGAACCAAGTGAAGTGAGGAGGCATTAGAAGTGCGCCCCCTCGCCCTTCCCCTGCAAGTACAACAAGTTCACGCCCTTCCGCATCACTCCCAATGAGATGACTCTGGGGCTCAAGGTGAATCACCTTTTAGGTTCTCGAATGTGGTCTATAGTTTCTCCAAGTGAGTAGTTGTTCCTTAGTGTTTGTCACTCTCGCCACCTTCCTCCTGGTAATTTTCTTTCATTAGCTTCACCATTGCTTTCTCTCTCCTCCCTTGCTCACGTCGTCCTATCCTTCCCTTCCCCATCACAGGTGCACCTCCTTCTGACCGATTCTTGTCTGCGGCCGGACTAGCGGGCCTTGGAGGGGGAGATGTTTCTGTGAGGCGCCTCACCATTTGCTTCCTTTCTTCCCTCCGCTTCCCATCCCAGGAACACCTTCCCCCCACGGATTCCCGTCTGCGGGAGGACCAGCGGGCGTTGGAAGAGGGATACTATGATCGGGCGATTCAGGAGAAGTCACGTCTGGAGCAGAAGCAACGCAAGGTGAGAGGAGGGCTTTCGGTGTTGGGTGTGCTTGTTTACGGCTGTGCTTGGAGGCATGAAGAGAGGGAGCATGTGGTGTGGGAAGTAGTGTGGAACAGAGGTATCCTATGACCTGGCGATTCAGGAGAAGTCTAGGCTGGAGCAGAAGCAGCGCTATTCCTCAACTTCTCCTGCATTTTATTTCTCTTCCACACCCACCCCCCTCCCCCCACCCACTTCTCAAAATCCGTGTTTGTGTTCTTCCTTGCAGGCTCTGAAAGCAGGCGAGCCGGGGTGGCACCCGCGATGGTTCCAACAGCAAGGGGGACCAAGGAGCATGCGGACTTATGTGGGGGAATACAAGCACTCATACTCATCATCCTCTCTCCCCACATCCCTGCCTCTTCTTTTTCCCTGCAGGCGCTCAAGGCAGGCGAGCCGGGGTGGCACCCGCGATGGTTCCAGCAGCAAGGGGGGCCGGGGAGCACGTGGACATACGTGGGCGGGTACTGGGAGCGGCGAGGGGCGCACGACTGGTCGGGAATTAAGGATTTATTTGCGGATGATGAGGAGGAGAACCGGCAGAAGGAGCAAAGGGGGAAGGAGCAGCGGGAGGAGGAGCAGCAGGAAAAGGAGCAGCGGGAGAAGGAGCAGAAGGAGAAGGAGCAGAAGGAGAAGGAGAAGAGGGAGAGAGAGCTGAAAGAAAAGGAGCAGAAGGAAAAAGAGCAGAAGGAGAAGAAGCAGAGGGAGAAGGAGCAGCAGGAGCAAGTGCAGCGGCAGAAGGAGCAACAGCAGAAGGAACAGCTAAAGTTGCAGCAGCAGCAGCAGAAAGAGCAGCAGATTCTGCAGCAACAGCAAAAATCGAAAGAGCAGCAGAAGGAGCGTTCACAGGAACAAAAACCGCAGCAGCACCAGGAACCAAAACAGAAACAGCAGGAGCAGGAGCAGAAGCTCAAACATCGGCAGCAGGAGCATAAGCAGAAAAAGCAGAAGCAGCAGCAACAGCAGCAGCAGCAGCAGCTGGTGCAGCCAAAAACAGAGCAGGATCCAAGCGAGGAAAAACAACAGCAGCAGCAAGAGAAGGTGGTCCATGTGAAAAAGCCACATTCACATGCAGGAACTCCAGGCTCTAGCACGAAGAGTGAAGTGCGTAAGGTGGAAGCGAAACAGCCTGTGCCATGAGAGCAATGCGAGTAGGGCTTGTGTAGATCGCAAGTGTGGGGGGTGCTAATATGCATGCTCATCTGATTCCATCCAAGTTCCCGAATGCAACTTTCTCGCTGCTCCAGTCTCGTCCTATTCATCATGGTCAGGTCAGCCCATTGACTGTTTAGCCACCAGTTGTGTGGCTGGGCAGTTGTGTCTGGGCTGCTGATACGGTAGTATTGTAGGCTAGTAACATCAATAATTTATTGTAGGTGTTCGCCCCGTACGCGTTGTGTGGTAGTAGTAAGTTGGAAACTTGGTGTCAGTAACATTTATCTTCTGTGATGGCCGGTGATTCAGTTATTTGTGCAGGATGTAATGAATCCAGGAAGCATTCATTTATACAGCTCTTTTTCAAAGATGCTGTACTGAATCAGTTGGAGGAAGGAACATTATCACTAAGTATCATCCATGAAAAGCAAAGTGGAAAGCCATAATACATGTAATGTACAAGAACAGGCAGTTTAATGATTCATGGCCAAATCACTATATACACAGCTAATTAGCACCCGCCCAAAACAACTGTGACAGTAACCACTAAATTCCCCTTTCTGCAGTCACAGAACTAATACCAGCATATTACCAGATGAAATGCAGCTACTTCACCATCACTGGTGCCGCCAGCGCAACTGCCAGTTATGCCAGCAGGAGCAACTTCAGGATAGCAACCAGCATTAGTGGAGATGGCACTGGATCCGCAACAGCAGCAACAGCAGCAGGAGGAGCAAGGGGGGCAGGAGGAGCAGCAGCAGCAGCATCAGTAGGGGACCATCACTGCAGGACACTAGCCATCACTGTTCAATCTGGCAACCAGATCCGCAGCAGCAGCAACAGCAGCAGGAGGAGGAGCAGGTGGGGAAGCGGGAGAAGCAGGAGGAGCAGGAAGGGCAGGAGGAGGAGCAAGAGGGGCAGGAGGAGGAGCCGGAGGAGGAGCAGGAGGGGCAGGAGGAGGAGCAGGAGGGGCAGGAGGAGGAGCAGGAGGGGCAGGAGGAGGAGCAGGAGGGGCAGGAGGAGGAGCAGGAGGGGCAGGAGGAGGAGCAGGAGGGGCAGGAGGAGGAGCAGGAGGGGCAGGAGTAGCAGCACCAGCAGAAAAAAATACTAGCACCGCCACCAGCACCACCACTAGCACCCTAGTAGCAGCAGTGCTGCTGTCATCAGTAGGGTATCAGGGATGCCATGCCATGCCCTGGCCGCCTGCCTCACCTACACGTACCAGCACTGGTGACAACGCAGCCGCCAGCACTGCTGGCAGGAGCAACTGCAGCATGTCAGCCGGCACTAGCAGCATCATCGGGGCTGGCAACCAGAGCAGCAGCACCAGCAGCACCAGCAGCATCAGGACGAGGAGGATTCCCAGGAGCAGGAGCAGCAGGAGCAACAACGATAGCACTGGGAGTAGCAATGGTAGCAACATCACTGGCACCACTGGCACCACTGGCACCAGCACTGCTGCTATTATCAGCAGCAAAGATGTCGGGAATATCTCCCCAGTCCCTGGTTGAGCGCCTCTCCCAGTACCCTCCCTTGTACGTCCAGGTGCCGCCAGGTGCCTTCTGTTGAAACCACCTGGGCTCCCAACCTGACGCCTGCACCTGCCGCGCCTGCCACAACAACAATGCAGAGGAGGTGAGTTTACTAAAATTTCACGTCGACTCACTGTTAGGATTAATTGCTAACGCACATTAAAGCTCCTCAAAAGCGCATTATGCAGACATTGTAAAACAATATGCCAGCAGCACCTGCTAGTGTCAAACCTGATTCACGGTATTGTAAACACACTTTTTCCCACTCCTCCATGTCCATTTGAGCCGCATTTTCCCCCAGCCTCTTGACCCAGTCTCCTACCTTGCGTTGCTTCCCCTCCAGCCGCCGTTTCTCCTCATTCGCCCATGCTTCGTCCCCCTCCTCCAGGGCCCTCTGGTCGGGGCGAAAGCGGGAGTCTGTGGGGGGGAGGAAGGGCTGCAAGCAAGGCAGGGAAGAAATAGTCCCAAGAGAATTATGAGGCGTCCCAAAACTGTGCATCCCACAGAGGAGGGATGAAAGCAAGAAGGGGAAGTCATGCCATGTGCGCTGTCAACACTATCCCTGAACCGTCACAGTCTTTTCCAATCATGGAATAGAATGATTGTGAGAGTTTGATCGTGCGCTTGTAAGATCCTAAACTCTCACGGTCATTCCATTCCTGAAGTCTTACAAATTTCTCTCTTCCTGGGAACTTGCAGTCTACCCTGATCTGATCCTAAACCATCCATCAGACTTTATTCCTAAACTTCAGCTCGGCCTAACACGTTTACAAAGCTCCCAATCTTTCCATTTTCTGAATCTAATCAGAACCAGCCCAGTCCCTGTGAAACCCGTTGGGCAACTCACCGCAATATCTGGCGTGATCTCATTGAGTGTGACACAAAAGGGCGAGAAGTTGTACTTGTTTCCATGCTGCTGCTGCTGCTGCTGGTGAGCCGTGGCTGAAGCAGCCTTATGCCACAGCGAATGAGGTGCTAATCGGGTCGCTGGACGATCAGTAAAGTGCTCAGGTGGTTTCTCAGGTGGTGGCCGATGTGGACGCTGACGTGAATTCTCAGGTTCATGCTCAGGTGGGTGCTCAGGTGTCATCTCAGGTGGGTTCTCAGGTGGTGCTGCTACTGGGGTCAGAGCATCCCTCTCACAGCCATGTCCACGATTTCTCTCATCCAAGCGGCTGCCACCCACATCAGGACCAGAAGACACCTCCCCCAGGTACGCCCTCCCCACAGCAGCTGACTTTTGCCGCGCCTCAGAAGCCACGTCAACCCCAGAAGGCACCTCCCCCAAGTACGCCCTCCCCGGAGCAGCTGACCTATGCGCCCCATGACCCACCCCCCCAGCCCCAATTGCATCTTGTTGCTTCATGCCCCTTTCAATTTGCCTCTTGCCCTGCTGCCTGCCTCGCTGGTTGAATTGCTGCCTGCCTCGCTGGTTGAATTGCTGCCTGCCTCGCTGGTTGAATTGCTGCTTGCAATGCTCCCTGCCGTGGTGAGTGAGGGTGAACGTCAGGTGCTGGTCCCACCGGCCGTGTAGCATCGCCAGCTTCTCCCCCTGCTCGTTCAGCACGTGCCCGTGCACCTGGCGGTTGTGGGCGGCGGGTGGAGAAGGGGCCATATTAGGGAGCGCAGTGAGGGCATGTAGGTAGATCATAGCACGTGCCCTAGTGAATACAACAGCAGTGCAGCATCGCCAGTTTCTCCCCCTGCTCGTTCTGCACGTGCCCATGCACCTGGTGGTTGGCGGGTGAAAAGGGGGGGAGGTGGGCCACTGCATTGGGGAGCGTGGGTACCAAGATAACACAACAGCCGTGCAGCTTCGCCAGCTTCTTCCCCTGCTCGTTCTGCACCTGATGGTTGGAGGGGGATGAGCAAGCACGAGGTGAGAGAAGGAAGGAGGGAATGCCTTGTGGGTTTTTGCGAGGAGTGATGCACTGAGAGTGCAGCGTACCGAGTACAGATTCCATCGAAGCAGGACAAGCAGAAACACACCACTCGCTTTTACTAACACACATGGATTCACTCACACACGCACACGCTCGTGCACGCATAAGCGCACGCACGCACGCACGCACGCACGAACGCACGCATGAGCGCATGCACGCACGCATGCACGAACGCACGCACGCACGCACGCACGCACGCACGCACGCACGCACGCACGCACGCACGCACGCACGCACGCACGAACGCATGCACGCACGCATGCACGAACGCACGCACGCACGCACGCACGCACGCATGCACGAACGCACGCACGCACGCACGCACGCACACACAGCCCTTCACTCGCCTGGTGCTTGCTGCGGTCGAACAGAGACGGCTCCTTGAAATGCAGATGCACTGACAGCCCTTTACTGCCTCGGATGTGCATCGTGCCGAAATGCTCCACTTGAAGCTTCCCCACTATTATGTTGTATATGCCCGTTGTCACCTTGCTCCACTCGTACCGCTCTCCTCCATCCTCCAAAAATGAGGTATCCCCCCTTTCTCTGCTCTTTTTTCCGCCAGATTCTTCTGCCCTGCTACTCTTACCCCTCCTCCTCCCCTCTCTGTCCTCCCTCTTCCTTTGCATCAGCTTCCTCCCTTCCCTCTCGCAACAGCCGCCACTACCACCTTCCTCCTCTTCCTCCTCCACTTCCTCCCCCTCCCCCTGCTCTCTCCACTCCCTCCTCTCCTGCTCAATCCATTCCCCTTGCCCCTGCTCAGAACCTTCCCGTTCCTCCTCCTCCTTCTCCGCTTCTCTCTCTTCCCCTTCCTCCTCCTCCCCCCCACCATCAGCAAATACCACGGAGATAACCCCACTGGGCACCAGGTGCATGGACGGCCCCCAGAACCGCACCTGCAGGGAGCGGGGTGGAGCGGGGGAGGGGAGGAGGAAGGCAAAGGAAGGGGGGGAAGGGGGGTCGAGATGACACCCCACTTGTAGTGAGTCGATTTTTGAGTCGACTCAAAAATCGACTCACTACACGCGGAAGGCATAGGAAGGGGGGGAAGGGGGGTCGAGATGACACCCCACTGGGCACCAGGTGCATGGACGGCCCCCGGAACCACACCTTCAGTGAGGGGGAAGGGTAAGAGGGAAGGAGAGGGGGGAAGGTTAAGGGGTGGATGTAACAGGTGAAGGGGTGGATGTAACAGGTGAAGGGGTGGATGTAACAGGTGAAGGGGTGGATGTAACAGCACGGAGATCACACCGCACGGCACCAGGTGTATGGATACGTATAAAGTTTCGATCTGGATCCAGCAGGTGACTCGTCCTACTCCAACAGGTAACTTGTCCTAATGGCAGAGGACAGGTGAAGGGGTGGATATAACAGCACGGAGATCACACCGCATGGCACCAGGTGCATGGAGAGGGAGGAAGGAGATTATCCATGCACCTGGTGCATGGAGAGGGAGGAAGGAGATTATCCATGCACCAGGTGCATGGAGAGGGAGGAAGGAGATTATCCATGCACCTGGTGCATGGAGAGGGAGGAAGGAGATTATCCATGCACCAGGTGCATGGAGAGGGAGGAAGGAGATTATCCATGCACCTGGTGCATGGAGAGGGAGGAAGGGGATTATCCATGCACCAGGTGCATGGAGAGGGAGGAAGGGGATTATCCATGCACCAGGTGCATGGAGAGGGAGGAAGGGGATTATCCATGCACCTGGTGCATGGACAGCCCCTGCAGGTGCATGGACAGCCCCCAGAAGCGCACCTGCAGGGAGGAAGGAGGAACGGGAGAGGGGAGGAGGAAGAGGGGGTGGCGAGGGATCCAGGTGCATGGACGGTTCCCAGAACCACACCTACAGCAGTGCGAACGGAGGGCAGCACGTGCCCCAGAACTGAACGTTGAGAGGAGAAGAACAGGTGAAAGGAGAAGACTTTTGAGAATTCTCAAAAGTCACTCCCAGAACTGAACGTTGAGAGGAGAAGAACAGGTGAGAGGAGAAGACTTTTGAGAATTCTCAAAAGTCACTCCCAGAACTGAACGTTGAGAGGAGAAGAACAGGTGAGAGGAGAAGACTTTTGAGAATTCTCAAAAGTCACTCCCAGAACTGAACGTTGAGAGGAGAAGAACAGGTGAGAGGAGAAGAAGGAAGGTGAGAGGAGAAGAAGGAAGGTGAGAGGGGAAGAAGGAAGGTGAGAGGATAAGAGGGCAGGTGGGGGAGTGGAGGGAAGGGAGAGGAGAGGGCAGCAGGTGCACGGAGGCCCCCACGGAGGAGAGGGCAGCAGGTGCAGGTACAAGGAGGGCCCTCAGAACTGAACGTTGGGCAAAGTACACGTGAGAGGAGAAGAGAGCAGGAAGATGAGAACAGGGAGGGAAGAGGTATAGAGGGAAGGGGGAGAAGAGAACACCAGAGGTGCAAGGAGGGCCCTCAGAATCGCACCTTGAGGGTCGAGTCTCCAAACAGCTGCCACCCGTTGCCCCAGCAGTGCGCTGCCACCGTTGGGGGGTGGTTCAGAACCTGGTAGAGGGAGCAGGGAAGATTGGAGAAGGAGGGCAAGTGAGGGATTTGACGCCTCGACGCCTTGAAGGTAACCTCCCCACCTTGTATGCGCGCTCTCACACGCCCTTCTCCCCCCAGCAGCGGTTTGAGGGTGGGGAGAAGGGCAAGTGAGGGTGGGGAGAAGGGCAAGTGAGGGTGGGGAGAAGGGCAAGTGAGGGTGGGGAGAAGGGCAAGTGAGGGTGGGGAGAAGGGCAAGTGAGGGTGGGGAGAAGGGCAAGTGAGGGTGGGGAGAAGGGCAAGTGAGGGTGGGGAGAAGGGCAAGTGAGGGTGGGGAGAAGGGCAAGTGAGGGTGGGGAGAAGGGCAAGTGAGGGTGGGGAGAAGGGCAAGTGAGGGTGGGGAGAAGGGCAAGTGAGGGTGGGGAGAAGGGCAAGTGAGGGTGGGCTCACCACCAGTGCTGGACAGCACGAGCAGCACTCGTGGCGTGGTAGGCAGCACAGGAGCAGGGTGGCACACACACCTGTCTGCCTGCACAGAGTGTCAGAACACCCACCTGTCTGCCTGCTACCATTAGCAGGCAGAACGGCAGCTGGGAATTGGAGGTGAGTACTCACCTTCTGGCACAAGTGACTCACCTTCTGGCACAAGTGACTCACCTTCTGGCACAAGTGACTCACTTTCTGGCACAAGTGACTCACTTTCTGGCACAAGTGACTCACCTTCTGGCACAAGTGACTCACCTTCTCTGCGAGCAGCTTAAAGCCCTTGTCGGGGTAGTTCGCCTCGTAAGTCTCCCCCAGCAGCGGGTTAAAGGGCTTGTGCATGCGCGCACTGGTGTTGGCATAGCCTGACATGGCAAAGGCTGCCACGTGGAGGGCTCTCATTAGCTGATCGCCCTGGAGAAGAAGCAGAGGGGAGCAGAAGGTGGGGCCAGGAATAAAAGGGAAACTCGTCTACAAGACACTATGATTACTTCTGACAGTACCGGGAAAATATAAAATAGGGGAAGAAGGTGGGGGCTAGAGTGGGACGGGGATATGCTCACCATGAACCTTTCCCTTTCTGCTTCTCCTCCTTTTCCTTTTCCATTTCCCTTGTCCCTCTTAGCTCCATCTCATCCATCCATCTGCAGCTCTCCCACCCCGCCTTCCTGCCGCCACACACTGCACTACACGGCTGCCCACTCTCTCACATACCCTACCCTGCCACCCTTTCTCCCACCGACTCACCTTCCGGCCGTACTCTGCCGCCCACACCCTCACCCGCCACCCACCGACTCACCCGCCGCCCGTACTCTGCCGCCCGGTCGAGCAGCCAGCTGTACTCCATCTCCTCGGCGCACTTGTGCAGCAACCCGATTGGCTCGTTCAGCTGCACCGGCAGGCACACTCGGGACAAATCCCGCCCCACGCACTCGCGCAGCGCCGCCCACAGCCCCCCAGCCAGGCTGCCCGAGCGGTTTTGCTTGTCTGGTAGTGGGAGGCGCGTGCGACGTGGGACGAAAGGGTAGGAGAAGCCGACCTGGAGGAGAAAGGAGAAGGAGAAAGGGTAGGAGAAAGGGGAAGCCGACCTGGAGGTGGGAAGGAGAGCGTGCGAAGAATGGGGCTCAAGTGAAGGTGCGGCACGGGGAAGGGGAAAGCAAAGAGGTAGAGGGATTTCACATTCTCAACACGGAGTGCCCGGACTGGTTCTGACTGGTTCAGATCAGACTGACTTTTGATGTTTCGAGGCTCTCAAATTTAAGCCACCTCGTTACAGAGAACCTGGACTGGTTCAGACTTTTGAAGTTTCTCGAAAGGGGATTTTGCATTCTCAACACAACGGGATCTGCATGCACCACTGAATTTCTCAAATCCAACTTAGCTTAACACGAGTTTGATTTCCCCTACCGCATCCATTGACAACTCATCCTCTGCAGCCCTTCTTCCTCCCACCATCTCCCTGTGCTGCTCCGCTTCTCTCTCCCCCTCCCCCTCCGATACCCCCCCTCCCCCATCTCCCCCTGTTCCCCCACCTCCTCCCCCCACTCCCCCACCTCCTCCCCCGGCTCCCCCGCCTCCGCCCCTTCCCCCCTCAAACTCCCCCCCCCCCTGCTCCTCTTCCCCTTCATATCCGCCTTCATGTGCGCCCTCCCCCTCCCCCTCCCACTCCCCCGCCTCAACCACCACGTCATCTCGCCCCTCTACCATCCATGCCAGCTTCTCTGGTGCCTCAAAGAACCTCTCCTCCTCGTCCTCCTCTTCATCCTCCTCGTCCTCCTCCCATTCCTCTGCTTCTTCCTCCTCCTTTCCCTCCTCTTCTCCTCCCCCCACCTTCCCCCATTCTCCGCCCTCACCTCCCCCCTCAGCCCCTCTCCTCCGCCCCCTCCTCCTCTGCATGCGGATCAGCTCTGATTCCAATAGAGCTTTCTCTATCTGCCGTGCCATGCCATGCCATGCCATGCCATGCCCATGCCATGCAATGCCATGTAGCACATACCCACATGCCCCCCGCACGCATGTTTTAATCACACAAATTTGGAAGAAGCGAATCAAACGTTAGCTTTCATATCACGACAACACACGAAACTCCCCTCCCCAGTACCCGTATACCTCTAGCTGCTGCTGGATGCTCGTCATCATAAGCTTACTACAGTCAAACTCCACTCCACTCCACTCCACTCCACTCCACCCCACTCCACTCCACTCCACATACATGCATACACATGGACGGACCGGACCATACCTCCAGCTGCTTCATCCTCGTTATAAGCTGCTCCTTTGCACGCCGCTCCCCCAACAACACCCGCGCCACCACCTGCCGCCGAACCACCTCCTCGCATTTCATGATGACGTCATCGCTGACGTCAGCAGCCCTCAGGAAATCGACCATAGGATGGAGGGAAATGTGTGACGGAGTCAGCGGCTCTGTGTCCACATCAGCAGCATCAGCTATGTCCACGTCACCATGACCGCTGCTGATGTCATCGCCATCGTTACCACCAGTTGCAGCAGGTGTGGCAGCAGATGCAAGGGCAGGAGGCGGCATAGGAGAAAGAGAGGCAATCCCGAGGGAGGAGAGAGCAGGAGAGATTGGCTCAGCAGCAGCAGCAGCAGAAGCTGTGGCTGCGGTATCCGCATCAGCAGCAGCAACCAATCCAGCAGGCACAGGGAAAGAAAGCCTTGCATCCTGCATTGTGGAGCGACGGGAGGGAGGGAACCCACATTCTAAGAGTCGTGAAGAAAGTCAGTCAGTCTAAAGAGCAATTTTGAGGCGCCTCAAAAGTTGCGAAGAAGGCCAGTCAGTCTAAAGAGCATGCATCATCATCGCACGTACAAACAAAGAATCTTCTTTGAGCATGATCATCATCATCTCCTAGACTTCCTGACAGACTTTTGAGTCGACTCAAAAGTCTTCTTTGAACATGATCATCATCATCTCCTAGACTTCCTGACAGTTGAACATCCTTTGAAGAACAACATTTCACATCCAGGGAAAAACCAGGAATGGGATTTGGCTGGTAGGTGCACGCGTGGATTCATGGGGTTCAAAACAAGCCCAACCTGAAAAACTTGCAGCCAAACAGGGCAGTGAGGAAGGTTGGTTGGTGCATGTGTGATTTTGTGTGTGTGCGTGCGTGCATGTTTTGAAGTTCACACCTCGATAGCTTGCAGCCAGAGGGAGCGGTCTTCTGCTGACTCAGCACACAGGATGAGCGTGCGTGCTGACGTGGCAAGATAGAACTTAGTGGGGTCGCTGCGGCTGGGACGCAAAGAGGAGATCTGGAGTGGAGGAGGGGGAGGAGAGGAATGAGAGTGGGGGGGGATTGGGGGGAAGTGGAATCTACGTTTGAGGAGACTCAAGAATCGAACTTGGTGGGGTCGCTACGGCTGGGACTAGAGAGGGGATCTGGATGGGGCAGGGGAGAAGAAGGGGGGATGGGGGAGGAGCGAGTGGAGGAAGGAGGCGAGTGTGGCGGAGTATGGCGTGGGTGTGATATGAGTGCGAAGCGAATGTGAAATGAGGGCCAAGTGAGTGACAATGACAAGTGACTGTGCAGTGCGTTTTCATGTCACGTGTGTGGGAAAGACAGGAAAACTTGGATTTAATACTGAGTCGCCTCAGCACTTGACACAAGGACTAGTCTCCTCAGCAGCAGCAACCCACCGCGTCAAGCTCGATCACTCCTTTTGAGACGTCTCAAAAGTCAACTCACCGCGTCAAGCTCAATCACTCCTTGAGGCTCCTCCGTCTCAACCCCAAACCCAACGCCCCTCGCTCCACTATCTCCCCACCCCTTCATTCCTCCCTCCCTGCTGCCCCTACCCTCCTCTCCCTCCTCCCCCTCCATCCTCCCCCCTCCATAACCGCAGCTCTCCAGGGGGCTGCGCCTAGGGGATGCCGCCAGGAGCTTTGAAACCGCGCCACTTAAAGCCCGGGGGGTGAGCGGGGGCGTTTTGAGTATGCTGGGAGTTCTCGGCTTTAACCGGCTGCTGTGATGGTGACGCTGGTGCGGGCTATGTTGATGCTGATGCTGATGGTGGTGGTGGCGGTGGTGGCGGTGGTGGTGGTGGTGGTGGTGATGGCGGTGGATATCATTCCCTTCACCCCCCCCACTGTAACGCTCGCCAGCAGATCGAACGGGTGAAAGTGCCCCCCCCTCCTGGATGGTAACCCTATCGTCGTCCCTCAAACCATACCCTACTGCTGCCCCCAGCCGGTTTTCTGTGGGAGGTAGCACTACCCCCTTGACTTGCTCAGTTTGCCTCTTCAACTCCTCCTCTGCCTCCTCCGCTTCTCCCTTGGCCTCAGTTTGCCCCTTCCCCTCCCTTTGCTCATCTCCTTTCCCACCTTCCTCCTCCTCATCCTCCTCCTCCTCATCCTCCTCCTCCTCCTCCTCCTCCTCCTCCTCCTCCTCCTCCTCCTCCTCCTCCTCCTCATCTCCTGACATCAGTTGCGTTTTTCTCTCCGTCTCTTGGAATCTTGAACTATCTCCCTTTTCCTCGCCCTTTCCCTCATCTCCACCCCCCTCATCCCCCTCCACCACCACATCCCCACCCTCTCCCTCATCCTCACTCTCCTCCTCATCCCCACCTTCTCCCACATCCCCACCCTCCTCCTCCTCTCCCTTGCGCAGAATCCCTTCGTTATAGTCACCAATCAGGTCCGACACAGCCCTCCCTATAAGAGCCACACGATCGTACCGATCGGGAAGCTTCTGGACCATTGCAGCTGTGGAGCTGCCTCGGAGCTTGAAATAGAGGAGGTGGTGCTGGTGGCGTGGAGTGAGGGAAGGGGAAAGAGGAGAATGAAACGAGGTGACTTTGCCCTGGATTTGACTCAACAACTTCTAGATCATTGCGGCTGCGGAGCTGCCCTGCCACGAAGCTTGAAATAGAGGAGGTGTTGCTAGGAAAGAAGTGAGAGAAGAGGAAGGGAGTGGAGGTGACTTGGCGCCCACACCCGGCCGATGTGTACCCACTTGGACAGCACGCCCACCGTCACCCCACCTAACGTCTTTGCAAGCATCAAGATGCGAGATTCAGAAAGCGAGATTCCTCCCTTGTCGCTCACCTGTCTGAGAAGGAAGAGCCTTGGCGCCCACCCCCGGCCGATGTGCACCCACTTGGACAGCACGCCCACCGTCACCCTGCTGCCATCCCGCATCCTTCCACACGATTCCTGACGCTCCTCACTCGGCACCATTGCGTCCATCCCGTTGGATCTCGGATCGCGACACGGGGGTTTTAAACCCGCACGAGTCAAGTTTCCCGCTTGTAGGAGTATCAATCACAAGATTCCTGCCCGTGAGCGAAGGCGTGAGGTGATCCGCTACGTACTGTCTCTAATTGTTCAAATGATGGACGGATTCATGAATGGGAACTGCCTGTCTGCAGCACACTTCTCTCACGTCAGCGTGCAACGCGCCCTCTGCTTCGCTGACCGTCGAGATCAGGCAGTCCTTTTTATCATTCTTAATCACAGATGGTTCAGTTCAGGCAACAATCTCGGCATCGCGTCTCTCTGCTTCAGGGCCTGTGACCGTCCAACCCGCCACCTTTTGCCGTTCTCTCCCTCGCCGTTCGGTGATCTCGCCAGCCGGACCGAACACGTTGCGTCGGATAGAGGCGCGCAAGTGGGGCCGTCGCGGGGAGAGCGCAGGAGGCGGAGGGGGAGGGGCGGGGGAGCATGTGGGGGAGGATGTGGGGAAGCAGGTCGGACGAGCGCAGGACGCGACGACGGTTGGGGTGAGCGGCGCAGCAGGTTTGCCCCGAATCGGAGGGACGGGCGCGAAAAAGGGGCTCGAGTGATCGTCGGGAGAGCGCCCGAGGTGGTGCGGCCGGGGGACCATGAGGGGGAGTAGTGGGGGAGCAGGTTGCACGAGCGCATGGTGATGGGTGCGGAGGAAGGCACTGGCACGCAAGGGTGCACTGGGGCGCCGCACTTGCACTTGGCGCACTGGGGCGCACTTGGCGCACTGGGACGGGGGGAATCCAGGCGCGAGGTGGGACCCAAACCGCCGTACTGACTGTGCGCAACGGCGGAAATCTGACGCGCAGGCCCGCTTGGGGCGGAGAAGAAGGGGAGGCGCACAGGCATGGCGGAGCTGAATGAGCGCAGCGCGCAGAGCAATGCTCCTCCGAGGAAACCCTATTGGCGCACGGGGGAAATGTGGAGCGGGAAGGGGTGAGTTTGCAGCTCGAATGCGGTGCGGTACTTGCGGTAAAAGGGGAAGTGAGCCCCCTGGGAGCGGTACTTGCGGCATGATGACACGAGAGAGAGGAAGGACGAGTCCAGTCTGGCCTCTGCGTCCGCGTGGCGTGGAGATCTATGAAAAGCGCCGAAGCGCCAGCAGAATCAAGCTGTCTGACTGGAAGCTGAGCTGGCTGATTGCGGGCGCAACGCAAGCTGTCTGACAGGAAAGGAAGAGCCTTGCTTGAGGACATGCGCAGTATTCGACGAGGACGTGGAACATGTTCGTGCAGTACAAAATGCGTGCAGCTGGAGTGATATACGCGGTATAGGAAAACTTGTTGCAGCGACATTCGAGCTTGGATGGCCTGCGTAACGATCGAAACTCCATCACTTATGTTACTGTTTTCATGTTTTGGGCTTTTTGTTGAATACCAGGTACTACATTAAAATCATCAACTACATATATTCCCTAGCAGGATACATCACAGTTCGCTGCACTTGCTACACAACTCATTGTACGACATAAGGTTGTACACTACATGTTTTCTACACCTACTTCATGCCCTAGTACAACTGCAGCTGTGATGTGTTGAATAGTGAGAGGGGAGTGCCGAGCCGCATACTGAAACAGGATCTGCAATCACAGGAGGAGGAATGGAAATGTGCAGGAAGAGAATGAGAAAACTGGGGGACAGGGAATTTTAAAAAGGGAGGAGGGGAGATGGAAGGGGAGAGAGGGGGATAGAGCCCAAGAGGTGAGACACAATGAAGAGGGAGGAGGGTGGAAGGAGGACGAGGAAGAGAATGGTAGTGAGGAGACGGAGAAGGGGGAAGCAGTCAGGCACAGCCCCCAATAAAACAAGCCTGCAGCAGAAGAAAGAGAGACACCATCACATGACCATCACCACCCCACGGTCCTACCAACAAGCACAATCCCACCTCCCATCCCATATCCCTTACTCCTACCCCATTACACATGGCACGGCCAGCACCCTCATTTCCACCTTGGAGCAGCTATCCGCACCGCCTCGCCTCTGATTGGCTGCGCCCTGCAGCAGCAGGTCCGCCCCCACCACCCGCACCAAGCACGCATCCCACATCTTGTGATCCTAACCCACCTCCCATGTCCCATAGCCCGTCCGCCCCCACCGCCCGCACCAAGCACACATCCCACATCTTGTGATCCTAACCCACCTCCCATGTCCCATAGCCCACAACTCGTCAACCCACACCCCGAAAGCCTACACCCTAAACCCCAAACCCAACTTGGAGCAGCTATCAGCGCCACCTCGCCTCTGGTTGGCTGCTCCCTGAAACAGCAGATCCGCCCCCACCACCCAGCACCCATCCCACATTCCCTGAACCGTACACCCACCTTGGAGCAGCTGTCAGCGCCACCTCTCCTCTGGTTGGCTGCGCCCTGAAACAGCAGGTCCGCCCCCACCACTCGCCCCTCCTCTAGATGCAACCCACCCGGACCTACGGCAAATCGCAGCAGCTTGTTGGGGCGCAGGTGCAGGGAGGGCTGGGATGGGGAAGGAAAACAACAGAGAGGAGCACGGAGGGTAAGCAAATAGCAGGTCCGCCCCCACCACTCGGCCCTGCTCCAGGTACAACCCACCCGGGTCCAGGGAGGGCTGGGGAGAGGAGAAACGGGGAAAAGGGGAGAGTATGTAAGAGGTACGCACGTTACATATGAGAGAAAACTCAATACTTGAGAGTGTGAGGTGACTTCTCAGTCAAGTCATCAAAAGTCAAGTCATCAAAAGTCAAGTCATCAAAAGTCATGAGCATTCGCTCGCACCGTATGCACTTCACGTTTGACTCGACCAAACAGCTTTCTTTGTGTGAGTGTGTGAGCGGTACATACATCATTGAGAGTGTGGGGGGGCAAGGAGCCAAAGACCACTGGAGGGTCATCACTTGTCACCAGAGAGCCGTCTGCTGCCAGCAGGAGAACCACCTGGGATGGATGCAGAGGGGGGAAGAGGGGTGCAGAGGAGTACATAGGAGTGCATGGAGAGATGGAGGAAGAGATACAGAACCGGGCCTTGCTAGCTGTTTCCAAGACGTGGGGCGCATCGACTGCTGGGTGAGTGGTGGGGCGCATCGACTGCTGGGTGAGTGGTGGGGCGCATCGACTGCTGGGTGAGTGGTGGGGCGCATCGACTGCTGGGTGAGTGGTGGGGCGCATCGACTGCTGGGTGAGTGGTGGGGCGCATCGACTGCTGGGTGAGTGGTGGGGCGCATCGACTGCTGGGTGAGTGGTGGGGCGCATCGACTGCTGGGTGAGTGGTGGGGCGCATCGACTGCTGGGTGAGTGGTGGGGCGCATCGACTGCTGGGTGAGTGGTGGGGCGCATCGACTGCTGGGTGAGTGGTGGGGCGCATCAACAGCAAGACTCAAGTCTCACCTTGCAACAAGAGAAGCTGTTACCACCTGACCTGCTGATCTCTGCGAGCTCAAAGCCCAGAACGTTGCCTGAACCTCTCTGCCTCAAATTCTGTGGCTCCAGCTCTCCTCAGGAGGTAAAGCGGTGGACCAACTTTCGAAGCGCCTCGAAATCGCATAACCAAACATTATTTTCTTAGGCACGCTATAAACTGTCTCGCTAAACCCAGAATTCAAAGACACCCTAAAAGCGAAGCATTCCATGGCTCCAGTTACTTTCGTATAAAGAGGTTTGCTCACCTGCTGCTGCTCCGGAATCTTCCCCGATCCATCCGTGTCAATCACAAACCGGCTGCACGCCGCGTCCTTCCACTGCAGCAACAGCGGTGAGAGGCCCAACGTGTAGTGCGAATGCCTGAGAGGGTGATAGAAAGGAGGGATTTGTGTAGGGAGGGAGGGAAATGTGAATGGAGGGGCGAAGAGGGGAGCGAACCGACTGCACGCCACGTCCTTCCACTGCAGCACCAAAGGCGGGAGGCCCAACGCGTAGTGGGAGTGGCTGGGAGGGTTGGGGAAATGGGGGAGTTGGGGAGTTGTGGAGCGGGGGAGGGATGAGTGGTGGGGCAAAGAGGGGAACGAACAGAATTCACGCTGCATCCTTCCACTGCAGCACCAGGGAGGAGAGGCTGACGATACTGAAATCACTTTCGAGAATTCTCAACAGTGATTTCAATCAATATAGCCACTGCAGCACCCGGGAGGAGAGGCGGACGGACGTGTAGTGCGAGTGGCTGGGAGGAGGTGGGAGAGAGAGGGGAGATGGGGATGGAACAGCGGCCCATCTCATTCAGCGGCACAAGAGGTGTGGGGATGGAACAGCGGCCCATCTCACTCATTCAAGTCTTAGAGCACAACAGCGACGGGCAACATGTGGATCAAAAAAAGGAGTTGACTTTTGAGTCGACTCAAAAGTCAACTCGAGAGGGGAGATGGGGATGGAACAGCGGCCCATCTCACTCATTCAAGTCTTAGAGCACAACAGCGACGGGCAACATGTGGATCGGCAAAAGGAGCAAGAGGAGGGCAAAAAAAAAAAAAAAAAAAAAAAAAAAAAAAATAACAGACAGTTGGTCCATTTCACCAACGTTCCTCACCGGTTGTGGAAGAGCAGCCCATCGCGAGTGAATTCCACTAGTGCAGTCGTTGGCACTGGGGCGCCGTTCACCATTCCATCGGTGTAATCGCTTTCAGAGCAGCAGCTAGCCTAGTAACAGAAATTCCTCACCGGTTGTAGAAGAGCAGCCCATCGCGAGTGAACTCCACTAGTGCAGTCGTTGGCACCGAGGCACCGCCATTGGCCCTGCCACCAGCCACTATCGCTGCTAACCCCCCTCCTGCTGCTGCTCCCCCTACCCCTGCTCCCTCAACTCCCCCCATCTCCCCCCTTGCTCCCCCTGCTCCCCCTGCCTCCCCTGCCTCCCCTGCCCCTGCTGTCCCTCCTGCCCCCACTGCCCCTCCCCCAACCTCTCTCCACCCACAGTAAGCAGCCTCGAGCCCTTGGCAGTGGCACTCAAAAAACGGCACGGGAGCGAAGCGGAAACGGTGGAAGTGGGAGGGCGGGTCACAGGCGCCGCACTGCGGCAGGTGCGTTTGCAGCCAGAAGAGACGAAACTCGGCCGTGCAGTCGTAGAGAGAATAGCCGCGCCATGCCATCACGTCCAGCACGTAGTATGTGTTATTGGGCTGCATGGGAGAGGGGGGGGAGGGGAAGCACGAATTCAGCTGGCGCCGCACTGCAACAGGTGTGTGTGCAGCCAGAAGAGACGAAACTCTGCCGTGCAGTCGTAGAGAGAATAGCCAAGCCATGCCATCACGTCAGGCATAGTAAGTGTTATTGGGCTGCCAGGCATAGAGGAGCAGGGGGAGATAGGGAGGGGGAACAGGGAGTTTGTTTGGCTTCAGTTGGCGCCGCACTGCGGCAGGTGTGTGTGCAGGCACAAGAGACAGAACCCAGCAGTGCAGTCATATCAAGAATAACCGCGCCATGCCTTCACGTGACGTCTAACACGCAGTATGTGCTGCTGGGCCGGCAAGCATGGAGGAGTGCGGGGCGGGGAAGAGGGGGGAGGGGAACCGGGAAATTGGATGAGACCTCATTGGACTGCATGTTGGCCTTATTGGGCGTGCACAAGGGGAAGTGGTCGGTGAAGGATTTGACCCTTCAAACCCGAAACCCTGAAACCCTAGACTCACGTCATGGAAGATACAGTCAAGGATGCATGCAGTACACGTGAGCGCCAGCAGTGATACCAGGAGCCCTGGCCCCGTTGGGCAGACGAGAGGGGAAGCGGTGGAAGATTCGACCTTCAGCCTGCCTGCCTGATACTCTAAGCCTTGAATTTGCCTAAAACGCTGAGATCTCATCTCACCTCATGGAAGATACATTCAAGGATGCAGTACACATGGCCACTCGCTGCGATACCGGGAGCCCTGGCCCCGTTGGGCAGACGCTAGGGCAAGCGGTGGAGGATTGCGCCCTAGACCCCAAGCTCTAATCCTTGAACTGCCCACTCTCCTGAACTCTCACCTCATGAAATATACAGTCCAGGATGCAGTAGACGTGCGCGCCAGCAGCGATACCAGGCGCCCTGGCGCCGTTGGGCAGGTGAGAGGGGAAGCGGTGGAGGATTCGACCGTTGCGCAGGCGGCTAACGGTGGTGCCATTTGCAGATACCACCAAACAACGCCGCCCGTCCGGCCGCGGCATCACGAACCTGGGAATATGGCATGGTGCAAAAGGAATGTGAGAATTGACGCGGAAAACGGACAATGGATGCTAGACCTGGGAGGGGAGAATTCAGTTAAGTTTTTGAGGGAATGTGAGAACTGACAAGGGAAACGGACAATGGACGCTAGACCTCAAACAATTCTAGTTTCCGCAAACAGGAAGGTTCGTGTTTTTGAGTAAAAGGGTGCCGGATAAACAAGTGACCAAGAGTGGTGAGAGAGAGGGAAACAGAACTGACCAATCAGAGGCAAGTCGAGGTGGGACGTCGACCATCCACTCGGGCAGCATAAGCTGCTGCGCATACCACTCCCTTGCACCGTCTGTCACCCCTTTATCCGCACCATCTACATTATCATCAACCCCTCCTCTCCCCCCTCGACCTCCTCTCCCTCCTCCCCTTCCTCCTGCTCCTCCTTTCCCTCTTCTCCCCCCAGCCTCACCACGCGGCACAAACAACCCCCTCATCTCCTGTTCAATCCCCACAACGCCCCCACCATCCTCCTCCCCCTCCCCCTCCCCATTCCCATCCCCATCCCCATCCCCATCCATCTCCATACCCTCCCCACCCGCTTCACGCACCATCCCAAACACCCCCTCCCCGTTACCCACTCCTCCCAACACACCCCCCTCCTCAGTGCCTTCCCCTTCGGCAGCATCGATTCTCGCTCCAGTAGCAAAGGGTTCTCTGGTAGATCCAGACGCGTCAGATCCTAGGTCGACTGGCTCGATCCGTCTCCCTGAGCCGTCGATTCTGAACCCCTCTTGGTCGATCCTCGTCCATTGGCCCGAAGCCTCGTCGAACTCGCATATCTCTGGAAGCAGCGGCGAAACTTCTCTCGACTCTGGCGCTGCAGCGGCAGACTCGCGCGCCTCGACCTCGTCAGCGAGAGTCACGGCGCCAGTTGCGGCGAGAGCCACGTGGCGCGCGTGCAGTTGCAGGTCCCGCCGCGCGGCGCGCTGCCGCTCCAGAGCGAGCTCGCGCCGGCGTTGCTGGTCGGTCGCGCCGTGCCGGCCGGTGGGCTTGTGCGGGCGGACGGGGGACGGCGCGGCGGGATCCGCGGGCGCGGAAGCGGAGAAAATGGGGGGATTGGCGGATGAAAAAGGTGCGGAGGCGGAAAAAGGGGACGATGCAGGGAAGGCTGCGGAAGGCGGAGACGGATTGACTGCCATGGCGATAAATTCCCAAAATTCGGAGTGCTGAGAGCTTGCTGATCGGCGTTCGCCCGAGCTCGTCCACGTGCGGTTCTAAAGCGTGTGATTCTAGCGAGAACACCTGTGTCTTATTGCGTTACGGGGGGGAATGATGTGCGGCGATGGCTGCACGTGGCATCTTCAGCAACATTTAGGTTGTCACTCGGGAATTGAGTCAGAGTGAAGCGACTGAATGGCGTGTGGTGACAGCAAATCGCGTCACGGCAAAATCTAGGTGGATCGGTCTACACAAGTGGGGGCAGGCAAACGATCAGACAGCAAATCGTTCAAAGGCGTATATCAAACAAGCCGGCTGATCCAAGTCAATAGGCTTCAGCTAACGAGATTAATGAACAAAGTAGAGCGGCAGGATGAGTCGCTAGCATGACAGCTCGCTATCGTTTTGGAGTTGAAATGGAGGGAGGACTCTGGACTTCCAGGGAGGAGGGAGGAACTTCGAGCTTCTCGAATCTGGTCTGGACTCTCGAGTGTTCTGCAGCAGATGTGTGCGACCGTGTCAGTATTTTTCCAATGATTCGGGAAATGCTGATAGGGGTGCCGACACCCATTTACCGAAAGTTCGGGTGCGAAACTACAGTCAGGGTGCTGAGCTCTGGTTTTAGATAAACGTTAAGTGCTCAAGGTGATCTTGAACACTGAACACGGAGGCTAACGAATAGTTTAATGGAACTCATTGGATACCAGAACCTATTCCGCGGATCCTCATGATATCTAAACGGACAAGCGAGTCCGTCGACCGACCGTTGACCTCGTTTCGTTGAGACATCCCCCAAGGCTATGCTAAGCATGACGAAATGCGAGGCTTGAAAGCTAAATTGATATATGTAGAAGGTTTGACACGAGACAGAAATGCGCCCTCAGCAATTTGAGCATACCAGACGGAAATCCGTTAGGGCGGGTCCAACAATGCATGTATTCGCAAAAAACCCTACCCAACCATCTGTTGTTTTAAATAGACCGCTCTATATTAAGCCTAAAACCTTTTCAACCGCATTTGGACATACTCTTTGGAACCGCCCTTAGTCCCCTTCACAGATGGTTTTATGACGCGGGATACCCAAGGTATGGTAGCCTTTCTCCCGTGATCACGATGGTCCTCGTTTCACTCGCCAGGAATAAAGTATATCCAGGCATGTTAGAAGCGTAAGGTAGGTTCCTCATAGCCGTAATTAATACGCAAACGGCTGGTAACCACGATGGTCCTCATTTCACTCGTAAGATAGGTTCCTCGTAGCCCTCGGGTGCGGCTGAGCGCGCTAATTTCAGGCAACGGAAACTGCTGCTTCGTCCTCTTCACACAACCCGATTTCCTTCCTCGGGAACTACGGGATTTTGAAATTCTCCTCGTTACAGAAGCGTCACCTCCGTTTCTGTCATGACTCGCACGTTCATCCGCACCTTTCAGCCGTGTGTTGCTGTCTCCTCATGCGATCACCCGCGCAATAAATTAGTAGTCTATCGTTACTAAGGACGTGTTTAGCGATGAGGTGCTCCTTCCGCGCTCTGCTCAAGGTTTGAGACATTGGCTGACTCGCGGACATCCCCCAGCGGCTTTTAGCTGTCTCCGCGCTCTCTCCTGTGGTTTTAAGACGGATCTCATGTCTCACAAATTGTTCCGTAGATCGTTACTAGGGAAGGCAGTCCCTCAGCCACTTGCTGCTTTCACCCCATCTCTCTCTCCGAGGAGCAGTTCCCCTCCTCTAGTTTTGAGACGTAGATTAATATGGAGATTTATTCCGGCGCTCCCTCCGCCTCTTTTCGTCCTCCTCACGCTCTCCCTCGCCGTTTTTGCACAGCAGGTCAGAACAATTTCCCGTTAATGGCATCCCATATTCATAGTTCCGTGTTCGTCGCGAGCTCGATTGCTCAGTTCCTCACCGGCGCATTCACAGTCTTGTTATCCAGAGAGCATTCCGTCATACCAAGTTGACTTTTGAGTTGACTTTTGAGTCGACTCAAAAGTCTCACCGGCGCATTCACAGTCTTGTTATCCAGAGAGCATTCCGCCATACCAAGTTGACTTTTGAGTTGACTTTTGAGTCGACTCAAAAGTCTCACCGGCGCATTCACAGTCTTGTTATCCAGAGAGCATTCCGCCATACCACAGTACGCATGCGTCTCGCCTTCCTCAAATTCACATCAATCTCCACCTAAAATCCCTGCAATCGTTCAACGCTTTGTTATCAGAATCTTCTGCCTCTGCAAATCCCGTTTCGCACCAACCATCTGCAATCATAAAATATTATTGTTTCGTCTTCTGACCACCCTGTAACCATCTGCAGCCGTCCACAGACATCTCAGCTCCACCATCCGATCCGTCCCTCGTTCAACTCGACTTAGAACTCCCGGGTGTGACTATAGGGAGAGTGATTCAACTGGAACGAGAGCTCGCTGCAGCATCTGCTGCTTCTCCTGCCCTGCCTCCTCCCCCCTTAGCCTCGTCAGCATCATCCAAACCTCCTTCCCAACCATCATCAGCCTTGACAGTCTCATCCGAACCAGCTGCCGAACCAAGTTTGTCAAGCCCAGGAACGGCTGAGGATGGGACTCTACAGCAACATGATGGTAGCAATACGAGCACCAGCAGCAGAAGCCAATCACCAGGCTCCAGCTCGGATCTTAGCGTACGAGTTGATTGGTGTGTGCTCCTGCTCTCCCACCTACCCCATTCCTGACTTCCCCTCACCCCCTTTCTTCTCTTCCCTCCTCACCCCACCCTTTCTTCTCTTCCCTCCACTACCCCATTCTCCATTTCCCTCCTCAACACCTTCCTTTTGCACTTCCCTCCTCACCCCCTTATCTTCCCTCCTCACTGCCCTCCCTTGAGCATCCTCAGCCCCTTAGCTTCCTGAGTATTCAGTTCATCTTCGTAATCCCTTGACCAGTCCATTCCCCTCGTCCCATTCGTACGAGCGAGATCCCAACTGCATTCCAAGCTGTTCTCCTCATTCCCATTCTCTTCCCATTTACCTGCCAGGGGTCGCTAGGGGTCACCAGGGGTCGCCAGGGGTCGCCAGGGGTCGCCAGGGGTCGCCAGGGGTCGCCAGGGGTTGCCAGGTATCAAAGGAGCAGCGGCTGTTGGAGCTCACAAGAGAAAGGCAGGAGGGGCGGTGCGCGTACATTCCCCTGACCAAGTATTGACCTCTCATTTCGTGACACCCCTCCCCATTCATTCCCCATCTCCCTGCCAGGGGTCGCCAGGTATCAAAGGAGCAGCGATGGTCGGAGATTCAGAGAGCGAGGCAGCAGGGGCGGTGCTCGAACAAGGGCGGTCTGTTCAACGCGTGGCCGTGGGAGGGGGGCTTCTCTGAAGGCTTTCTAGCGTGGGAGCCGCAGCCTGACAAATACATTCTCATGGACTGCCAACGGAACCAGGTATGTGTGAGGGGGGAGAGGGAGCAAGGGGGGAAGGGGTTGGGCGTGCCAAATATATCCTCATGGCTTTCTGGCGTGGGAGCCGCAGCCTGACAAATACATTCTCATGGACTGCCAACGGAGCCAGGTGCGTGTGAGAGGCGGGAGTGCGGGTCCTGGGAGGGCGGGTTTGCTGATGGGTTCCTGGCGTGGCCGCCTCAGCTGGACAAATACATTCTCATGGACTGGCAACGGAACCAGGTGCGTGTGAGTTGAGGGAAATGACAGGCTAGGGTTATGGTGCAAAGGGGGAGAGGGGGAGGCAGCAGGATGGGGAGGTGTTTGGCCAGGATGGGCTGTTCAACTCGTGGCCCTGGGATGGGCTGTTCAACTCGTGGCCCTGGGAAGGGGTGTTTTTTATCAGTCTCTCGCGTGGGAGCCGCAGCCTGACAAGTACATTCTCATAGACTGTCAGCGGAACCAGGTGGGTGTGAGAGGCTTGAAAGAGCAGGAGAGCAAGGAAGAGGGGCCAAGATGGGGCTGTTCAAGTTGTCGTCTTGGAAGGGGGGTTCTCCCAGCAACATGCAGAGGTTGTTGGGACGAATTCAATCCCATCACTTCATGGGGGCTAGTGTATCACTTCAGAACTCTCAAAAAACAGATTTCTCTTGACATCCCCCTCCCTCAATTTTTAGTGTGCTGGCGTTTGCCAAAAATGTTATGTAACCTTTTGGTAGAAGCAAAGTTAAAAGTCAGGGATACACCAGTGCTCGTGAAGTGATGAGATTGAATTCGTCCCAACAACCTCTGCATGTTGACTTGCATTGTAAGCCAGCTAGCCAGCCGCAAAGAACGAGCCGTACTGGATTTTAGTTCTTGGAATATCGGGTGAGTACGAGAGGCGGGTGAGAGCAAGTTGTCCAACCGCATTCGAAGGGATTGTTGGGTTCCAACCGCTGCTTCCGCAACCACCTAACAAAGGCTGGGGCTCTTGAGCGCACGCTCGTGAATTTCGCTTCAAGCACACCCGGCCCCGTTGCGCCCTCTCTCCCCACTCTTTCCTCCTTCCAACCCATCCCTTATCAGGTGTGCAACCGCATTCGCTGCATCCGCAATTACCTAATTGTGACGTAGGTTCTCAATTGCACAGTCGTTGATCTGCCTTCAACCACGACCAGCCCCTGCTCCCTGCTCCCCTCTTATTCCCCTCACCCCCCCTCCTCCCCCCCAACTCCCCCTATCAGGTGTCCAACCGCATTCGCTGCATCCGCAACTACCTCGTAGTGTCAGGGGTGCTCAACTGCACGCTGGTTGATCTGGTTTCATGTGCACCCAGTTCCCTGAGCCCCTCCTTCCCCCTTTTCCAAAAGCCCCCTCCCCACACAAGTTCTTCAGGTGTCCAACCGCATTCGCTGCATCCGCAACTACCTCGTAGTGGCAGGGGTGCTCAACCGCACGCTCGTTGATCTGGCTTCATGCGCACCTAGTCCCCTCCCTCCTCCTTGTCCCCTTCGCCACCTGTGCCCCCTAATCAGGTGTCCAACCGCATTCGCTGCATCCGCAACTATCTAATCGTGGCGGGCGTTCTCAACCGCACGCTGGTCGCACCGTTCCGGCCGGCGGAGGTGAACGGCAGCTACGACCGGCGCGTGTTTTTCCATCTCACCCACATGCACCGCTGCTACGGGCCGCGCACCGTCATCACCCTCGACGACTTACTGGCAGAGAGAAGAGCAGCAAGGAGCGGCAATGGCAGTAGTGGCAATGACAGCACCAACAACAACAGCAGCAGCAGCAGCACAGCAGCGGATATAATAATAACCCAGGTCGTGTGCCCATTCACCAACTGCTACTTCCAACCAGGTTGGGGCCTTCCCACAGTCCTCCCCACACTCGGAGGCATCTCATACGAGGCTTTAACTTTCACGGATGCCAACCTGCCTCCGGATCACTCGATCAACATCACAGATATCAAGAGATTCGGGGATTTGATCTTCCCGTCCGCTGATGTGTTTGTAATGGGGGATTTGGGAGCTTCGCTGTTTGATGAAACCTTTCACAGGCAGATTGACGTGCCGTTTTTTCGGCGCCCGGGCTGCCCGAATAAACTGGCGATTCAGCCCCATCCGGCGATCTTCGAAGCTGCCAGCCGGTTTGTATCGGATGTGCTTCTAAAGGGGATGAATAACAGTGCAGGGAGTAGCAGGGAAGGAGAGGAGCAGGGCAACAACACAGCGGCTGAGGACACGCTACCATCAGCCATTGCTGCTGCCAGTGGGGGTACCACCACTACTAGTGCCAGCGGTAGCAGTGGTAAGAATGCCGGTCAGCTTCGCTACATGGCGATTCACTGGCGGCGAAAAGACCTGGTTACCAGCTTTCAGGACTCAGGCTCTCATCTCACAATCAACCGCACCGCGAGATGCATCGCCGATCGCATGGCAAAATCCAGCAATCTCAGCACTATTTTCCTAGCCACTGACGCCGAACCTACTGAGGTGGCGGAATTGACCGGAGCGGTTTTGTCCCACCGCCCGGACCTGCGGCTGATGCAGCTTCCGCTGAACCTGGACGCGCAGGCTTGGGCGCAGGTGCTGCTGCCGCACCGGTTTGAGCATCCGGGGGTGGTGCGGGTGACGTTAGACAAGGCGGTGTGTGCTCTAGCAGACGTGTTTCTTGGGACCGCAGCTTCGTCGTTCACGGAGGACATTCAGCGAATCCGGACGGGGTTGAGAGTGGCGCATTGTGAAGACCAGATGTTGTGCGAAGACGAGCTATAGAGATGTTTTGGAGTTTTGGAACCGTACCACTGTACGGCCGCTAGGAGATTCATTGTCAGCCATGGAGCACAGTACTAAGAATCAGCTGGGTTGGGTTGGGAGGGAGCTGTCTTTCCACTACGACCATTTCTTACATGAAAGGATTGGTGAGCCACAGGTGGTACTGGTACGGTATGATGGGTTCCCTACCACAGTACTACCATGCCCTGAATGCTGATTTACCCCAGACTTCTGTACTATATTGGTCACGGAACTGTCAGGAATCTTATTTTATTGCATACCAGCCAATCAAGATTACCGCAATAATGTGCAAATGCTTCTACAGCACTCCATTTTTCCAGGAACTGTATGGAACTGAGTACAGTGTCAGGCTGGAAATGGACGTGCTAAATCAAAATAAGGCATTATTATACCGGTATTCTCACACCAGCACATTTATGTTGGCAAGAATATGAAAAAGCTTCTTGCAGAGAATGTAGGTAGGTGTGTTACATTATTTCCAGGGTACACCCATTGAAGGCTTGCCTTGCCTTGCCAGATCCTCCAGCTGACACCACACAACATCCCCAGTCAACAGACAGAAACGAGGTCTGTGCCACGTGATTTATCTCCCCCTGGCAGAGCTGTTTCGGGCAGCGCACTGATTCGCCACAGCTGCCAGCATCCTATCCCACCTGTGTCAATTCCACCAAAGTCAATGTCAGTCAATCAGCAGTCAAGAGCGCCCCTGCCACAGCTGCCTGCATCCCATCCCACCAGTGCCAAGTCCACCAAAGTCAACGCAGGTCAATTAGCAGCCAGGAGGCACACCATGAGTGCCCCTGTCATGCCACTCGTCTCCACCCCGACCTCCACGTTTCAGGTTTACGAGGGTGATGAGGAGTCCTCATCTCCTGGCCGGGTTGTTTTGGGCGGCGCACTGCTTCGCCACGACTTCCAGCTTCTCACCCCACCAGTGCCAAGTCAACCCAAGTCAACGCAAGTCAATCAGCAAGAGGCACGACCATGAGCGCCTGTGCCACCTCGCTCATCTCTAGCCGGTCATCCTTGCATCGGGCTTGGCGGCATACTGCTGCTTCGCCATTGCTGCCAACATCCCATCTCTCCAGTGTCAAGTCAGCCTGGGTCAACCCAAGTCAATGAAGGTCAATCAGCAGTCCATCGGCACGTCCATGAGTGCTTGTGCCACGTCACTCATCTCCAGCCAGTCCTCATCCATTCGGCCTCTGGAGACACGCTGCTTCCTCACAGCTTCCAGCATCCCATCCCACCAGTGCTAAGTCAACTTAAGTCAACGCAAGTCAATCAGCAAGAGGCACGGACATGAGCGCCTGAGCCACGTCACTCATCTCCGGCCGGTCCTCCTTGTGCCGAGCGGCGCCTTGCTTTTCCACAGCTGCTGGCTTCAGGTCAACCCAAGTCAACCCGGGTCAACCCAAGTCAACCCAGGTCAACCCAAGTCAACGCAAGTCAGTCAGCAAGTCAATCAGCAAGAGGCACGGACATCAGAGCTTGTGCCACGTCACTCATCTCCGGCCGGTCCTCCTTGTGCCGGGCGGAGCACTGCTTCGCCACGGCTGCCAGCATCTTGGCGCCTCGGCGGGAGAACCTGCCCTGCAGGTTCGGGTCGATCCAAGCCTCAGGTTCGGTGATGTTGGGGTACAGGTGCGGCCCCATCCAAGCCACAAGCTTCACATTGCCTTCCTTGGACACAGCATCGCGGCCTGTTAGCATCTGTGGCGGGTGTGGGGACAAAAAGGGAGGAGGAAATGCTCAGTAATGTTGGGATACATGTGTGGCCCCATCCACGTTATTGAATTCACGTTGCCTTCCTTGGACACAGCATCGCGGCCTGTTAGCATCTGCGTGGTGGGGGGGTGTGGGGAGGACAGATGCGGAGGAGGGAAGCCTCAGGGTTGGTGATATTGGGTACAGGTGCGGCCCCGTCCATGCCACGAGCTTCACTTTTCCCTCCTTGGAAACAGCGTCCCGACCTGTTAGCATCTGTTGCAGGGTGTTAGCATCTGTTGCAGGGTTTTTTTTAGAATTCTCAAAGATGAGGAGCAGGGGAAAGGAGCAGCGAGCGTCCCGAGCTGCTAGCATCTGTGGGAAAGATGAGGAGCAGGGGAAAGGAGCTTCAGGAAGAGGGATGCTGAGGTGCTTCAAGGGCACTCAGGCAACCCCGTCCCTCAAGCACTCCGTCTCCATGTATGTGCTCTGCTCACCCATGTATGTATCCGGGTCAAGGTTCCCCATGGTGCTCATCACACCCATCACACACACACATGCTTATGCACGCACCCATGCCCCCACCCCATCGCGTCCGTACCTGTAGCAAGATGACCCCGAGGGAATAAACGCCGCTCTTATTGTGTAGACACCCCGACTCCATGTATTCGGGGTCAAGGTACCCCATGGTGGGTTGCCCATCACACACACACACACACACACACACACACACACACACACACACACACACACACACACACACACACACACACACACACGCACACGCATGTGACATGCTTGCTACACGCATCAGCCAGTGCACCACATACCTGGAACAGGATGACCCCGAGGGAGTAACGTCGCTCTTCTTGTCCCGCAAGCACCCAGTCTCCATGTATTCATGGCCCAGGTACCCCATGGTGGGTTGTCCATCACACACACTTCCCGGTCCAGGTACCCACCATGGTGCACCCCATGGTATGGTACATGCTGCTACACGTACACAACAGCAGCACACCACACACCTGTAGCAAGATGACCCCGAGGGAATACACGTCGCTCTTGTCTCGCAAGCACCCCGTTTCCATGTACTCGGGGCCAAGGTAACCCATGGTGCCCATCACACGCACCCTCTTATGCTCGCGCCATCTAAGGGAGATACACACCTGTAACAGAATGACTCCAAGCGAATACACATCGCTCTTGTCTCGCAAGCACCCCGTCTCCATGTACTCGGGATCCAAATACCCCATCGTGCCCATCCCACACCTGTGACCTACAAGCATCAACCAGTGCATCACACACCTGTAGCAGGATGACCCCTAGCGAGTAAACGTCGCTCTTATCCCTCAGACACCCCGTCTCCATGTACTCGGGATCCAAATACCCCATCGTGCCCATCACTCGCGTCGAGATGTGGCTCACGCTGCTGGCCGACTGCTTCGCCATGCCGAAATCCGTGATGCGTGCTTGCATGTCCTGTGTGAAGTGGGATGGAGGGAGGGAAAGAGGGGAGGACCAGGGGGTGCGGGGAGGGTGGGGGCAGGGAAGAGGTTGGAGAGTAGTGAGTGTGTGTGGTTGGAGAGTAGTGAGTGTGTGTGGTTGGAGAGTAGTGAGTGTGTGTGGTTGGAGAGTAGTGAGTGTGTGTGGTTGGAGAGTAGTGAGTGTGTGTGGTTGGATAGTAGTGAGTGTGTGTGGTTGGAGAGTAGTGAGTGTGTGTGGTTGGAGAGTAGTGAGTGTGTGTGGTTGGAGAGTAGTGAGTGTGTGTGGTTGGAGAGTAGTGAGTGTGTGTGGTTGGAGAGTAGTAAGTGTGAGCCACCAGCTTCTCAAGCCGAGATTGAGATGTGGCTCACGCTGCTGGCCGACTGCTTCGCCATGCTAAAGTCTGTAATACGTGCTTGCATGTCCTGGCAGGTGGCATGGAGAGAGGGGAAGAGGGGAGGACGAGGGGGTGGAGAATGACCTCGTTCTCATGCAGGTGCAGCAGCCCCTGCGCTGCTCCCTCCCTGCCATGGGTGAATCCAATGCCGCTCCAGTACACTGTACTGTACAGCCTTGAATCCCCACCTGATCCAATAAGATGTTGGAGGGCTTTAAGTCCCGGTGAATGACCCTGTTCTCGTGCAGGTGCAGCAGCCCCTGCGCTGCTCCCTGCGCTGCCCTCTGCACTGCTACTGTCCTGACATGGTATATCTCCTCTCAAGCGAATTGAGTCCCTACCTGATCCAATAAGATGTTGGACGGCTTTAAGTCGCGGTGAATGACCTTGTTCTCGTGTAGATGCAGCAGCCCCTGCGCTGCTCCCTGCGCTATCCGCACGCGTGTGGGCCAGTCAATGATATCGACCTCCCTCCCTGCATGCATGCACACAAGGGGTGAGTGTGAGAGAGAGAGAGAGAAACGAGAATGAGCCAGTCAAGGCCAGTCAAGAGATGAGCAGTATCATGGCCATGTGGGCCACTGAATGCTTTCCTCCATTGGCCCTGGATGCATGTGATGAGAGGGGAGAGGAGGACGCAGGGGTAAGGGGGGAAGTGGGAGGACAGGTTGATGTGAGAGCTGCCCCCTGTGCTATCCAGATGATCCATGTGTGCCCCCTGCAAGCTGCCCCCTGTGCTATCCACATGATCCATGTGTGCCCCCTGCAAGCTGCCCCCTGTGCTATCCAGATGATCCATGTGTGCCCCCTGCAAGCTGCCCCCTGTGCTATCCACATGATCCATGTGTGCCCCCTGCAAGCTGCCCCCTGTGCTATCCAGATGATCCATGTGTGCCCCCTGCAAGCTGCCCCCTGTGCTATCCAGATGATCCATGTGTGCCCCCTGCAAGCTGCCCCCTGTGCTATCCACATGATCCATGTGTGCCCCCTGCAAGCTGCCCCCTGTGCTATCCAGATGATCCATGTGTGCCCCCTGCAAGCTGCCCCCTGTGCTATCCAGATGATCCATGTGTGCCCCCTGCAAGCTGCCCCCTGTGCTATCCACATGATCCATGTGTGCCCCCTGCAAGCTGCCCCCTGTGCTATCCACATGATCCATGTGTGCCCCCTGCAAGCTGCCCCCTGTGCTATCCACATGATCCATGTGTGCCCCCTGCAAGCTGCCCCCTGTGCTATCCACATGATCCATGTGTGCCCCCTGCAAGCTGCCCCCTGTGCTATCCACATGATCCATGTGTGCCCCCTGCAAGCTGCCCCCTGTGCTATCCACATGATCCATGTGTGCCCCCTGCAAGCTGCCCCCTGTGCTATCCACATGATCCATGTGTGCCCCCTGCAAGCTGCCCCCTGTGCTATCCACATGATCCATGTGTGCCCCCTGCAAGCTGCCCCCTGTGCTATCCACATGATCCATGTGTGCCCCCTGCAAGCTGCCCCCTGTGCTATCCACATGATCCATGTGTGCCCCCTGCAAGCTGCCCCCTGTGCTATCCACATGATCCATGTGTGCCCCCTGCAAGCTGCCCCCTGTGCTATCCACATGATCCATGTGTGCCCCCTGCAAGCTGCCCCCTGTGCTATCCACATGATCCATGTGTGCCCCCTGCAAGCTGCCCCCTGTGCTATCCACATGATCCATGTGTGCCCCCTGCAAGCTGCCCCCTGTGCTATCCACATGATCCATGTGTGCCCCCTGCAAGCTGCCCCCTGTGCTATCCACATGATCCATGTGTGCCCCCTGCAAGCTGCCCCCTGTGCTATCCACATGATCCATGTGTGCCCCCTGCAAGCTGCCCCCTGTGCTATCCACATGATCCATGTGTGCCCCCTGCAAGCTGCCCCCTGTGCTATCCACATGATCCATGTGTGCCCCCTGCAAGCTGCCCCCTGTGCTATCCACATGATCCATGTGTGCCCCCTGCAAGCTGCCCCCTGTGCTATCCACATGATCCATGTGTGCCCCCTGCAAGCTGCCCCCTGTGCTATCCACATGATCCATGTGTGCCCCCTGCAAGCTGCCCCCTGTGCTATCCACATGATCCATGTGTGCCCCCTGCAAGCTGCCCCCTGTGCTATCCACATGATCCATGTGTGCCCCCTGCAAGCTGCCCCCTGTGCTATCCACATGATCCATGTGTGCCCCCTGCAAGCTGCCCCCTGTGCTATCCACATGATCCATGTGTGCCCCCTGCAAGCTGCCCCCTGTGCTATCCACATGATCCATGTGTGCCCCCTGCAAGCTGCCCCCTGTGCTATCCACATGATCCATGTGTGCCCCCTGCAAGCTGCCCCCTGTGCTATCCACATGATCCATGTGTGCCCCCTGCAAGCTGCCCCCTGTGCTATCCACATGATCCATGTGTGCCCCCTGCAAGCTGCCCCCTGTGCTATCCACATGATCCATGTGTGCCCCCTGCAAGCTGCCCCCTGTGCTATCCACATGATCCATGTGTGCCCCCTGCAAGCTGCCCCCTGTGCTATCCACATGATCCATGTGTGCCCCCTGCAAGCTGCCCCCTGTGCTATCCACATGATCCATGTGTGCCCCCTGCAAGCTGCCCCCTGTGCTATCCACATGATCCATGTGTGCCCCCTGCAAGCTGCCCCCTGTGCTATCCACATGATCCATGTGTGCCCCCTGCAAGCTGCCCCCTGTGCTATCCAAATGATCCATGTGTGCCCCCTGCAAGCTGCCCCCTGTGCTATCCAAATGATCCATGTGTGCCCCCTGCAAGCTGCCCCCTGTGCTATCCAGATGATCCATGTGTGCCCCCTGCAAGCTGCCCCCTGTGCTATCCAGATGATCCATGTGTGCCCCCTGCAAGCTGCCCCCTGTGCTATCCAGATGATCCATGTGTGCCCCCTGCAAGCTGCCCCCTGTGCTATCCACATGATCCATGTGTGCCCCCTGCAAGCTGCCCCCTGTGCTATCCAGATGATCCATGTGTGCCCCCTGCAAGCTGCCCCCTGTGCTATCCAGATGATCCATGTGTGCCCCCTGCAAGCTGCCCCCTGTGCTATCCACATGATCCATGTGTGCCCCCTGCAAGCTGCCCCCTGTGCTATCCAAATGATCCATGTGTGCCCCCTGCAAGCTGCCCCCTGTGCTATCCAGATGATCCATGTGTGCCCCCTGCAAGCTGCCCCCTGTGCTATCCAAATGATCCATGTGTGCCCCCTGCAAGCTGCCCCCTGTGCTATCCAGATGATCCATGTGTGCCCCCTGCAAGCTGCCCCCTGTGCTATCCAGATGATCCATGTGTGCCCCCTGCAAGCTGCCCCCTGTGCTATCCAGATGATCCATGTGTGCCCCCTGCAAGCTGCCCCCTGTGCTATCCACATGATCCATGTGTGCCCCCTGCAAGCTGCCCCCTGTGCTATCCAGATGATCCATGTGTGCCCCCTGCAAGCTGCCCCCTGTGCTATCCAGATGATCCATGTGTGCCCCCTGCAAGCTGCCCCCTGTGCTATCCACATGATCCATGTGTGCCCCCTGCAAGCTGCCCCCTGTGCTATCCAGATGATCCATGTGTGCCCCCTGCAAGCTGCCCCCTGTGCTATCCAGATGATCCATGTGTGCCCCCTGCAAGCTGCCCCCTGTGCTATCCACATGATCCATGTGTGCCCCCTGCAAGCTGCCCCCTGTGCTATCCACATGATCCATGTGTGCCCCCTGCAAGCTGCCCCCTGTGCTATCCACATGATCCATGTGTGCCCCCTGCAAGCTGCCCCCTGTGCTATCCAGATGATCCATGTGTGCCCCCTGCAAGCTGCCCCCTGTGCTATCCACATGATCCATGTGTGCCCCCTGCAAGCTGCCCCCTGTGCTATCCACATGATCCATGTGTGCCCCCTGCAAGCTGCCCCCTGTGCTATCCACATGATCCATGTGTGCCCCCTGCAAGCTGCCCCCTGTGCTATCCACATGATCCATGTGTGCCCCCTGCAAGCTGCCCCCTGTGCTATCCACATGATCCATGTGTGCCCCCTGCAAGCTGCCCCCTGTGCTATCCAGATGATCCATGTGTGCCCCCTGCAAGCTGCCCCCTGTGCTATCCACATGATCCATGTGTGCCCCCTGCAAGCTGCCCCCTGTGCTATCCACATGATCCATGTGTGCCCCCTGCAAGCTGCCCCCTGTGCTATCCACATGATCCATGTGTGCCCCCTGCAAGCTGCCCCCTGTGCTATCCACATGATCCATGTGTGCCCCCTGCAAGCTGCCCCCTGTGCTATCCACATGATCCATGTGTGCCCCCTGCAAGCTGCCCCCTGTGCTATCCACATGATCCATGTGTGCCCCCTGCAAGCTGCCCCCTGTGCTATCCACATGATCCATGTGTGCCCCCTGCAAGCTGCCCCCTGTGCTATCCACATGATCCATGTGTGCCCCCTGCAAGCTGCCCCCTGTGCTATCCACATGATCCATGTGTGCCCCCTGCAAGCTGCCCCCTGTGCTATCCACATGATCCATGTGTGCCCCCTGCAAGCTGCCCCCTGTGCTATCCACATGATCCATGTGTGCCCCCTGCAAGCTGCCCCCTGTGCTATCCACATGATCCATGTGTGCCCCCTGCAAGCTGCCCCCTGTGCTATCCACATGATCCATGTGTGCCCCCTGCAAGCTGCCCCCTGTGCTATCCACATGATCCATGTGTGCCCCCTGCAAGCTGCCCCCTGTGCTATCCACATGATCCATGTGTGCCCCCTGCAAGCTGCCCCCTGTGCTATCCACATGATCCATGTGTGCCCCCTGCAAGCTGCCCCCTGTGCTATCCACATGATCCATGTGTGCCCCCTGCAAGCTGCCCCCTGTGCTATCCACATGATCCATGTGTGCCCCCTGCAAGCTGCCCCCTGTGCTATCCACATGATCCATGTGTGCCCCCTGCAAGCTGCCCCCTGTGCTATCCACATGATCCATGTGTGCCCCCTGCAAGCTGCCCCCTGTGCTATCCACATGATCCATGTGTGCCCCCTGCAAGCTGCCCCCTGTGCTATCCACATGATCCATGTGTGCCCCCTGCAAGCTGCCCCCTGTGCTATCCACATGATCCATGTGTGCCCCCTGCAAGCTGCCCCCTGTGCTATCCACATGATCCATGTGTGCCCCCTGCAAGCTGCCCCCTGTGCTATCCACATGATCCATGTGTGCCCCCTGCAAGCTGCCCCCTGTGCTATCCACATGATCCATGTGTGCCCCCTGCAAGCTGCCCCCTGTGCTATCCAGATGATCCATGTGTGCCCCCTGCAAGCTGCCCCCTGTGCTATCCACATGATCCATGTGTGCCCCCTGCAAGCTGCCCCCTGTGCTATCCACATGATCCATGTGTGCCCCCTGCAAGCTGCCCCCTGTGCTATCCACATGATCCATGTGTGCCCCCTGCAAGCTGCCCCCTGTGCTATCCACATGATCCATGTGTGCCCCCTGCAAGCTGCCCCCTGTGCTATCCACATGATCCATGTGTGCCCCCTGCAAGCTGCCCCCTGTGCTATCCACATGATCCATGTGTGCCCCCTGCAAGCTGCCCCCTGTGCTATCCACATGATCCATGTGTGCCCCCTGCAAGCTGCCCCCTGTGCTATCCACATGATCCATGTGTGCCCCCTGCAAGCTGCCCCCTGTGCTATCCACATGATCCATGTGTGCCCCCTGCAAGCTGCCCCCTGTGCTATCCACATGATCCATGTGTGCCCCCTGCAAGCTGCCCCCTGTGCTATCCAGATGATCCATGTGTGCCCCCTGCAAGCTGCCCCCTGTGCTATCCACATGATCCATGTGTGCCCCCTGCAAGCTGCCCCCTGTGCTATCCACATGATCCATGTGTGCCCCCTGCAAGCTGCCCCCTGTGCTATCCACATGATCCATGTGTGCCCCCTGCAAGCTGCCCCCTGTGCTATCCACATGATCCATGTGTGCCCCCTGCAAGCTGCCCCCTGTGCTATCCAAATGATCCATGTGTGCCCCCTGCAAGCTGCCCCCTGTGCTATCCACATGATCCATGTGTGCCCCCTGCAAGCTGCCCCCTGTGCTATCCAGATGATCCATGTGTGCCCCCTGCAAGCTGCCCCCTGTGCTATCCACATGATCCATGTGTGCCCCCTGCAAGCTGCCCCCTGTGCTATCCAGATGATCCATGTGTGCCCCCTGCAAGCTGCCCCCTGTGCTATCCACATGATCCATGTGTGCCCCCTGCAAGCTGCCCCCTGTGCTATCCACATGATCCATGTGTGCCCCCTGCAAGCTGCCCCCTGTGCTATCCAGATGATCCATGTGTGCCCCCTGCAAGCTGCCCCCTGTGCTATCCAGATGATCCATGTGTGCCCCCTGCAAGCTGCCCCCTGTGCTATCCAAATGATCCATGTGTGCCCCCTGCAAGCTGCCCCCTGTGCTATCCAGATGATCCATGTGTGCCCCCTGCAAGCTGCCCCCTGTGCTATCCAGATGATCCATGTGTGCCCCCTGCAAGCTGCCCCCTGTGCTATCCAGATGATCCATGTGTGCCCCCTGCAAGCTGCCCCCTGTGCTATCCACATGATCCATGTGTGCCCCCTGCAAGCTGCCCCCTGTGCTATCCAAATGATCCATGTGTGCCCCCTGCAAGCTGCCCCCTGTGCTATCCAGATGATCCATGTGTGCCCCCTGCAAGCTGCCCCCTGTGCTATCCAAATGATCCATGTGTGCCCCCTGCAAGCTGCCCCCTGTGCTATCCAGATGATCCATGTGTGCCCCCTGCAAGCTGCCCCCTGTGCTATCCAGATGATCCATGTGTGCCCCCTGCAAGCTGCCCCCTGTGCTATCCAGATGATCCATGTGTGCCCCCTGCAAGCTGCCCCCTGTGCTATCCACATGATCCATGTGTGCCCCCTGCAAGCTGCCCCCTGTGCTATCCAGATGATCCATGTGTGCCCCCTGCAAGCTGCCCCCTGTGCTATCCAGATGATCCATGTGTGCCCCCTGCAAGCTGCCCCCTGTGCTATCCACATGATCCATGTGTGCCCCCTGCAAGCTGCCCCCTGTGCTATCCACATGATCCATGTGTGCCCCCTGCAAGCTGCCCCCTGTGCTATCCAGATGATCCATGTGTGCCCCCTGCAAGCTGCCCCCTGTGCTATCCACATGATCCATGTGTGCCCCCTGCAAGCTGCCCCCTGTGCTATCCAGATGATCCATGTGTGCCCCCTGCAAGCTGCCCCCTGTGCTATCCACATGATCCATGTGTGCCCCCTGCAAGCTGCCCCCTGTGCTATCCACATGATCCATGTGTGCCCCCTGCAAGCTGCCCCCTGTGCTATCCACATGATCCATGTGTGCCCCCTGCAAGCTGCCCCCTGTGCTATCCACATGATCCATGTGTGCCCCCTGCAAGCTGCCCCCTGTGCTATCCACATGATCCATGTGTGCCCCCTGCAAGCTGCCCCCTGTGCTATCCACATGATCCATGTGTGCCCCCTGCAAGCTGCCCCCTGTGCTATCCACATGATCCATGTGTGCCCCCTGCAAGCTGCCCCCTGTGCTATCCACATGATCCATGTGTGCCCCCTGCAAGCTGCCCCCTGTGCTATCCACATGATCCATGTGTGCCCCCTGCAAGCTGCCCCCTGTGCTATCCACATGATCCATGTGTGCCCCCTGCAAGCTGCCCCCTGTGCTATCCACATGATCCATGTGTGCCCCCTGCAAGCTGCCCCCTGTGCTATCCACATGATCCATGTGTGCCCCCTGCAAGCTGCCCCCTGTGCTATCCACATGATCCATGTGTGCCCCCTGCAAGCTGCCCCCTGTGCTATCCACATGATCCATGTGTGCCCCCTGCAAGCTGCCCCCTGTGCTATCCACATGATCCATGTGTGCCCCCTGCAAGCTGCCCCCTGTGCTATCCAGATGATCCATGTGTGCCCCCTGCAAGCTGCCCCCTGTGCTATCCACATGATCCATGTGTGCCCCCTGCAAGCTGCCCCCTGTGCTATCCACATGATCCATGTGTGCCCCCTGCAAGCTGCCCCCTGTGCTATCCAGATGATCCATGTGTGCCCCCTGCAAGCTGCCCCCTGTGCTATCCACATGATCCATGTGTGCCCCCTGCAAGCTGCCCCCTGTGCTATCCAGATGATCCATGTGTGCCCCCTGCAAGCTGCCCCCTGTGCTATCCACATGATCCATGTGTGCCCCCTGCAAGCTGCCCCCTGTGCTATCCACATGATCCATGTGTGCCCCCTGCAAGCTGCCCCCTGTGCTATCCACATGATCCATGTGTGCCCCCTGCAAGCTGCCCCCTGTGCTATCCACATGATCCATGTGTGCCCCCTGCAAGCTGCCCCCTGTGCTATCCAGATGATCCATGTGTGCCCCCTGCAAGCTGCCCCCTGTGCTATCCACATGATCCATGTGTGCCCCCTGCAAGCTGCCCCCTGTGCTATCCAAATGATCCATGTGTGCCCCCTGCAAGCTGCCCCCTGTGCTATCCAGATGATCCATGTGTGCCCCCTGCAAGCTGCCCCCTGTGCTATCCAGATGATCCATGTGTGCCCCCTGCAAGCTGCCCCCTGTGCTATCCAAATGATCCATGTGTGCCCCCTGCAAGCTGCCCCCTGTGCTATCCACATGATCCATGTGTGCCCCCTGCAAGCTGCCCCCTGTGCTATCCAGATGATCCATGTGTGCCCCCTGCAAGCTGCCCCCTGTGCTATCCACATGATCCATGTGTGCCCCCTGCAAGCTGCCCCCTGTGCTATCCAGATGATCCATGTGTGCCCCCTGCAAGCTGCCCCCTGTGCTATCCACATGATCCATGTGTGCCCCCTGCAAGCTGCCCCCTGTGCTATCCACATGATCCATGTGTGCCCCCTGCAAGCTGCCCCCTGTGCTATCCAGATGATCCATGTGTGCCCCCTGCAAGCTGCCCCCTGTGCTATCCAGATGATCCATGTGTGCCCCCTGCAAGCTGCCCCCTGTGCTATCCAAATGATCCATGTGTGCCCCCTGCAAGCTGCCCCCTGTGCTATCCAGATGATCCATGTGTGCCCCCTGCAAGCTGCCCCCTGTGCTATCCAGATGATCCATGTGTGCCCCCTGCAAGCTGCCCCCTGTGCTATCCAGATGATCCATGTGTGCCCCCTGCAAGCTGCCCCCTGTGCTATCCACATGATCCATGTGTGCCCCCTGCAAGCTGCCCCCTGTGCTATCCAAATGATCCATGTGTGCCCCCTGCAAGCTGCCCCCTGTGCTATCCAGATGATCCATGTGTGCCCCCTGCAAGCTGCCCCCTGTGCTATCCAAATGATCCATGTGTGCCCCCTGCAAGCTGCCCCCTGTGCTATCCAGATGATCCATGTGTGCCCCCTGCAAGCTGCCCCCTGTGCTATCCAGATGATCCATGTGTGCCCCCTGCAAGCTGCCCCCTGTGCTATCCAGATGATCCATGTGTGCCCCCTGCAAGCTGCCCCCTGTGCTATTCACATGATCCATGTGTGCCCCCTGCAAGCTGCCCCCTGTGCTATCCAGATGATCCATGTGTGCCCCCTGCAAGCTGCCCCCTGTGCTATCCAGATGATCCATGTGTGCCCCCTGCAAGCTGCCCCCTGTGCTATCCAGATGATCCATGTGTGCCCCCTGCAAGCTGCCCCCTGTGCTATCCAAATGATCCATGTATGCCCCCTGCAAGCTGCCCCCTGTGCTATCCAAATGATCCATGTGTGCCCCCTGCAAGCTGCCCCCTGTGCTATCCAGATGATCCATGTGTGCCCCCTGCAAGCTGCCCCCTGTGCTATCCAGATGATCCATGTGTGCCCCCTGCAAGCTGCCCCCTGTGCTATCCAGATGATCCATGTGTGCCCCCTGCAAGCTGCCCCCTGTGCTATCCAAATGATCCATGTGTGCCCCCTGCAAGCTGCCCCCTGTGCTATCCAGATGATCCATGTGTGCCCCCTGCAAGCTGCCCCCTGTGCTATCCAAATGATCCATGTGTGCCCCCTGCAAGCTGCCCCCTGTGCTATCCAGATGATCCATGTGTGCCCCCTGCAAGCTGCCCCCTGTGCTATCCAGATGATCCATGTGTGCCCCCTGCAAGCTGCCCCCTGTGCTATCCAGATGATCCATGTGTGCCCCCTGCAAGCTGCCCCCTGTGCTATCCAGATGATCCATGTGTGCCCCCTGCAAGCTGCCCCCTGTGCTATCCAGATGATCCATGTGTGCCCCCTGCAAGCTGCCCCCTGTGCTATCCAGATGATCCATGTGTGCCCCCTGCAAGCTGCCCCCTGTGCTATCCAGATGATCCATGTGTGCCCCCTGCAAGCTGCCCCCTGTGCTATCCAAATGATCCATGTATGCCCCCTGCAAGCTGCCCCCTGTGCTATCCAAATGATCCATGTGTGCCCCCTGCAAGCTGCCCCCTGTGCTATCCAGATGATCCATGTGTGCCCCCTGCAAGCTGCCCCCTGTGCTATCCAGATGATCCATGTGTGCCCCCTGCAAGCTGCCCCCTGTGCTATCCAGATGATCCATGTGTGCCCCCTGCGAGCTGCCCCCTGTGCTATCCACATGATCCATGTGTGCCCCCTGCAAGCTGCCCCCTGTGGAAACAGCCGGTCGTCCAAGCCACCGTTGGGGCACGGCCCGTACACCAGCAGCGCCTCGCCCTTCTTGGCACAGCAGGCAACATGTATGCATGTGTGTACATGGATACATGGATACATGGATACATGGATACATGGATACATGGATACATGGATACATGGATACATGGATACATGCACACACAGCAGTGCAGGGGAATAGGCAGTCGTCCAGGCTGCCATTTGGGGCAGAGCCCGTACACCAGCAGGGGCCTTACTCATCTCTGATATGTGCACACGCAGAGCATGTACACATACACTGAATGCTGGCAAGTGCTTCAAAGCCATTAGGCAGTTAGTGAAGCTGCGCACTCACGGGGGAATAGGCGGTCGTCCAGGCTGCCATTGGGGCAGAGCCCGTACACGAGCAGCGCCTCGCCCTTTTCTGCACAGTAGCCTATCAGCTCCACCAGATTGGGATGGTGCAGCTTCCTCAGCAGCACTATCTCCGCCTGTGGGGGAAGGAAGGGGAGGGGGGAAGGTTGTAAGACAAGAAAGGATACAACAGTTGGTCGGGAAGGGAAAGGCGACAGGAAGTCACTGTAGCCTCCCTCGCCCTTTTCTGCACAGTAGCCTATTAGCTCGACCAGATTGGGATGGTGCAGCTTCCTCAGCAGCACTACCTCCGCGTGTGGGGGAGGAGTGGGGTCAAAGGAGAGAGCACGTGTGGAGTGTGTGCACTCCCTCACGGGCCTACCTCACGGGCCTACCTCACGGGCCTACCTCACGGGCCTACCTCACGGGCCTACCTCACTGGCCTACCTCACGGGCCTACCTCACGGGCCTACCTCACGGGCCTACCTCACGGGCCTACCTCACGGGCCTACCTCACGGGCCTACCTCACTGGCCTACCTCACGGGCCTACCTCACGGGCCTACCTCACGGGCCTACCTCACGGGCCTACCTCACGGGCCTACCTCACGGGCCTACCTCACTGGCCTCTCTTCTCGTGAAAGAGCTCACTCAAGGGGGGGAGGGGGGGTCCCTCGCCCTTGAGGCTATGAGCCTCACTTTTCCTTGACTGTTGCTGAGATGGGAGATCGCATCAGAGCTTCCTTTCCTAACAGGCTCCAGGCAATATCAATCTAAAATTCACACCAACCCCCCCAATTCCCTCACACCAACCCCTCACCTCTCCACCCACTCACCAGCCATTCATCAAGCCCCTGAGAACTCTCCGAATTCTGCTTCTTCACCGCCACTTCCACCACCTCCTTGCTCTCCTTCCCGCCCAGCTTCCCCAGATACACATTCCCAGATGCACCTCCCCAGATACACCTTCCCAGATGCACCTCCCCAGATGCCATGCCCCATAATGCCCCACAATACCCACTCACCAACCGTTCATCCAGTCCCTGAGAACTCTCCGGATTCAGTTTTTTCACCGCAACATCCACCACCTCCTTGCTCTCCTTCCCCAGATACATCTGCCATGCCCCATGCCCCCCAAAGCAGCCATGCCCCATCTCCCCATCTAAAGCAGCCATGCCCCATGCCCCCTAATTCGGTGACTTTTGAGTCGACTCAAAAATTGCCCCATGGCCCCCCCCCTAATTCCATCCCATCCCACACACCAGCCATTCATCTTTGAGAATTCTCAAAAGTGATTTCGATATCCCACACACCAGCCATTCATCTTTGAGAATTCTCAAAAGTGATTTCGATATCCCACACACCAGCCATTCATCCAGCGCTTGAGAACTCTCCGGGTTGAGCTTTTTCACCGCCACCTCCACCACCTCCTTGCTCTCCTTTCCCCCCAGCTTCCCCAGATACACCTCCCCCAAATACACCCTCCCATATACACCTTTTCGAAATACACCTGCTTGTAGCTATCCAGGCATCAAGAAACACTGCCAATCACCACTCACCAGCCATCTATGATGCGAAAGACGCTCAGAGGACGCTGCGTCCTGCGTCTGGACGCAGCGTCTGGACGCTAGGACGCAAGACGCGCGTCCAGACGCGAGACGCAGATCGAAAAATTTTCGGGCTGCCCCGATTTTTTTTTTTTTCCAGATTACGAATTTCAATCTCGCGATTTCGACGCGACTGTCGAAATCGCGAAATTTTGACCCCCCATTGCCCAATTCGACATTGAAAAACAGCCCCCCCCCCCCAACATTTCATAACCCCCCATGCAACAATTGAATTCCAAATACCTCTCAACCACTTCACATCTAGAAAACCCAACCAAGGTGCCTACCACCAAGCCCATTTAGCAATCCAACCAAGTCATTTCTCATTTCACCCACCCAACCAATTCTCTTTCGAAAACCCTAGAGGTTTTAGCCTACAAGCATAGCTTAGCTCCATTATGGCTTCCTCAAGCAACCCTACGTCATCTAACGTGACTCACCTTAATCTTGAGATTTGGGGGAAAATTTGATGTTGGGGCCAAGTTTGCCTTGAAAGTGTGGAACGTTCTCCCCCCCCCCCCCCCCTCATCCCATGCCCTATAACAAGTTTTTTTGCCTGCCCGGGGGGGTTTTTTTTGCCTGCCCGGGACTGCGTCTTTTGGTGCGTCTTTCTGGTCCTGGTGAAGCGTCCTGCGTCCGGACGCATGCGTCTGGACGCATGCGTCCAGGACGCAGGACGCGTCTTTCGCATCATAGCCAGCCATTCATCCAGCCCCTGTGAACTCTCCGGGTTGAGTTTCTTAACCGCCACTTCCACCACCTCCTTCGGAGTAATGTAGGATTCGAAACGCAGCAAGCCGTGTGGTCACCGTTGAAACTTTCAGCTAAGTGTGGGTGGGTTGCTTCGTAGGACTAGGAAAAAAGGTATGAATGAGGACTTGATAAGTCTCAAAGTAAAAGTACTAAGTAGGCGTACGCGTTTCGGCCTGTGAGGCCTTCATCAGCGCCAGTTCTTTCATCACCCTAAACCCCTGTGAACCCCTGTTCTTTCATCACCCTAAACCCCTGTGAACCCCTGTTCTTTCATCACCCTAAACCCCTGTGAACTTTCTGGGTTGAGTTTCTTAACCGCCACTTCCACCACCTCCTTGCTCTCCTTCCCGCCCACCTTCCCTACAGCCACTCGTCCAGCCCCTGCAACACGAACGACCCAGGAGGACTCACCAGCCATTCATCCAGCCCCTGTGAACTCTCCGGATTCAGTTTCTTCACCGCCACTTCCACCACCTCCTTGCTCTCCTTCCCCCCCAGCTTCCCCAGATACACCTCCCCGAAGCTGCCCCGGCCCAGCACCGCCTTCTTGCTGAAAGACGACGTCGCCGCCCGCAGCTCGTGCAGCCGGAACTTGCGGGCCGTGCCCCGCCCGTCCCTGGGATCGGAGGAGGTCGATTGGGCGGCGGAAAGGCCGCCAGAGTTGGTGGAGGTGGCATCTGAGGTGGTTAGGGTTGGGGGGAAGAGGCGGGAAAAAGGGTGGGACCTGAGGCAGTTTGTTCGACTCTCGGGTTCCCCCGGACTGTGAGGACACACATTGGTTCGGACTGTGAGGACACACATTGGTTCGGACTGTGAGGACACACATTGGTTCGGACTGTGAGGACACACATTGGTTCGGACTGTGAGGACACACATTGGTTCGGACTGTGAGGACACACATTGGTTCGGACTGTGAGGACACACATTGGTTCGGACTGTGAGGACACACATTGGTTCGGACTGTGAGGACACACATTGGTTCGGACTGTGAGGACACACATTGGTTCGGACTGTGAGGACACACATTGGTTCGGACTGTGAGGACACACATTGGTTCGGACTGTGAGGACACACATTGGTTCGGACTGTGAGGACACACATTGGTTCGGACTGTGAGGACACACATTGGTTCGGACTGTGAGGACACACATTGGTTCGGACTGTGAGGACACACATTGGTTCGGACTGTGAGGACACACATTGGTTCGGACTGTGAGGACACACATTGGTTCGGACTGTGAGGACACACATTGGTTCGAACTGTGAGGACACACATTGGTTCGAATTTCTGGCCTTGGGCTCGAGTTTTGAGACGTCTCAAATCTCGAATTCCCTGTGACTGTGAGGGTGAGGGCACACAATGGTTTGAATCTCCGTCCCTGCGCTCGAAGGACATCGACTGGGCGGCTGAAAAGGACGGCAGAGTTGGTGGAGGTGGCATCTGAGGTGGTTAGGGTTGGGGGGAAGAGGCGGGAAAAAGGGCGACAGAATTGGTGGAGGTGGGACCTGAGGCGGTTTGTTCGAATCTCGGGTTCCCACGTGAATGTGAGGTGAGGTGAGGAGACACATTGGTTCAGATTTTTGTCCCTGGGCTCGACTTTTGAGACGTCTCAATTCTCTTTTGAGTCGACTCAATTCTCTTTTGAGTCGACTCAATTCTCTTTTGAGTCAACTCGCTTTTTGTCACTGGGCTCGACTTTTGAGACGTCTCAATTCTCGGGTTCCCTGTGACTGTGAGGGCACAGCACGGCACACACTGGTTAGTAGAATCTCCGTCCCTGGGCTCGACTCTTGAGACGTCTCTAAGGTTTTGAGGCACGCTCTGCGGTGCTGCCAAGCCACCGCCTGCGCAGCACCCTGGTGTGCTACAGTCAAGGCAAAGCACACTCCAGAGGGAACAACACGCCAGCCATTACTCCCCCCCGACATACCTGATGGGACACCAGCTGCTTGCTCCCTACCTGATGGGACACCAGCTGCTTGCTCCCTACCTGATGGGACACCAGCTGCTTGCTCCCTACCTGATGGGACACCAGCTGCTTGTTCCACAGGCACGCTCTGCGGTGCTGCCAAGTTGCCACCTCCGCCGTACCCGTCCCCTCCTCCCCCTCTCCCATTCCCCCTCCCTACCGGCCCCCCTTGCCTCTCCGCTCCCCGTCCCCACCCTCCTTCCCCTCCCTCCCCTCCGCCCCCTCTCCCCCCGCCGCTAGACACGGCCTTCGCTCCGCCAACTCCGCTCCCCACCCTCTTCCCTTTCCCCGCGCCCCTTCTGAACTTCCCCCCTCCGCCCGCCACCCCTCTGCCCCCTGCTCCGTTACCCTCCGCCTCGCTCCCATCCCCAGCTTCCCTCGGCGTTCGAGGCGAAAAACCCGTCGCGAAACGCTGGTTACCACCAGGGCTGGAGGCGACGGAATGAGCGCGGGACCTAGGCGTGGTGGATGTGACGTTACCGAAGGGCGAACTGGGCGCGCTCTCTGCAATTACCTCCACCGATAAGCACCCGCCCATTCTCTTTCCGGTGCGCGCCGGGACAATATGACCGTTAGAGAAGCCACTGTTAGGTCAAGTCACTGCTGCTGCTGCTTCTGCTTCTGCTTTTGCTTCCGCTGCTTCTTCTGCTGCTGCTGCTGCTGCTGCTGCTGCTGCTGCTGCTGCTGCTGCTCCTAAGCCTAGACACGAGAACGACGGCTGGAAAGGTTCGAGTTGCTGACAAATAGGAGATGCGACTGGCTCGTCAGAAGGACTTTCGTTAGTAGATTAACATAGAAACGGCAGCCTATGACACGGCATTTGAAGACGCGGCATTGGTCGGCGTTGAAAGACAGCTCTGTGGTGTCGTAGGGGACTCATTATGATGCGAACCAATCAGCGGGCGAACCGATTAGAATGCGGAACAAGTTACCTAAGTCGTCGAGCCGTAGCGCTTTCGCTTAGCCCACGATGATGCGGGCCTATGATGTCACATATACGAAAGCAGTCACGTTCGAGAAATCCCTAAGAGAACTCACAAGCTACGATTCTTAATCACTCAACCTCGCCTCCTGAAGGTTGTGATAATAACGAGAGGGCCATTGATAATAATGGTAGGGAAGTGCAGCGGTCTTAGCAACGCTACCACAAGCTCTGTCAGGAATGCGTTTCACCGGAATAGGGGGTATGAGTATGGATTTTCAAACGAAAAGAGAGCACTTCGAAGGTAAACTCGGCCTAACCAGCTCAGGGTGACAGGAGTTTGTGTAAGCGAGTCACCCTGACTTCTGTCGCTACGCAGGCTGCGGGAAAAGCTGATAGCTCTGGACGTGCGAAACGAAACAGACGAGTCTTGCGCTTCCGCAATGGACAAGGGAATTACTACGCAGGGGAGGGATGAAATGCATGAATCAGTAGAGAGCAACGAGATAAGTCGTCATTCTCTAGTGCAGCGCTCGCTTCGCTGATCGCGTGCTTTCTGTGATGCGTGGAAAATGGCAGGTTGTGAGACCATTATTCTATTAGTAAAAGAGTTCTAGGGGGTTCAGTGCGTTCCCGCAATTTTTCGCAGGAGTGGTCTTCAAATCAGCCACGACCAGCACACTGGAAGCACAAAACACAACAACCTCTGCTTGTTCAGGAGGACCAGATACCGCTCTGAACCGTACGGAGATGTACTCTACTGTTATGTACTGAATAGAAAAGACCGTGGTGCCTGTGCCACCCACCAGTAGCCCCCTGGGCGGAGTGGAGTGGAGTCACCCGCCAGGCACTTGACGTGCACCTGTTCGCCACTTTCGCCAAAGCCGGCAAGTGACAACACGCGGGTGGGTGTGTAACACGATGATACACTTTTCAAAATCATTCGACTGAATCTGTATATCTATAACTCAAACAGCACAATGTCTAGTGCCGAGAAATATTACAACGGAGAACACCCGGGAAACCCTGCTTGCGTAAACCCCGAAACGACTGCGACCAATTACATATCTTCGTTTTCGCGTGTAACCCAAGCCACCCACCAAGCGAGTCCACTTGGTCCATGCTGAGTCAATGCGACAACATCCACGTCAAACATCTGCCAGACGCATTCTCGAAATTGCAGACGAAGAAGTAACTCATCTAAGCCATTAGGCGAACAGCAGATGAAGTTCGCGAAACGGTAACTTTCGTACAAAATGTCGCACAGCGAGAATGTTGGGGCACCGCTGAACGATTTTCGGACTAATTTTCTTATGGTTGGAGAAGCAGCAGAGTAGCAGGAGCGGCGCGTCAGAAGGAGTATAAGAGCCCACTAACTCGTGGGAAGTGAAGCATCAGTGTGTCACTCGTTGACTCTCTGCCAGCATGTAAGGCCAGCACGATACGCATTGCCATAGACTTATTATTCATCAGTTCTCTATTAGTTACCTCTCGCGCGTAGCATTGTCACTCTTGCTTGCTCGTCATAAAACGGCATTCGCGCCGGAACGCTGAAAGCCATGGCTCGTCAACAGCGCGTCGGTCGTTCATGCGACGCCACTGGATTGTCCCGCACCCTCCGCCGCGTGAGACGGATACGAAGCGCCGCAGTCGCCGTCCAGACTGGATCCTCCACAATCCCCAGGGGAGGCGGGGCGGAGCGGCAGACGCGGCGCGAATGGCGGCGGAAGAAGCGGGTTAGTGGCGGCCCCGGTGAATCCAAACTCCCGATGCATCACGATTCACGCAAGGTACGCGGCGGAAACGGCGGAATCAGCGGCGGAGGGGAGGGAAGCGCTCATTCAGTCAACTCTGGATGTGACAATATCGAGTGTGATGGAAGCGGCGGCTTCGGCAGTATCGACGGGGCCGACGTGGAGCCGAGCGGTGCGTCCGACGATCTGGGGGGCGGCCCAGCCTCGGAATCCGATCCAGCTGGTGGAGAATCATATCCCGCATCAAATCCTAGAAGTGGAGGAGAACCAAACGGCATCTGGAGCGGGTGTTCAAGCCGACGTCCCTGCTGTAGCGGCTGTAGCGCCGGCTGTAGCGTCTCCCCTTCGCGGCAATCTCCAAGGAGAAGCTACTTCCCCATCCAACTCGCGCGCTACAGGTGTGACAACCTCCTCATGCACAAGGGAAGCAGACGTTACATCCGCCTCTGCTGCTCCCGCGGCCTCTGCTGCTACAACCGATGCAGGCGCTACATCCGCCCCTCTTGCTACAGCCGCCACTGCTGCTACAGCCGCACCTCATGCTACAGCCGCAGTGGTGTCACATGCTGACTTCATCATTCGTGCTGTAGCGCCGTCCGCTGGCGTCGCCCTCTGGGAGGCGCTCAGGCGCGCTACAGACGCTGCTGCCACGGCTGTAGCCTCCCTGCACACGTGGCAAGCGGAGGACTGCGCTGACGTGGACGAGGCCTGCAGCAGAGAGTTCTGGGCGGCGGTTACGGCGGATGATGCAGGAGAAGAAGAGGATTGGATCCTGGCCGTTGATTCTCTCGGATTATGGTGGCTCTTCGGGCACCTGGACACCAACATCGGCGACAACGTGGGGCCAGGATCAACCTGCGCCCAACCTGGGCTGGCTTCACCAGAAGAAGAATACTCCGACTTAACTTTGAACAAGGAATCTCAACTGGAGAATCCAGGCGAAGGTGTTAATCAGGGTGTGATTGTGGCTGAAGCAGCTGGGGCTGAGCAGTTGGAGCAGCTAGAACAGCGGGGACAGCAGGATGGCTGCACTTCTGACACGCACAGACAAGAGCGACCCGAAGGGTGCTATGCTGTGCGTGTGTTTGTGTCCGAGTTTGAGGCCCGGGCGCCTTTCCTGCACTTCTCTCTATCGGAACATGCCGCCCGGGTCGCCGCCTCGCCCAATGCGGGAGGCGCTTCCGTCATTTCCGAGGTGAGTCCTTCGATGCAATCGTATGTGCATCACTGGCTCTTTCAGTTGTTGTTCTCCTGTGAGTAACAGTATTACCCTTCCCCGCCTATTCACCTCCTCTGCAGTCGCTTTCTGTGGAGTATTTCGTGCGTCATTTTGGTGCAACTGACATTATTTCAGAGATGGAGGTAAGAAACATATGTTCTGTGCACCTGCTCCTTCTTTTCCCTCTCTGTCTCGCTTCTAAAACCGATGCGAGGCATCTGCTATTTCAATCTCATATCAGATCAAGTACTGCGACAGCAACTGGAAGAAGGTGGATTACATCTGCAGCTTGTTTGGGCAGCGCTTTGGAGTGTCGGTCACTCGAGCCATGATGTACCCGGACCCTGCTCTCTTCGACAGCCACCGTGCTCGTGCCCTGCTCAGGAAGAAGCTGCACGGGCTGGTAAGTGATAAGTGATAAGGCTCGTCTTTGTTAAATTATCATTTTCTCTATTTGTTGGCACCTTGTCTGCAACTTTTGCGTGTACTCGTCGTCTCTTGCAGCTGATGCATTTGTGCCGGTTGTGAGGTGTGCAGGTGGTGGCATGGTCGGGCATCTCTCCCATGCACTGCTTCTCTCGAGCCATTCTCCACGTATGGTGTGAAACCTCACATATAGCCAACCTTCTGCAAGACGCATTTCCAGGCAAGAACCACGAAGCTTTCGATTTGTCCTTTTCATTGTTGAGCTTTCCCTCATCGTGCCTTTCTCTGTCAAACTTGATATTTGCAGAGGTTTCAAGCTCCTTGGATATGCAAGAAGACGTGCTGATGGTACTGACTGTTGCCGAAGGCCATCAAGGCTGGCCTATCTTCTATGAGTCCTTGTATAAGGTATCTGAAAGGTCAAATGATGACGGGGAAAGGGGATTATGGGCGCACCATGCACATCATCCTTGGTTTGGAATAAATATGAAGACTTGTGTCAGGGCTGTGTAGATAGAGTGTATATATTTCTGTAATCTAACACTATCTGGATGTCTGTGCAGCGAGGTGTGCAAGAACTCCTATGATATTTTGCATATTATTGTTTCCAAAGTGTGGGCTTTCCATGGCGTTAAGTGCACGCACATTGCATCATGCAGTATTGAGTCTTCTGTCGTGCTTGCTCAAAGAGACACTATTCCACGTGTATTCGACTGCACCTGATGGTTCCTCTTACACAGTCAGCATCACATTGACCAATTGCCATGCCGTTCGCCATCAGTAGCCCAGTCACCTTGCAAAAGCTTCGCCAATCAGGGCACAATTCTCCGGCGCGCTTTGCTAATTTATTCCCTATCGCCGCGCGTCAATTTCAGACCCCGCTACGGAGTTGATTCCCTTCAGCAGATGCTCCAGCCCCAGATGCACGTCGAGGTGCACGTACGTGAGCACCGTGTTAACGCATTTCGCCGTGGTAAAACGTTCTGTAACGTACATATTCATGTGAAACCCTTCCCGATCAGCTAGAGTTGAATCTGGGATTTGGGGCAAGCCGAGAATGCGAAACTGAACAGCAAACCCACCACTTTCGACTTTTCCTATCACCCACGCCGTTGATTCCCGACGCGCTCATCATTTCAATTCAGGTGGCTTGCATGCCAACACAGAAATCCACCACACACTAAGGACGGCGTTCACAACAGCAGGGACCTTCAGTAGTTGAGGGAAATAGCGTTAGTAGTCGCAAAACGAGTTTGGTAGCGATGACTTTTGAGTCGACTCAAGCGGCATCCCGTTGTCCCCGCTGTAGTCGCAAGCTAATACAATAGCGTTTCACCCGGAGGGTCCATGGCCGTAGCTCAGTCACTCGATGATGGCTCGTTCTCTCACACCTCACCAGCACTACCTAGCTGCACATCATCCTGTCCGAGCACGCAACGCTCCAAGCGTGCCATCCGTGCTGCCCAGACATTCCTGCCAATCCCGTGTCGGCTCTGTCGGATTTTTCGCTCCTGTCGGTTCTGTTTGGAAGTTCCAACCTCCGGTCGCCGCGGCTCCGAACCGTGCTGACCGGCCTGGGCGGGACCACCCGCATCGCACCAGTACAGGTGGAACGGCGGCAGCGGCGGGAATGGCTCCTTTCGCAGCGGAGTTCGGCACGCCGTCGCACGATTTCGTCGTGCGAACTCTGTCGCCGCGTTCCCCTTCGTGCCGAGTGACTCTTAGAGAGGCGCTTCAGCGCGAGGGGGCGGCGGGTGCGCTGGTTGCGGGGGAACGACATGTGAGCAATAGCTGGATGACAGACGATTTATTGACGGGAATTGACGATGACCCTTCATCTACTTCTACTATTTCTTCCCCCGCCTCCGCCTCCTCTTTCGCATCCGAACCGTCAGGTGCGAGTCCGCTTTCATCCACTTCGTCTCCGCGCGATGCGGATTGGGCACTTATCGACGATAGCTTCTGCATGGACTTGCTTTTCAGTCCCGACTGTGGGGATACGGCGGCGCTGCAAAGCGCAAAGCTAGATTGTTCTCGAACCAAGGACGTTCAAGCTACAAACCCTCAGTTTTTTCTCGGAAGCTTCAGAAACGTAGGCGCGTCAGCAGACGTAGATCGTCGTTCAAAGGAGAACGAGTTTATCATAAGCCCTGTTTCGACAGCAAGAAGCCCGAGTTCGTCCGCGAGTAGTCGAGACGATCACTCCAGCCTGTCGACCGCTTTTCCCTTCATTCACTGCTCGGACGAAACCTTGTCGCCGTCCTACCCTGTCGAACGTCTTTCCCATGGGCTTAACGGAACTTGTGGAGCCGATAGCGCTTGTGTGTCTGCGTCTGAGCTAGCAGAATTGGAACAAACAGAACAGAGGGGTAAAGGAGTGGGGGACAGAGAGTGGGAAGGGGGTGGGAAAGTGACTGTACAGGATGGTCGCGTATATAAAGAGATTGTAGACGAGATTAGACTAGGCGAAGGGAGTGTACAGGCAGAGGCGGTTTTCCTGAGTGAGTTCGAAGCGCGGGCCCCGTTTGTCGACTTCACTCTTTCGGAAGACGCTGTCAGGGTTGCTTCCTCCCCAAATGCTGGAGGCGCGTCCGTCATTTCCGAGGTGAGGAAATACCTTGATTTTTGCTTCTTGAATCACGTCTCTCTTTGAACATACCATTTGGCAAAACCAGAATGCTTCGTACGTTTGTTAGTCCTAGATAGAACATATTTTGGTGCAATAAATTATCTCACACCACCCCACTTCCCAGTCCCTTTCAGTGGAGTACTTTGTGCGCCATTTCGGTGCATCTGACATAATTTCAGAGATGGAGGTACGTGGAATTATGAAATTGGGTTGGGAACGATATTCGTGAAACTTTGAAAATTGAAGAAATCAAGTTACATGCTAGGACAGAATCCATACGTCATACACCTCGTTCCCTAGATTCTGTCCCACGCACATTATGGCAGTCTTTGCTCTCGATATCTCAGGTACAGTACTGCGACAGCAACTGGAAGAAGGTGGATTACATCTGCAGCTTGTTTGGGCAGCGCTTTGGAGTGTCGGTCACTCGAGCCATGATGTACCCCGACCCTGGTCGATTCGACTACGACCACGCAAAGGCCCTTCTCAGAAAGAAGCTGCATGGGCTGGTAAGTTCTGCAGCTGTTCTCCCATGACACGTGTGCTTGCAACATGCATGAGATCTCTCCTCTGCAACCTTTCCTCTCTCTTCTGTGATTTTGTTTCCCTTGCACACTTTCCCCGCTGCCATGCTGCATGGATCTACTTCTAGATGGTGGCATGGTCAGGCGTATCGCCCATGCACTGCTTCTCTCGCGCTATCCTTCACATCTGGTGTGAGACCCCGCACATCGCCACGCTCCTACACCAGGCCTTCCCATGTATGCCACGAATCCTCGTACACCTTTCTTTACCCAACTCTGCTGCTGGTGGTTCACTTGTTTACCCTACTGCGCAGCGTGCTTATTTATGCAAGTATGTTGTTTCCGTACGTCCTGCTGCAAATTTGACTTGTTTATCTATGTTAATTTCCGGCCTATGTCCTCCTTGCGTTTGAGTCAGCTGTGTGCAGAGAGCTTGACCTTCAAGAGGACGTGCTAATCGTTTTAACGGTTGCAGAGGGGAACCATGGCTGGCCTATATTCTACGAGTCTGTATATACCCACTCTATCATATCCCACTCTGCAGATTGGAGCGTTCCATGTGAAACAGACAAAGCTGCCCTCTGCACTTGGGTCCATATGGGGAAAAAACACAGATGTAGGTGAGGATATATAATATGGCTCTACATCATATTGTATTAAATTGTATATATTGTGGTGGTTATATAATGTTAAGTACATATGGTGTCGTTACACATGAATTTGACCCATGTGTGATCATAACAAGCACATTCCAAATATGCAGGTACTTAGTGGATTGGTAATTGGCAGACACATGTTTAAAGCTTGATATTTGTATGCATGATATATGGATGGTGGTGAAGGTAGCGAAGAGGTGCAAAGAGGTGACTGGTTTAACTAGGAGTTATGGTGTGAGAAAGAGTCGCCTGCCGGTGTTAGTCGGATCGCAGCACAAACCCATGACGAGGACAAACTGAACATGTCGAGACCACGACAAGCATGTAAACCGGAAGTGCGGTCTGGCTGGACACTCAAGTGTGCCACCCTTTCCCGAAAGCCTCATCGGAACTCGGTCGTCGGGACGGATTTGCCTCTGTCGTCGAGGGGGGTCGTCGGAGCCGAGAATGACGAGGCGGGCGACTGACGTGCGTGCGGGCCCGCCAGCCTGGCCCAGGGCTGGGCCGAGCGCACGACCGCCGCCCCGCAGCCCCGCTCCGAGAGTGAACATCGGCCCACGTTACCGGGTGGGGTCGGCGAATTGGCGACCCCTCGCGCGAGGGAAAGTAACCCTCGCGCGGAGGCAGCCCAACCGTGCCACCTGCCCGCGACGTCCTAGTAACCCATCGCGGCCTGCCCGGACGGGCAGGCGAGGGCCTGGCGAAAATTCGGGCCCCCCCTCGGGACACTCGACAACTTCGCGACCCGGTGCGGTGACGGCACGTGTTCGCCCGCCGTTTCGCATCGGGCGCATGCGGTATTTCGGGCGTAGCGAAATCGATTCCAATCGCTTCGCGGCGCATGCGAAATTGCGTCCCATGGCCGACCGAGGCCAGGGGACGTGACATCGACTTGCTGGCTCGGCGGCGAACGAGAAATTGTGCCACTTGTGCACGAGCCCGCCAAACCCTGCCGAGCCAGGCACCACGAGCCCTGGGCGATGCCTCAACCTCCATGTGGGGCACCACCGACTCCCTTTTCTTTGTGGAAGGAGGCATCGCTCCTCATTTTCGTCTTTTCGTTTCTCGTTTTACAAGATTGCCCATCTCTGCACCTTACTCCCACAGTCTCCTCCCTTAGCCTCTAGTCACCTCCCCACCTCGCCATGGCGGCCGAAGCGGCGCCGACTTCGCAGGACTTTCCGCTGTGTCTCGACCTGGGTAGTGGGCTCACTTCCAAACTTTTTGAACACGACTTCGCCGTCCTCGCAGACCATAGGCTAGAATTCACCGCACGTTGCTTGGGATTCGGCCTTAAGTGAGTCTCCGTATAGGGTGGATGTCGGTGTCGACCTATCCGTCTTTGGTCGCCCTTGCTTACAATACCTAGATGGTCGACGCACCGTAGACGCCGACTTAAGGTGCCAGTGATATCTCGATCTTGATCCTCGATTACACCGACACGTCCGTGTCGGTATGCCCGCATCGCTAGTCTACATTGACTACCACGGCGTTAGGGGGGTTCACCGTCATTTTATCGCCGCTGGCTTATTCCTTTTACCGCCCAACTCACCACTAATACCCATCTGTGCGTGCAGGCGATCATGGAATATCGCGACGTTGGGCAAGATGCGATTGTGGTCGATAGGAATCGGTCGGCTTCGGGCGGCGATGGGTCGGGACGACCACACATGCTTCGCGACGGTTTTCGACGCCGACGTAGCGGTTATCCCACTGCATCCCGGGTGAGCTTGTTTAACGAGTCGTAATGCGGTGCGTAGCATGTATGTTAGTTGTTCTGATCGGCGTCGTCGTGCCTTGCCCGTGCAGCATCGCGCCGCTGCCAGGATCTCATTGCAGCGTCGTTGTCATCATATACCCCGGCGATTTGTTGAGGGCCGGGGGGGAGAAGATCAGGACCTCGATCCGACACGTCGACCCACATACAGCGAAGATGTGGCACCGCGACGAGTCGATTCCGTGTGATGAAGTAAGCTCGATAGAGTAGTCGACGACGCCGGCCATTTCGTTTTCGTCATGCATTGCTTACCGACTATCTGTGCCATGTTTCTGCAAGTTTTTTCGGGCGGCGGTCCTGGCAGAGATGGGCCGCGATGGTAGGAAGTGGGAGTGGGCGAAGCCTGCCGACGAAGAGGTCATCGACAGGCTCGCCGACTGCGATTCACCCCTTCGAGATGTGAGTTATGATCGACAGGGTGTCCTTCAGTTTAACCCCAAACCCTGGCACACTGAATTGCCTAACGCGGAGCTCACACGTTCTCTCTGCTTTGTTGTATGCAGAAAGTGCCCGACGTCGTCCGGGACGAGCACGCGGGCTCCAGCCTGCTAGCAATGAGCGGATTGTACTGGGTGATGCGGAGGCTGGAACGTCTGACCGGCGACCTCCGTCGCCGTGAGACCAGCATGGACAAGGTCAACGTTACGGGGTTGAAGGCGCTGCGGAATGAGATGATAACGTTCGTCAAGGGGGAAGTCGACAGGAAACGGGCGGGCCATGTCGGTATTGCGGCCGACGACTGTGACGACGACGGCGACGATCCCCTTTCGGCATCCCAAGCTGTAGGTGTCGCCCACACCGACGACGACGCGCGGGGGACTCCACAAGGAGAGCCAGGAGCCGACGTCGACAGGATGGATGAGGGGGCAGGAAGGGCGGTGACTGGGACCGCAGCGGAGCACCAGGACGACAACGGGGATCGGGAAGAGGAGGCGGATGACGAGGGTCAGGAATATGAGGAAGAGGAAGAGGAGGAGGAGGAGGAAAAGGAGGAAGAGGAAGAGGAGGACGACGACGATGACGACGACGACGAGGAGGAAGATGAGGAGGAGGCGGCGGTTGTCGGGGAGGCGGAGAAGCAGCAAGAGGGGGAGGAAGAGGAAGTGGTCGAGCTAGAGAAAATGGAAGAGGTGGTGGAGTGCAACGACGGAGCGGAGAAAACGGGTGGGAGGACGGCGGATGAGTATGCGGCCGACGACGCCTGCGTGGGGGCGGCACCCGGGTGGAGCGAGAAGTTCGTGGTCGGCGATGTGGCTGGCGTCATGGCCGGTGTAGGCGGGGATACCGCGCCGGCAACGACGCGGACGGGAATGGATGGGCCTACCGAGGCCAAGGCGGTGGGGGGGTGGTCAAGGAAGAAGAAGGCGGCGCGTGGTCACCCCGGTCCCGCGGGGTCCGGTCGGCAGGCACCGGTGGACGTAGTCGAGCTGTTGCGAGCGGAGAACACGAGGTTGCGGGCCGACAACGCACGCCTGCAGGAGTCGCTCAATGACCAGACGGGACGGGTCGACATCTTGGCGAAGGCGGTAGCTGGACTCCTCGACAAGCTCACGGCGTTGACCGCACAGGTCGCCGCCACCGACCAGAAAGCGGCAAAACGTATCGAAGACGCCACTTCGGCCATGTCGACCACTATCGCCGACGAGATCACCGACAACATCGCGGACGCCATCGACGCTACGAAGTCGGTGTCGCGATTTGTGGTGGACTGGCTGAATGAAATCAGTGGTCCCCAAGGAACCATGGCAGTCGAACGCGCACCAGCGGTAAATTGTGTTGTCGACCACTAGACTGCAGTTTGGAAAGGCCTGGAGGAGACCATCATCAGCTACATCGGCGCCGCACAAACCAACATTGCCGCCGCGGTTTCTCGCCCCATCGTCCTGCCAACGCCGCCACCTCCTCCTCCCGCCCCAACTCAAGCCATACCGGAAGAGTTCCTTCTGTCGTTCAAGGCCGACGTGCTGAAAGCGGTGACGGAGGTGACACAACAGTCGTTTGTTGCGTCCGGGATGAAGGCATTGACCGAGATGATCGGAAATGCGGCGCCCGGTCGACGCGAGTCGTCGCCGTCGGCCAACGACGCTGGCCAGGCGCAACGACAGGATGCTCAGAAACATGGTCGGAAGAGGGGTGCCGGAGGCGGAGGGGGAGACGGGGGCGATTCAGCAAGTACTAAGCGGAGCAAGGGGGGAGATGGGAGCCGCGACGTCGGCGCGGTGGGTCCTGGCGGCTTGCGGATTCAAGGTCAGAGCGTGGTTGACCAGCTCAAGAAAAAAGGGGCAGAGGTGATAAGGTTGCACCGCAAGGGCGATGGGATCTGCAATGCAGATGGGGGCCCTGCCGACGGGGTCGCCGCTCCAAACGCTGTACCAACAGCCCCGCCCTTGGTCCCCGACCAGGAGACCCCCACACCTCACGCGGCGGGAGATGGCGGCTCCGGAGCCGTCAAGGGTCCGTCAGCTGGGGTGGCGGGGACGACGTCGACTCCCATTGACCCCCCTGGGGTCAGCAGGGCGCCGGTCGGCCAGTCGGACGACAACAAAGTTGGGCCGGAGATTGCGCCGACTCCTGCTCCAGCAGTCCGGACTGCCGCCACGGGCGACGCGAAGGGCGCTGCGGCTAACCGCGATGCTTCGGCCGCCAGAAAGCCGGATGCGCTCAGGGAACTGCTCCACCGCATGGAGACCCATCGCAAGGACGTGCAGCAGCCTCCATCGGTCGATGCCGCCCCTCTCGAAACAGCGCGTCCCTCGGTTGCTCCGCAAGTCGCCGCCGCTGCGTCCAACGCCCCACCTACCACGCCTCATGTCGCCGCCCGTCCTCCCGCGGACCCAAAGTCCGCATTGCTTCGCGCCCGGTTAGGCGAGCGTAGTGCGGCTGCACCAACACGTACTCGGCCGGCAGCCGGCTCAGGCGCGAAGCAGACGTCGACAGGCGTGGCTGATCCCACTCCCGGCGCAGCTGTTGTCGATGCGGCGGCGGAGAAGGGCGTGAGTGCAGCGCTAGCCACCGGTGGCGGAGGCGGTGACCCTGCACAGGCGGCGAAAGGCCACAACGACGCCGACATCGCCGCCATCCATAACCTGCTGGAAGCGCTACATCGCCCCGCCCCCCCCCCCCCCCCCCCCCCCCGGCGCTGGCCATCGCAGACACGGCGCATGTCGGGACCGCGGCGTGTCCCCCTGGTGGTTCAGCGGTGCCAAAGACGTCCAGTGGGACTGTCGGCGACGGAAAGGCGAAGCGGAATGGGAAGCCCGACACAGGGACAGGGAGGGCGATCTTGAAGAGGATCACACGGTCAAACTCAGCTGCGGAGCAGAATCAGGAAGAGAAGTCGGTCGGCGAGGGCACGTCGGCGAAGCAAGGGAAGGAGAGGCCGCGGTCGGCGAGGGTAGGCCGGTGAAAAAGGGGAAGGAGAAGGAGAAGAAGAAGGAGCAGGCGGAGAAGGAGGCGGAGGCGAAGGAGAAGGGCCGGAAGGGTCATGGCATCCGCCAGGACAGCACGGGCGACGGGTTAGGGTGGGTGGGGGAGATTAAAGTGCTCAATCACAATCGGTACATCGGCAAGTCACGCGTCAAGATGGAGCTGGCGTACCTGCACTCGATCGCGTTCATGGTCTACGACGGTTACGTCAGCAAGGTCCTCTTGGACGAACTCGCCGGCTTGAAGGACGCCGAGATGGAGGAGTGGAGGAGGGTGTGGGAGGAGGTCAGGATCTTGCCGACAGGGATGTGGACGGTGATATGGGCACGGGGCGCGTACCTTCCACGAACACGGTAAGTCGGCGTCCCTAAGGTCGAGTGCTGTTGACGATGTCGTAGTCCCTAACGGTAGAACCGTTTCATGTGTTTGCGTGACAGGTTCGACGACATCCTCGACAAGTATCGAGCGTACAAGAGCTCAGGCGATGCGCACCACGACGCGCTCTTGCCGGCGATCTGGTTCCCCGTCGATGCCGACACGAAGGAAGGCCAAGAGAAGGCGGATGCTGCGATGTCGGCCCTGATTAGTCGCGTGTCCATGTGCGCGGCGTATGGGAAGGTCGCTGCGAGCGTCGTGGAGAAGGCGGAGTTGGTGGCACAGGCATGGGCGGCATCGGCTTCCGCCTTGTGGTGCTTAGTCGAGAACGATGACGCCTCCGTGGACGATGCTGTGAGAGAGGGGATGGCGGCGGCGATGGTGGTCGGTGCGAGCGAGACGACCGCAGACGTCTTCAAAAAAGTCATGAAGGCGGTGATTCAGGCTGAGATTGAGAGGGAGCAACCCCTCGGGGAGGTCGCGCACAACGTCGCGCCGGCGCTGCAGAGTGCCGCTCTGCAAAAGCTCTATCCGGGGAGGGATGCAGAACATGAAGCCGTCGTGGTCGCTAGAGCCATGGTGGAGACCATGGCTTTTTGGGGAATGTGCCCCGTCGCCGGGCCGAAACTCGAGGAGATCGGCATCGCTGTGCCTTGTGACGCGCAGATGGAGCACGATTTTAAAGAGAGGGGAAAGAAGGGGCAGAGGGGCAAGCACGGCAAGGACAGCACGGAGAAGACGAAGGGGAAGAAGGGCAGGAAGGTCAAGGACAACACGGATGCGTAGTCGGCGCGCAGAGGGAGCGCATTTGATTGCTAGGTTGTATTCTGGTTTAGGATTTGTAGCTACGGGAGTGCATGTAACTTTTTGGTTTGCATGTGACCTTGTGGGAGTGCTTGTGACTCTCTGGTAGTGTAAGTGAATTTTTGGTTGTGCAGTCGGCGTTGTCGACCTTGGCGATGAACCATGTCGACCACAATGCGAAGTCGGCGCACGTAGTCGACCACAATCGTAGGGCACGAATCTTCTTCGTTTATGTTTGCTTCACTTTGTGATGACCCTAAACCCTACTGTTCACATTGAAACTTGCTAGCCGTCTTTGAACGATGAGCCATGTCGGCGCATCTGTCGACATCAATAAGAACATGCTACTCGGCGACGAGCTATGACTAGGTACATGTCGACAGCCTAGCAACATGCAAACCTGCGAGACGACATCATGTATCTGTGTTTTGATTAGTAATGAGCGACCGACTACATTTAACACGTCGGGATCAAGTAGGTTCGCAAAGGCCTTGCTGTGGGTTGTTACAAACTACCAGAGCAGCATTTGAAAAAAGAGAGGGGGGGGGGGGGGGGGGGGGGGGGGGGGGGGGGTGGGGGGAGGGGGGTTTAAAGTCTGCCACAGTTAACAGCATCGAACTACGCACACGCATATCCTACAAGCGCGCTCATGCCGACTTCTTCCTCTTGGTCGGAGGACGGTGCACCGGAGCGGTCGATTTGGCCGGTGCTGTCGACTTGGCCGGTGCCGTCGGCTTCGCCAGGTCGGCCTTGGTCTTCGGCATCTGCTCCTCCCACGTGTCTGGAAACAGGGTTTCGACCCAATCACTCTGCTTCAGGTTGAGCGCCACAAGCGCACACGCGAGGCGCAGCTTCGAGACCACCTTGGGACCCAGCCCCTTGACTCCCATGCCAGCCTCTTTGGACAACATCGGTGCCGTCCCTGGTTTGAGCACCGTGAGGGCATCGGCGAAGGTCCCGATGCCCGATGCCGCGATCCTGTGCAGTGTGTCGACCACGGCCTCGGTGTCGGCTTCGTCGTCGCTCGCGCGTAGCTGGCGCACCGCATCCATGACCTTCAGCATGTGGCGCACCCTCTTGTTGAGTGCACCCTGCGTCGCGCCGGCGAGGAGGGTGTGGCGGTCGATGAACCGGCTCGGTGATCCTGTCGCAAAGCCGACAGGTGTCATTAGCGGTGGCGGAGTTCCAGAGGCGCCAGGCGTCCCTCACGGTCTTGGCCTCCCGCCACGGTTGTACCACGTTGAGCCTCGTAACTAGCCTCCTCGTCAGTCTGTGGGGGTGGCGGGGGTTTGTCGTCCCCTCCGTCGGCGTCGGCTCCCATGTTGGCCGAATCCGCCGAGCCACCCTCGCTGGGAGATTGCGCGGTAGCGCACGGCGGGGCCTCCGGCACTCTCCGTGCTTCTGACACACGGAGTGCCTCGGTGAGACGGGTTATCTCGGCGGTGAGAGACGCGATGGTGTCGTCGCGCTTCTCGAGCTCCTCCAGGAAGTCAATCTTCTCGTTCGCGGCGCGCTCGATCTCCTTCGTCAGCGTCGCCTTGAGGGATATGTTGTAGTACTCGGTGTCCATGGGGACAGAGATTTCCTGCAGCGGTAGGACAAAGACGTTAGCCGCGAGGTGGTTTGGAATGCCCTACATCCAGCTCGTCGTCGACTTACCTCTGCCTGAATTTGGGTCGGGTCCCGACGCTTGTTGATCGTCTCGGTGTCGACCCTCTCGACCCGTTTCGCCCAGTGCTGGAAGAGGGGGATCCGGCAGAGCAGGGAGCCTTGGACGTACGGGTGCCATGGTGTGCGGACCAGCTTCACCGCTAGGTCCTCGGCGACGATGCAGCGCAGCATCGCGAGTGTGCGCCAGAAGTGCACCGCGGCTTTGTCGGCGTCGGACCCCTCGGCAGCCTTCCCTTCCGCCTGCAATTCGTCACGTGTATTAGGAGTTCAGACGCTGTCGGCAACACGACTCAGAAACAAGGATACGAGGGCGTCGACTAACATACCGTCTTCAGCATGTCGTCGACGCCGGGGAAGATGTACTCGGCGAGGAGCTTCAAGAGCTTATCGGAGGGCTCCACCCTGCTCCGGCCCAAGAAGTAGTCCTGCTTGTAACCAGAGTAACCGGCCTTCTTCATCACCACCCCCACCGGAATGGCGGTGATGTACGCTCGCGTCATCTTGTCGAGCGCCCAGTGTCCCAGCTCCGCGATCTCGGCGTGCGGCGTGCCGTCGATGGCCAGCTCCTGGGCCCCTCCGGCTCGAGCGGCGTGCACGTTCCTCTTGCAGAAGACCCCGTTTTTGTCCCACAACTGCCTCGTCCAGCGTTGGTGGCTTGCCGCAGAGAGCTCCCCTTGGTCGGTGTCGTTTCTGGCGAAGAAGAGGTGCTTCTTGTACCAGCTCGCGCGTGTGCTGGTGTCCACCGACGGAATGAGGCGGACGCTGTGAAACTGGCCGACCTGGTCGAGGATGAAGTGCAACCACAGGCCCGTCTCGTCGACGGCGCACAGCTCCGCTTCGAGGTGCCGCGCAGCGTAGCTCTGCTGCAAACGCGCATCCTTGGACGTCTTCGAGTTCCGCGCAGCGATGTCCATGACGACCGGCTGGTTCTCCGGGTTCACCGATGAGGTGCTCGCCAGTCGGTACAAGAATATGTCGGGGAGCGTGATCTCGCGGATGCTTGCGCCGCACAGGAGAGAATGGTGGGAGAGTAGCGTGAGCACCTTCAACAGCAGAAACCGCCACAGCGTCTGCGACGGGCCCGAAGCCCGCGGGTTCCAAGCCTTGGCCGCCCACGTCGGCAGCACCCTGAACATGATCTGGCGGAACTATTCTGCGGTGTAGGTATCGCCAATGGTTCCGCGACGCTGATCGGTGCAGTTCCTGCCGATAATGCCGAGGGTAAGGGGCATTTAGGGAGACGTCGACACAGTACATGACAACAAGAGAGTGGTCGACAGAGGTCAAACAAAAACTCACTTGAGGTCCCGCTCGTTCTTGGTGCGGAACATGAACCGCACCTCTGACCTGACCACCGATATCTCACGCATGATGCTCAGCTCCTTCTCCCGGCATATCGTCGCCTCCACTCTCGCCGTCATCTGGCATGCCTTTATGCGCCCGAGGAGCGTGTGCACCGTTGTAGATTGCACCGGCTGTGTTCCTGTGGCGTTGTCGCCCTCCTTGCTGGACTCGGCATCGAGCTTCATCTCCCGAACCATGTACTTCACGTATGCGCGAAGCCGGGACGGGGTGACCCTAGGGCCGTGCAGCCACACGTGCGACCGGGGGACATCAGCCTCTTGGTCCCAATTCTTCTTCTTGTTGTCCCGGATGTAGTGCCCTGTCTCGTCGACACGCTTAAGCCTGTACTCCTGCGGAAGCTTGTTGCGAATTTGCATCAACATCTTCGCCGCCCACCTCTTGTAGTGGTAGATCCACGAGGTGTACTGCCTTAGCGTGCTGTTCCTCTCCACGGTCTGCAGGTGGCATAGGGCGTCCAAGACGAGCACGTCGATGGTCGCGTACACCATGTCTTCCTCGACGAAGTCTGCCGCCCTCCACTGTTCGCGCGGCACCGACAAGTTCTCCTCGTCGGTATCCTCGTCCTGTTCGAGCAGATCATCTATGTATTCAAGTTCCCGCCTGAACCGTTCTTCCAAGGTGCGCTGACTAGTGCTACGCGGCGGACGCTTGTCGTATTCGTCATCGCTTTCCTCTTCCTCCTCCTCCCCCCCATCCTCCTCCTCGACCTCAACCTGGTTTCCAGAGCCGGCCGGTGCCGACGAAGTTCCTGGCCGTCCATTTCGCTTCGGATTCTGTTTCTTTTTCTTGTTGAACTCCCCGACCGGCGGTGGGGGAATGTCCTTGGTGAACTCCCCTTCCGGAATCTGCGTCAGCTTGTCAAGATCGTAGAGTAAGGGGAGCGTCTCTTCCTCGGTAGATGTCGGACTGTAGTCGGTGGATGGTCTAGCATCAGCCATGTCGACGTCGGCCATGTGGCAGCGCGTATGTTGCTCTACCATCGTCCGTTTGCGATGCGGAGGTCGGTAAACCAGAGACGGTACTGATTCACGGGTGCGTTGTACGACCGAAGAGTAGCGCGGCGGTCTTCCTCTATATAACGTTCGAATTCTCGCTCAAGTGCGTCTAACTCAGCTTCGACCTCGAGCCGTTCCAACTGTGCTTTAATGTCGTCGTCTACAGAGTCGGCAGGGGGTGGAATGGGTTGCGGCAGTTGTGCTCTAGGGCGACCTCTGGCCATGCGTCGCCGACTGACGTCGACGTCGACGACTACTGAACAAGTCGGCAACCGAGTAACCTAGTGGCAGCTGGAAATTCTAAGTGCACGAGAGAGCAGGAAGAAACGCAGGAACGGACATGGGAATGAGCAGGCCCGCACGGTTACGGACGGGTATGGTCCTGAGCGACTCCGACGCTGCCGCGATTCACGCACACCCCTATGCTCCTGCCGCCGTGCATGTGTTCTCGCATAGGCGGCGCACTGCCCGAAGTGCCACGTGCCAAGCATGGCTATTGTGACTTCGCGCTGCACCGAAGGGCCGTAAGCCAGGCCCTTTCCACGGTGGAATGGGCGTGTGTTACGTGGCTTGGGGCCGACATTGGCCTCTCAGTAGAAATTACTCCATGCAGGCTCGAATCTCCGAGGGTTCCGGAATTCTTGAATCCCACCGTGCCAGTCCTACCGTGGGCGCCCAAAGATCGGCGCCGACTTACATTCGGCGCGCTTGGTTGTTTCCTTAGGTTCATTGAAAATAGAAGCGTTGGGATTGTGCCGCATGGCTTGGTTGTGGGCCTCTGGATGTACTGGCCGACACCGACATCGGATGCAACACGCGATGCCACAGAACCTTTACATCCTGGACGGTCCGATTTTTGCCGCGTGGATCGGGCTGGCCCGTTTTCAAGGGTGTGAACGTTTTCCCGCTTTGGGAAAATCACCGCTGGGGCAACGCGTGGCCACGACGGCCACGTCGTGGCAGCCTAGTACACGGTGGGGACGGTCCTGCTCCCCCCTATTGGTCCGCGTGGCTCGACGTGGCGAGCTCTCCTATTTTGTCCGCTGAGATTTACTTCTCAGGAATCTCCCAGCGCAAACATATGTCGTCGGATTGTCGACATTCCCGAGGGCTCCGGAGGCCCCTGGGATGCCATTTGGGCCCAAACCAAACCGCACGCAACGCAACCCGTTTTGCCCATGGTCCCTCCCTCCCCGAGCCGAAGTTCCAAGAAACTGACACGAGGTCGCGTTCTTCTCACTGCGAGGGCCGGTATGGTGTCGTCGTGGTTCAAAAATATAAAGCGCGAAGGTGATATTGTAACAGCCGACACACGCTTATGGAGTTAACCAAGTTGGAAAAACACATCCTAAGGAGAAAGCTCATCTCCCCAACCTCCATGCCATAGTATCTCTGTACCACAAATATGCGTACTGCACCGCATCCAAGCGTTTGAAACTTTTTTTTTTCGGGAAAAGCTTTTGGCAGTTCACTTGTCTGCCATAGCTGCTACACAGGCTTTCTCCCTCACTGCTGTCTGCGGTCATCAGGTTAGAACCGGCGTAATCATCGGTCGTCCTTCTATCGCCAACGAGTTTTTCGGCCTTCGAAGGTCCGTCCGACCGGAACCAAAACATTCGGAGCGCTTGCGGGAAAGATGGAAGCAGCCGTCGGAGGAAATGACGGACCGCCGTGTTTGCGCGTTTTCGATTCCTTTCGGCAGTGGCTTTGACAGCTACTCCCACCGCGCTCGCGCCCAATTCCCGCGGTCAGTTTATATTGCTGTTTCCCGTTTTTCATGACCAAAAGTATAGAGGGGCAAATATTAAGTTTACCTGGGTTCAGTATAGAGGCCAGTGGAAAACTAAAACCCACTCGGATGACAAGCCATTTGGGAGGCATCAACCCTAAACACCTTGCCCCATGGTGTTTAGGGTTGATGCTCTCTTCGTGGCATACCATCCATGAGGGTTATATTTTTTTTGTCCCGAGCTGAGCGTTTGCTATGGACTCGACGAATACATTTTTAATACCCCGTAAACTAAAAATAACTTGTATTTTTGGACTTAAAAGGGGAAACTGAAAAAGAATGTGCCCCAAGGTATTGGACGCGAGCGCAGAGCAATGCGCTGTCAAAACCACTGCCCATTGGAATTGGAAATTAAAAAACACGGCGATCTGTCATTTCCTCCAGCCGTCGCTTTATCCCCTAAACTGACCATGTTCTAATGTAAGACCGTCGTCGTTTCACTTGCTCAACTCGTTATCTCAAGAACTCAACGGAGGCCGACATTGCTTGGTCGTGGCTTTCTGACCTCTGTTATCGAGAATCCACCCACGCGCGCTCTCAGCGAGATGCCAACTCCGTCTCCGTTCCGGGCTGGCAATCTCATAGAATTTTCCCAATTCGAGACGCGCCTTCAGTCATAGAGACTGAACGACTGGGCTGCAGAGGCATTCTTCAGAATCGACTCATTTAGGGTTGACTCATAATGCGCACACTTGCCTAGGGGACTGGCTCGCACGGCTCATAGGGGGGGCAATAAGTTACGTAACTTCTCGCTTCAGCTAATAAAGAAGTTCCCTTTCTGCTATATTATTTCGCTATCTCGTACATCGATACGACTCTGAACTGGTCTCGTGTATTCAAACAGCGTCCTCGCGACTCGAAGAGGTGTACATACTAAAGCAGTCGACGCGACTGCTGATTCTGTCGAAATCTAAGTGAGTCGTCATGGCGAAGCGAACGGCTTTAGTGCGTCGCAGAGGCTCACTGTTATCCGGAATCGTCTAAGCCGCAATTTAGCCTTTTCATAGTCTCCACCGTTATCCTTTTTCTAGCGGAATAATAACCTAGCCTCCTTGCAAGTAGTTTGAGCAAACAGTCTGCAAATAGTTTGCAAATAGTAATGGCGAAGCTGGTCGATTTAGTGCTTCACAGAGGCCTTTCCACTCGGCGAGCCGGCGCGAACAGCGAGTGGGGCCCGTATGCGTTGGGAGCGGTCGATGATTGCGATGAAGACGAAGCTGTCGCTATGATGGACGGCGACGTCGACGAAACCGTTGGCGAAAAGGGTAACAGTGGCGGGGGCAAACGTCAGCGACAGCAGCAGCAGCAGCAGTTGCTGTGGCCGCCGCAGGCGCAGCCGCATCAGACGCTGCTTCCGCAGGTGGTGCTTCCCGCAAGACTAGACTCAGCGGGTAACGCGGCGGGAGACGCGGGTGGGGGTGCATTGCAGCTACAACCGTTTCAGCAGCAGCAGCAGCAATTTTCGCAGCAGCCGCAGCAGTTTTCGGAGCAGCAGCAGCTGCAGCAGCGGGATATATTCACTTTCAAGGCCACCGAAGCGTCTTCCGCGGCGCAATCAGCAGCCATGGATTGTTACTCACCCACCAAGCTAATCCGAACCAAATCCCTCTCCTTTCACCCTCCAGCAACCACCTTCAACCCCCTTCCCTTCCGGGACCTAACCCTCCCAGCCTACTCCCTCATCTCCTCCCCGCACTCCCCCTCGCGCTCCCCCCCGCGCTCCCCGCCGCGCGGGATTTCCCCGGGTTCCGCGGAACCCATGTCCGCGGACGCCTTTTCCGCCGCACCATTCGGCTCCCCCTACCACTCTTCCGCCTCTGTCATCGCAACCTTCCCCGCGAGCTCCCCCGCGTCCCCGTTCCCCGCGCCGTCGTGCGCGGGCTCGTGCTTCTTCCCCGCGGCAGGGGCTCCGCCTGCACCCCCGCCAACCCTTCCGCTTGCGCCAACGTTGCCCCCGCCGCTTCCGCTTCCGCCGCCGCGGCAGGTGGACTGCCGGCGCATGAACCCGCCCCTGGGGCGGCTGATTTCGCGCCTGTGCGGGTTCCAGTCGGGGATTATGCAGCGCCGCCAGCACGTGTTCGTGATGCACCACGGGGAGCGCGCGGACGCCGCCGACCCCCTTTGGGCGCGCAGAGAGGGCGCGGAACGCGCGTGGGACCCGCCCCTGTCGGAATGGGGGAAATATCAGGCCTATGAGGTGAGCGCGAGGAGGAAGAGGGGGAGAGGAGGTGGGCATGCGGTTATGTCACGAATCGTATTTTGAGCCACCTCAGAAAATGATGCAGGGGTATATATAAATATATGTATCACCACACTCTAAATTAGTGCCACCATATTATACATATATTCCACCATATTATACATGTATTATACATACATTTCAACTTGTACCATATCCCCATGCCTGGAATCCCCTCCCCATGTTCCCCCATCACATGGCCAGGTGGGCATGAGGCTGAGGCAGGAGGGGTGGGGAGTCACGCGCATAGTGTGCGCGCCGTACCTGCGCTGTGTGGAAACCGCCCTCGAGCTGCTGCTCGCACTCACTGACGCACAACCCCTTCCTCCTCCCTCCTCCTCTGCTCCCACCGCTGCTGCCTCTGCTACTGATTCTGATGCGGGTGCTGGTGGTGGTAGCATTGGCGGCAGCTTTGGCGCCGGCAGCAGCAGCAGAATCAGCAGCATGGTTCCAGGGGGCAGTAGTTTTGAGACGTCTCAAAACGCCGGCAGCAGCAGAATTAGCAGCATGGTTCCAGGGGGCAGTAGTTTCCTCTCCTCCTTCTTCTCCTCGCGCTTCCGCCGCAGCAAGCTTGGTGGTCGCCCTGCTGCTACTGCTACTGCTACTGCTAGTGGTGCTGGTGCCGCTGCTGCGGGTGGCTCTGCTGCCAGTAACGGTGCTGCAGCTGGTGCTGCTGGCAGTGCTGGCAGTGCTGGCAGTGCTGGCAGTGGTGGTGGAGGTGTGTCCAGGTCTGCATCTGCACGTCACCAGCACCTCATGCGGCGCCGACAGGTACCTCTTGCTCTCCCCGCTCCTCTCTCCCCACTCCCCACTCCCCCCTCTCCCCCATTCCTGGGTGGTGCTGCTGCTAGTGGTGCTAGTGGTGCCAGCAGTGGTGGAGGTGTGTCCAGATCTGCATGTGCACGTCACCAGCACATCATGCGGCGCCGACAGGTACCTCTTCTCTTGCCTGATCTCCCCCCAACCCCCGCCTTCCCTTACCCTTTCCCGCCCTGCCTTCCAAACCCCCTTTACCCTTCCTGCAGCAATCCTCCCTCACGCCTCAGCCGAGCCTAGCCCTTCCTCCGGACCGCAAGCGCAAGTTCGGCATGTGGGACGGGGCATGGCAGGGCGCGGGGGGCGTGGGGGGGGGGGAGGTGCGCGTGGCAGTGCACTACGGGCTGCACGAGGTGGTGAGGCAGGCGGATGGGGGGGCGGGGAGTAGTGCAGCAGCAGCACCAGCACCAGCAGGAGCAGCAGCAGCGGCAGCTGCAGTGGAGCTGTTTGTACAGTCTGGGGAGATGGGGGGGGTAGGGATGGGCGGTGGGCAAATGAGAACATCACCCGGACAGGGACAAGAAAGGGGTGAGAGGCAGTTTCAAGGACAGGAACAGGGGCTGGGGCAGGGGCAGGGGCTGGGGCAGGGGCATGGGCAGGGGCTGAGGCAGGGGCAGGGGCAGGGGCAGAATGAGGGATTCTGTACTGTAGCTGGCAACACTGGCAGCAGTGCTGCCGCCTCGCTGGCACCTCGTGACTGGCTGGAAGGCATGTTCCCGCCAGGCTCTGTGGACAGGATTCTGCCAGTTGTCGCTCGGTCGGCGACTGCTGCTGCTGACGTGGCACTGCCAGGCTGGCCTGAGGACGTGGAGGAGGCAGCGTTGCGGCTGCTGCGGTCGATTGACCACGTGGCAGAGCAGGTGGGCATTGGAAGGGGAGCTGGTGGGCATGGAATCAGGTGGGCAGAAAAGGGGATGGGAAAAAGGGATGTGCAGGGAGGTTTGACGGGGGGTGTGGCTGTTGCGGTCAATTGACCACAAATGGGGGAAAGGGGTTGGGTGGGGCAAAGGGAGGGACAGGGAAGGCGGGCAAATGGCAGCGTTGCGGCTGCTGCGGTCAATTGACCACGTGACAGAGCAGGTGGGCACACAGAGATAGGGGTAGTGGGGCAAGGGCAGGGACAGGGATGGGTGCAAGAGTGAAGGGATGTGGGTGAGGAGGCAGCGTTGCGGCTGTTGCGATCGATTGACCGTGTGGCTGAACAGGTGGGGAATGGGGGAGGAGCAGGTTGGTAAGATGGGGGTGTGGAGCAAAGGAAGGTGCAGGGAGGTGGGCAAGGGGAGCATGGCTTCTGCGTTCTATTGACCACGTGAAAGAGCAGGTGGAGAATGGGGAGGGGCAGGTGGGATTGTGGCAGAGCAGGTGGTTTTGTGGCAGAGAAGTTGGGTTAAATGGAGGTTGAAGCATAACTGAACGTCTCTGAAGGAAAGGAGGAGGGCAGGTGGGCTAGAGGGAGGCCAGGCATCGCAATATTGACCAGGGTTTCACAAGGTGGGGTCCTCTCTCTCTGCCTGTCACAAGGTGGGGTCCTCTCTCTCTGCCTGTCACAAGGTGGGGTCCTCTCTCTCTGCCTGTCACAAGGTGGGGTCCTCTCTCTCTGCCTGTCACAAGGTGGGGTCCTCTCTCTCTGCCTGTCACAAGGTGGTTTGTCTCACTCACCTCCACCAGCGGTGCGTTATGGTCCATGTACTGCTATTCACATGTGTTGCAGTCTTTGAGACGTCTCAAAAAACAGATAGAGAATAGCCACGTGTAGAGAGGGTGTTTTTGAGACGTCTCAAAAATACCCTCTCTACAGCAGTGCGTTATGGTCCACGTACTCCTATTCACATGTGTTGCAGTCTGTTCACCTCTGCTGTGCTCCTCCCTGTTGGTCCATGCCTTGCAGTGGCAGGACGAGAACATCGTCGCGGTCAGTCACTCGGGTGTCGTGCATGACGCGGCGATAAAGCCCCACTGTGCTCCCTCCCTGTTGTACCCGTTCTCTGCTGCCCCATGTGCTACAGTGGCAGGACGAGAACATCATCGTGGTCAGTCACTCGGATGCCGTGCATGTTGTTTTGGGACGTCTCAAATCTGACTGATCACCTTGATTGTGCTCTCTACCTGTTGTGCTCCCTTGCTGTTATGCCTTGTGCTGCAGTGGCAGGATGAGAACATCCTTGTTGTCAGTCACGCGGATGTCGTTCACGCATTTTGAGTCGTGTGTGTGTCAATTAATACTGATCGTTCCTGCTCTACTCGCTCTGTGCTCTACTCCCTCCTTGTGCCATGCACTGCAGTGGCAGGACGAGAACATCATCGTGGTTAGTCACTCGGATGCTGTGCATGTGTTCTGAGACGTATCAAAACTGACCGATCACCTTGATTGTGCTCTCTCCCTGTTGTGCTGCCTTGCTGTTATGCCTTGTGCTGCAGTGGCAGGACGAAAACATCATTGTTGTCAGTCACTCGGATGCCGTGCATGCATCCATCCTTCGATGCAGGAAGCATGTGAGTGGTCGTGTAGCCGTATGTGCACACAAGCCTGTAGTCTTGGACGCATGTGAGTGACGACACATCTGTGTATGAGAGACGTGGCGAATACAGCTTCGCATGGTAATGCAAGCGGAAAGTGTTGCAAGCCCATAGCGTTGCAATCATGCGAGGCTGCCAAACATAGGGAGCCCACAACCAGCAAGCTATTGTGTACGCCCCTGCCTTCTTGCCTTGCCTCGTTCTTGTGGCAAGTTGCTGTTCCAAGCGGCACTGTTTCTAAACCCTGAACAGTGCTTGCTGGTATTGCTGCCTTCCGTCTCATAAGCCCTTTCTTCTTTTTCGACAATGTGCAGGCAACTGTTCACAATATTTTGACAGCGGGGTATGTGCACACACAGAGGAATGTGTATCGAGACCAGGAGGATGAGGAGGAGAGAGGCGTCGGCCAATGGCAGCTCGCCTCTCGCTCTGGGAGCACAGGGATTTTCTTTAACTAGCCTCCAAAATCATTACTGGACCCATGTGGTTTTCGTGGTTCTCTTGCCCTGGTCTGACATGAAGAAGGGCAATATATATCCTGTTTTTGTGAGGTTTATTTATGGCACATACTGTTAGCTTGTAGTGCTAATTTACTGGTCCAAGCCTACTTTGGGAAAGATCCTATTTAGGCTTGGTTTATTCCGCACGGAAACGAGTTCAGTCAAAGCTGAACCCACCCCCACCCTGGTGGTGTAGAAGAGTCTGGCACTGTACTGTACCCACGAGATAATTTCGCTGATTTGCTGCCATGTTTTGGAACTGCACCCACTGACCCACCCTACTGTTTTGTTGTTCCATCCCATATCACCGGTCCAGTCACCTACCATACCCCTTACCACCACACTTCCAGAGCTACATCCACCAATCAGCATGTATCACTGTAACGAACGCGACGCGGCTGGTCCTTCCTCCCATCCCGGCATTATTTCGCACTTTTCGAGTCCAGCGAGTTGCTTTCTCACAGCACGAAAGGGCAACTCACCGTGTCATTTTCCTTTCTCACAGGAGACACATTTGAGAGCATTTGTCTGCAGTTTTCAGAAGCATCCGATCCCATCCCATCCCATCACACACGCGTTACAGGGTCAATTCTTTCTGTCTCCTCCGCTTTATCCTCGACACGACAATAGTACCCGCATTTTGTCCTTGAAGGCAGACTCTGGAAGAAACAAGCGGCAGGAGCGTGAAAGGGAGGGGTAACTTGCGGTGGTGGTTGAGTTCCAACGGCTAAGTAAAACTGTCTAGTAGCGTTTCGTTAGTAGCATTCGCGTTATAAGCACGCAGCAGCGGCTTTCGTGTGGACTGGAGGGAGAACTGGCGGTGGTGGTTGAGTTCCAACGGCTAGTATAAATCGCCAGTAGCGTTTCGCTAGTAGCATTCGCGCTACAAGCGCGCAGCAGCGGCTTTCGTGTGGAAGAGAGGAGGTAGAGTAGGATCAGCAGCGGCTCGCGCCGCGAAATGGCGGCCGGGAAGATCGAGGCGCCGCCGCTGGTACTGCCAACGGAGCAGGTGGACTTGATACGAGCGACGTTCGCGTCTAAGATTGAACCCGATGTGTCTAAACACGCCCTCGAACTTTACCTCAAGTAATCCTAAACGAGCGCGGCGCGACCGTTCTCTGCCATTGTATTGATAGTAGTCCTACATTCCCCTCCCCTCCGATCACATTCACTTAACGGTAAGTTACCGTTAAGATGAGATATCGCGTTAAGCCGGTCTGCATTTAGAAGCATTTCCATCCTCCCTCCTCATTTCGTCCATCCTCTATAACACCTCGCCACCCACTGGGTCAAAACGAGGGTGTTATTTGGCGCAGCGGAATGCCCTTAACACTAGCCCACAGGCGTTACATCCTCCCTCCGCCCTCGTCATCCCCTTCCCGCCTTTTCCATCCTTTCCCCTTGCACAGCACATCCCTCTCCCGCCTGTATGGCTACGTGCCTCCTGCCTGCACATCCCCATTGCATCAAACCGGCTTGCACCGAGGAACGTTCCCATCCTCCCTCCTTTCTTGTCCATCCTCCCACCACCTTGTCCAACACTAGGCTTTCCCCCTCCCTTCTCTCCCCCCTCCCTTCTCTCCCCCCTCCCTTCTCTCCCCCCAACCTTCTCTCCCCCCTCCCTTCTCTCCCCCATCCCTTCTCTCCCCCCTCCCTTCTCTCCCCACTCCCTTCTCTCCCCCCTCCCTTCTCTCCCCCTTACCTTCTCTCCCCCCTCCCTTCTCTCCCCCCTCCCTTCTCTCCCCCTTCCCTTCCCTCCCCCCTCCCTTCTCTCCCCCCTCCCTTCTCTCCCCCCTCCCTTCTCTCCCCCCTCCCTTCTCTCCCCCCTCCCTTCTCTCCCCACTCCCTTCTCTCCCCCCTCCCTTCTCTCCCCCTTACCTTCTCTCCCCCCTCCCTTCTCTCCCCCCTCCCTTCTCTCCCCCTTCCCTTCCCTCCCCCCTCCCTTCTCTCCCCCCTCCCTTCTCTCCCCCCTCCCTTCTCTCCCCCCTCCCTTCTCTCCCCCCTCCCTTCTCTCCCCCCTCCCTTCTCTCCCCCCTCCCTTCCCTCCTCCCGTCCTTCCTCTTGACCACCACCACCTGCCATCGCGACAATCCGGCCTACACCAGGCGACTTCTGAGTCGATTCAAAAGCCCTCCTTCTTGATGCCACTTTTGAGAATTCTCAAAAGAAACATCAAAGCCCTCTTTGACGCTACTTTTGAGAATTCTCAAAAGAAACATCAAAGCCCTCCTTGACGCTACTTTTGAGAATTCTCAAAAGAAACATCAAAGCCCTCCTTGACGCTACTTTTGAGAATTCTCAAAAGAAACATCAAAGCCCTCCTTGACGCTACTTTTGAGAATTCTCAAAAGAAACATCAAAGCCCTCCTTGACGCTACTTTTGAGAATTCTCAAAAGAAACATCAAAGCCCTCCCTTCTTGCCCTTAACCTCCACCCCACATGCATCGTGACAATCCGGCCTACACCACGCTTCGCTTCCGTTCGTCTCGTGTTCGCACGTGTATCAAGACGTATCAAGTATCAAGTGCCGTTCACGTATCAAGTAGCGTCCCAAGCACTGCCACTTGGCCTCACCCATGCTTGCTATTTGCATCCACGCTCCCACGTTTTCACCTACACTGACCCATCATCACCCATCGTTATCCATTCCACCCTTGTTTCTCGTCCCGTTTGCAGTTATTCCCTTCGCCTCTGTCCCCTGCCCCCCTGCCACCTGCCCGTTAAACCTCCAACCCCAAACCCTCCTTGCCTCATCCTGCTCTCTCCTTTCCCATCCTCCCTCCCCTTTGCATCACTGCAGGTTGCTGGTACTGATACCTGATGCAGCTCAAATAATCTCCATGCCTCTATCCATGCACCCCTGCCTCATCCTGCTCCCTCCTTTTCCATCCCCCACCTCCGTTTCTATCCTCCCTCCCACCCTTTCATCCACCCTGCATCTCCGCAGGCTGCTGGAGCTGATTCCCGAGGCGAAACAAATGTTCTCCATGACTTTACCCATGCACCCTGCCCTCATCCTGCTCCCACCGTCCCCATCCTCCCCCCCACCATCGCTGTCAGGCTGCTGGAGCTGATTCCCGAGGCGAAACAAATGTTCTCCATGACGCGCCGAGCCAAGGAGCCGCACCGCGAGAACAAGCTGCTGCAGGCGCATGCCACCACGGCCATGCGCATGGTGAGAGGATGGTGTGCGTGTTGAGTGAATGGCGCACGGTGAGTGGCATGCGCATGGTGAGTGACATGCGCATGGTGAGTGGCTTGCGCATGGTGAGTGGCATGCGCATGGTGAGTGACATGCGCATGGTGAGTGACATGCGCATGGTTAGTGACACACGTATGGTGAGTTAATGTGTGCTGCTATGCTGCATGAGATGTGGTGAGCAGTGGGACTGGCCAATGTAGAGAGTGCAGCCGCACCGCGAGATCAAGCAGCTGCAGGCACATGCCACCATGACCATGCGTATGGTGAGTGAATGTTGGATGGTGGATTGTGGATGGTGGATTGTGCATGTTAGATGATGTAAAAGTCTCTAAATGCTTCTGATGAGGATAGAGAGAGAGCAAAGCAGCCGCACTGCGAGAACAAGCTGCTGCAGGCACATGCCACCATGAACCTTGAAACCTTGACCCTGGACTTCAGGCCCAAGCCCTCAACCTTAACCCCCAGAATAACTTTTGAGTCGACTCAAAAGTCCCTTGACCCTGAACTTCAAGCCCAAGCCCTCAACCTTAACACCCAAAATAAGCCGACTTGCTGAGGCAGACATGTGGCGGACAGGAGTATTGAAATTACATGGTTGGGGTTTCTCCAGGCGCCTCGTTTGCTACTTCTCGTCCACCCTCCCTCTGCCAGGTGTGTGCAGCAGCAGTGAAGCAGGAGACTTTTGAGTCGACTCAAGACGAGGTGACTTTTGACTTTGGGGTCGACTCAAAATGAGGCGACTTTTGACCTTTGGGTCGACTCAAAAGTCATATCGTCCACCCTCCCTCTGCCAGGTGTGTGCAGCAGCAGTGAAGCTGGACAAGCACAAGGAGGTTCGGTCTTTGAAGACGACTCTAGCCGACCTCGGTTCTCGACACCTACTTTTTGGCGTCACAAGCGAACACGCCCCGGTATGGAATCGTTCTAACAGCTCCATATCAGACTTCTTACTGTATGTTCTTGTATCTAATGCCGACGCTCCTCTGTGTATGATATCCCCGAAATAACCAACCCCCATATTCCCCCCTCCCCACCCTCCCCCTCCTTCCCCCCACCCACCCACATTCAGTCCTCTCCATAATGACTCTTGTATCGACTTGTTCCATATTTAATTATTTCCCTCCACCCCGCTCCCCCCCCACCCCTGCGAACTCTACAGAAGCTAAGAGCTGCCGTTGTGGCTGTGCTCTCAGATGCCATGGGGGAGGAGTGGGGAGGAGATGTGGAGCAAGCCTGGGTGGCTGCTTACAATGCCATAGAGTATATGTTCCTTGTTGGATTCCTTGGTCTGCAAGAGTAGCTCGCAAATATTTGTTTCTTATTTATATTAAAAAAAATCGCAGTTATCGTCCTAAAGGTGTGGTTGAGCACAAACTTAGCAAGCCAAGGCTAAGTTTAGAAAATAGAATAGTGTAGATACATCAATATACGCTGCGCCGGGATATGCGGCGCTGCACGTTTGTTGACGTTGATCCATAGGGCGTTCCGCTCACATACACGTCAGCTTTCCACCACCCTTGGAGCAAACTGCTCTGCCTCCAGCTCAGCCTATTGTATCCAGGGGAATTCCCAGTTATCCAATCCAGTCCCGTGTAGAGCTTATTTTAGCAAACGCGACGCAGACTGCTCAGGTTTCAAATTAAGTAAGCAGGTAGGTTACTGTGCTCTACCAAATATTTGTCTCTGCTTGTTGGGCAGCCCACGCTGTCTATCTCACACCAAACTCCACTTCGAAGCAACAACGGTTTCCAAAACAGAACTGACCAAAACAGAAAAATCGGGCACTCCCTCCCTCCACGCGCCGCCGAAAATAGACGAATTGTGAAACCGGCGAAACCCAAAACGAGGCCTCCCACATACAGTTCTGCTCAACCTCCTGCACAGCTCAGCTTGTTCAGGCCATTCTTCTGCTGTTTAGCAATCAACAGGTGGAGATGGATTGGATTGGGTGAGTGGGGTGGAGTAGGGTCTTTCTCGCACTGGCAGCCTGCACTAGTGTGCACTGTACATCAAAGCTCGAAGAACAGTAGTCACCAGCAGCAAAAGTGTACTCCCTTTAGCTTAGGGAGGATTCCCGGCCTCGGGTCTTCCGGGCGTTAGGGTCTTCCTAAATTATGGGATCCAATCCCAAAATTCAAATCTCGAAACGTGGACTTTCTGATTGGATCCCACAATTTCGGAAGGCCCGGACAACGGAAGACCGGAGGCCGGGAATGCACCCTTATATAGGTTTCTTTTCTGTTAGGGCGAGGCACCTGCCTGTTCCAACTCAGCACGCGCCCTTCCTCTCCCTCGTCTCGTGTCGCCTTCTCTCCTGTTGTCCTGGGTCTGATCTTTCCACACACCAGCGAGCGACATGGGTGACCTCGGGCAGCGTAGCTGCGTGCTTCGCCGGCCTCTCAGGGCGTATTTCTGCACTTCGGGTCATCAGCACTTCGGGCCCTCCGAAATTGTGGGATCCAATCGGAAATTAGAAATCAAGAGATTGGGGTGCATTTCGATTTTCCGATTCGATCCCACAATCTCGGATGACCCGAATCGCTGATGACTCGAAGTGCAGGAATACGCCTTCACGCCACACGAGGACCATTGCGTCATCCCTCATCTCCTTCCTGTCCTCTCTGTCCTTGATCCACCATATCAGCCTCTCGTCAGGTGATTTTCCAGAGCAGCGTGCCTGTGTATCCCGCAAAACACGATTTTGAGCTTTTCAGAGGAGAGGAAGCTCGAGTGGAACGAAGATTCGACTCTCTTAGTCGCCAGAAAATCGAGACAGAGACCGGACGCAAAAGTCGGCTGATTGAAAACTCTCCGGATAGGATCGAATCAAATCATATTAAATCTAGGCCATCATCATGGCCCGAAACGCGATCACTCCGCGATCGTCTCCCGCAGTCACCGCGCGTTCGCCGTCGCCGCGGCGCTGCTGATTGCGTGCACGTCGCCGCGTCCGGCGGCGGCGCAGGCGGACGGCGAGTGCTGGCCCGGGAACGTGCCGTGCCCGGGCGGGACGGGGTGTGTGCGAGCGGATAAGCTGTGCGACGGCGTGTTCGACTGCGAAGACGGCAGCGACGACGGCTACGACTTCTGCCTCTCCTACGACTGCAGCAGCGTCGGCAAGGTGAGTCGGCGAGGCGGAAGACGAGAGCACGGGACGGGAGGGGAGTGGAGGCAACGAGCACGTGCCCAATCTCTCCCCTCCACTTCCCTCTCATCCCGCGAGACGTGGTGCTGCGAGGACTAACAATGCCGCACCGTGAGCGCGTTCAGCGATCTCAACAGCGACTGCTGCCCGGCCCCCAACCTGTCCCCTTCGCCTTTTCCCCATCTCATGTGCCGCCACCTATACGCAGACGTGGTGCTGCGAGGATTATCAATGCCGCACGGAGAGCGCGTTCCCCTTACACACCCCCAATCGCCCCATCTCAGCAGCGACTGGCGGTCCTAGCTTGTTCCCCTTACACACCCCCAATCTCCCTTCCTTCTCCCTGTGCCGCTGCCTACTTTCAGACGTAGAGCCGCGAGGGCTACAAATGCCGCACTGGAGAGCGCGTACTGCGACCGAAACAATGACTGCACGGACGGGAGCACGGGCACGCCTGCTCTCATCTACCACCTCTCATCTCCTCCGACTCTGTCCCCTCATTCCTCTCACCTACCGCCAGACGTGGTGCCGCGAGGGCTACCAGTGCCGCCCGGTGGGCGCGTTTCTGCGATCTCAGCAACGCCTGCTGCGGGCACTGCTGCCCGTCCCTTCCTGTCCCCTCTGCTCTCTCTCTCTCTCTCTCTCTCTCTCTCTCTCTCTCTCTCTCTCTCTCTCTCTCTCTCTCTCTCTCACTCTCTCACTCTCTCTCTCTCTCTCTCTCTCTCTCTCTCTCTCTCTCTCTCTCTCTCTCTCTCTCTCTCTCTCTCTCTCTCTCTCTCTCTCTCTCTCTCTCTCTCTCTCTCTCTCTCTTTTCCTATCCAGATGTGGTGCCGCGAGGGCTATCAGTGCCGCACGGAGAGCGCGTACTGCGATCTCAACAACGACTGCTGCCCTGCCGAGGCCGGTTCCCCTTCCCACACGCCCACTTTTTCTCACCCTTTTCCCTCTCGTCCCTCCCATCCCACGCCATCACATATATCCAGACGTGGTGCCGCGAGGGCTACCAGTGCCGGCCGGTGAGCGGCTACTGCGATCTGAACAACGACTGCACGGACGGCAGCGACGAGGAGCCCGAGCAGTGCTACCCCTACTACAAGGACCTGCAGAAGGACCTGTGCGCCGCCAAGGGGCTGGTGAGTTATCCTCAGTCACAGCAGTGAAAGAGGAGCAACATGGCTCTGGTTGAAACAGTGGCAGCGACGAGGAGCCCGAGCAGTGCTACCCCTGCTACAAGGACCTGCAGAAGGACCTGTGCGCCGCCAAGGGGCTGGCTGGTGAGCTATCGTCTGCCAAGGGGTCCGTAGTAAAGCGTTGCAAGGTCTCAGCATCACCCCCCTGGAAGTGTATGACAGCTTCTCCCAGTGCTCCAACGGGCCTGACGAGCACGACTGCTTCGTGCACACATGCCAGCCCAATTGAATCCACTGTCCCCCTCTCATCCCTCCCCCACCTCTCTCCCGCAAACTCCCTGCAGGTGCGGTGCCCCAACGACCCTGGGTACTGTATCAGCCCTCAGGAGGTGTGCGACAGCATCCCCCAGTGCTCCGACGGGTGGGACGAGCTCGACTGCTTCGACCACACGTGCCAGCCCGGCCAGATCCACTGCCCCATCACCGGCTACTGCGCAAAGGGCCGGCTGTGCGATGGAACGCCGGATTGCTTTGGGGAGATGGGCGAGGAGGACGAGAACCCGGACTTCTGCCAGGGGTACGCGTGTCCAGCGGGATGGAAGAAGTGTGCAGATGGGTTGCAGTGCGTGGAGGCTAGTCGGTGGTGCGATGGCGCTGTGAATTGTTTGGATGGGAGCGATGAAGGGGCGGTTTGTGTTGTGCCTCCTCCTCCTCCTCCTCCGCCTGCTACTGGAGGAACTGTGACCAGCTCAGGTGGTTCTTCAGGTGGTTCAGGTGTTTCCAACAGCAGCAGCACTCCAGTTGTTTTGAGCAAGGAGGAGATTGCGAAGCTGAAGAAGCTGGCTCAGGAGAAAAAGGCGGCAGCCGTGGCTGCCAAGAAGCAGAAGATGGAAGCCAAGCGGGCGGCAGAAGAGGAGAAGACGAAGCAGCGGGCGGCCAAAAACGCTGCGATTGAGGCAAAGATCAAAGCTAAGGAGGAGAAAAAGGCTGCTGTTGCCGAGAAGAAAGCTGCTGCTGAAGCCAAGAAGAAGCAGCAGGCTGAAAAGGAAGCTGCAATAGCGGAGAAGAAGAGGAAGCAGGAGGAGAAAGCTGCTGCGATTGAGGCTAAGAAAAAGAAGGACGCCAAGAAGAAGGCAGCTATTGAAGCCAAAAAGAAGCAGCAGGCTGAGAAGGAGGCAGCGATTGCTGAGAAGAAGAGGAAGCAGGCAGAGAAGACTGCTGCTATTGAAGCTAAGAAGAAGAAGCAAGCTGAGAAGGCGGCAGCAGTTGCAGCCAAGAACAAGGCAACCACCAAGTAACCACTCAATATAATGTTTTGTGTGTTGTGTTGTAGTTTAGTGGGCTGGTGCTGTTTATTAATGGTTCATGTATTGCTTGCATTTTTTTACGATTCTTGTTTGTCTACATGAAGAAATACAATATAGATTCCCCTGGCAGTACTACTAAGCCATATGCAACCTCTATATAAGCTGCTTACAGTATCTGAAACCTAGCCGAGCTGAAAATTGATTAAATTAGTACGAAGCCTCTTTGGTACGGTCGTGATCATACAATTGCTCTTTCCATTGTCCGTTCGTAGCTGCACAGCGTATGCCAGTATCGCATATAAGTAGTTGGAGGTGAAATGCCATGGTGAAACAACAGCGACGCGAAATTCCGCTCAGAAATGCCCTCCCTCTAAGCATGAGCGTTTCCACGACTGAAGTGAGTTTGCTTCATGTGGGGCAACACCTTAGCAATCTCAATTCCACATCGAACCATCGGAGCCGTCAGATGAGCATGGAAGAACATCCGTCAAATCACATTCTTTGAACTGCGAATGGACCGCCGTTTTTTTTGTGTGTGTGTTTTTTTTTATAAGCGATTTCCGACCGAAAGACAATTTTGCTCAACCCCCACAGCTCAGCTTGTTCAGGCAATTCATTCAGCTTACTCAGGAGCAGGAAATCAGCACGCAGGTGGAGCGGGGTGGAGTGGGGTGGCATCAACTGCAGCAGAAAAAGTCCTGCTTCTGTACAGCGTTCTCGGTTGTGTGTTTGGCACCTGCCTGTTCCAACTCAGCACACGCCATCTCTACTCCCCTCCCCTCGTCTCGTGTCGCCTTCTCCTCTCTCCTCGTGGCCCTGGCCCGCTTTACTTTCCACACGCCGTCGACATGGGCGAGCGATGGCAGCGTCATTGCGTGTGTAGCTGTGCAATTCCGCCCTCCCTCCGGGCAAACTCTTTCTGTCAGAGTCCTCTCTTATGTCTTAGTAGCCGTAGAAGTCGCCTATCCTCTCGTCGGGCCATAATTTGTCAGAGCAGGGTGCTCGCAAATCACGCGACAACAGGACTCGGAGCTTTCGAGAGGAAGCTCGATCAGAGTGTCGTTTTTGACAGGCTATTTCAAATCCAGGAGAGAAGAGAGATAGACGAAAACGAAACAGACCTGAACTAGCGATAGCGACTCGGAGTCTATCAGCATCTGAAAAAGTAGCGGGCGGTCTTTCACTCTACGGAACGGTCCGATCCTTTGAGATCTCGCCGGATTGTACTGGTCATCATGATCGGAAGGGCGGTCACTCCGCGATCGTCTCCCGCAGTCACCGCGGCCTTCGTCGTTGCCGCCGCGGCTCTGCTGATTGCGTGCTCGGCGCCGCTTCCGGCGGCGGCGCAGGCGGACGGTGAGTGCTGGCCCGGGAACGTGCCGTGCCCGGGCGGGACGGGGTGCGTGCGAGCGGACAAGCTGTGCGACGGCGTGTTCGACTGCGACGACGGCAGCGACGACGGCTACGACTTCTGCCTCTCCTACGACTGCAGCAGCGTCGGCAAGGTGAGGGTGAGGCGGGGGCAAGGTGAGGGGGAGGCGGGGGCAAGGTGAGGGGGAGGGGGGGGCAAGGTGAGGGGGAGGCGGGGGCAAGGTGAGGGGGAGGGGGGGGCAAGGTGAGGGGGAGGCGGGGGCAAGGTGAGGGGGACGCGGGGGCAAGGTGAGGGGGAGGCGGGGGCAAGGTGAGGGCCCCTTGCTCTTCCCGAGGTCTATGAGTGCCGCCTGGTGGGCGGGTCCTTTCGACCTGAACCACGACCTCAGCTTCTTCCTCCGCCACACCTCCAATCCACCCCCCTCCCTCACCCTCCCTGTCTCGCCACCACCTACATGCAGACGTGGTGCCGCGAGGGCTATCAGTGCCGTGCGCTCAACTCATTCTGCGACCTCAACTACGACTGCACGGACGGCAGCGATGAGGAGCCCGAACGGTGCTACCACATCTACAGAAGCAAGGACCTGTGCAAGCCCAAGGGGCTGGTGAGTTATCATTGCCGCAAGGGCCTGTGCCGTGCCATGTGATCCTGGACTTGGAGAATAGATCTACTCCTGAGCAAGCCCAAGGACCTGAGCAAGCCCAAGGACCTGAGCAAGCCCAAGGGGCTGGTGAGTTCTCGTTGCCGCAAGGGCTGGTGCCGTGTGATCCCTGGAGCTGGAGAGTAGATCCACTCCTGAGTGAATTGACTCCAGAGTAGATCCACTCCTGAGTGGATCTGCTCTTGACGCCTGAGCGCCGGGCGATCCCTGTTGCTGAGCTTTGACAGCCAGGGACTGCACCTGGACAGCAACCTGCATTGCCTCATGCGTTGGTTCCAATTGTCTCCTCCTTCCTCCCTCCCTCCTGCCCCCCCGACCTTCTCGCTGCTCTGTCCTCCCTCCTGCCCCGCAACCTCCCTGCATGTGGCGATGCCCCAGCGACCCCGGGACTCCTCCATCCGCCCTTCCTTGGCGTGCGGCAGCTTCTCGCCGTGCCTTGTGATTCCACTGCAAGCCAAACTCACCTCCTCCCATCACCTCCGCTCCCCACCTCCCTCCCGCAACCTCCCTGCAGGTGCAATGTCCCAACGACCCTGGGTACTGCATCGGCCCTCAGGAGGTGTGCGACAGCATCCCGCAGTGCTCCGATGGGTGGGACGAGCTCAACTGCTTCAACCACACGTGCCAGCCCGGCCAGATCCACTGCCCTCTCACCAGCTACTGTGCCCAGGGGCGCCTCTGTGACGGCAAGCCGGATTGCTGGGGAGAGATGGGTGTGGAGGACGAGAATCAAGAGTTCTGTAAAGGGTATGAGTGTCCGGAGGGGTGGAGGAAGTGTGCGGATGGGTTGCAGTGTGCGGAAGCCAGTCGGTGGTGCGATGGCGCTGTGAATTGTTTGGATGGGAGCGATGAAGGGGCGGTTTGTGTTGTGCCTCCTCCTCCTCCGCCTGCTACTGGAGGATATGGGACCAGCTCGGGTGGTTCTTCAGGTGGTTCATCAGGTGCTTCCAACAGCAGCAGCGTCCCGGTGGTTCTGAGCAAGGAGGAGATTGCGAAGCTGAAGAAGCTGGCTCAGGAGAAAAAGGCGGCAGCCGTGGCTGCCAAGAAGCAGAAGATGGAAGCCAAGCGGGCGGCAGAAGAGGAGAAGACGAAGCAGCGGGCGGCAAAGAACGCGGCGATTGAGGCGAAGATCCGAGCGAAGGAGGAGAAAGCGGCTGCTGTTGCTGCGAAGAAGGCGGCTGTTGAAGCCAAGAAGAAGCAGCAGGCTGACAAGGAAGCTGCGATTGCTGAGAAGAAGCGGAAGCAGGCTGAGAAGGCTGCTGCAATCGAGGCTGAGAAGAAAAAGGAAGCTGAAAAGAAGGCGGCTATTGAGGCTAAGAAGAAACAGCAGGCAGAGAAGGAGGCTGCTATTGCTGAGAAGAAGAGGAAGCAGGCTGAGAAGGCCGCTGCTATTGAGGCGAAGAAGAAGAAACAGGCTGAAAAGGCAGCAGCGGTAGCAGCCAAGAACAAGGCTACCACCAAGTAACCATTCAAGATACTGTAGTGCGTGCTGTGTTGTAAATTTGTGGGCTGGTCTTCTTTATTATTGCTTCTTGCATTGCTTGCATTTTTACAAGTTGCTTGTTCGTGTACGTGAATAAAAGCAGATGGTTTTTCATATCAACTGTATAGTAAAGATGCTAGTGGGAGTTAACATGCATATTGGCAAACGCCCGTTTATTGTTTCCAATACTACCTCTCACCCTGTATGTGCCCTGGTATGACAAAGCACATAGGTACCGTACCGGTATATCAGCAACATGCAGATTCTCTTGTAGTGCTTTTTATTGTACCTTGGAACCAGGCATCAAGAAAATATTCGATGTAAGAGTATTTTTTAGGCAAATAAGGAAACATTTCATAGGATGAGAATGTATGTAATAATCGGCCCAACCTTTACCATTTGATGTGTTTGTATGTGTCGTGATCATTTTCATTATCCGCAACACCAGCATGCTTACCCTAATCACACTATGGTAGTATCGCAGATAATCAGCTGGAGGTGAAACGCCATGCAGAAACAACAGCGACGCGGAATCCCCCCCCCACAAAAGAATGAGCTGCAGCGCGCAGAAACGCCCTCCCCGTTCTCCTGAAGTGAGCATGAAGAGTGCTGTATCCAACACCCAGATAGACAGACATTTGTATTGCAATTTAAGCCGCGGTAACGCACATGACCGATTAGAAGGGAACTGCGCCGCGCGGAAGCAGGAAAAACTACCAACAAATTCTCTTTTGCGCCGACATCATCCATGACATCCCATCCTAACCGAGGCGCTAACTACGGCTAAGATTGGCACCTAAAGACTGATCTGAAAGCACAGTCCCAGCCTTCCCCGTGCGCCACGCCGCTACGCGCGCTTTGATCGACCTACCCCATCGACTTCTTTTTACGGCGAATAGCTCCCATTAGCGTCACCCACCTGATTCGGTACTACTACCTACCCATGCCTCACATGTCCATAGTAGAATCTACTGCAAATAGCGAACCAGCTGGCTGTAGCGAAGAAGTGATCGTTTTCGGCTTCTTAGACTTGATTTACGACCTTACTAGTCGGCTGAACACCCCCTCATATTGTTGGAGGTGACAACACATATTAGCTCGAAATGCGTCGTCGAGCGGTTCAGCCACGGGCATCTTTCTTTCTTCATCATTCTTGAAGGTTCCGAACATTCGCACTACAGTAAGCCCTAATTAAGCACAGTAATACAGCGTTGAGGCGTCATGGCCGCCGCGCGAACCGCAAGACGAACCGCGCCGACGAGGTGCCGCATCGCCAATACCCCAACGGTCCCCTTACTCCTCCTCCTCTCCCTCGTCGTTTCACAGGCGGGTGGCGTCCCGTCAACCGCGGCATCACCAAACACCAACCGCGGTCCCGGTCTCACGACTCACACAGAAACTGTTTCCGCGACGGCGCACACACAATCGTCTACACGTTCTAAGAGTAGCCTCGTTATACGGCTGATCAGTCACAGAACACCACGCAGAGATATGGGCGGAGTTTTTATAGGCGGATTATCAGGGCGGCATGATGATGGACGTGAATCAGCTATGGAGGTCGTAAAAAGTTATATTTTTGTCAATAGTACTTCAGTGCAAACGATTGCACGTCCGAGTCGAGGTCGCGAGTTGCTGCAGTGCGCGGGGGGGAGAACTATGTGTCCAGGCGGGGCGGGGTGCGTGGATCGCGCGTTTCTCTGCGACGGAATCGCCGACTGCGGCGACCAGAGCGACGAGGATGCGACGTTCTGCGACGCGTTCGACTGCAGCAGCGTGGGGAAGGTGAGAGGCGTACGGCTGGGGTCGTTGCTTGGGGCATCCTGGGCGTTGCAGCGCGGTGGAGTGCGGTGCAGAATGGGGTCGGTGCGGCGTGGGTGACATTGACATTCCGGTCCCTTCCTCCCCATCCGCCTCATCATCTCCCCCTGTTCTCATTGCGCCTCCCTGTTCTCATTGCGCCTCCCTGTTCTCATTGCGCCTCCCTGTTTTCATTGCGCCTCTCTGTTCTCATTGCGCCTCCCTGTTCTCATTGCGCCTCCCTGTTCTCATTGCGCCTCCCTGTTCTCATTGCGCCTCCCTGTTCTCATTGCGCCTCCCTGTTCTCATTGCGCCTCCCTGTTCTCATTGTGCCTCCCTGTTCTCATTGCGCCTCCCTGTTCTCATTGCGCCTCCCTGTTCTCATTGCGCCTCCCTGTTCTCATTGTGCCTCCCTGTTCTCATTGCGCCTCCCTGTTCTCATTGCGCCTCCCTGTTCTCATTGCGCCTCCCTGTTCTCATTGCGCCTCCCTGTTCTCATTGCGCCTCCCTGTTCTCATTGCGCCTCCCTGTTCTCATTGCGCCTCCCTGTTCTCATTGCGCCTCCCTGTTCTCATTGTGCCTCCCTGTTCTCATTGCGCCTCCCTGTTCTCATTGTGCCTCCCTGTTCTCATTGTGCCTCCCTGTTCTCATTGTGCCTCCCTGTTCTCATTGTGCCTCCATGCTCTTCATTGCGCCGGCCAACCGTGTCCCGGGGGCTACAAAAAGCCTCCCTGTATAAGATCGAGGTGACTTTTGAGTCAAGTCAAAAGCCTTCCACCCCGTCCTCCTCCTCATCCCCCCCTGTTCTCATTGATCCTCCCTGTTCTCATTGAGCCTCCCTGTTCTCATTGATCCTCCCTGTTCTCATTGATCCTCCCTGTTCTCATTGATCCTCCCTGTTCTCTGCTTCATTGCGCCGCCAACCATGTCCCGGGGGCTACAAAAAGCCTCCCTGTATAAAATCCGCGTGAGAATAATCGAGTTTTTCCACGACCCAAAACTCGTCCTCCTCATCATCTCCCCTTGTCCACGTTCGACTCATCGCTGTTCTCTGCTTCACTGCGCCAACGGTGTCCCGGAGGCTGTCTTTTGAGTGGACTAAAAGTCCTCCTCATCATCTCCCCCTGTCCACGTTCGGCTCATCTCCGTTCTCTGCTTCACTGCGCCAACGGTGTCCCGGAGGCTGTCTTTTGAGTGGACTAAAAGTCCTCCTCATCATCTCCCCCTGTCCACGTTCGGCTCATCTCCGTTCTCTGCTTCACTGCGCCAACGGTGTCCCGGAGGCTGTCTTTTGAGTGGACTAAAAGTCCTCCTCATCATCTCCCCCTGTCCACGTTCGGCTCATCTCCATTCTCTGCTTCACTGCGCCAACGGTGTCCCGGAGGCTGTCTTTTGAGTGGACTAAAAGTCCTCCTCATCATCTCCCCCTGTCCACGTTCGGCTCATCTCCGTTCTCTGCTTCACTGCGCCAACGGTGTCCCGGAGGCTGTCTTTTGAGTGGACTAAAAGTCCTCCTCATCATCTCCCCCTGTCCACGTTCGGCTCATCTCCGTTCTCTGCTTCACTGCGCCAACGGTGTCCCGGAGGCTGTCAGTGCATGAGGGGAAGGGGGGGGGGGGGGGGGGGGAGGGGGAGTGGTGGCAACTGCGACTTCGGCAGGGACTGTGGCGATGAGAGTGGAGTGAGCGCGTAACGTGAGCGCGTGAGTGCACATGAGAGTCCGTGCATCATCGCCCGTTCTCCCCACATGTCATGTCACTACTCCAAGCAGGATAGATGTTCGGGAGGCCGGCAGGGCATGAGGGGGAGGGGCCACTGCGTGTTTAACTGATGCCTGGGAGAGGTCATGAGGGTCACACTGTCATGCGAATCGTAAAGAAACTGATTTGGACGAGAGGTCATGAGAGTCACACCGTCTTACATTCCCTCTGTGTCTCATGGTCCCCTGCAGCACAGGTGTCCGGGACGCGGGCAGTGCATGAGACGGGGAGGGTACTGTGACTTCAATCAGGATTGCAGCGATGGCAGCGACGAGGGCGAGGAGGAGTGCAGCGAGCTGTACAAGCAGGGGTACTGCCAGAGACAAGGAATGGTGAGTGTGGCATGTGGCATGGTATGAGTGCACAACACGTGGTAAGAAAGCTGCTTTGAGACGTCTCATCATAACTCTTGTTCTTTCTTCCCCCCCTTTTCCGTCCCTTTCGGCCGTCCCTTCCCGGATAGAGTGCCCTCTTGACGCCACCTACTGCATTTTTAAACGGACCTGTGCGACGGGGAAGAGCACTCCCTGGGAGGCTGGGATGAGGCCCAACAAGCCCTCCAACTTACGGTACTCCTCTGGCTGCCCCTGTTCCTTCCTCCCTCCCTTTCGCCCTTCCCTTTCTAGATAGAATGCCCCTCCGATCCCACATATTGCATATTCGAGACCGACCTGTGTGACGGCGAGGAGCACTGCCTGGGAGGCTGGGACGAGGCAAACTGCTTGCCCCACCCGTGCCCCCCCGGTTGGCTCAAATGCCCCAAGACTGGTTACTGCACGCCTGCTGGTAACCTGTGTGATGGGGTTACGGACTGCTTCGCCACTCCCGAGCCTGAGGACGAGGACCCGGACCTGTGCCGAGCCTATGCGTGCCCGGAGGGTTGGAGGAAGTGTGCAGATGGGGAGCAGTGCGTGCAGCAGGGGCGGTGGTGCGACGGGCTGGTGGACTGCGCTGGTGAGTGCTGGGTTGCTGGGTTGCAGGGTTGCTGGGTTGCTGGGTTGCTGGGTTATTGGGTTGTAGGGTTGCTTTGATGAAAACCCGGGTCAAGGCTGGTGTGCAATGTCTGCATTATGGCGGTGGTGCGATGGGTAGTTTGTCTGTGGTGGAGTGTGGCATGGGTCAGTGGGTTCCTGGAATACTTTTGAGAATTCTCAAAAGCGACTGAAAAGTGGGATACTTCAAAAAAATACTTCAACGCGACTCAAGTGTAGCCATTTTGGAGAATTCTCAATAGCGATGGGTGGTTTGACTGTGGTAGAGTGTGCCATGGGTCAGTGGGTTTCTGGGATACTGGGCTGTGGTTTCCAATGTGAATGCTTCTGTAAAGGTGGTGGTGGTGTGGTTAGTACGAACGACTCTTGTTTCGAGCGTGCCTGTAATTAGACGTAAACACATCAGACGACCACTTACACAATGATTCTTGTGCTCATTCTCGCGTGATGAATTGGCCAACCAGGTCCTTCCTCCCTCCCTCGTTTCCAGCCAACTTCCCCATGCATGCCCCATCACACTGCCCTCCCTGCCACGCAGATGGGAGTGACGAAGGGGCTGTGTGTTCGGTTCCTGATACCAAATCTGCCGCCAAAGCGAACAAAGGCACGGGATCGTCAAGGAGAAGCAGCAACGTCGGTGGAAGCAGCAGCAGCAGCAACACTGGAACTGCAGTTGTAACAATTGCTTCAACAAGTTTCATGGAGGCCAGTACAGAAAAGTTAACTGCCAAGGCTCAGCTAGTTGCAGAGGCGAAAGCAGAGCGGGCTTTGAAGAAAGCTGCTAAGGAAGCAAGGAGGAGGAAGAAGGAAGAGGTTGCAGCGGCCAAGGCAGCCAAGAGGCTTCGTAAGGCCAGAAAAGAAGCTGCTATTGAAGAAAGGGAGGAGAGACTGGCAGCAATGAAGGCTAGGTTGGAGGGTAAGGCCAGGAGACAAGCTGCCAAAGATGCAAGAAGGCGAAGAAAGCTGCTAAGATAGCAGCGATTGAGAGGAGGAAAGCAAAGAAAGAAGCTACGGAAGCTAGATTGATAAATAGAGAAAGGTCGACAAGGAGAGGGTTGAGATAAAACGGGGACATTTGAATGCATTGTCCTGGTCATATCGTTCACATCATGGCTCCAAAATAGTACATGAAGTAATAAGAAATGTTGGGAGGCTTTATGTATTGCTGTACTCTCAACTTCGCTAAAAGCGTCTGACACATGCTAGGCGTGTCAGTCGCAAATCGTGGTGCGCCTTTCAGCGTGTCAGATACTTCGCCGCAGATATTGTACTCAATCGGACGGATCAGCACCGCCGCTCTGCTGCAAGGCGCGGGACTTTCAAGAGGCGGCGCTTCGAGCTTACCGCGGGAGGCAACTCCGCACCTTTCCCCTGCTTCTCCTTTCCAAACCCACTGTCATGGGAGAGAGGCGGGTATCACCATTCACTACCAAACAGGAACAAGCTGTACCGTATCTTAACCTCTAGCACCGTGTTGTAAAGGTTATTGGGAGATCCTACGCTGCCAAAGCGGAGGGTCTAGGTATCTGTGCCACAAATTCTAGGTGAGCGGATCGGCTTTTGAAGTATTGGGCTTTGCAGGCAGTGGTTTATATCGAGCGAACTGGTGATGTTATGGTTGTTATTCAGCAATGTTGATTCGCGTTCAATGCGAGAGCCTAGAGTTTTACTCCTGATCATTCTCGCCCACTAGCAAATATCGCGGGACGTAGGAACTCGTAGCTTGTTTCGGTAGCCTCGTTGGTGACATTCTCGAGTGTGTCCTTCGTCCATCTGCACCCGACTTGAAGTTAGATTATCCCTAGTGCTGTTGCTACATACACTCGTCATGCTCTCGCAAATCTCCCCAAACGCGCAGCCTCCTAGTCGAAACTCAGCAGGGACTAGGACGTCTCCTTCGATAAACAGTCCGTCGAAATCGTATTTTTACGAAGCAGAGGATCCTGCTGTAACTCGTAACACTGGTTCGCGAAGTGGACCGCAGCAGCAGCAGATCCGTGGTTACCAGTCCAACGGCGATCCCGAGTATTATAGTAATACTACTAACTCCGCCGGTCGACGCGGCGCGGGGTTTAACGACAGAACTCAACGGTCACCTCGTTCCGGCAACGCCATGGAGATTAACGACAGAAGTCAGAGATCGCCTCGCACGGGGAACGGGACGATGTTTCATGACAGAGCAAATGCGGCAATCAAGGCAGCCGAGGAGACAGAGGAGGCGAGGAAATGGCGCGCAGTGCTTCGAGTGATGGCCGCTGATTATAAGAAGCTCGGTCGATGCCATGGATTGTGAGTGGGCCCGGTTGTCTGCTCGCCTTGCATCATGCATGATGCTGATTCTGTAGCCAATGGCATTTTGGAACCTTTTGTAAACGATTCGGAAACGCCAGGACATCGGTAGTACCATGGTTGCACCTGGTGAGATTGTTGCAGGTTGCTCTGGCTACGAATGGCGTCGAGAGCCTCTTGAGTCGACTGAAAAGTCACCTCTAGGCGGTACAGTGCTCGCACCTACCGAGATTGTTGTAGATTGCATTCGGCTACAAATGGCACCGAGAGCCTTCAATCCGGTGGATGGTGATAAACGCGGGATTTCACTGGATCCCTCGTCGAGTGTGTCGCTGAGTGCCGCAATCCGATTTTTGTGCAACGGCGCATTCCCCTCTAATGCGATAATGTGAGTCGTTTTCCGCTGTGGTGCGATGCAGGCTTCAGCAGGACTACGAGCGGCGACGCGGGGAGATGGAGCAGCTGCAGCAACAGCTCAAGGAGGTCGCTGCGCACAACGAGGTGAGTGCTTATCGCGGAACGAAGTGAGTCCTTATCGCACAACGGCGTGAGCGCTGATCGCACAACGATGTGAGTGCTTATCGGACAAGGCGAGTGCTTGTCTCACAATAAGCTGAGTGCTTTCCGCTCACCCGCCCTCTCTCCGGTACTTCTGCCCTTGCTCTTTCCCCTTCTCCGCCAGTCCCTCCGCAGGGAGATCTCCTCCAATGACGCGCGGGCGCGCGAGACGGAGGCGCAGCTACGCGCGCAGATGCAGGCGGAACGGTCAGAGTTGGAACGAGGCGCCGCCGTCGCTTCCGCGCGCGCGGCTTCCGACCTTCGCGCGGCTCTCTCCGCGCGAGACGAGGCGTTTTCTCGCGAGCGCGCGGGGCTCGCGCAGCAGCTGGCGGACCTGCGGCGGGAGCTTCAGGCGGAACGGGAGAAAGAGCACCCGTGCTTCACATGCGCGGAGCGCGCCTGGAGGGACGAGGAGGAGGCGGAGGAAGCGGAGAGGCGGAGGCGCAGCGAGGCGGAAGTTGCGCGCTGGCAGCAGGCGGCGGGGCTTGCAGCGGCGGGACTCGTTATAGAAAGCGCCGCTAAGGAGTTTCTTTTAGACCGAGTAGACGATCTGGAGCGATCCGAAGTCGAGATGGAGCAAGAGCGGCTCGAGAGCGAGAGGGCGGAGCGGGAGGAAGGTAGGCGGGAAGGGGAAGCGCGCGCTCGTGCGGAAGCGGAGAGCCAGCGGCAGCGGATCTTGGCGCAATGGGCGGAGGAGCGGGATGCGTGGGAGCGGCGCACGGCGGAAAAAGACCAGGAAGTTGCGCGACTGGTGGCGGAGAAGGCGGAGGTAGAGATTAAGTTGCGGGGCGCGGAGGCGGAGGTAGAGAGACTTAAAGCGGAGGCGGCGGCGCAGCAGCGCGTGGTGGAGAACCTCACGCGCGACCGCCACATGCTCGCGCGCAAGTCGGAGGATCTTTCCGCGCGCGCGGCGGCGGCGCAGAGACGCGCTGATTTGGCGGAGGAGGCGGCGGAGGTAGCGGAGGCGCAGGCGGAGGACGAGCGCGACCTGGCGGCGTCGCTGCAGCGCGAGTTGCAGATGCTGAAGGCGAAGTTCCTGCACCAGGAGGCGGAGAAAGAGAAACTGTGAGTAGCGGCTGTGAAATGTTTGGACAGGTTAGTGGGGGAAGGGATAGCTGCAGATGCTGAAGGTCAAGTTCCTGCACCAGGAGGCGGCCATGTGAGTGGCGTTGACGGGAGCGTGGGGTGTGCGTATGAGACAATATGATTCTGAAGGCGAAGTTCCTGCACCCAGAGGCGGAGAAGGAGAAAGTGTGAGTTATACGGGGGGAGTGGGGAGCGGGGGGGGGGGGAGAGAAGGAGGGTGTGCGGATAAGATGGTTGGGGAGTTGCAGATGCTGAAGGCGAAGTTCCTCCACCAGGAGGCGGAGAAGGAGAAGCTGTGAGTGGAGGGAAAGCTGTGAGCATGGGTCGATGGGTGGGATGTGTGGATAAGATGGTTTGGAGTGAGCATGGTGCTGAAAGCGAAGTTCCTCCACCAGGAGGCGCAGAAGGAGAAGCTGTGAGTGGAGGGAAAGCTGTGAGCATGGGTCGAGGGGTGGGATGTGTGGATAAGATGGTTTGGAGTGAGCATGGTGCTGAAAGCGAAGTTCCTCCACCATGAGGCGGAGAAGGATAAAATGTGATTACCCGTTGAGAAGTATGGAAAGGGATGCAGCTATGTTGGGAGCGGTTGGGCGGGGGAGAGGATGGGCGGCGAAGAGAAGGCGGGGTTCTTGCATCAAGAAGCGTGCAAGGGTGAAACCGCGAGATGGGAGGAGGGGGGGAGGGAGGTTGAGAAGGATGAGTGACCAGCTGAGTGTGGTGGAGGAGCAGGATGAGCTGAGCTGCGCCTTCCCTTAGCTTCCCGCATCCTCTTGGTCCTGCTTTTTATTCTGAGCTTTCTGTTATTATCTTTCCGTTTCGCTGTGGCTGCAGGGAGATGGACGTGGCAGAGGCGCGCGACCAGCTGAGTGTGATGGAAGAGCAGGAAGCCAATAATTACCCTCCCTTTTTTCCCCGCAGCCCTTCTCACCCTGTCGTTTCATACCCTTCTCTCCGCAACTCCTCCCCTCTCTGGCTGGATTGCTGCAGGGAGATGGACGTGGCAGAGGCACGAGACCAGCTGAGTGTGGTGGAGGAGCAGGATGCGATAGTGAGGAAGAACCTGCGGAAGGCAGAGGAGGAGGTGAGAGGTTCTTTGATGGCAGTGAGACCTGTACGTTTGCTTTCAATACACTGTTTTTGCTTCTGTTTTTTTTTTTCCTGATTAACACCGCGTAGAAGCTTCTCTGATTGCATAATGCGTTTGTTGTTTATCCATTGGTACAGGTTTTTTTCTTTCTTTCTTTACTTTGTGTAAGCCACTGGTGCAAGGTGGGAGGAAGAGCAGGTGAAGGCCACGCGGGGGAGGTGGGATTCCTGTGGCGTATCTCCTTCCCCACAACAGCTGGATGTGTTGGTGGACGAGTGTGGGGGGATGCAACGGTTACACATGTACCCACTCCTCTTTCCCGCACCCCTACCTTCCCCACAACAGCTTGATGTGCTGGTGGACGAGTGTGCGGAGATGAGGCGCATACTGCGGCTGACAGTGCAGGCGTTTGAATACCATAAGGACTCCATCCTGCACCTCCCGGGGGTGAGTGGTCACACTCTGTATAATCACAAGCAGTACTGTCACGCTCGGTATAATCACAAGCAGTATTGTCACACTCGGTATAATCACAAGCAGTACTGTCACACTTGGTATAATCACAAGCAGTACAGTCACATTCAGTATGGTCACATCAAAGCCATCATCTCGCCTGCTGCGGCTGACCAACAGCGCAGGCGTTTGACTGCCATAAGGACTCCATTCGTATACAGTGAGTTTTTGAGACGTCTCAAAAACTCACTGTATACGCGCTCGACTACCATAAGGGCTCCATTCAGCACCTGCCAGGGGTGGGTGCTGGCTGCCACCTTCAGTAATGTCAAATTCGGTTTAATCACATTCAGTACTGTCACACTCGGTACGATCACATTAGAGTCATCATCTCGCCTGCTGTGGCTGGCAGTGCAAGCGTTGGACTACCACAAGGACTCCATCCTTCACCTGCTGGGAGTAAGTGGTGCTGCCTTCAGTAATCGATAAGGATCCATGGTGATGAGGCGATGAGCACCATAAAGTGGTAATCCATGACATTTAATTGTGCTCAGGTATCCTTAGCACTGCACGCATCCTTATCGCCTCATTGGCAGCACACGCCTAGTTGCAGAGTGTGATGGCTCATGCGCGCTCTCTCCCTGCTCCCCACACACCATCCGTCAGATGAAGAATCTGTCAGCCGAGCTTGTGACAGCGGCGGCAGAGTTTGAGGATGAGGAGCGGACTGATGGAGATGACAGCGTGGCAGGAGGCAGTTGAGCGGGATGAAGGTGGCAGATACAACTGACCATGCTTCCAATAGCGAATTATTTGAAAGATTATTGCTTTCTAGACGGATGAATGCGTTACGAGATTTAGGCGCATTGTAGTTGTGTTACACTGATTCCTGTGGCATGTGCGAGAAAGTTGTAAAGACTTGACGTTAACTGAATTAGGCGAAAGAGCAAGGGGTTACCGTAGTTAGACCTAGTGGACTGGGCTGGGTCGAACCTTAAGTGCCAAAAGTGTTATTCACGATGATTGCTCTTCGCCTAAGGCGGCATCTTATACCGGGTCTTTCGATCGCATCTCCTTCCTTCCCTCAACTCAAACTCCCGACCCTGGCTGCCTCGTTTCAGCAGGGGCGATTGACGGGTGATTGACGGGATTGACGATGGTGGGTACATTCATGGTGGTGGTGATGGACACTCCTAGTTTAGGGCGAATTTTGTTTCATTGCGATGCGGTCTTCTTGCCTGCAGTGAGAACAACGTTCCGTATAACAGTAGCTGGTAGTTTCAGGGCCGTCAAGCTCTTATGTTAGCTGGACGATCGATTATGTGCATGGCTCCACGTGTTTGTTGTTTGGCTTTCGCTCCAAACCGGAAACTTTCGCCGGGATAAGCGACAAGGGTTTCGTAACCCGGACCGCACTGCCGCTGGTGTCAGCATTACGCTCCAGGAACTCAATCGCTAACAAACCGAATGCGTGCAAGAGATTCTCCATGCTGGTGAAACCATGCATGCATGCGAACTGTTTCCCGTCGCACCCGAACGCGGGTTTCCTGATGTCATTCCTCTAACCTCGACAGTCGGTGTCGGTTTTGATTAAGCCCCTCATCGCAATCACGCGCTCTTCAACGTCTGCTAGTCAAATGGATTTAAATTTTGCGATTAAGACTACCCCAACACAGCAGTATGATCCTGTCGAGTATTTCACGTGGATGTGGGCCAATCAGCTCTCTGCTGTCGCCACTTCCAGACAGAGCGAGATTCAACTGCAGGACAATAAGAATAGGTGTTGCTTGTTCTTCTACGACCAGAGGGAAGTGTTTTGAACGAGGACGAGAAAACCGAGCACCCTGCTCCATGCGTGCTCACAAAACTGGTTGTGAAGGTATATTCGCGCTAAAATCTGATCCCCCTGCAGACCATGGCGCTCTTGTTGAAATCTTCTGGGACTACGAGAATCTGCCGGTCCCACATGGCGCGTCTCCCTCACACCTTGTTGGCCAACTTAAGATCTTCGCAGCTACTCTTGGACACCTGTCGCGGTTTAGAGCGCATGGGAGGTTGGCAGCCTTCAGGAAAAAGAGCGAAATCTGGAGCAGCGGTATCGAGATCGTGGTGGTCCCACCTGGAATCGATGTAGCAGACGATTCCATGCTCGAGGGTCTGCGTGGTACCTTCTTCCCTTCCGCAATACAGAAGAAAGTAAAGGGAAGCTATACCTTGGTTCAGTAAGTGTAGTGTATGCTGGAAATCTTCTTTCTTTTGGGCCACACAACAAGGCCTTCCCATGATAGAACAGTCATTCACACCATGTGTCTCGCCATAGTGTGTCTGAAAAAGAAAGGGAATGGAGAAAGAAAGGGAGAAGGAAAATGAAACTCCCAAAAAGAACCCAAATGCAACACACATAAAACCCCCCCTCAAGTTACCCAATCAAAACGCCCAGTCAAGACACCCCATCAAGACATCCCATCCCACGCCCCACCCCCCCCCCCCCCTCAATCACATCAACGTATCGACCATGTACGGGGCCTCCACCCAGAGAGCCCCGCCTTCCACATCGACATCGTCCCTCTCCCGATCCGCCAAATCTACGTTGATCCCCCCCATGGAAGACGCCGCTCGAAGCAGGATGACACGGGCTTGCGCACGTTGTAACGCCACCCCGATGAGCGCCTTCAGTGACCCTAAAAGATAAGACGAAAACACAGAGTCGTCCTCTCCACAAGCCCCCCGCGATACAGCTTGTGAAACAGTGAGAAGAGGAATGAATTGACTAAGTCAAGAATGAGTACAAATAGGAAACCTAATTGTGTTGTACCCCTTATGGGATACCCCACTGTAGCCTACACAAACAGGTAAGCTATATGTTCTGACACACCCCCATAGGCAAAGTGGGGGAGAACAAGAGGTCACAAGACCAGTCAAGCAAAGCAAAGCAAGCTCGGGGTGGATCACAAAGTCACCACACAGTCCGAGCACAAGAGCAAGGCCAAAGGCCAGTTCACATGCAAGAGTACAGACATATATATAAAGCAAGACAAGCAAGAGCAGGTATATATATGTCACAGTACAAGTAAAGTCAAGAAGAGAGCAAGTGAGGCAAGACAGGCACAAGACCCAGCTGGGTACAAAAGCGCTGATGGTCACAAGGCGCCAGTGCCTTGGTGAACACATCAGCAGTGTTGGCCTCAGAGGCCACGTACGCAAGTCGCAACTGACCACGCTGCTGCAGCTCACGAGCAAGGAAGTAGCGGAGAGCAATGTACTTCGTTCTGTGCTCCAAGCGCTGCTCTCGACACAAGGCCAGCATGGCCTTGTTGTCTACGTACAGCACTGGAGGAGAACGAGGCGGCTCTCCAAGGTCAGTCAGCAGGTAGGTGAGCCAGCGAAGCTCCTGTGCAGCCATGGCCCCGGCGTGGATCTCAGCCTCACAACTGGAGCCGAGAACCGAAGACGAGCGAGTAGACCGCCACGAGACAGAGCCGGAACCAAGGCTGAAGGTGTAACCCTGTGACGACCGCTGCGTAGCCTGGTCGTCAGCCCAAGAAGCGTCCGCGTGGCCTGTAAGGACCACTGGACTGCGCCCTCCAAGCACTAGCCCCATGCCTGACGTACTGCACAGGTAGCGCAATACCCTCTTCGCTGCAGCCATGTGCTCTGGTCGGTGTCTCCCAGGAGCAACATAGCGTGCAAGAATGCTCAGAGGGTATGCAAGGTCAGGTCGTGTGCAGGTCATCAGGTACATGAGGCAGCCAACAAACTCTGCATACGGACCACTCGACTCTACGGACTCATCCGAAGGCAGAGCTGAGAGTGAGTGGCGAGTAGGCAGAGGAGTGGCCTGAGGCGAGGAGTACGTGAAGCCGAAGCGCTGAAGGACCTGCTGCACCATGTGTGACTGAGTCAAGGTGATGGTGCGGCGTGCTCTGTCCCGAGTGATCTGCAAGCCAAGGTAGCTGCGCAGTTCACCCAGGTCTGTGCACGTGTGTCTCTTCAGCAGCTCGGACTTCACGTAGGCGAGTCCAGCAGTGTCCGCTGTGGCAAAGACCAAGTCGTCGACGTACACGAGGATGTAGAACGGCGGCAGGGAAGCGTCGGTGCGAAGAAACAGCGACGGGTCAGCAGTAGAAGGATCAAACCCAAGAGCCGCAAGCGTAGTCCTCAGTGTGTCGTGCCACTCACGCGGTGCCTGGCGGAGACCGTAGACTGGCCGTCGGAGGCTCCACTGGGTGCCAGGAGGGAAAGTCCCAGTGAAGCCAGGCGGACGGCGCAGCCAGATCTCCTCGTGCAGGCTACCCTGCAGGAACGCAGTGCTGAAGTCGAGAGAGTGAAGCTCGTAGTCGCGCTGAGCGGCTATGTGCAGCAGCACCCGAAGAGTGGTCATCTTCGGGGTGGGAGAGAAGGTCTGAAAGTAGTCAACTCCCTGCCGCTGACTGAAGCCACGAGCAACGTACCGTGCCTTGAAGACAGGTGGAGAGCCCGGCGGTCGCTTCACCCTGAAGATCCACATGCCACTGACGATGTTCGCCCCAGGAGGGGGAACTGCGTCAACGTAGGTGCCTGTGGACTTCCAGGAAGCCATCTCTGCATCCATAGCTGCCTGCCACTGAGAGGAGTAGGGACCCTCTACGGCCTCCGCGTAAGAACGCGGAGTCGGGATGTCTAGTGCATCCGGGTCTCCCTCAGGGGCAAGCAGTACAGTCGCGAGATGAGGTGAAGCAGCCACTAGACACTGTAACTCCTCCTGCCTGTCCTCTAGGACGTCCGTGCCAAGAGCACACTCACCCCCGACGGACGGAGGACAGCCAGACACAGACTCAGCAACAAGACTAGCAGCGTAGTCGAGACGACAGCGAGCAGCAAAGTCAACGAGCTCAGCGACCAGAGCAGACGCAGCAGTGGACTCAAACGAGGGGTCAGTGACGACAGTAGCAAGCAGACGCGTGACAGTAGGACTGGCAGCGCGAAGAGAGTCCGACTCAGGGTCGGCAAGCGCAGGAAGAGAGGACTCAGGAGGAGAAGGCAAAGGGGCACGCAGAGGAGCAGTGGACGGACGCAGAGACATCCGGTGCGTGCCAGGGACAGGAGGAGGACGCTGACGCGAACTGCGACCACTAGCGCGAGCAGCACGAACAGGCGACGCGGGACGAGACGCAGGCTCACGACGCTCAGCAAGACCTCCAGTAGGACCAGTGTAAGGAGAGGGAGCAGGCAGCGGAGAGGAAGGCTCCAGTAGGGACTGCGACTGGACAGGCGGTGGACCCTCTAGTGGAGGAGAAAGACCAAGAACCTGCTGCAGGAGCGGAACGAAGTACGGCCGAGGCCGCGCGGCAGCTCCAGACTCAGCAGGGACAGCACCAGCACCCTCAGCGACAGCACCAGCGCCACCCACACCTCCAGCGGCAGGTCCAACAGCAGCAGGCTCAGTACCAACGCCCTCAGCAGCTCCAGCTCCAGGAGGACCAGTAGGTCCAGCAACTCCGGGACCGGCAGCACCCGCACCCTCGACGGTCGAAGAAGCTCCAGCTCCAGCTCCAGCAGCACCTCCAGACTCAGCAGCACGCCTCCAGCGGCGAGCGAACCACTCGCGCAGTTCCGGTGGAGAGAGGGGCTCCCGGTGAGACGCAGCAGCAGGAGAAACCCCAGGCTCAGCAACTCTAGGCGCAGCACCCCCAGGCTCAGCAGCTCCCAGCTCAGTACCCTCAGGCTCAGCAGCTCCCGACTCAGCACCCCCAGACTCAGCACCTCCAGGCACAGCACCCCCCGGCTCAGTACCCCCAGGCTCCGCACCCACCGCAGTAGCACCCCCAGGCCCAGCACCCCCAGCAGTAGCACCCCCAGGCCCCGCACCCTCAGGGTCAGCACCCCCAGAGTCAGCACCCCCAGGCTCAGCACCCGCAGCAGCACCAGAGTCACCAGTAACCTCGACCGGGTCAACGGCGTCTACCTGGGACACACCTGAGGGGGCAGGAACCTGAGGGGGGAGGGGGTCGACCGGGGGGGGAACCGGCACAAGGAAGTCCGGGGGAGGGGGGAGGGAAGGAGTGCGGTAGGGGAAGAGACGGTAGAAGGGGATTGACTCGTCGAACGTGACGTCCTGGGAGGACAGAACACGACGAGAGGAGGGGTGGTAAAACTGCCACCCTGGGGCGTCAGTGGGGAAGCCAAGGAAGACACAGGGAGCAGCACGGGGGGACAGCTTGTCCGCAGACAAGTCGCGGACAAACGCCCGAGATCCCCAGACACGGAACACAGACGCATCGCCAACCTTCCCTGTCCACAGCAAGACTGGGGACATCGCAGGCCGAGAGACCCGGGGGTGAAGGTTGAGCTGATGCGCCGCGTACCTCACAGCAAACGGCCACAGAAAATGGGGGGCAGCCGCATGCATCATGGACGTACGAGCGACATCCATGACCATGCCAATGCGGCGCTCAGCAATCCCATTTTGCTGTGGTGAGTCCGGAAGCGTGAAGGTCTGGCGGATCCCCCGTGCACGACAGTAGTCTCGCAGAAGGCTAGAAGAGAACTCTCCGCCTCTGTCAGAGTGCAGACGCAGAACTGGAAAGTCCGAGCCGAAGCTCTTCCTGAGCTGGAGACGAGCCCCGCGGATCCAGTCGATCAGCACCTCAGTGACCGCACCCTTGCTGCGCAAGGGGAGGACTGTGGTGTAACGCGAGTAGTCGTCAACCACCAACAGGAAGTAGCGCTCGTAACCCTGCCCACGGACGGGGGCTGGGCCCCACACATCCATGTGAAGCGTCTGCAGGGGAGCCTCTGTCGGGGGGAAGTGGGAGGAGTGAGGAGTAGCCCGGAGGCGACCCTCGACACAGGGGACACAGGAAGGTCCTGGCCCGGAGGGGAGAGGAGGGAGAGACTGGGGAAGACCAGAGACAAGGACACGGGAAGCCATGCTCCGAAGACGGGGCAAGGAGGGGTGGCCAAGACGGTGGTGCCACAGGAGAGTCTCGTGAGACAGGAGGCGACAAGAACAGGGGGCAGACTCAGGACCTGACCGGGAAGCAGCAGCAAACACCTGACCTGACGCAGCTACCCGACCAGACGCAGGGACAGGAGGAGACTCAACGGTCAGGGTGTAGAGACTCGACCCCGGCCGACGCGAAAAGGTGGCCAGGTGTCGGCCTGTGTCTGCGTCCGTGCAGTGGGTCACCCGTCGCCTCGCAGGAGTGAACTGGTGAACCCCCGCATCCTGTAGGTCCGCACCACTCACCAAGTTCGTAGAGAACGAGGGAAGGTACAGACCAGACAGGGTGCCCGAAGGGGCAGCCGGACACGGGAGGACAGTGGAGAAGTGAGACAGGACAGGACCCCCAGAGGGGTCAGCAAGGGAGACCGCAACCGGCCGGCCAAGAGGCGTAAGGGTAGTGCGGTCTCGAAAGAAGGAGCGAGAAGCCCCAGAGTCAAGTGTGAAAGTGAGGGAGGACGAGGGCGACGCAGTACCTGAGAGCGCAGTCTCACCAGCACCTGAGAGCGCAGACGCACTGGCACCTAGAGCAGCAGCCTCACAAGTACCTAGCGCAGCAGTACCAATGCCCGGGTCGGGCTGGAAACACCGGTAACCCTCATTCTCCTCACTATAAGTCACAGCATACATAGCAGAAAGGATAGCATCAAAATCAAGATCAAAGATCGCTACACTTGCCCTAAGGAGCTCATCCCAGCGAGGGATCTCACTAGCCCCGGGGAACTGCTGACGCCAAGCGTCCGTCAGGCGGCCAAAGCAGCGCTGGGTGGAGTGGGCACCCCCACACTGCTCACCCGCGCGGTCGCCGGAGCGAAGAACGTAGGCGCAGGGACCAGTACCCCCACCCCTCTGACGCGCAGCGTACCACTCACGAAGCTGCTGAGGCGGAGGGATGTCCCGCGAACGCTGCTGCTGCTGCCGCTGCGAGCGCTGGGCACCACCACCGCCGCTCCGCTGCTGGGTACCACCACGACTAGCTCCACCTCCTCCACCACTACCGCCTCCTCCGCCGGCGCCTCCACCGCCTCCACCTCCACCGCCTCCTCCCCTGCCGCTGCCTCCACCACCACCGCTGCCACCACCACCACCGTCTCCGCCGCTGCTGCCACCACCACCACCACCACCACCACTACTCCCGCCGCCACCCCCACTCCCTCCGCCGCCTCCGCCGCCACCGCCACCGCCCCCTCCAGCTCCGCCCGTGCCCTTGCCCCCCTTGCCCTTGCTAGAGCGACGTCTCCCACTAGGGGCGGACGCCGCGCCGACCGACTCAAGACCAAGCAGGTCGGCCGCAGCAGCAGAGGCAACAGAGGGCAGCAAGGGGGAAGGAGAGCACCCCTCAAAGATGGGGGTGCGAGGGTCACCACGAGAGGCACCTACAGCGACTATGTAGTAGAGAGTGATGTACATGGGGGGGGGGTTCTTAGCGCAGAACTCAGCAGGAAGGGCGGCGCGGTAGCGAGTGTCACTAGTGCGGAGGTGCGTAATGAGGTCAGCGACAGTGGGAAAGGCAGAGAGGTCAGGAAAGAGGTAGGGAAGCATGAGACGGCTCAGTGCAGCAGTGGCAGGGGAGGAGTAGCGCGCAACTACAGCGTCGTACAAGGTCTGAGCACTCTTGTACTGACTAAAGTGTGCACGCTCAGAGGTAGGGAGGTGGCGACGCACAGCAAGACGTGCAGCAGCATCGCGGGTGGCCCACTGAGAGCGGACAGTGGGATCAGCATCGGCAGCAGGAGCAGGAGAGGCGCCAGAGGTGAGGTCAAAGAGAGAAAGGCTGTCAGCTCTGTCGCACTGTAAGAAAAGCTGCAGGTCGTCCAGCCAGACCTCAAAATCAATGGCGCGACCCTCGGCGTCAAAGGCTAGGACACTAGGGGTGGCCATGATGACTACAGCGAAGTAGTGCAAGCAGTAGGGAAAGAGGGCGCAGTGACAGAGGGACTGTGCTCACCAGGCAGGGCAGGCCGTGCAGCTCGACAGACAAGCAGAACGGCGACCGGGCGGCTCGTGTGTACAGCGGCTCGGCTCCCGGGCGGCTCGGCGGCAGGGCGGCTCGGGTGCAGGGCGGCTCGGCTCCCGGGCGGCTCGGCTGCAGGGCGGCTCGGGTGCAGGGCGGCTCGGCTACCGGCGGCTCGGGTGCAGGGCGGCTCGGCTCCTGGGCGGCTCGGCGGCCCTGCTGCCCGACTGCTGCAGGTGAGGCGGCGGGGTCGCGTGAGAGAACCAGGGCGGGGCCGCGTTAGGGCCGGCGTAGGAGCCGGGGCAGGGCCGCGTTGGAGCCGGCTGCAGGGCCGCGTAGGGGCCGGCGCAGGGCCGCGTTGGAGTCGGTGGCCGAGCCGCGTAGGGGCCGGCGCAGGGCCGAGTAGAAGCCGGCGGCAGGGCCGCGTAAGGGGCCGGCGGACAGGGCCGTGTCGGAGCAGGGGCGGGGCCGCGATGGAGCCGGCGGCGAGGCCGCGTAAGGGCCGGCGCGGGGCCGAGTAGGAGCCGGCGGCGGGGCCGCGTAGGAGCTTGCGGCGGGGCCGCGTAAGGGGCTGGGGACGGGGCCGCGTAGAAGCCGGGGCAGGGCCGCGATGGAGCCGGCGGCGAGGCCGCGTAAGGGCCGGCGCGGGGCCGAGTAGGAGCCGGGGACGGGGCCGCGTAGGAGCCGGGACGGGGCCTCGTAGAAGCCAGCTGCGGGGCCGCGTGAGAGCCGGTGGCGTGGCCGCGTAAGGGCCGCGTAAGGGGCCGGCGCGGGGTCGCGTAAGGGCCGCGTAGGAGCCGGCGCGGGGCCGCGTAAGGGCCGGGGGCGGGGCCGCGTAAGGAGCAGGCGGCGTGGCCGCGTAAGGGTCAGGGCGGGGCCGCGACAGAGTGGGCGGGGAGGCCGCAGGGGAGAGGGCGACTCGAGGGGTCGCTAAAAAAATCGCGCCTCTGGGCGCGCTTCGGTGGGCCCAAAAAAAATCGGTCCTGGAGGGACCTAGCTCTATACCATGTGAAACAGTGAGAAGAGGAATGAATTGACTAAGTCAAGAATGAGTACAAATAGGAAACCTAATTGTGTTGTACCCCTTATGGGATACCCCACTGTAGCCTACACAAACAGGTAAGCTATATGTTCTGACACAGCTAGCCCCACGTGCGCATCCCCCTGCTAACGAAGCCACCGCTGAAAACGACCGCTGAGACACCCCCACGTCTCAACTATCAAAGGGGTGAACTGTGTTGGGCTGAGAGCCCCTTAGGATCTTTGGTAGGGTTAATCTCTGGGTAGAATGATGTAGTAGTGGAAGCGTTAACAAAGAGATTCTGAACCACCTTGCGCTAGTATGTGAGGGCAAAGTAAGTTGATTAAAACAAGGAGATACAAGATTTTATATATGATTAGAAGGAATACGAAGAGATACGAATGATAACTGTTTTACTGTTGGCTGTTGCGGTTCGATACAGTGCGATTCGGGCAACTGCTCAATATCGAGTCAGTTGTGTGTCCTTGCTGTCGCGCTGCATTTGTCAAGTCAAAGGTCGCTGACCTTTGACCTTCGCGTAACCTCCAGCTGTTGCTTCAACTTCCGAGGGTTGACTCGCTGGTGCTTCGATATGCGTTGCTTCACTTGTGTCTTTAGTGTTTCGACACGACAGAGGCAGGGCTCTCGCTAGGTTTTGGGCCTGTCTGACAGTATGTGTAAAAAAAAAAAAATTGCCTTACGCTCAGATTGGCGTTTTTTTTTTTTTTTTTTTCTGACCTGTAAGATGAAACATTAAAACCAGTCTGAAATGACAGATGAACAATTCTACGAAGCCTACACCACTGTACAAGAATTCTACACACTATAGAATAAAAACTAGGTATCATTAAACCATTCTACGGTTTAGTCAGACTCGCTGCCACTATCATCATCACTACAGCTGCCTAGGCTATCAGACGGCACTGGAATAGGGTAGTTAGCTTTCCCCTTGCAACTGAGCCATGGGAACTCAGCATCCAGCCTCGCTGCTTCTGCTACTGCTGCTGCTTCTCATGCTGCTGCCTCTGCCGCTGCCACAGCAGCAGCTGCTGCTGCTGCTACTGCCTCTGCTGCTGGTGTGGATCTTTTTTTATTGCGCTTGCTCTCCCTCTCCACTCCCGGCAGCAGCACATCCTTTGCAGACCTCCTCTTCTTCGACTTGTGCCACCGCGCCACCAACTCGGGCTACTCCATGTCGTAGGTCAAAAGAGACACGGTCATGAGCTCACCAAGCTTGGCGTCGCACAGGTTCCCTCTCAGCCAGCTCTTGATCACGTTTTGTCTCGAGAATCCGCGTTCACACTCCACAGTGCTCAGCGGGAGCACAGCTACAGCGATCCACAGGCGGACAATGTTGGGGTAGCTCGTTGTCCAGTCCGGTGAGCTCAGCATGTGCCTCAGGACCTCCGCAAAGCCGACATCCTCTTGGTGAGAGCTCATGATTGTCGCGAAGGTGTTGAGTTCCCGCTGTGCTTTGGCCCAGTCCACACCTGTAAGAATGGGCAGGCGAAGGTAGAGAAACGCGTGAGACTGATTATATATATTCACAGACGCGGATAATCATTTTCAATAACCAAACAACCTCACGACAAAAGGCTTAACACACCTAGCAGAGTGTCAGGATCGTCGGGATGCTTCTTGTACAAGTCGCGCAGAGACTGCAGCCACCGCGCCAGCCGCCGCTCGCGCTTTGCCGCGGACTTCGGGTACTGGGACTTCTTGAACAGCTTCGCCCCATTGAGGGACGCGAGATCCTCCAGTCGGTAGTCGAGCTGCTTAATCAGCTCAACTACGAACTCCCGCCCGAGCTTCAAGCAGGCGCTGAGGTCGCCTTTGCTCTTCTGCCCCACGATAGCCTCTTCGTGCAGTAAGTAACTGTCAGTAGATCTGCACTGTGGATGCCCGATTGATCCTGGAGAGGGTTACAGGCGCGTTCGTCTGGGGGGTTATGGGCGTACTGATCCGCTACTGAAACAAGCCCTTTTATCCCAATGGTCTAGTGGTTGGGATTCTGACATGGTATCAGAGCGGTCTCGGGTTCGATTCCCGGTGTATGCACATGTAGGCCGTTGCCGCTGTGCTTAGTCATGGGCCTCCCATTGTGGGGGGGTGTCAGTAGATCTGCACTGTGGATGCGCGATTGATCCTGGAGAGGGTTACAGGCGCGTTCGTCTGGGGGGTTATGGGCATACTGACCCGCTACTGAAACAAGCCCTTTTATCCCAATGGTCTAGTGGTTGGGATTCTGACAGTAACTGTGAGGTGTCGGCGCTCCGGTGGAATCTGGGGCATCGACCTTCACCTCGCGACACTCCTCCGAAGCATGTTTCGCCAGGAATGGCCCCAGCGCCGCGCCGCCTTGCCCGAAAGTCTCGTCGTTGCTGTCGAGGTAACGCATCCGCAGCAGTAGTGTTGTGTTGTGTACCGTCTGCAGCACATGGGTGGCGTCAATCTGCATAAGCACAACGCAGAAAGGAGTTAGAATGTTACCAAACAAAACGGGAGGTTTAAAGCGCAAACATCAACACGTACCTGTCGTGTCTGGAACTTCAAGTTGAGCAGGTTCAGCTCCTTCAGCACATCGGCCAGCAAGTAGAGTAAGAAGTGAAATTTGAAACTCGTCACTGTCTTATACATCTTCTTGTCGAATTCCTGCAGGACGATCACAACAGCAGGGAACACCGCGACGAGTCGCTGGATCGCATTGCCTCGGGAAAGCCACCTCACGTCCTTTATCCCCTGCATCTCGAGATGCGTCTCGCAAATGACCTCTTGGAGCTCCTTGAATCGCGTGTGAACAACGAGGCGCCCGAGAATGTCGACCACTGAGCGGACAGCCTTGTCCACAATCTGAAGGTCAGGATACGCGGCTGCTGCATCTTTAGCTGCCAGCGCCTCCCTGCAAGTTTAAACAGAAAAGAAGTCAGTACACGGTTGATACGCGCATCAATAAACAACCCGGACGAACTCATCTGTGTGCGACACAGTGACACGAAACGAGATGAGGAACCTTGGCGCGCAGGCGCGCGACCAGCCCGTTGTGCTGTCCAGTCATCACTGAAGCGCCGTCCGTGCTCATACCGGAGATGCGCTGCAGATCGATCCCCGTTGTCTCAAAATGCGTCAGCAGGCCCGTCAGCAGCGAGGCGGCATCACACTGCTCGACCGACAGCAGGGTGTAGAACTCCGTGACTGGAAGGTTTTCGCGCAGGAATGTCAGGTAGACGATCATATGCTTCCCGCGCCTTCGGTCCGTGCTCTCGTCCAGCTGGATCCCGAGGTAGGGGCTGGCGCGGATGTACTGCAGCTGACGGGACCGCAGGTATGACACCATGGTCACCACGAGCTGAGCGAAACCATACCTGCAACGCATAAACATGAATAGCCCTTAGATTTGTGGAGCAGCAACACAGACATGCGGGGTACAATATCTTACTCGCTGTAATAGGTGCCATTCTCCTTCAAGGGCATGTCCGGCGTGCCCTGCTCAGCCATGAATTGCACAAGAGCAACGAACAGCACAATAGGGGCGTCAAATTTGCATACGAATAATGCGATTGCCATTAGTTTAGCAATTCGCCTGGCGTCGTCGTCCCCCTTGTCGTAAGCGACGATGGACTGCTGCCCTTTCTTCAGGCCATCACGTTGTTCCTTCTGCAGGACCGCTGCCCCGTGCTTCACGCTGAAATGATGCTTGCGCATCGTCTGCTTCTGAATGTCGATGCCGCCCTCACCATAACGGCCGTACTTGTAGTGCGGGTCCCCGAACACCATACAGACGCTGCAGCGCATGCAAGGTCGCCCGTCCTTCGTCTCACTAATGAAGAGCCACGGGAAGTAGCGAAGCCACTGCTCCTTACACTTCAGCTGCAGCTCTTCCACAGTCAGCGACCGACGTCCCTTAGTAGTGCCCTTCTCCTCGGCATCGTCATCGTCGTCGGTGGATTGACGCGTCGCGGGCGGGACCGTCTCCGATGGCGCGGGAAATGTCAGACCTGCGGGACGGGCAAAGTTAAGCCGCCGCTGCTTGTATTTAGCTTTCACAGAAGCCCTGTCAGGGAGCACATGGTTAGCCCGTAGATTGGAGGTTGTTGCAACTGAAACGACGGGGCGGATGGATTCACGGCCAGACGCTGGTATACTCGTCGACGTGGGCGTGGTAGTCTTGGGCATGCCACCGTCCGCATTTTCTTCAGCCACAGTGTCTGGGGAGGCGTCGTCTGTTGGTATAACCCGGGTTGAGCACGAGGCAACGGGGGGTGCAACGACGGGGATCGACTTGCCCCGTGTGAGAAAATGTAGTGCTGAGACTCCAGGGGGGTCTTTCTCCTCTGAAATGTCCATCAGATGGTATGGTGAAAGTAGAAAACTGCACTGCGGGGCTAGTCGAGTGCAGCGGAAGAAATGGATGTAGAAGATGGAGGGTGTGCCTCCAGATTGGTCCCTCAAACCCTCGTCTCGTAGCGCGTCAGAGTGATGCGCGATGCGGGTGTGGGCGAGAACCACAGTTACGTGCATCCGTGATGCATACAGGTCACCCCATTGCACAAAATGACAGTGTCGGTGCATGGGTGTGGCTGGGATCGGGGCCGACACCCAAGCAGCGACGAAGTGCTGGCAGCATTGCACATAGTTAACTGCTGCCAGCAGTGCTGTATCCTCCAGCGCGGATGCTATGGGACAGTAGCATTCATTACGCATGCCTGTATACAGGCTCGCAGACACCCGAACTAGTGGCCCTATAGATAACAGAGCAGAAATGTCTGTTTCAGACGGAATCGTACTCCTTATCTGGAGTCTCAGATGAAAAATAGTATGCGATCTGAAAATGTATCTGTAGTAAAATCCTTTGTCTTACTGATCATCTGGAAAAAAAGTACAGTCTTACAGATCATCTGAAGTTAGAAAATTAAGTCTGAAACGTAGACCATCAGACCAAATTGGTCTGCTAACGAGGTCCCTGGACAGAGGCGCTTTGGACCGATTGTTTCCAACACTCCCCTTCGCTTCTGGAGTGTCGCTGACGTGGCTCTGTCCAGTCAGCAGCATGCAATATTCGAATTTCTGCTTTCCGAGCTTCTTGGTCAGGTAGTCAGCTGCCATTTCGGACGTGGGGCAGTATGACAGCTTGAGCCTTCCCTTCTCGATCTCGTCCTTCACGAAGAAGTATCGCAGGGCGATGTTTTTCGTCCTGTTTGCAAAACCGTTCTTGTTGGCAATGCAAATTGCCGACTGGTTGTTGCAGAACAGGGTAAAGTTGGGTAACTCGGCTAACTTCGCTTCTTCCAGGAGCTCGTGAAGATAGAGTTCTTCCTTGGTGGCTGAGCAGAGTGCAATATATTCTGCTTCAGCTGACGAGAGAGCAATTAGTTCCTGCTTGCTCGATTGCCAGGACATAGGCCCGATAGGCTCGAAGCAATAGATGTAGCCGGTGTGTGATCGTTTGTTGTCGGAGTCGCCCGGGTGATCTGCGTCGACGTAACCGATTAGCTTAGGTGGCGTGGTCGCGTTCTTGTGATATGTTAGGCCGATCGTTGGCGTTTTGACGAGATAGTGTAGAGCGCGGTCGAGTTCGGCCATGTGTTTTGCTTCAGGCCTTTTGAGATGAGTGGCGAGCTGGCTTGCGGAGTATGAGAGGTCGGGGCGGCAGGTAACGGCTGCGAAGAGAAGGCATCCTAGCTTTCTCTGGTAGTCGCGTATCCCGGCAGATTTGAGTAGAGTGGATCCTTCCTCGTGGTTTCCTGTCGCGTAGCGGTAGGGCGAAGAGATGGTGGTAGGCGTGAGCGTGAAGCGTTTGGCGATAATGTAGGCGTACTTAGTGGCGTTGAGGTAGATCGCATCTTCTTCCTCTCGAATGTTCAAGCCGAGGTACTGTGTGACGGTAGAGGAGACCGTGAGTGTGAGGTCCCTCTGTAACGCCCCTTTGAACCAGATGGTGATGTCGTCAGTGGAGCCGATGTACAGTAGGTCGTCTACGTAGACGATCAGCACGATGTAGTTGGTACCCTTCGTGAGTCGGTACATTCCTTGGTCGCGAGGTAGTTGGCGGAATCCGATGCGAATGAGGCGAGCGTGTAGGTACTGTTGCCACAGCCACGGGGCTTGTTTGATTCCGTAGAGCGATTTCAGCAGCTGGCAAACCTGGTTGGGCTCTCCGTTAGTACCGTGCGGTAGTTCCACGAAGATCTCTGCGTCGACAGGTGCGTAGAGGAACGCGTTGGCGACATCGATTTGCCGTAGTTTCCTTTTCTTCATGGCGGCGATCACGAGGAGGATTCGAAGTGAGGTATGTCGGCTAACCGGGGCGAATGTCTCGGTGAAGTCCCGTCCGTGCTCCTGATCGAATCCACGCACAACCCAGCGTGCTTTGAACTTCTCAATTGTGCCGTCTGCTTTTGTTTTAACGCGGAAGACCCATTTCCCGGTGAGAATGGTCTTGTTCCTTGCCACGTTGATGGGGACAACTTTCCAGGTGTTCCGTTCCTCCAGCGCTCTTAACTCTCTGTCCATGGCTTCACGCCATTTTTCCCTGTGTTCCCCCCCCAGAGCCTGCTGAACCGTCGCAGGCTCCTTAGGAAGGGTGTTGCCGTGGACTGCGGTGACGAGGCCGAGTATCTGCAGTCCAGTCTGTGAGTAGCGGGGAAGAGTTGCATCCTCGGGATAAGCTGCTTCATCTCCCGCTTCTGCATCAGGTATGAAATTCGGTCCTACTCGTTCTGCTTAGTTGGTGTTGACTGTCTCAGGTGTTACGTAAACGTTGTCGGCGAAGTAGTAGAAGGTTTCGGCGTTGACACTTTTGCGAGAGTTGTCTTCGTCCATGGGAACGTTGACGGAGCAAAACGGGAGAGGTCCGGTTTCTTCTGACGCGTTGTCCACACTCTGCTCGTCCCAGTCACCTTCGTCTTCTGCAGAGGCAAAGGCTCGGTCGCCACGAAAACCACCTATGGGATCTTGGTCCTCTTGCAGGTTGGCAAGGTACGTCTGAAGCGTGAGTCGTTCGTAGAAAATGACGTCACGTGCTGCTACTGTTTCCTTGGAGTGGACGTCGAAGATTTTCCACGCGTTGTAATTCTTTTCGATGCCGAGGTGTAGTCCCCACTGTGCGCGTTGTGAAAATCGGCCCGCTCGTGCTACTGGGGGTCGATACTGTACCATGCATCCGGACACTCGTAATATTCTTGTGCTGCCCTGTTTCCCTGTCCACAGCAGATGCGGTGATGCGTTGTTCGGAAGCGACGATGACGACAGCAAGTTGTGCAGCATCACAGCGTGGTCCATTGCTGCAGGCCACTGGTTGTTGGGTAGCCGCATGCCACGTAACAGTTTGCGCATGCTGTTCTGCAGAGTTCTGTTCATTCTTTCTGCTACACCTTGCTGCCGATGGGCGTAGGGAAGAGAGAGGAGCTGCTTGATCCCCCTTTCTGCCAGGTACTGCTTGAATCGCTGAGAGGTGTATTCTCCTCCTCCGTCTGACTGGAAGCTTTTCAGCTTTACGCCCGACTCTCTCTCTGCTACTAGTAGCCAAACAGCGAATGCTTCGAGGACCATGTCGCGGCTTGGTAGGTTTAGGTGCCAGACGTAACGGGTGGCGGCGTCGATGAAGGTGATTGTGTAGTTGTAGATTACTTGTCCTGGTTCCCGATTGTACAGGATGTCGCTATACACCTTTTCGAGTGGTGCGTACGCGGGTGCGCTCGGGTTGTGACGAGGAGCGAACGGCCGATGTGGTAAGTCGGCTTCGGTGCAAGTAAGGCTGTCAGATTTATATCACATAGTTGCTGTAGGCTATAGTGGGGTAGCACATATGGGGTACAGGGTTTCTAGGGTTGTATTTGTACCCAATCTTTCCTTAGTCATTCCATTCCTGTTTTCCTTGCTTCACATGGTATAGAGCGGGTCCTGCCTTAGGACCGTTTTTTTTTTAGGGCCCACCGAAGCGCGCCCCGAGGCGCGCCTTTTTTTTAGCGACCCCCCTCGGGTCGCCTTTTCCCTCGCGGCCCCGCTGTCCCTCAGACGCGGCCCCGCCACCTCTCCTGATCGCGGCCCCGCCGCCTGTTTGACGCGGCCCCGCCGCCTCCCCTGACGCGGCCCCGCCGCCTCCCCTGACGCGGCTCTGCCGCCTCCCCTGACGCGGCCCCGCCGCCTCCCCTGATGCGGCTCCGCCGCCTCCCCTGACGCGGCCCCGCCGCCTCCCCTGACGCGGCCCTGCCGCCTCCCCTGACGCGGCTCCCCCGCCTCCCCTGACGAGGCTCCGCCGCCTCCCCTGACGCGGCCCTGCCGCCTCCCCTGACGCGGCTCCGCCGCCTCCCCTCCCGGCCCGCCGCTGCTCCTGCCGGCCCGCCACTGCACCTGCCGGCCCGCCGCTGCACCCAGCGGCCCGCCGCCTCTGACGGCCTCGCCGCTGCACCTGCCGGCCTCGCCGCTGCACCTGCCGGCCCGCCACTGCACCCTACGGCCCGCCACTGCACCCTACGGCCCGCCGCCTGCACCTGCCGGCCCGCCGCTGCACCTGCCGGCCCGCCGCTGCACCTGCCGGCCCGCCCCTGCACCGGTCAACCCGCAGCTGCACCTGACGGCCCCGCCCCTGCATCTCCTGGCCGAGCCGCCCCAGCAGCCGAACCGCCCGTGAGCCGAGCCGCCCGACGCCGAGCCGCCCGGGACCCGAGCCGCCCTGCCGCCGAGCCGCCCGGGAGCCGAGCCGCCCTGCACCCGAGCCGCCCAGCCGCCGAGCCGCCCGGGAGCCGAGCCGCCCTGCGCCCGAGCCGCCCAGCAGCCGAGCCGCCCAGCACCCGAGCCGCCAGGTCGCTGAGCCGCCTTTCTGCATACCTACACGACCTGCCCTGCCTGGTGAGCACAGTCCCACTGACACTGCGAGCTCTTTCCCTGCTGCTTGCACTGCGTCGCTGTCGTCGCCATGGCTACCCCTAGTGTCCTAGCTTTTGACGCTGAGGGTCGCGCCATTGATTTTGAGGTCTGGTTAGACGACCTGCAGCTGTTCTTACAGTGCGACAGGGCTGACGACCTTTCTCTCTTTGATCTCACCTCTGGCGCCTCTCCTGCTCCTGCTGCTGATGCTGATCCCGCTGTCCGCTCTAAGTGGGCCACCCGCGATGCTGCTGCACGTCTTGCTGTGCGTCGCCACCTCCCTACCTCTGAGCGTGCGCACTTCAGTCAGTACAAGAGTGCTCAGACCTTGTACGACGCTGTAGTTGCGCGCTACTCCTCCCCTGCCACTGCTGCACTGAGCCGTCTCATGCTTCCCTACCTCTTTCCTGACCTCTCTGCCTTTCCCACTGTCGCTGACCTCATTACGCACCTCCGCACTAGTGACACTCGCTACCGCGCCGCCCTTCCTGCTGAGTTCTGCGCTAAGAACCCCCCCCCCATGTACATCGCTCTCTACTACGTAGTCGCGCGCCTCCCTGACTCCCTTCGAGTTGACAGGGACCACTTTCTCGCAGTCTGTCCCACCACCCTCACCGTCGACCTCCTCGAGAAGGCCCTCCTCGCAGCGGAGAAGAGCATAGTCGCTGTAGGTGCTTCTCGTGGTGACCCTCGCACCCCCATCTTTGAGGGGTGCTCTCCTTCCCCCTTGTTGCCCTCTGTTGCCTCTGCTGCTGCTGCCGACCTGCTTGGTCTTGAGTCGGTCGGCGCGGCGTCTGCCCCTAGTGGGAGACGTCGCTCCAGCAAGGGCAAGGGGGGCAAGGGCGCGGGTGGAGCTGGAGGGGGCGGTGGCGGTGGCGGCGGTGGCGGCGGAGGGAGTGGGGGTGGCGGCGGGACTAGTGGCGGGGGTGGTGGTGGTGGTGGCAGCAGCGGTGGAGACGGTGGTGGTGGTGCCAGCGGTGGTGGTGGAGGCAGCGGCGGAGGTGGAGGCGGCGGAGGTGGAGGCGGTGGAGGCGGCAGCGGAGGAGGCGGTGGTGGTGGAGGGGGTGGAGCTGGTCGGGGTGGTACCCAGCAGCGTAGCGGCGGTGGTGGTGGCCAGCGCTCGCAGCGGCAGCAGCAGCAGCAGCGCTCTCGGGACATCCCTTCGCCTCAGCAGCTTCGTGAGTGGTACGCTGGGCGTCAGAGGGGTGGGGGTACTGGTCCCTGCACCTACGTTCTTCGTTCCGGCGACCGCGCGGGTGAGCAGTGTGGGGGTGCCCACGCCACCCAGCACTGCTTTGGCCGCCTGACGGACGCCTGGCGTCAGCAGTTCCCTGGGGCTAGTGAGATCCCTCGCTGGGATGAGCTTCTCAGGGCTGGTGTAGCGATCTTTGATCTTGATTTTGATGCTATCCTTACTGCTATGTATGTTGTGGATTATAGTGAGGAGAATGAGGGTTACCGCTGTTTCCAGCCCGACCCGGGCATTGGTACTGCTGCGCTAGGTGCTTGTGAGGCTGCTGCTCTAGGTGCCAGTGCGTCTGCGCTCTCAGGTACTGGTGAGACTGCGCTCTCAGGTACTGAGTCGTCCTCGTCCTCCCTCACTTTCACACTTGACTCCGGAGCTTCTCGCTCCTTCTTTCGAGACCGCACTACCCTTACGCCGCTCGGCCGGCCGGTTGCAGTCTCCCTTGCTGACCCCTCTGGGGGTCCTGTCCTGTCTCACTTCTCCACTGTCCTCCCGTGTCCGGCTGCCCCTTCGGGCACCCTGTCGGGTCTGTACCTTCCCTCGTTCTCTACGAACTTGGTGAGTGGAGCGGACCTGCAGGATGTGGGTGTTCACCAGTTCACTCCTGCGAGTCAGCGGGTGACCCACTGCACGGAGGCACGCACAGGCCGACACCTGGCCACGTTCTCGCGTCGGCCGGGGTCGAGTCTCTACACCCTGACCGTTGAGTCTCCTCCTGTCCCTGCGTCTGGTCAGGTGGCTGCGTCGGGTCAGGTACTTGCTGCTGCGTCCCGGTCAGGTCCTGAGTCTGCCCCCTGCTCTTGTCGCCTCCTGTCTCACGAGACTCTCCTGTGGCACCACCGTCTTGGCCACCCCTCCTTGCCCCGTCTTCGGAGCATGGCTTCCCGTGTCCTTGTCTCTGGTCTTCCCCAGTCTCTCCCTCCTCTCCCCTCCGGGCCAGGACCTTCCTGTGTCCCCTGTGTCGAGGGTCGCCTCCGGGCTACTCCTCACTCCTCCCACTTCCCCCCGACAGAGGCTCCCCTGCAGACGCTTCACATGGATGTGTGGGGCCCAGCCCCCGTCCGTGGGCAGGTTTACGAGCGCTACTTCCTGTTGGTGGTTGACGACTACTCGCGTTACACCACAGTCCTCCCCTTGCGCAGCAAGGGTGCGGTCACTGAGGTGCTGATCGACTGGATCCGCGAGGCTCGTCTCCAGCTCAGGAGGAGCTTCGGCTCGGACTTTCCTGTTCTGCGTCTGCACTCGGACAGAGGCGGAGAGTTCTCTTCTCGCCTTCTGCGAGACTACTGTCGTGCACGGGGGATCCGCCAGACCTTCACGCTTCCGGACTCACCACAGCAAAATGGGATTGCTGAGCGCCGCATTGGCATGGTCATGGATGTCGCTCGTACGTCCATGATGCATGCGGCTGCCCCCCATTTTCTGTGGCCGTTTGCGGTGAGGTACGCGGCGCATCAGCTCAACCTTCACCCCCGGGTCTCTCGGCCTGCGATGTCCCCAGCCTTGCTGTGGACGGGGAAGGTTGGCGATGCGTCTATGTTCCGTGTCTGGGGATCTCAGACGTTTGTCCGCGACTTGTCTGCGGACAAGCTGTCCCCTCGTGCTGCTCCCTGTGTCTTCCTTGGCTTCCCCACTGACGCCCCAGGGTGGCAGTTTTACCACCCCTCCTCTCGTCGTGTTCTGTCCTCCCAGGACGTCACGTTCGACGAGTCAGTCCCCTTCTACCGTCTCTTCCCCTACCGCACTCCTTCCCTCCCCCCTCCCCCGGACTTCCTTGTGCCGGTTCCCCCCCCGGTAGACCCCCTCCCCCCTCAGGTTCCTGCCCCCTCAGGTGTGTCCCAGGTAGACGCCGTTGACCCGGTCGAGGTTACTGGTGACTCTGGTGCTGCTGCGGGTGCTGAGCCTGGGGGTGCTGACTCTGGGGGTGCTGTGCGCGGGGGTGCTGAGCCTGGGGGTGCTACTGCTGGGGGTGCTGGGCCTGAGGGTGCTACTGCGGAGGGTGCGGAGCCTGGGGGTGCTGAGCCGGGGGGTGCTGTGCCTGGAGGTGCTGGGTCTGGGGGTGCTGGGTCGGGAGCTGCTGAGCCTGGGGGTGCTGTGCTGGGAGCTGCTGAGCCTGGGGGTGCTGCGTCTGGAGCTGCTGAGCCTGGGGTTTCTCCTGCTGCTGCGTCTCGCCGGGAGCCCCTCTCTCCACAGGAGCTGCGCGAGTGGTTCGCTCGCCGCTGGAGGCGTGCTGCTGCGTCTGGAGGTGCTGCTGGAACTGGAGCTGGAGCTTCTTCGACCGTCGAGGGTGCGGGTGCTGCCGGTCCCGGAGCTGCTGGACCTGCGGGTCCTCCTGGAGCTGGAGCTGCTGAGGGCGTTGGTGCTGAGCCTACTGCTGTTGGTCCTGCCGCTGGAGGTGTGGGTGGCGCTGGTGCTGTCGCTGAGGGTGCTAATGCTGTCCCTGCTGAGTCTGGAGCTGCCGCGCGGCCTCGGCCGTACTTCGTTCCGCTCCTGCAGCAGGTTCTTGGTCTTTCTCCTCTAGTAGAGGGTCCACCGCCTGTCCAGTCGCAGTCCCTGCTGGAGCTTTCCTCTCCACTGCCTGCTCCCTCTCCTTACACTGGTCCTACTGGAGGTCTTGCTGAGCGTCGTGAGCCTGCGTCTCGTCCCGCGTCGCCTGTTCGTGCTGCTCGCGCTAGTGGTCGCAGTTCGCGTCAGCGTCCTCCTCCTGTCCCTGGCACGCACCGGATGTCTTTGCGTCCGTCCACTGCTCCTCTGCGTGCCCCTTTGCCTTCTCCTCCTGAGTCCTCTCTTCCTGTGCTTGCCGACCCTGAGTCGGACTCTCTTCGTGCTGCCAGACCTACTGTCACGCGTCTCCTTGCTACTGTCGTCACTGACCCCTCGTTTGAGTCCACTGCTGCGTCTGCCCTTGTCGCCGAGCTCGTCGACTTTGCTGCTCGCTGTCGTCTCGACTACGCTGCTAGTCTTGTTGCTGAGTCTGCGTCTGTCTGTCCTCCGTCCGTCGGGGGTGAGTGTGCTCTTGGCACGGACGTCCTAGAGGACAGGCAGGAGGAGTTACAGTGTCTAGCGGCTGCTTCACCTCATCTCGCGTCTGTACTGCTTGCCCCTGAGGGAGACCCGGATGCACTAGACATCCCGACTCCGCGTTCTTACGCGGAGGCCATAGAGGGTCCCTACTCCTCTCAGTGGCAGGCAGCTATGGATGCAGAGATGGCTTCCTGGAAGTCCACAGGCACCTACGTTGACGCGGTTCCCCCTCCTGGGGCGAACATCGTCAGTGGCATGTGGATCTTCAGGGTGAAGCGGCCGCCGGGCTCTCCACCTGTCTTCAAGGCACGGTACGTTGCTCGTGGCTTCAGTCAGCGGCAGGGAGTTGACTACTTTCAGACCTTCTCTCCCACCCCGAAGATGACTACTCTTCGGGTTCTGCTGCACATAGCCGCTCAGCGCGACTACGAGCTTCACTCTCTCGACTTCAGCACTGCGTTCTTGCAGGGTAGCCTGCACGAGGAGATCTGGCTTCGCCGTCCACCTGGCTTCACTGGGACTTTCCCTCCTGGCACCCAGTGGAGCCTCCGACGGCCAGTCTACGGTCTCCGCCAGGCACCGCATGAGTGGCACGACACACTGAGGACTACGCTTGCGGCTCTTGGGTTTGCTCCTTCTACTGCTGACCCGTCGCTGTTTCTTCGCACCGACACTTCCCTGCCGCCGTTCTACATCCTCGTGTACGTCGACGACTTGGTCTTTGCCACAGCGGACACTGCTGGACTCGCCTACGTGAAGTCCGAGCTGTTGAAGAGACACACGTGCACAAACCTGGGTGAACTGCGCAACTACCTTGGCTTGCAGATCACTCGGGACAGAGCACGCCGCACCATTACCTTGACTCAGTCACACATGGTGCAGCAGGTCCTTCAGCGCTTCGGCTTCACGTACTCCTCGCCTCAAGCCACTCCTCTGCCTACTCGCCACTCACTCTCAGCTCTGCCTTCGGATGAGTCCATAGAGTCGAGTGGTCCGTATGCAGAGCTTGTTGGCTGCCTCATGTACCTGATGACCTGCACACGACCTGACCTTGCATACCCTCTGAGCATTCTTGCACGCTATGTTGCTCCTGGGAGACACAGACCGGAGCACATGGCTGCAGCGAAGAGGGTATTGCGCTACCTGTGCAGTACGTCGGGCATGGGGCTAGTGCTTGGAGGGCGGAGTCCAGTGGTCCTTACCGGCCACGCGGACGCTTCTTGGGCTGACGACCAGGCTACGCAGCGGTCGTCACAGGGTTACACCTTCAGCCTTGGTTCCGGCTCTGTCTCGTGGCGGTCTACTCGCTCGTCTTCGGTTCTCGGCTCCAGTTGTGAGGCTGAGATCTACGCCGGGGCCATGGCTGCACAGGAGCTTCGCTGGCTCACCTACCTGCTGACTGACCTTGGAGAGCCGCCTCGTTCTCCTCCAGTCCTGTACGTAGACAACAAGGCCATGCTGGCCTTGTGTCGAGAGCAGCGCTTGGAGCACAAAACGAAGCACATTGCTCTCCGCTACTTCCTTGCTCGTGAGCTGCAGCAGCGTGGTCAGTTGCGACTTGCGTACGTGGCCTCTGAGGCCAACACTGCTGATGTGTTCACCAAGGCACTCGCGCCTTGTGACCATCAGCGCTTTTGCACCCAGCTGGGTCTTGTGCCTGTCTTGCCTCACTTGCTCTCCTCTTGACTTCACTTGTACTGTGACATATATATATGCCTGCTCTTGCTTGTCTAGTTTTATATATATGTCTGTACTCCTGCATGTGAACTGGCCTCTGGCCCTACTCTTGTGCTCGGACTGTGTGGTGACTTTGTGATCCACCCTGAGCTTGCTTTGCTTTGCTTGACTGGTCTTGTGACCCCTTGTTCTCCCCCACTTTGCCTATGGGGGTGTGTCAGATTTATATTACATAGTTGCTGTAGGCTATAGTGGGGTAGCACATATGGGGTACAGGGTTTCTAGGGTTGTATTTGTACCCAATCTTTCCTTAGTCATTCCATTCCTGTTTTCCTTGCTTCACAAAGGCATGTTCCTCGTGCCCGTTGGAGTTCTCTGCCGTCAAGTAGTAGTGACGAATCCTTGTCAAGGACTCCTGCTCTTATTGTGTTTTTTAACACAGTGTTGCTTGGGTGTCCCATCCTTGCGTGCCAGGTGATTTCGTCCGCGCGATGTCTGGGTGATCGCCGGTACATATCGGAGTTGGAATAGAAGCTGGTGGTGAAGTTTGCGCTACGATGAACTTCTCGTGGTGCTGGGTGGAGCTGTTGTGCTGGTGTTGGTGGTGTTTCGTCAACGAGGACTGGTGTCGTTGTTGCTGCTACTGTTGTTGTTCCTGCTAGTGCCGATGATGTCTGTGCTGGTGCCAATGATGTCTCTGCTGCTGCCGATGTTGTCTCTGCTGCTGCCGATGATGTCTCTGCTGCTGCCGATGTTGTCTCTGCTGCTGCCGAATGTTGTATTGTTACTAACGCGCGTGTTCGTTCTGCTTCAGGAATGGTATGTGAATACCAAAAGAACCCTCTCTAGGATCAATCGGGCATCCACAGTGCAGATCTACTGACACTTGGACAGTTGCTGCGGACAGCAAATGAGCTCCTCGGGACTCTTCGTTCAACGCGAGCACCGACTTCAACGAGAGGTCGTCATCACAGTCGCTAATAACCAGAACCTGCGCACACGACGACAAGGGATTGTGCAACTTCAGTCACGAGAAACAAATGTTATACTACAGATGTCAAAAGTACTAATCGCGGAGGGACTCGGCTACAACTTACTGAGCGTCAGTCAGCTGATGGCGAAAGGCATACATCTCGAAGCAGACAGCACCACCCAAGAATTCAAGTTGTATCACGGGAGAGGAGGTCTCTACATCGGCAAGGCGGTCCTCAAGAACAACGTCTTCGTCCTCGATTTTGTCCCTGACCTTGGCACCGCCGACAGCGACGCCATCGTTAACTTCACCGACTGGACACATCCTCCAAACCTTGATCCAGACTTCAGTCACTGAAACAAGCCCTTTTATCCCAATGGTCTAGTGGTTGGGATTCTAACACCAAGAACCATGTGTCTTTCCCGGACGGTTCGCTTTGAGCGATGGCGGCGTACGTCGGGTTCGGTTGAAGTGACTCGCGGCGAGGCGTGCTGTTGTCGAGTTGTTCTTCTGGTGAGTAATATGGTGGTGACTCAATTACGCAGGAGTTGCTCAGCCTTGCCATGCAGCTGATGATGTTTCTTGTTTCTTTCGCAGGTTGTCCCGTCGATGTTGTTGAGACTTGTACCGAAGTTGTCGGATTTGCTTGCGTTGAGGCGACTTGACTGCTTGAAGGGCGAAGTTGGCGTTGTGGCGACGTTGACTGTTATCGATTCGGGCAGTGCGTACGAGGATGCCTTGAAGTCTTGCAGAGGTGGCAGAACGGAGGTACGATTTTCGGTCGACTGTTGTTGTTGTTGTGGCGCCGTTGAGTGTGGAGCGCGAATTCGGGTACTGATACCTTTCTCTTGTGTCGTTCTTCTTGCAGGTCCATGTCTTGCTGCTCAGCATGGATCTCGGCGCAGAGTGCTGCTTCGGAGATTCTCCCGTGTGCTCGTAGTATGGCGCGAGTGGAGCGCCAGTGAGGACCAAGACCGCCGATGACAACCGTGACGAAGGCGTCTTCTGAAATCGATCCTCCACATCGAAGAAGCTTGTCGCGCAGCTCGCGGCAGCGACTAATATACGCCATTCCCTTCTCGCCTGGTTTCATTTCGATTGTTGTCAGCTGCGCCATTAACCGACTTTAGTTTACGCTGTCTGTTGCTTGATACAGGTTCTTCAAGTGATTGTACGCGAGCTCCGCGGAGTTGCCATAATCTCGGTAAGTCCTTATGTTCTGCTGTTGAGTCGGGATGATGTTCCTCCGTGGTATCGTGTACGCCATCATCAATTGATAGGTGTACTGCTGCTTCTCATACTGTGTGCCGTTTGTCGGGTATGGCAGGGACCCGTCGAAGAAGCCAAGGATTTGCGCTCCTTCCATCATCAGCTCGAATTCGAACGACCAGGTAAAGAAGTCCTTCCCGTCAAAAGGTTTTGTCGTTTGCAGTTTTAAAACGTGCGCGAACTGCGAGTGAACTTGTAGTGCGTCCAGCGTTCTTTCTTGTCCCGGTGCAGGTTGTGGTTGTGGCATGAAGCTGACGGAGCCGCGCTATGGCTCGTACGGAGCGAAGGTAGGTTGTTGTTGTTGATTCCCGCGTGCGTAGGATGAGCCATCGAGACTCATGGGTGTCACGTTGTTGTTGTTGTTGCTGTTGTTTGATTGCGCAAGTACTCCTTGCTGATGCTGCTCGTAGAAGGACATGAAGGAGAAGAATTTCTCCATCATGCTTGGATCGAAGCCCGCGCCTTGGTTTGCAGGTGTTTCAGTAGACCCAGCGGCCGGTCTCGTTGTTGTGCCTTCCTCTGTCTGTAGGCCAGAGGCAGGAGGTGGAGTAGGAGTAGTACCAGGAGAGCCGTTGGAGGAGCTCCTCTCTTTTCTGGTCGACATGTCTCTTGGTGTAATTTAAGGGGAAATAGATTTTTTACCCTAACCAGCTCTCATACCATGTTGGGCAGAGTGCCCCTTAGGATCTTTAGTAGGGTTAATCTCTGGGTAGAATGATGTAGTAGCGGAAGCGTTAACAAAGAGATTCTGAACCACCTTGCGCTAGTATGTGAGGGCAAAGTAAGTTGATTAAAACAAGGAGATACAAGATTTTATATATGTTTACAAGGAATACGAAGAGATACGAATGATAACTGTTTTACTGTTGGCTGTTGCGGTTCGATACAGTGCGATTCGGGCAACTGCTCAATATCGAGTCAGTTGTGTGTCCTTGCTGTCGCGCTGCATTTGTCAAGTCAAAGGTCGCTGACCTTTGACCTTCGCGTAACCTCCAGCTGTTGCTTCAACTTCCGAGGGTTGACTCGCTGGTGCTTCGATATGCGTTGCTTCACTTGTGTCTTTAGTGTTTCGACACGACAGAGGCGCTTAGGACTGATTGTTTCCAACAAACTGCACGCCCCGGTTGCGTGCAAGCAGAGGCGCGTAATCACTCGTTTTGCGACGCTCCCATTCCCTTGCCGCCACACCTATTTGACGCCCGCACTGTCCCAGCAGTGATGGAGACAGCGATAGCGGGTCCGCGACGCTGATCTCTAGGGCGTGAGCCTCTCCAGCCATTGGACGTCGCACCGCCACATCAACCCGCTTCCCTTGCAGCACCACACTATCCTCCAATGTCACCACCCCCCCTGACGCCTTAGAGATCTTCGCCACCGCAAACTTCACCTCCTCATGCACCCGAGAAGGACCATGCTTGTGCCTGCATCTCAGGGCATGGTGCGGGTCTGCTGGGTCAACATACGTTGTGCCACAAACACACCTCCCCGCCACCTTCAGCTGCTGAATTGGGAGGCCGAGCCGTATAGCAGCAGCAATGCCCCACTCAGCCGCAATGAATGTGAGATCTGAGTGAGCCGGAACCGCCGAAACCCATGCACCTGCCCCCGGACCCTGAAGGGATGTGAAACGGGCCAAGGTAGCATCGTCACGAGCCAAGCGGCGCAGTGCCTGAAGCTCCTCTACAGCTAACTGCCGCTGACGCGCCTGGAAAAGCCGAACAGGAGGGGCCGCTACACACAGAGGTAAGCCCGGTATCTCGTGGCGGATAGTCGCTGGCAGCTGCTCGATAGCCTTGACAAGCCACGGGTCAAGAAACTCTGCCCCTGTCGAAGTGGTGAGGTACTCAGCAAACATCGCCTCCTCACCCGCCACCCCTAACTGTGCAATGTCTCGCGCGACCTGCGCCCACCCGCAAACATAGGACAGTGGGCTCAAAGAGGCTCCTTGTTGATTCTTACAACACTGGCTCCTAATGTCAGGAGGCTCTTTGACCTTCCGATTGTGGTGATCGTTTCTGGTGACACTGGGCTGCTCCCATCAAACAATGATTTCCTTCGCATGGGAGTGAAACTCTTACTGTTCTTCTCCATTGGCACAAAACGGGATGAGTTGCGGAAGGAGAAATGGCTTTCCATTGTGAAGGAGTATGGAGGACTTTCAATACAGGACTGTGAGGTGGATGCAGGTTCAGTCATCATGTGTGGATTCTTGCTGGGACTGGCTAATCCCAACCAGGCCAAATTTTATCAGTGTAAATCACCCTGATACCCTGATTATCAGGGTGGTTTTTGGTAGTCACACTGATGCCTCAAGGTAATTTTTTTTGGAGCTGTGATTTTCCTGATCAGCCAGGGTATACGTTTAAGGCACACTGATGCACCAGGGCAACCGTTCTTCTTAGCGAGTTTTACCCAGAAGCTAGTACCGTACCACACCCCCCCCCCCCCCCCCCCCCGGACCTCCCCCCACTTTCCCATAACTCGGGATTCCCGTTGGCCAACTGTCAAAACCTGAATTTGCGTACATGTGTTGGCACGAAGTGGGCCACTATTGGCCAGAAATACAGTTTCACTCTACACAACGCCAAGGACTCAACTCGGACTAAACTCATTGTAACAATAACTGAGCAGGGTTTTTACAAGTCTTACACTGATGCCTCAGGGTAAAATTTTCAAACCTAGCCTGAACCCTGATGCAAAAGAAATTTCCTACCGGGTCACACTGATAATCAGGTTTTAGCTTAGGTGCAGCACTGATCATAAGGGTTGCTCAAAACCAAAAATTAGCCCTGATCCCAACACACCATCATCTGTGGCATCTCTAACCATTCAACCAACTCAGGAGGGCTCCAACAAACATTCTAACCAGTAGCCTGACTCTTAGGCATAAGCAGGGGGGCTTTCTCCCTCGATTTGGCCTATCCAAGACTCATGTTGCACAGAAAAGCACTAGAGCAGTTGTTCTAGCACGCACATGCAACCGAAGGTGGTGTTTAGGCGGAAACTCGGAACTGGGCAGAGGGAGTGACAGAGCACGGTTGGGATGGATTTGGATTCTGGTGTATTATTTTGTTATACATTTGGTGGTGCAGTGAAACCTGCCCATGACACGGGCAAGGCAGCTGCCATAACTGGACCACACCCGAAGCCGGGGCAATAAACTACAGAAATGCAGGCCACACAATTCCGCGCAAGCCGACGCTAGAAAGCCACACTACCTGTTTCTAAACTAGTTTTGAGGCTAATAAACTGTACACATCTTCATTTGAGCTCCAGCCTCTAGCTGCCGCCTTGATCTGCTCGGGCAGCTTCTCCTCCCAGGCATCAAAATCGGGGTGCGGACCAGTCAGTGCGAAAATGTTTCGATCCGACCCAGTAGTGCAGTAAAGCAGCACCTGCCCGTAAAAAATTTTCCGCATTGCCTCGATCACCTCGGCACATCGCCTCATACCAGGATCACTCCTGGCTGCTGCTGCTATTGCTGCCGTTCGATCTCCCTCCGTTACTTCTAGTTCGGCAGACTGGATTTGCTCGAAGCTCTTCAAGTATTCGCCGAAGCTGCTGCTAGGCCCCCCACAGTTGATCAGCACCCTTCCTTCAGGGCTCAGGTGGTTCTTCAGGTGCCGCCAGGTGGCTTCGTCTTCTAGCTGAGGGAGGGCGGCACCACCTGAGAAGAGATCCACTATGATGCCACTGAACCGCTGCTGTCCAGCTGTAGCACCACCTGCTTTAGCATCATCTACAGTGCTAACTGTAGTAGCGTCAACAGTGACGCCTTCAGTAGAGGAACTGGTGCCCTGTAAAGGGACAGGAACCGCTACAAGAGCATTGCCTACAGTCACATGCAGGTAGCCCCCTTGAGTTGAGGGTTTCTCCAAAGAGGTGAGGGAGAAGAAGCGACGAGCAAGATCCACCACCTGAGGGGAATGGTTGAATAAAGTGTGCATGATAGTGTGCAAGTGTGTGCAAGTGTGTGCATTTGTGTGGGCATGCGTGGCTATGTGTGGATACATGTGCATGTGTGTGGCTATGTGTGCATGTGTGTGGCTATGTGTGCATGTGTGTCGCTATGTGTGCACGTGTGTCGCTATGTGTGCATGTATGTGGCTATGTGTGCCTGTGTATGAGAGCATGCATATGTGTGCACGTGGGCTAGTGAGTGACAGAGAAAGAGAACGATAGTTTCATCATCACTCCCCTTAACCACCCACCGCTTGGTCCATCTCCCATGCCTGCATGCCAACATCCGGCAACTCTGCCAACATCCAGCAACTCTGCCAACATCCAGCAACTCTGCCAACATCCAGCAACTCTGCCAACATACAGCAACTCTGCCAACATACAGCAACTCTGCCAACATACAGCAACTCTGCCAACATACAGCAACTCTGCCAACATCCAGCAACTCTGCCAACATCCAGCAACTCTGCCAACATCCAGCAACTCTGCCAACATCCAGCAACTCTGCCAACATACAGCAACTCTGCCAACATACAGCAACTCTGCCAACATACAGCAACTCTGCCAACATACAGCAACTCTGCCAACATCCAGCAACTCTGCCAACATCCAGCAACTCTGCCAACATCCAGCAACTCTGCCAACATACAGCAACTCTGCCAACATCCAGCAACTCTGCCAACATACAGCAACTCTGCCAACATCCAGCAACTCTGCCAACATCCAGCAACTCTGCCAACATACAGCAACTCTGCCAACATCCAGCAACTCTACCAACATCCAGCAACTCTGCCAACATCCAGCAACTCTGCCAACATACAGCAACTCTGCCAACATCCAGCAACTCTACCAACATCCAGCAACTCTGCCAACATCCAGCAACTCTGCCAACATGCAGCAACTCTGCCAACATACAGCAACTCTGCCAACATGCAGCAACTCTGCCAACATACAGCAACTCTGCCAACATACAGCAACTCTGCCAACATACAGCAACTCTGCCAACATACAGAGCCAAGGAGCCCTCTCCCAGCACCAGCAGACCCCCTCTCCCACCCCCTCTTCCCCCTGCTATCGCTCTCCCTGCTCACAGCACCACTTGCCACTTGGTAACGTTGTAACAACGTGACCATTCAGCCGACCCAGAAGTCACCTCACACTCACCACTAGGTCATTCTCCCATGCCTGCACGCCGACCTCCGGCCACTGTGTTCTGATAACGCGAGCCACGGAGCCCCCTGCCAGCCCCAGCAGTCCCCTTCATCCACCCCCTTTTCCCCCCTGCTATCGCTCTCCCTGCTCACAGCCATGACTTGGTAATATGGTAACAACGAGACCATTTAGCCAACTCAAAAGTCAATTCGCACTCACCACTAGGTCAATCTCCCACGCCTGCACGCCAACCTCCGGCCACTGTGTTCTGATAATGCGAGCCACGGAGCCCCCTGCCAGCCCCAGCAACGCCACTGGCCCGGGTAAGGGCGCGTTCTCGCCAGAGTCGAGCTCGTGTGACAATAACGGGGCCAGCGACGCCAGGTTGTCCCAGTAGGATCGCGTCCAGATGGTTCTCCTGAGGAGGAGGGGTTTCGGTGGGGTTGCGTAGGCAGACGGGGGAGAAAGGAAAGCGAAGGAGTGAGAGGGAAGAATTCAGTGAAACAAGGTGGTATGGTTCGGTGAGGATGGTGAATCAAAGGAAGAAAAAGGAAATTGAAGGGTACCACGGAGGAAGGTGTAGGAGCGGGGAGGTGGAAAACCCTAAACCACGAGGTTGAACTCTAAATCTGACTGGACTATCTGTCATAGCCTGGCCTGGCACGCACTTGTTGTAAAGACTCGACACGTTGTTCGAGTCGTCCAATAGCATGACCCGCGATCCGGCTAGCACCAATGAAGGATCGTCTGCGTCGTCCTTCCCTCCCCCACCTCCCACCTCCTCCCCCTGCGCCCTCCCCTCCGACGCATTTTCCGCCTGATTCTCCGCGAACTCTAGAATGGTGATCCGAGAGTATATCGTCTGCATGCATGCAAGCACGCGTAACCTTCCCGTCTCGGTATCTAGCCAATCCCCGCTTGCCACGTCATCTTCGTCGGACCCCGCATCTTCCGGTACCCCTGGATCATATTCTTCCGCGACTTGCGCTGAGGGTCTAATGCGAGCCGTGCCACGTGGAAGTGCTTGCGTATGTTGTGGTCTCCACGTTACAATGCTAGAACCCAGACTGCCAGTTAACGAGTCCGACACAGAAAAGCGGGACGAAAGTGGGCGACATTCAAAAGTCGTGAACCTCAGATTACCTTTAAGAAGTTTCCTGGGCAGACGTCGTCCGATCAGACCTCTAACCTGTCGCGATGGAACGACACGTGGCAATGCAGGCCTTTCGCGAGTGGCGATGACGGGTGACGATGCGCAAGAAGCCATGTTACTAAGACAACCAGGATGGGGCGAAGGAAAAGTGAGCGACACGCGTTATGGTGGGCTTGCCTTCCTAAATCCTGATGGCTCCCATTCTTCGGCGACTCCTATTTGTTGGTGATTGTGTGAAGTGTTTGAACAACATAGTGACACTGAATATAATAGCAAAGATCGTCTCCCATCGTTTCGAAGTTGTCAATATCGAATATTCCTGCCCCCAGAAGTCCCAACATCTCTGTGTACACGTCACACAAACCCCACCCACACAGGAGTTTCGGATGTTCGTCCGATCGTCTGATGTGACATCCTAGCCTTCGGTTCTTTTTGACCGCAACTTTTAGTTGCAGCTTGTCCAGCGTGGCAAAAGCAGAACCATCTGACCCGTCCTGCCACGGGGGGGCAGATTTTTGTCCCAATGCAGAACGACGAGGTAACTCCACGGGAATCTCGGGGCCAAGGATCCCGCTGATTGGGCAAGGCCTGACTCTAGAATTGCCGACTTTGGTTCGAACCGACTGTCATCGATGTGAACTTGGTTTCACGACCATTAGCCCTTCACAAGCGTAGGTGCGGCCCCGCTACATAAGTTCAATAGCACTGGTCTTCTCTAAACAAGATACTTATAGTCATCACAGCTACATAATGCTGGGTGCTTATTAGATTTGTGTTTTATTGCCGTCAAGTGCTGGAATGAAGGTTCAATTTTTCCGAACCAGCATTGAAAGTGCACCTGTTCGATTAGCCTTGAAATCGATTTGATTTCTTGTTTCTACTACCATGATGGTGAGTGCCGTCATGCAAGATTCAGCTCTCCGACGTTCCTTCCCCTTCCCCCATGGGCCGTTCCGCCAAATCCACTTGTCTCGATTCTTTGCATGGCTGTCAGCCATGCTCGGGAAGGTACAGAATTCGATGACAACCCATCCCAACCCAACTCATTCCAAACCAACCCAACTCATCCCAGCTCCCCACTTCCCACACCCCAGCCAAACCACCACCAAGCACCCTCCCACCAACCAAGCAAGGCATGGATGCGAGGGAAGATCACATCCACACATCCACATCGCTGGTTTCCGCAACCCGTTCAGATTTCCCTGAGAGAATCCTTTGTTGCATCAGCTCTTCTCAGCTCATTCCCCTGTCGCCCCGACGCCTATCCGTCTTGCTCTCCGACATTCATGGAAACGTGCATTCCGCAGAACAGCGAAGGCAACCCTCAACTGATTTAGGCCACGAGGACACTCATTCTTGCAGTTTACAGAGGTGTTTCTCTTTTGTAAATCTGAGTTGAGGCGCTTCCCTGTTTCTAAATACGAAATAATCCTGTGATTTGCCTTCAAGCAGAAATCATGAGACCAGACGAGGAAGAGCCTACCCGCTCGACGTCGGTGTCCATACGGCTCATATCGGCGCACAACCTGCACAGAGCGAAGGTCTTCAAACGTATGAGTCCCTGCGCGGTCGTGTCAGCATACGGCGACGCTCGCTCGAGCCAATTCCTACCTCCCGTAAAACACGGCCACGCGAATCCCGTCTGGGACACCCTCCTAGAATTCTCCGTCCCGGACCATCTTCTACGCTTGGACGAACCTGCAGATTCAAATTCACAGGATACCAACCTCATAAAACCGTTCCCGCATGTTATAGTCAAGATCTACGCGTCAGCATCGTTAAGGACGTCCTTAGGTCGCGCTACGATACCGTTAGAACAGGCGATTCGACAATACGACCAGACGCACGCTCAGTTCTTCCCTCTGGTGCGGAAATTCATTATCGGGGAAAGCGCGTGCGGAGCGATACAAGTGGAAGTGAAGGTCGGGCGGACGAGTTTCGCTCCGAGGAAAGGCACGGCGGCGTACACCGCGTTCGTGCGGACGCGTTCGCCCTTCTGTTACAGTCACAGAGCGCTCGATACGCTATCAGCGGCGAGAGCCACGCGGAGATTGCCGACAACGCCGTGCTGCGCTGAAGCCACGTGTTGCTGTCCGGGTCACTTGAACGGGAAGCTTTCCAGACACTCCCCGAGAACGATTTTGGTGGAGAATCCTGATGGGTCGATTCAGGGATTTGGATTCAGAGTATCGTGAGTGAATTTGCCTCTTCCTTGTTCGTTCGTTTTTTTGCGTGTGCTGTCATGCATGTTCTGCTGGTTAATGAAATAAATCCTGCCGCAATGGCCTCTGAGAAAGCCTCGTTGTTTGTAAAAAAAAAGGCAGAGTGCATTTCAGTGTATGTAACGGCCAATTTGGAAGGTACTCTTCATATGCTTTTGAACACCGGAGATGGAAGAAGACAAAGAAAAATAAAACCCCGAACCAGAACCTTAAAGCAACAAGAAATGGTTTCACGTCATTCGCCCCCTTCTTTGTAACCCATGGCTCCACTCTCACCTCTCCACTCCTTCAACGTCCGTGCCAAGCGACTGCACAAAGATCCCCGTCTCCCCTCGCCCAGTCCCTTACTCGTTTTATCCAATCTTTTCCTCTCTCCAACCTCAGTGTCCCTCCCGCTCCCTCTTTCTGGGCTCCCCTCCCTTTTTGGTTTTCCCTCCCTCTGGATTCCTCTCTTCTCCCTCTGGGTTTCTTTCCTCTCCCTTTGGGTTCCTCTCCTCTCCCTCTGGGTTTCTCTCCTCCCCCCCTCGGTTTTTCTCGTCCCCTTCTGGGTTCCTCCCCTCATCCTTTGGGCTCCTCTCCTCCTTTGTGTTTCTTTCCTCTCAACATGGGTTCCTCTCCTCTTCCTCTGGGCTCCTCTCCTCTTCCTCTGGGTTTCTTTCCTCCCCCTTTGGGTTCCTCTCCTCTTCCTCTGCTCTCCTCCCCCCCTGGGGTTTTCTCCTCCCCTTCTGGGTTCCTCCCCTCTTCCTCTGGGCTCATCTCCTCATCCTCTGGGCTCCTCTCCTCTCCCTCTGGGTATCTTTCGGGCTCCCTACTTCCTTTCTGCCAGACTCTCCCCATTGTCCTCATTAGGGCAACAAGCATTCTTTCCTCAAAGCCCTAATCGCATTCCTCTGCTCCACTTTCACTCGCTCATCCCATCATCCCACATTTCCTTCCAGTCTTCCTTCTGATAACTTCCATCAGCTTTCTCACTTCCGTCACCTTGTCTCCACCTGCTCTATCTCTCTCTCTGCTGCACACTCCCCTTAATCGTCCATCCTACCCTACCCTGCACACTCTATCCTCACCCCTGACTTAACAGTGGTCTTTTCCTCAATCCTATTTTCTGACGTCAATGCAATGAACCGGATTTTTAATCTCCGATGAGGCAGCACGTTTGAGGACATTTGAAAGATTCAGCTGGACGGCCTTTGTAATATACCTGAACTCGTCTCAAGATGGAATTGCTACCGGTATTTGTTGTAGAATTGGATGGCAAGTGCGAAGTATGTGTACTCTGCATATATGAAACTAGATATAGAAAGATTCATGCCTAGGTTTATGCTTCAGATTATGATTGGCTGATATGGTGTGTGACATATCTAGTGATTTTGAACAATGTTTCACCTCCTACAGATGCTGCAGAAAGCATGTCTGTTTGTAACGGGCTTGTCTATAGGAAATGTCTCGCGACTGCGAAAAGCATTGCTCGCTAAACATCGATATCATCTCCGACTGCCCACTTAACCTCCACGGCACACCCTTTTAGTTCTCCAAATTATCTTACCTGGGAAATCTTCCTTGCTACGCACTCCCTTCCGACCTAGCTTTTTGCGTGGCGTTTCGTTTCGTTGCGCGAGAGGTAGCTAGTTCGCCTTCTCGATTCACGCACTGGCTCTCCGATCGTAGCTGTCATCGTCCGTGTGACTCGTGAGCCGTCTTCCTACCACGAAACTAAGAAATCGTGTGAAGTTTTCCTCCAAGTATAGATCCTATCACCGAAATCTGAAGGGAGGGTAGATTCACGGAGGTCTCAGGAGGGCATCCCCAAGGAAGATAAAGCACGATGAATCGGCGGAATGTGAGTTTCCGCTCTTTCTCTCTTCCGACTTCGAGGTTGCCGACCAGAATGATTAGCTTGTAACGTCGCATCCGCAATCGCTAGTTTCACCCTCCGTAGTTAAAAGATTCAGCAGGATGCGCGCTGTTTGCTCCGTGTGTGGGCTTAGTTGCTACCGCTATTGGTCTAAGACTCTACTGTATAAGGCTGAGAAAATCCTACTTTTTCTGCCCTTTTCATACTCACGATAATCGCGTATGGAAACAGGTGTCGTGTCCATGCAGTCGTTACACGAGCTTCCATTTGACAATCCGCTTAAAGGGAATTGCTTAGGACCCTTTCGCCCGGCGAATGGTTTCAAGGCTCCCAGCGTTTGCTCACGGAAAAGGAAGTGGTTGGTCCCGTTGCACCCCTCCCCACCTCATTCAGCCACTCTCTCTCCTCTCATTCTCCCCCCTCTCTCTACCTCTCTCCTCCCCAGGTACGACTACCGCCCGAAGTCAACAGAGCCATCTACGTGCGGTGAGTGTAGTGACGTGTGTGTGTGTGAAGGGGTGTGTGAAGTTGAGGGAGTGTGGGAGGGAGTTTGTGAGTGGCGTGTCCGGAGCACCATGTTTGCACATTCCCCTCCCTTCAACATGCGTCGTCTTCTTGCCAAGTGTATACAGTGTATTTTAGAGACGTCTAGAAAATACACTGTATACACGTGGCGTGTCCAGAGCACCATGGTTGCACATTCCCCTCCCTTCAACATGCATCGTCTTCTCGCCACTCGGTTGCACTCAAGCACTGTGCCTGCCTGCGACGCACCTATGATCGTTTGTGTGATAATAAGGAGCCCACGCTCTCTCACTCGCTTCCTGCTTCCATCTCCCTCGCTTCCTTCCTTCGTCCTTCCCCCTGCCTCACTTCTCGTCGCCCCCCTCCCCTCTGCCCCGTTACCCGTTTCCCTTGCGCCGTTCTTGTCCTCGTCACCCAAGAGTATGGCCTCCCACCTCCATACTGTCTCATCACTTCCTTCCCTCTCTATACCTCTTCACACCTCCCTACCGCTCCCTACCCATCTCTGCATCTCTCTGCTCCTCTCTACCCCACACTTCTCCAGTCATTTCCCACAGCATCCTACTGCTGTACGTATCATCTAAGAGGGTGTGCAACATTTCAATGAGTCCTTGCCTTTCTCTGCCCCTTCCTACCCCTCTATACCACTAAATGCCTCTCCCAACAGCAACTTGCCGTTCAACATCACGTCGGAGGGGATGTATGACATCTTAGTGTGCCCTTGCCTCTCTCTGCCTTAACCCCTCTCTACCGTTCTCTACCCCTCTACACCACCTGATGCCCCTCCCAACAGCAACCTACCGTTCAACATTACATCGGAGGAGATGTACGACATCTTTGGCAAATACGGCGCCATCAGGCAAATACGCATGTGAGTCGCTGCAGGGGCCATCCACCTGCACACTCCACCTGCACACTCCACCTGCACACTCCACCTGCACACTCCACCTGCACACTCCACCTGCACACTCCACCTGCACACTCCACCTGCACACTCCACCTGCACACTCCACCTGCACACTCCACCTGCACACTCCACCTGCACACTCCACCTGCACACTCCACCTGCACACTCCACCTGCACACTCCACCTGCACACTCCACCTGCACACTCCACCTGCACACTCCACCTGCACACTCCACCTGCACACTCCACCTGCACACTCCACCTGCACACTCCACCTGCACACTCCACCTGCACACTCCACCTGCACACTCCACCTGCACACTCCACCTGCACACTCCACCTGCACACTCCACCTGCACACTCCACCTGCACACTCCACCTGCACACTCCACCTGCACACTCCACCTGCACACTCCACCTGCACACTCCACCTGCACACTCCACCTGCACACTCCACCTGCACACTCCACCTGCACACTCCACCTGCACACTCCACCTGCACACTCCACCTGCACACTCCACCTGCACACTCCACCTGCACACTCCACCTGCACACTCCACCTGCACACTCCACCTGCACACTCCACCTGCACACTCCACCTGCACACTCCACCTGCACACTCCACCTGCACACTCCACCTGCACACTCCACCTGCACACTCCACCTGCACACTCCACCTGCACACTCCACCTGCACACTCCACCTGCACACTCCACCTGCACACTCCACCTGCACACTCCACCTGCACACTCCACCTGCACACTCCACCTGCACACTCCACCTGCACACTCCACCTGCACACTCCACCTGCACACTCCACCTGCACACTCCACCTGCACACTCCACCTGCACACTCCACCTGCACACTCCACCTGCACACTCCACCTGCACACTCCACCTGCACACTCCACCTGCACACTCCACCTGCACACTCCACCTGCACACTCCACCTGCACACTCCACCTGCACACTCCACCTGCACACTCCACCTGCACACTCCACCTGCACACTCCACCTGCACACTCCACCTGCACACTCCACCTGCACACTCCACCTGCACACTCCACCTGCACACTCCACCTGCACACTCCACCTGCACACTCCACCTGCACACTCCACCTGCACACTCCACCTGCACACTCCACCTGCACACTCCACCTGCACACTCCACCTGCACACTCCACCTGCACACTCCACCTGCACACTCCACCTGCACACTCCACCTGCACACTCCACCTGCACACTCCACCTGCACACTCCACCTGCACACTCCACCTGCACACTCCACCTGCACACTCCACCTGCACACTCCACCTGCACACTCCACCTGCACACTCCACCTGCACACTCCACCTGCACACTCCACCTGCACACTCCACCTGCACACTCCACCTGCACACTCACCTGCACTCATCTGCACACTCACCTGCACACTCGCCTGCACACTCGCCTGCACACTCGCCTGCACACTCACCTGCACACTCACCTGCACACTCACCCTCCTTAGGCGATTGGCGCTCTGGTGTATCCATTGCCCCGTTTCTGCTGCAAAACTTGTGAAACATCAGGCACACTCTTGTGCTGTATGAGGCCATTTTCTTGTACCCTCTCATGGGAAGAATGCCATTCGTTTCTGCACCCCCTTTAGCGTAGTCTCCGTCAACGCCTATTGTCCATGTCCTTGTGCCTGCCAGCAGAAGGGCGACTATGAGGCGGTTGATTTTGAGAATTTTCAACATCAACCACCGTACGGACATGGTCCTACACCAAGTTTCCCAGCTTCCATTCCATTTCACCAGCCCACAATTGTTCTCTTGTAATAGCGGTGACAAGGAACGGCGTTCCTGGAGTGCGGTGCACATGCTTGGTGTTTTGAGTCGACCCAAAACACGACTCCTACCAGTCCTAGATCGTTCTTTCATAATAGCGGTGACAAGGAACGGCGTTCATGGAGTGCAGTGCGCATGCTTGCAGTTGTATCGTGGCCCCCAGGAACGGCACTCTTGAGAATTCTTGAGAATGATCAACAAAGAAAAGGGCACCAAGGGGAACGGCCTTCTTGGTGTACCGAGGACATGTACGGCGCCAAGAATGCCGCGGAGCATCATTCCCTCCTTCCTGTCCGTGTCCTGTTCATTCTTATCCCTCTTCCAGCGGAGTGACCAAGGAGACGCGCGGGAGCTTTCGTGGTGTGCGAGGACATGTACGTCGCAAAGAACGCCGCAGAGCATTGTTTCTCCTTGTCTTCTCCCTCTCTTATCCCTCCTCCAGCGGGGTAACAACGGAAACGCGCGGCACGCCTTTCGTGGTGTACGCGAGGACATCTACGATGCCAAGAATGCCGTTGAGCATCCTCAGCGCGCCCTCAGCATTGCCTACCTTTTCTCTCCTCGTGTTTCCCTTCAGAGACGTGACAAAGGAGACACGCGGCACGGCCTTCGTGGTGTACGCCAAGAACGCCGTGGAGCATCCTTCTTATGCCCTCCCTGCCTTGCCCCCTAACTGTGTTTCATGTTTCCCTTTAGCGGTGTGACAAAAGAGACGAGGGGAACAGCGTGTGTGGTGTACGCGAACATCTACGACGCGACGCCAAGAACGCTGTGGAGCATCATTCCTTCCTGCGTGCTTCCTCCCTGTATCATTCCCTTTCCAGCGGAGTGACAAAAGAGACGCGAGGCACGGCCTTTGTGGTGTACGAGGACATATACGACGCCAAGAACGCGGTGGAGCATCTGTCGGGGTTCAACGTGGCCAATCGGTACCTCATAGTGCTCTACTATCAGCAGGCCAAGTTCACCAAGAAGATCGACCAGGTATGCTCTACCTGCTGCGATGGTGCCCTTTGAAAGTAGTTACAGGCAGGTTGGAGGTTCAACGTGACCAATCGGTACCTCACTACCAGCAAGCCAAGTTCACCAAGAAGATCGACCAGGTGAGTGCATTCAAGGGTCAGGAGATAGCATTCCCCTGGAAGTGGGATGTGTTCAGCACAAACAAACACAGATACCTCATAGTGCTCTACTACCAGCAAGCCAAGTTCACCAAGAAGATCGACCAGGTATGCCCTCCTGTTGTGTTCTGCGGTTTGTATGCATGAGGCACAACCCGCAGTCGGGCTCAACCTTGAAGGAATGAGCTGGGTCTGGAATGTGCTTCCCTGTTTGGAGGCTCAACGTGGCCGACAGATGCCTCATAGTGCTCTCTACTACCAGCAGGCCAAGTTCACCAAGAAGATCGACCAGGTGTGTTGATTACGGTCTGCTCTGCTGTTTTGCAGTCTCAGGCGCAACCGACTGTCCAGAACAACAGAGGTGAGCGAGGTGGGATTAGGATGTGCTTCTTCATTAGAGGCTTACCTGAACCCTCTTCCGTACTGCTGCTTTACGGTTTCTGCGCACTATGTTTGACCAGCAACCAATACAGGCATATTCACATGTCACCTCTGCCCCTTTGCCCCGCGCTCCCCTTTCTGTTCCCCCCTTCCTCTTCCGCCTCTCTTCTTCTCTGTGTGGCCCTTGCTGGGGTGGGTGAGCAGAAGAAAAATGAGGAGGAGCTGGATAAGATGCAGAAGAAGTATGGCGTGTCGGGGGAACAGAAATAGTATAGTTTTGAGGCGCCTCAGAAATAGTGCGAGGCACATGCTGGTGCGGCTACTGTGATGTTGTCGGGGATGTGTGGTGCTTTCTGGGATGGGTGAACAGAGGAAGAGCGAGGAGGAGTTGGGTAAGAGGCAGAAGAAGTATGGCGTGTCCGGGGAACAGAAATAGCTAATGAGGAACAGTACAGTATGCACATTTCGGCACGGCCTCTGTGACGCAGCAGAAGAAGTATGGCATTGCGTGCCGGGAGCGCAGAAATAATGGATGGCACGTACTGTTACAGCCACTGTTGTGCTGACGCACTGTGGCTCAACCCCTCTCTCTCCCCTGGGAGAGCAGAAATAGCTGATGTAGAATAGTATGAACATACCGGTGCGGGCGGCTACTGTGATACAAAAGATGGCATGTTGAGAAAGCAAAAGTATTGGAGGCATGTACTGTTACAGTCAGTTGATACGGATGGATGGAGTATGGCATGGGGAGAGAGAGCAGGAGTGGGACATGTCATGCCTGCTACGCCCACAGTGATGGTGACTTAGCCATCCTTTTTCAGCATGTAAGTTTGGGATCCCGTTTATCATCTCCATTCCCGAAGCCCGTCTAAGAAAGGACGACTAGGGGTGCATGCAAAGTACCACAATTGATGTTACTCTGTAGTTGCTGCTACATTTTCACACAGACCCACCCATCCCATTGACTCACATTCCATTCTCTAAAACGGTTTTGGAGGACTAAGTGTTAGGCCCAACGGCCTAAGTCCGCTAAAGGATTAGCGGGGTCGACTAAGTCGAGGATGAAACGCGGCGGAAGACTTTGGCGAAAGAACTATTGGCGAAATAGGCGAAGAAGTTATTGAGTAATTGAAGAAGAGTTGAATGAGAATTGATTGATAATGGCAAATTATAATTTTTAAACACACGAAGTGTTTTTCAAAATTACGTATTTCGAAAGCGCAGCTGCTTGTAACGCATGTTTTGGCATCGTAGAAGCGCGCTAAACGCCCTTCTCCAACTACAAATCGTGGGTTGGAGCTCATTTCCCTCCACCCACGTCTCTCGTTTTCCAACGGCTCATGCAACTACATCTTCTCGAGCTCACTTCTAGTTTTACCGTTCAAGCTGGCGAGGACTCGCTCATTACCTAGAGGCGTTTCTCCTTCAACTTTATTAGCCGACATCCTTAACCAAAACCGCTCAACGATGGCTGCGATGCCGACGCTTAACCGTGCTAACAGCATCGTCGCCAACGACCCGATAATTTCCGACAACGACCGTAATGCCCGTGAAACGACGGGCGAGCGTCGCACAAGCGCCGGGCAGACGGCGAAACATCCGCTCCGACCGACGTGGACGTGCTGTTGGGCGGGCTCGAAGTCAACAAAAACGCCGAGCAGCACCCCCAGCACCCTTCGGCGCCTGTGGCGCCAGTGGCGAACGTGGCGACACACGCCGCGGACGCGGAGCACGCGCCAGCGGCACACGCCTCCGGCCGGCCGTCGCGTCAGCGCCAGAGGCGCCGTACGGCTGCCTCGTCTGACGCGACGGCTGACCAGGCCTTGACCGAGGCGTTGACCCCGGACCAAGTCAAGGCCCTCCTGTCCCTGTTACAGCAGCACCCCGCTAGCGCGATCGCCGCCGAAACTACACAACCTGCTGCATCTGCATCGGCTAAAAACGACATTGCAAAAAAGGAAAAAGGAGCAAAAGGACCATCAACGCGCCGCCACGACAAGGAGGCCGTTACCAGCGCTCCTGAAGCTGCAGCAGTCAACAACGACTCCGACGACTCAGACGACGACGCCTGTGAGGCTCCGAACAACGCAACAAATTTTCCCCCCATGGAAAATCTCCCTCCCCTCCCTTGCACTAACCCCACTTTTTCGGCGGCAAACTTCATTGACCCGATCGTGCGAGCGAAAGTGGAGCCCCTGGAGGACCTGAGGGCCTACCTGAAACACGCGGAGTACAAACTGCAGCGCGGCGATGCGGCGGGCGAACTTGAAATGGTCGCGAGCGCCCTCGACTACATTTCGGAGCGCTACGACATGCTTCAAGTCGAGGACGCCACCGACGATCGCGTCGCCAAGCGGTTCAAGATGTACCAGCAGAAGAGCCTCCTTACCTCCCGCCCGTTCAAGCAAGCCGTCGCCGACGTGGCAGCGATAGATCGCGCGGAGGGTGCGCACGCTCGATCCCACCGCGGCGGAGGTCGCGGGCCCATGGCGTTCAGCCCCAAGCGCGGCCCGCCTATGGGGAGCTTCCACGGCTTCTGTGGGACATGCTTCCGCTGCGGCCAGCCGGGGCATGTGGCAAGTGGCTGCCCGCGGAATGGCAATGGTGGCCAAGGACCCGCACCCGTGGTGTAGGGATGGTCCTTGAGCGTTTGCGCCTTAGCGCGCGTGGCACGGTGCACGTCAAGTGCGTTGACCGTGGGCAACCCAAAGGGGTTTGCGGTGGCTATGAGCCAAGCCCTAGTTAGGGGTGATGATTAGGCTATAGGCCTAGGTGGCAGGAGAGGGACTAGAAAGCCCTTTGGTCCCATAATTTGGCCCGTGCGGTGCGGGGCGGATGCATGCTAGGAAGCATGGCTATGTGTGGCCCGTTTCTTATAAGGGCTTTATTTTTAAAGAAGTACTTTCTGATCTTGGCTTTGGATGACAAAAAAAAAAAAAAAAAAAAAAAAAACCAGAGAGCGACAAAATGGCAAGCACCCACACGAACCCGAGCAAACGGCCCCACCATTCGTTGGCATTGGTAGCCTTTATATTGGCCACGAGCCAAAAAGGCATGTCATGGATAAAGGGAAAGCAAGAGCAAATGCAAAGAGTGAACGAGAGCGAGATAGAGAGAGAGAAAGAGAGAGAGAGAGAGAGAGAGAGAGAGAGAGAGAGAGAGAGAGAGAGAGAGAGAGAGAGGGAGAGAGAGAGAGAGAGAGAGAGAGAGAGAGAAAGAGAGAGGGAGAGAGGGAGAGAGAGAGCGAGAGGGGAGAGAGAGGCGAACTGCGTCACACATGGGTGACAAACGATGATTACGACTTGTTGATGCGTCTACGCACGCGTTATCGCATGCACATTCTTGAGACACGATGGCTTGCATTCTAACACCTCTGCGCCATTGTCACTCGGCAAACATGCAGAGATAACACGACACGAGACGCTAGGCGACGGAGATCCGTACGAGTTCGCCGTCACTGACAAATCTGTCACGCAAATGCGCGGGCGGCTTCGCGCAACCCTTGCATGGTGGAGCTCGTGGTGCCCCAGCAGCCTCATCCTCTCCGTCATCGCTAACGGTTACTGGCTGCCATGGAGCCACAACCCACCACAACCGTTTCACGAGCGCAACCACCTCGGGGCGCACACGCATGCTGCGTTCACACGCACTGCCATTCGCGAACTTGCCGAGACCGGCGCGGCGGTGGTCACCCCAGCAGCGGAGCTCACATGCATAAGCCCACTCAACGTGGTTGAGCAACGAGAAAAATGCAGGCTAATCCTCGACCTCAGAAAAGTGAACGCGCACCTGACCATCCCTAAATTCAAATACGAAGGCCTAAGCCGCGTGGCCGACCTGGCACGCATGGGAGATTGGATGTTCTCCATCGACCTCAAATCGGGATACCACCATATCGACATACACAACTCTTGCTGGAAATTCTTGGGCTTCGAATTTGAAGGGCGCACGTACGCTTTCCGTTCACTACCCTTTGGCCTTGCCACGGCACCATTTGTCTTCACGCAGCTCATCAAACAACTAGCCAGGCGCTGGCGTGAACAAGGCGTTCGAGTGATACCCTATGTGGGCGACATCCTGTTCTTTTGCACGTCCAAGGCCCACGCACAAGCAACATGCCAGCAGATAATTTCGGACCTCAAGATGGCGGGCTTGGTGATTAACGCGAAAAAGTCGCAGCTGCTGCCATCCCAACATCTGCGATTCTTGGGCGTCGAGTTGGACACCAAATCTGGTCAATTCTCAATTGGCACCGATCGACGGGCATCACTTCACGCACACATTCGGAACCTACTGGACGCAAGCAAAGCGCGCCGACAGGTTCCAGTCCGCCACCTGGCCAGAATCACCGGCACACTCGCGTCGATGGCCGTCGCACTCGGCGCCACGACGCGTGCATTCAGCCACGCCATGCTACAAGCAATTAACGACGCGCCATCCTGGGGAAGCAGCTTGAGCATTTCCCCCCCCGTTGCTGAAGAGTTGCAGTTCTGGCTTGAAGAGTTCGACAAATTTAATGGCGCACCATTCCACGTTCGGAATAGTTATGACGCGGTAATTCACGTGGACGCCAGCTCTCATAGTTGGGGCGCCACCCTTCTCACCTTCCCTGGTGAACTCGAAGAGGCAAGCGCAGCCATGCCAGAACCATTGCGAATGACGTCCAGCACTCGGAGGGAAATTGAAGGCGTCCTTTGGGCCCTTCGAACGTACGCGAACAAGGTTCAGCAAAAACACGTGCTTGTGAGGGTGGACAACCAAGGGGTCTTTTTCATCCTCCGCAAAGGCGGCTCTCGCACCCCCGACCTCACCACCGCTTGCAAGGACATCATCCGCACGTGCATGGAGCTCGGCACTCGATTAATTGTTGAATGGATCCCGCGCGAGCTAAACTCCCATGCAGATGAGCTGTCCAAAATGATCGACCACGACGATTACTCCTTGAAACAACCATGGTTCCGCATCCTCAATCGTCGCTGGGGTCCCCACTCAATCGACCTTTTCGCAAGCCCAAACAACTCGCAGCTGCCACAATTCTGCTCAAAGATACCACACCCGGAGGCCACTGCAATCGACGCATTCTCGATTTCATGGTCGACCGAGAATGGCTTCGCGTTCCCGCCACCCCAGTTAATCCCAGCAGACATCCACCACGCACAACGCACCCATGCCTCACTCACCCTCGTTGTCCCACATTGGCCAGGGGCAACCTGGTGGCTACTCCTACAACCCTCCCCACCTAGTTGTGCCCCGCATATCCAAGCACAAATTCCCCTGGCGCACGGCAGCCAATGTTTAGCAGTAGGCTCGCACCGCACCGCTTTCTCAGGCACAGGATTGCCTCATAGTACAATCGTCGCATTACGAGTGGTCTTCAACTAACCCATCTCGTCCTCCTTCGCGCAGACGTACTGCTAAAGCTACAAGTACAGCTTCTAAAGATGCTCTCACAGTCTCGTGCTAACTCAACGATCCAAACGTACGAGCCATACTGGGTCAAGTTTCGAGCCTTCTGTGCAAAGGTGGACCTCCCATTCCTCCCCGCGGCAGACATGACCCTCGCACTATACCTGGTGTACGCCATCAAACGCAAGGCCACCCTATCCATGGTACAACTCACCTGCTCAGCCGTGAGCTTCGCCCACCGCATGACTAGGAGCGCATGCCCAACGGCAGGACCATTCACCACTCAAGTACGCGACTTTGCGAAACGACACTGTCCTCGCCCCACGAGAGTGAAGGAGCCAGTCTCGCTGCAACAAGTCCGTGACATGTCGGCAGGATACCTGCGATCTGACAACCCCGGCGAATTCCAGAAGGGGCTCATCCCCATTCTCATGTACTCCGGATTCCTGCGATACTCAGACCTCGTCGCCATCGAGTGGCAAGACATCCAATTCGACGACGAGGTCATGTGGATCCTAATTCCGTACTCCAAGACGGACCAAGCTGGAAAAGGCACATGGATACCTATTGCCGCAACACACGATCCGTTCTGCCCTGTCCGCGGCACTCAACGACTCATTCGACTCGCCGGATACGATCAGCAATCAAGGGGGCCGCTGATTCGCACCTTCGGTCATGGTTCCACCCAAGGTGGCCAATCAAGGCCACCGTCGTATCCGACAATCCGAAACTGGTGCAAAGAGGCCTTTGGGAAGATCGGACTTGGAGAACAACAGCTGGGCCCTCATTCCTTTCGCAAGGGTGCAGCCACTGCCGCGGCAAACACCGGCGTGCCAGACAGAATCTTCAAACGGCTGGGCCGATGGCGTAGTGACGCAGCCAAGGAGATGTACGTCACGCCAAATGCCGAACATCTCATCAACGCCTCCCGCCAGTTGCAGGACCTGAATCATGCCCCGTCCTCAGCACAGCACGCAGAGGCACTCATCCGTCATCGGAAGCCCCGGCTACCCATGTCTCAAGAACCCCAGTTGAAATGAGAACGATGCCAAATGATAAGTAAGAGAAAGCAAGCTTTCTAAATATTATAATTTTTAAACACACGAAGTGTTTTTCAAAATTACGTATTTCGAAAGCGCAGCTGCTTGTAACGCATGTTTTGGCATCGTCGAAGCGCGCTAAACGCCCTTCTCCAACTACAAATCGTGGGTTGGAGCTCATTTCCCTCCACCCACGTCTCTCGTTTTCCAACGGCTCATGCAACTCTCCCACCCCCCGCCCCAACACTGACGGGCATCATCGACGCTGCTTGAACGAGAAGATCGATAGCTTGTAGCATGATAGACATCAAGTAGCATGATGAATCGCTAGTACAATGATTGATACGCAGATAGTAACATGTACTAGCACTTCTGTTTCCTAGCTCGAGGTGCATGTTGTAATTTGCCAGTTGAAATGAGAACGATGCAGTTGAAATGAGAACGATGCCAAATGATAAGTAAGAGAAAGCAAGCTTTCTAAATGTACAAGCAAGGTTTATATAGCATGCAAGAAACAAGGTTGGAAAGTGGAATGTGGGACCAAGAATTGGAGTGCAAGAAAAGTAGAGTGCCACGTGGTACTAGAGAATCTGAGAAGATAAGGATAATGGTGACTAGGAATGTACTGTTCGGAATGAACAGTAAACACCCCTCTGACACTACCCCCCGCCCAAGGAGGCGACGTCCGCGGCGCCTGCAGACTGAAGGTACGCTTGGAGGCAAGCGTTGTCAGGAGACAGCGAGGACGAAGGAACCCAGCTGTCGTCTGCTGCGTCGTAACCACGCCAACGAACCAAGAAGTCGATGAAAGTGACACCCCCCTGGAGACGGCGACGGTGCCTGAGGATGCGTTGGATATGGTAGTCGGGCTCGTCGGTGTCAACAGCTACCGGCAGTGGAGTGCAATCACGGCCCGAGAAGGTGACATTGGGATCGGTGTATGGGCGAAGGAGAGACACGTGGAATGACGGGTGCATGCGGAAATGTGCGGGAAGGCGAAGGCGGTATGCGACTGGACCTAGTGCGCGCTCAATGACGAATGGACCAATGAAACGTGGACGAAGCTTGCTGTCCTGTGGCAGTCGAAGGTTGCGGCTATCCAAGAGAACACGGTCGCCGACTGCGAACGACACCTCACGACGACTGCGGTTGGTGGTGCGTGCCATGCGTGCATTTGCGAGCTCAAGGTGCTTCCTCACGTGATCATGAATGAAGGTGAGATGCTGGTGGAAGTTGTCCGCACGAGGGACTGTGGGTGTGAGATCGACACGAGTGGGGACATTGGGGTGCTGACCGTAAAGTGCAAAGAACGGTGACATGCCTGTGGTGGAGTGGTGCGTGTTGCTGTAGGCGAACTCTGCCATGCTCAGCTTCTTGTCCCATGCGGCTGCGTCGTGCATCGTGATGCTGCGAAGGATCTGCTCCAAGGTCTGGTTCACACGCTCGGTCTGTCCGTCTGTCTCTGGGTGGTACGCAGACGACATGGCTAAGCGAGTCCCAAAGAGTGCAAAAAGCTGCTTCCAGAACTTCGAAGTGAAACGAGGGTCGCGGTCTGAGATGATGGAATCTGGAACCCCGTGCAGTCGGACTACGTTATCTACGAACAGCGTCGTGGCTTCCTCTGCTGTGACCTTGCCGTGCGTGGGGATGAAATGCGCTGCTCGAGAAAACTTATCCACTACTACGAAGATGGCGTCGTGACCCCTAACTGTGCGCGGTAAAGCCATGATGAAGTCCATGGTAACTACCTGCCAAGGGTGGTAGGGCGGTGGAATCGGCTGCAAGAGTCCTGCTTTGCGCTGGCGAGAGGACTTCGTACGCTGACACGTGTCGCACGAGCGAATGTAATCCTCTACGTCTGCTGCAAGCCCGGGCCAGTAGTACGTGCGACTAAGCGTCTTAGCCGTCTTATCTGCTCCAAAGTGCCCTGCACTAACTACGTCGTGTGCCTCTGAGAGAAGGAGCTGTCGAAGAGGGCGGTAGGTTGGAACCCAAATCCGTGTGGTACCCTTCCGTATGTAGACACTACCCTGCACCTCTGCTCCTGCGGGCGGCTGCGGTGTGAAGTCGGGATCTACTGTGTAACCGTGCTCGAAGAGTGCTGTGAGAAGTGGGTGGCCAGCAGTGACTGTGAGACTGGCGAGCTGACAACTAGGGCGAGTGAGCGGATCTGCTGGGTTGCGCACGCCTGGCTTGTACTCTATCATGTAGTGAAAGCTCCCTTCCATGAACTCCATCCACCTAGCCTGGCGACGACTCAGCTGCGGCTGCGACTTGAGGAAATGAAGCGAACAGTGGTCCGTGCGTATAACACTATCTGCCCCCTCTAGGTAGCACCTCCACACCTTATACGCATGGATGATCGCGAGCGCCTCCTTGTCGTGTATGGGATAGTTCAACTCCGCTCCCCTAAGCTTACGCGACTCGTACGCGATCGGCTGCAACCCGCGTCCCTGGTCCTGACGAAGCACTGCTCCTATGGCCTGATCGGAAGCGTCGGTCACTACAACGTATGGGCGAGTGGGATCAGGGTACGACAGTGTCGGTGAGGACGTGAGCGACTGCTTCATCTGCTCGAACGCCTGCTGCTGCGCTGGACCCCAAACGTACTCTACGCCCTTCCGAAGTAGGTCGGTGAGTGGACTAGCGATCGATGCGTAACCCTGAACGAAATGACGGTAGTAGTTCGCGAAACCAAGGAAGCTCTGCAACTCCTTGACTGAGGTTGGTGCTACCCAATCATGTACTGCTGCGATCTTCTTCAGGTCAGTCCTAATGCCACTAGCGGATACGACGTGTCCTAGGAACTCGACCTCTGGAAGGAAGAACTCGCACTTCGACTGCTTAGCGTATAACTGCTCCCTTCGTAAGACCTCGAAGACCTTCTGCAAGTGCTGCACGTGCTCATCTTTCGTCTTAGAGAACACTAGGATGTCGTCTAGGTAAACGACAACGAACGACCCTAGGAACTCGGAGAGGACTGTGTTCATGAGCGTCTGAAACGTCGCTGGGGCGTTGGTCAATCCGAACGGTAGAACCCTAAACTCGTACAACCCCTGCTTCGTACGAAACGCCGTCTTGTGCTGGTCCTCTGGAACTACTCGAATCTGGTGGTAGCCCGAACAAAAGGTCGATCTTTGAGAAGACTCTAGCGCCCTGCACTGCATCGAGAAGATCCTCTACTCTCGGCACCGGGAATCTATTCTTGACGGTGGCGGCGTTCAGTGCGCGGTAATCTATGCACATCCGTAACCCTCCGTCTTTCTTGGGTGCGAAAAGTATCGGTGCGGCCCAAGGCGATCTAGATGGCTGTATGAAACCCTGTGCGAGAAAGTGCCTAACTTGCTGCGTCATCTCCTCTGTCTCCGCTGGACTCAACCTCCACTGCGGCTTCGCTACTGGCCTGCTTCCCGGCTCCAACTCTATTCGATGGTCTACTGCTCGGCTGGGAGGTAACCCTGGGGGCAACTCGTCGGGGAAGACGTCTGCGAACTCTGCCAACAGTGCACTCACCTCAGCAGGAAGAGTCGCCTTCTCACTAACTGCTGCGCTCCCTCCTTTCCCCTCCTCAGCTTCCACCTCCTCAAGAAAAACCGCGAAGATCCGTGCCGCACGCTTCACTAACTGTCGCACACGAACAGCATTAATGATAGCTGTGGATGATGTGGCCCCATCGCTCCACTGTGGCAGCTCCCGGAACTCCCCGTCTACCTTGACGCTGTAGCTTCCCTGAGCCCAATCGAACTGAGTACTAACCGTCCGTAGCCAATCTCTCCCGAAGATAAAATCGTATCCGTCCAGCGTCGCAGAGTCGAAATCACGCCTGACTGTGATCGGTCCTAGCACTACGCGCAACTTGCGGATGATCGGTCCTATGTGAAGTGGCGTCCCATCTACCATGCGAGCGTCCTTGAAGTTGACTGCTGAATCTGCTTCGAGATGGAGACGAGAAACTAACGATGAAGAGACGAACGAGTGGCTAGCTCCGCTATCTACGAGAATTCTTTACAGGAACTCCGCGAAGCTTCCCTAGAAGCACGACTGGACGATCAACAGTGTCTACCTCGTTCTCCGTAGATGACTGCTACAAAGCCGTCTCCTCTACGTTGGTAGACGTGGCGGGTACGGGAACCTCCACACCAGCTAGCGACCCGCTATCTACTGGCGGTTTCCGTTTCCCTGCTGCCGCTCCTTAAGCTGTGGGCAGTCTCGCTTCATGTGTCCCGGCTTTTTGCAGTAGTGACAGTTCCCCCTAAATCCCATTTTCTGTGAGCCGTCACTGTTAACTGCACCAATCTCCATGGGCGATGGTCCGTCCCTCGATCGAGCGTCGTTGATCGGTCTGATGTATCCCCTATCGCGATCGTCACGACCCCGTCGGCTTCATACTGCGCTGACGCGTTCTGCTGCTGCGACTACCGACTCGAAGGTGGACAACCCGTGAATCGCAATGACTTCCGCTATGTCCGGCTTCAACCCTTCGAGGTAGCGATCGCGCATCTCTGCTTCCGTGATATCGTCTATCTCGTTGCAGATGCTCAAGAACCGTCGTGTGTACTCCTGGACGTTGCCTATCTGTCGGAAATGACGCAGACGCTTCCTAGCAGCTTCGGAGGCGTTCACCAAATCGAACCTACTTTTCAGCGCCGCTTCAAATCCTTCCCATGTGGTCGGAACCGTGGTAACACCCAAAGCTAAACTCCCTAAGCTCGAAGTTGCAGCTGCATGCCCCACGCCCTGTTGATGCCCGTCCGTCTGAGCCCTTCTTACAGCAGTTTGAGTGAGTTGGCGCCACCACTCCAAGGCCGGGCCCCTCAGCAGTGTAACAGCGTACTCGATCCGCTGCTGCGCGTCCGCCTCTTGCACCCCGCTCGCGGCGAAGTAGTTGTTCAGCATGAAGAGCCACGTCCGCACGTTCGCGTCGCGTTGACTTGGGTCGAACGACTCGGGTTTCTGCGGCTTGAGTGCGCTTCGACGTTCCGGCAGCGCTTCCGCGCCAGTCGACGTGTTGGGCGCAAGAGTTGGTGTGGCATGACCATGGGGGTTAGAAGCCAATTCACGAAGCTGTTGCATTTCAGCTCGTACCTGTCGATTTTCCAGCGTCAACTCTTGAAGTTGGCGCATGAGTTCGGCAAGCGTGTTGCCCATGTCGTGGGGGACTGCGTGCATGGTTTTGTCCATGTTCGCTCAACGACTCCAAGTCTGCAAGTCGGCACCGCGGGACGATGACGTCGTAGTCTCGTCGTCGACGGTCGCTCGTTGGAAGTCGCTCCCCGCGAAGGCTCTGATACCAAGTGTTAGGCCCGACGGCCTAAGTCCGCTAAAGAATTAGCGGGGTCGACTAAGTCGAGGATGAAACGCGGCGGAAGACTTTGGCGAAAGAACTATTGGCGAAATAGGCGAAGAAGTTACTGAGTAATTGAAGAAGAGTTGAATGAGAATTGATTGATAATGGCAAGTACAAGCAAGGTTTATATAGCATGCAAGAAACAAGGTTGGAAAGTGGAATGTGGGACCAAGAATTGGAGTGCAAGAAAAGTAGAGTGCCACGTGGTACTAGAGAATCTGAGAAGATAAGGATAATGGTGACTAGGAATGTACTGTTCGGAATGAACAGTATACACCCTCTAACACTAAGGGTGCGTTCCTGTGGAGACACTTGTGTCTCAATCCTTTTGTGACGCGTAAAACCAGCTTATAACGTACAATGTCACAAACGGGTGTCGCCCTTGTGTGACTTTTAATGTATTTTTCATTTGTCAGCGTGAAACGCGTGATGTCGCGGACGAGTTGCGTATCGACCCGTCATTGTCAACAACTCTGTACGCGGTTCGAAATGTCAATGCACCTGGACATTCCACAGTAAAAAACTCCCGCGGGAAAAAGTTCCTCTCGTCAAAACCCCACCCGAACCAGATAGTTGAAGAAGCAGGTGTTCAGTCAAGTTTGAAATCCAATCAAATGAGCACAGCTGTAAATTTCGTCTGGTCGCACAGTTTCGTGATACACTCATTTTTTGTGACGCAAGATTGCAAAAATGTGTAGACGCGACTCGGAAAAGAGGGGATTGAGACACAAGTGTCTCTACAGAAACGCGCCCTTAAGACACTGCACTGCACTGCACGTTCACAGTCGCTACGAACATCTGCCGCTGGGCTGAATCTCTCCTTCGCGCAAGGCTTTTTCATCGCCACAGCAGCACGTGAGTTGGATCTTAGCTGTTCATTCAACTGTTTCTCAGAAATCCAACGGCTCGATGCGCCAGCTTTGGCAGTTCGACGACTGCCGAACCTGTACAAAAGCCTACAGCTGATTGGCAGGAAAAATTGCAAGCCAGACGCCAAATCAGATCAGGGACTACAAATATCACGGGCAGTGCCTCGATACTTCGAAACTCACGATAGAACTACCATTATGGTACACCCTCATTCTCGTTAGACGGGCATATGTTATACTGATCGGGACGCTTAGTGTAGCCGCAGCGGACCAAAGAAGGTCCTATCACATGCGTATACTGACAGTTTGACCCAGGGCGTTTAGTCAAGGTTCTATACGTTCTTAAATGGTAATGCTGTTTTCTAAACGGTAAAGACAGTTATTCAGCGTTAACGGAATTTTACGGCCCAAGTCTGTTTTCGTCGCCTCGTGCGACTTAGCCCGCAACCAAGTTATCTCACCAGCCCGCTACGTCCAAACACTGTATCCACTGCTTCCGCCGGTGAGAAGACTGAGAATAAGGGTGTATCTTTTCTGTATCTCTTGGAAGCCCAATTTAGCACTGATGGCAAAGAGCATTTTCCAACAACGGAAGATAAACACGAAATAATGACTAGGATTGCTGGACACCACTGCTCAAGGGTGTTGTACTTCCTTGCAGCGACAGCTAGTCTCAACTCGTGTTGACTTTTGTACCCACCGCATAATACAAGCCTGCCGCACCACCAGAGCGGACGTGCACCACATACACCTGTTCTCCGATATTTCCACACCCTGAACTTTGATTCTACTCAGACACCCTACATGGTTGAAGGTTTGATGAGACGGACGCCCTGACATTGCGGGTCTATCAGGAAATAGTCACCAGGTCAAGGCCTTTCGAAACTCGAACTTTGTAGTTCGAGTGAGCGGGGAAAATTCCAGTGCCAGATTGTTCCTGCGGTAACCTCGCATTGAGATTGTGTAACATTAACCCTGAAAATTCTTCGAGCGTTGCGAACTACCTTCGAAATCGGTTCTTTCGAGGGTAGGTACCCCAGGTCGTGAAGATAAAGGGTGTGGAATTATCGCGGAACATGTGTACCTGTGCGTGAGAGAAGCATTGCACCTGAAAAAAAAAAACTGATCCGCTAACGGAAGTGTACAGAGGCACGTAGACTTTAGTGTACAGAACACCAGCTGACGAATCTGCAGGTCAATCCAGGCGCATCTGCACCTCTACCTGACACGAGTGAGCCATTCAAACCACCTGAAGAATGCGTGCTGACACTAAACATTTGAGAATTTCGAGCCCGCTCACCCTAATCGCGATACTAGTCCCAAAACGGAATGAAGAGGTAGGAGACTATTGTTGAAAGATGTAGATGTTTTTTCGGAGACCTCATATCAGGTACTCATCTGTCGTGTTTACAATTGTACTCAAAACACGTTCGCAGTGCTTCTTCGCCACCTGGCGTGAGCTCACGACATATTTTTCAATCCCTAGTGGGGGTTTTGCTTAGTTTCCCTAGCTGAGATAAATCAAAGGCTGAACACGGTTAGGTGTGAAGATTTAAAACTTTCTGAGGTGCAGTACGGTGGTCGTTTGAACGACCCAGTGCACCACTCCCTGAGGAAACCGCCGTTGGCTGAGCGTGGGAGCCTATCTGTTATGAACGAAACGTAACTTTGAAAACGTGGCAATTAGTGTACAATCTTCTCGCCAGAGACTATAAATACGCCGCAATTCCAGTCTTCCAAATTTAGGGTTCTCATGCCGTGGATAAATACCTTCAGATGGATACAAACTCGGAGCTGTAGCAGGCTGCGTTGTACCACATGGCGAGCCGCCATTCGCCTACTGCCGCGTGTCCCGACAACCGAGGCCACGTGACGACAGAATCCACCAGCCGCACTTCCTGCCGACATGGCTTTCTCAGGACCATCTGGGCGATTATCCGATGATTTTGGAGGCCTGGAATTTTGTGACGTCCTAGGTCCCTGACAGCCGTCCGAAGGGTCGCGTCGCATGGCATTACTCAGGAAAACTGGACGGGGCGAGTGGGAATGGGGAGGAGAGGATTCCCGACGGAAGAAGGAGAAGGGGGAACCCCTGGGGGAGATCTCTTTTGTCGCTTCCCACCTGGCGCGCGGCCCATAAGCAGATTTGAAAGGGGAACCCAGTGAATTTCGCCGGCTTCTACTATCCCTGCCGCACCACCTGCCCCACCACCTGCCCCGACCTGCCCCCCCTGCCCCAGCGATCAGGGCCAATCCTGCCCCTACCCGACGCGCCAGTGGCCTGCCCCCGATCAGCACTTCCTAGTAGAGTCCCTGTGCAGGTTACGGCGAGCAGAGGGATCTAGTAGATGTGACATCCAGGTTACGATCATGTCACATCCAGTAGTACCCACGTCTGCGAGACGTGACAATATCACTTCTCCTCACGCTCCTCACGCTTTTTGTGGCACAAGCAACTCCTCACGCTCTCGCTCCCCTCTCCTCCCACCGGCGCAGCTGCTGCCGCCGCTGCTGGACCTGATTTGAAGGCACTTTGCCTCTGCTATTCGGCCGTCGGGTGGTATAAGCGTCTGCTGCTCACCACGGTATCATCCGCCGCTCCGCCTCCTCCGTCGTCCCTTCTCCGCTACCCCCTACTCCGCCGCCGTTCTCCGCCGCCCCTTCCTCCGCCGCCCCCTCCTCCGCCGCCCCTTCTCCGCCGCCCGTCATGTCGCGCCGGGGCTTCACGCCAGTTGCGCTGTCGCCAGCGGCGGGTCTCGTTGCGCTGCTGCTCGTCGCAGCGGCAGCTGGCGGAGTGCGCGGATCAAGCGGGAATGCGGCGCTACCCCGCAAGCTGGCCGCGGGCGGAAGCGGAAACAGTAATGCCGCGGCGGACCCCGCCGCGGCGGAGCTAGTGAAGAATTCCGCCCATGCTTCCGGCGCGGAAGGGGACGGGCTTGTAGTGAAGGATTCCGCGCCTTCCGCCAGCGGTGAGGCGGAGGCGGAGGCGCAGATTCCGCCGCTGCAGCTGATAATTGCGGAAGAAGGGCGCGCGGAGGGCGCAGTGTGCTTGGACGGATCGGCCCCTGGGTTCTACTATCGGAAGGGCTACGGCTTGGGACGCAACAACTGGGTGCTGTTCTTCGAGGTGTGACTATAACGAACGACTTCCGTCTTCCTCCTTTTCTTCAATTGTCACTGATTCTCTCTTACCCTCCGCCTCCCATGTTTGCCCTCCATCCCCTGCTTGCTTACCTCTACTGTTTTTCGTACCCTCCCTTATCTATCTTCCATTCCGCCCCCCTTCCCCTCCCCCCACCCCTCTCCGCTTCCCCTTGACTCTCCCCTTCCGCCCGCATTTCAGGGCGGCGCGTGGTGCGCGACTCCCCACGGCTGCGCGTACAGGGCGCACACGCGCCTGGGGTCGACGGACCACGCGCTTTCAGTGGCGGAAATGGTGAATGTGCAGAGCGGCAGCATGAACGGCATGCTCAGTGCCAATAAGACCGTCAACCCTGGTGAGGCTCAGCCAGAGCTGCTACACCGCACCACACCGCACCGCACTGCACCTCACTGCACCGTCAGGACGCTGGTGCTGGTGAGCATGACTTGACACCCTCTTCTGGAGAGCAGCTTAAACATATTGACGTCCACCGCTGGATTTTTTCAGCGCAGCATGGCAGCACAGCAACACAGCAGCACAGCAACGCCGTCGCCTGTTAACCTTCCGCTCCGCGGCCACCTCTCTTCACCTCCCGTGCTGACACCGCCTCACATCCACCCCTGTTTCCTCCATCCCCCCACCAGGCTTCTACAACTGGAACGCCGTCTATTTCATCTACTGCGATGGCGGCTCCTTCTCAGGCCACCAAGACGAGCCCGTTCTCTTCAATGTCAGTCAGCTGCCCCTCTGCCTCTCCGCCTCTCCGCCTCTCCCTATCCCCCTCTTTACATCTCCGCCTCTCTCTCTCTCCCCCTCTCCGCCTTTCCGCCTGCTAAACCCTCTCCCTAATTCTTTTTCGCATTCCCTCTCTCTCCGCCTCGCCACCTCTCCGCTTCTGGCCGTGCTGTTTCTTCCTTCTCATTCCCCCCTCCCCGAGTCCACCTCCCTCCCAACCCAAGGCATTCCCCACCCCAGTACTTTCGGGAAAATCTAGACTCAATTTCATCATTTTATCCCTCCTGTTCCGTTCCCCTTCTTCCCCTTCCCCCAGGGCATTCCGCTGTACGTGCGGGGAAGGCGAGTGGCGGACCTGCTGCTGAAGCACCTCGTGGAGAAGAAGGGGCTTGGCCACGCGGAGAAGGTGAGGTGGGCGGATGAGAGGGGGGCGGATGAGAGGGGGGCGGATGAGAGGGGGGCGGATGAGAGGGGGGGGATGAGAGGGGGGGGATGAGAGTGGGGGGATGAGAGAGGGGGAGATGAGAGGGGGGAGCGTGAGAGCAGGCGCACAGGGAGTGGAGGGGGAGGGGAAAGCCCGGGGTTTTCGATTGAAACGCCTCATGGGTTTCTCTGCCCTCCTTGGATTCCCACTGGGGTGGGGTCCTGAGATGAAAATCCATCCTTTCTCCCTTCCCTCCTCGCTGCCTCATCTTGCCTCTTTCCTCAGCCTCAGGTAGCTGTAGCGTGCTGCTCTCCTGCCAGCTCACCTGCCTGCTCACCTGCCTGCTCACCTGCCTGCTCACCTGCCTGCTCTCCTGCCTGCTCTCTTGCCTGCTCTCCTGCCTGCTCACCTGCCTGTAGCGCAGCGATCAGCTGAGGCCGACTCTGTCCTTCCTTCATGGCAGGAATTGTGTTGTGTTTTGAGTCGACTCAAAACACGACTCATTACAAGAGGCTGACTCTGTCCTTCCTTCATGGCAGGAATTGTGTTGTGTTTTGAGTCGACTCAAAACACGACTCATTACAAGAGGCTGACTCTGTCCTTCCTTCATGGCAGGGATTGTGTTGTGTTTTGAGTCGACTCAAAACACGACTCATTACAAGAGGCTGACTCTGCCCTTCCTTCATGGCAGGAATTCCACTGGAAGCTGCTGGAATCTAATTCTTCCCCCTTTCGTCCCCGCTTGTCTTGTCTGTGACTCGCTTCCTTCCCCCCTTTCCCTTCCTTCGACCCTGCGTGTCCCTCCCACCCGTTAAACCGAGCAGGTGGTGGTGTCGGGGTCCTCAGCGGGAGGGGTGGCGGCGCTGCTGCACTGCGATCGAGTGAGGGACACTCTCACAGCCGCCTCTCCCTCCATGCACGTCCGCTGCCTTGCTGATGCCTCCATGTTCCTCGACGTGTAAGACTCCTCTTCACCCGTCTTCACTCCCTTTCACTCTTAATCACTCTTCTCTCACTCCTATTCACTCCTCTTTCACTCCTATGGGCTGAATTGTAAGAGCCCATTGACTTGTGTTGACTTGTTTATTTTTTTTAGTACAAATATTGAAGGTGTTTTTTTTTTCTAAACCCCAGACCCATGTCGGTGCATGCGTGTGTGTATCTCTTTCCCTCCCTCTCCCCCCATGTGCAGACCAGATGTCAACAACACCAGAAGGGTTGCCAATTTCTTTGCTGAAGTGCACGACATGCATGTGAGCAAGTTGGGGCATGCATGTGAGCAAGTTAGGATATGCATGTGAGCAAGTTAGGATATACATGTGAGCAAGTTAGGATATACATGTGAGCAAGTTTGGATATGCATGTGAGCAAGTTAGGTTATACATGTGAGCAAGTTAGGATATGCATGTGAGCAAGTTAGGATATACATGTGAGCAAGTTTGGATATGCATGTGAGCAAGTTAGGTTATACATGTGAGCAAGTTAGGATATGCATGTGAGCAAGCCAGGACATGTATGCATGTGAGCAAGCCAGGAGATGCAATTTCACACCTACCATACCTGCCATCCTTCTCTCTTCTCTCTCCCTTCCGCTTTCTCTCCTCCCTTTCCCTCCTCCCTGTTCTCTCCTTCCCTCTCCCCCATGGCTCCACCCGTCCAGAATCTGACTGGCAACCTTCCGCCAGCATGTCTCAAGGAGCGAGAGCCAGAGAAACACCATGAGGTGCGCGGCGCGTGCCAAGCCAATGCTGCCTTGCACGCACTGAGTCTGCCATCCCACCTCGCATGCTCTCTTCTCTTCCACGCCATGCCATCCCACCTCGCGTGCTCTCTTCTCTTCCACGCCATGCCATCCCACCTCGCGTGCTCTCTTCTCTTCCACGCCATGCCATCCCGCCATTGCCGTGAGCCAACGTGCTAAATCCATCCCCTCAACAAGCACCCCCCCTCTCACTTGACTCCTGCTCTTCCTTCCGTAGTTGCCCTTATCACCGCTCTTCACTCCTCTTCAATCCTCTTCACCATTGCCAGATTCCGGCCCACTCTTCCCTCCTCACCAATACAGTGTTTCATGGCCAATCAACTGCTGAAATACGTCTCCACGCCTCTCTTCCTCATTAACAGCAATTATGACAAGATAGCGGTATGTTGACAAGTGTGTTGCTCGTGTCGTTTGATTATTTATACGATTTTTAGTCAATTGCCAAAGTTGATACTATAATTGTTTTATCATTATTTTTATTGCCAAGATTGGTACAATGTATTAACATAATCTGTTTGTTATACCAAGAACTCATCCCGACCTCTTTGCGACTAGTGTGGCATGAGATGGACTGAAACAGGAAGGTCTCACGTCACAGTGCTGCATCACTCTTGAGCTCGCACCCACTGTCACACCAGAGTGCTAGCACCATCTCTTCAACATTTTCTCTTTCGTCTCTTGACGTTTTCCTTTCTCACATCTTCACCCTTTTCCCTAACAACTCTATTTAGATTTTTTTTTCTCTCTCTATCATACCTTGAGCCGTTACTCTCTCATCATACGTTTTCCTCTCTGACTCTGACCCTTGCACTCTCGTTTGTGCCTTGACGTGCAGATGAGGGCCATTGCAGCACCGCAGGTGTTGGATTCGGGAACAAGGGCCCCTCCAGACTGCTTCAACCACCTCAGCAAGTGCACCGCTGCTGAGAATCGAGTTATCGAGGGTATGTGAGTGTGGGTGAGCGAGTGCGTTTGACAATGGGAGGGAGTGTAAAGCGTATTTTTTTCTAAAAGGAGCTTTTGATTGCACTTGCACAGCTCTACTCTCCTTGCCTTACTCTCCTTGCCTTACTCTCCTTGCCTTACTCTCCTTGCCTTACTCTCCTTGCCTTACCCTCCTTGCCTTACCCTCCTTGCCTTACCCTCCTTGCCTTACCCTCCTTGCCTTACCCTCCTTGCCTTACCCCCCTTGCCTTACCCTCCTTGCCTATTCTTACGTTGCCTTCCTCGCGCCTTACCTTGCCTTCAATTTCTTTCCCACCCGCCTTGCCTTGCCTTGCCTCACTCGGTTTTCCCCACCTTGCCTAACCTTGCTTCAATGGCCTCACCTTGCCTCTCCTCGCCTAACATTACCTCACCTTTCACCTCTCCTGGGTTTCAGACTACCGCAAGGCAGTGGCATCAGCAGCGGCTCCTCTCCTCCACACCGACCCACCATCATCCACCACTTCATCACCATCTCAACCGCACTCCACACCTGCCAACGCCGTCTTCCTCTTCTCCTGCTTCCAGCATGGCTCCATTCACTTTGACATGCCGTGGACTGTGCGCACGGCGAAAGGGGTGGTGAGTTACCAGCTAGGTTGCATGTAACATAGGGTGGCGCGTTAGATGCAGGGTTCTGTGTAACGGGGTTTCCTTACCTCTATCCACTCGGACATGCCGCGGAATGTGCGCACGGCAAAAGGGGTGGTACGTATCAGCAGAGTTCCATGTCCTGCTACCGTAGCACATCCAACATTTTAGTTATCTTCAAGACGTTCCGAAACAGCGCTACCAACCGAGTGAGTGCATGTGCATGCTCTTCTGTCCCTTGGTTCCGTCAGTGCTGCCTGTACCAGTTTATGTGCTATGCACAGCGAAGGGACATGTGTGTGCGTGTGCGCGCGCGTGCGTGCGTCCGTGTGTATGTGTGAGCATGCATGGGTGTGCATGCATGGGTGTGCATGCATGGGTGTGCATGCATGGGTGTGCATGCATGGGTGTGCATGCATGGGTGTGCATGCATGGGTGTGCATGCATGGGTGTGCATGCATGGGTGTGCATGCATGGGTGTGCATGCATGGGTGTGCATGCATGGGTGTGCATGCATGGGTGTGCATGCATGGGTGAGCATGCATGGGTGTGCATGCATGGGTGTGCATGCATGGGTGTGCATGCATGGGTGAGCATGCATGGGTGTGCATGCATGGGTGTTTAACCAATCTGGCCTGGAACCTTTCCTGCTCTCCCATCAATCCAACGGCAGCCGATGTACAAAGCTGTGGACCGTTGGATGCACCCCGACAACAGCGACAAGATTCATCTCATCGAGGGAGGATATCCGTGCAACTCGTGCGCCATGAAGGAATAATGCATCGGAAAAGCATTTCTTCTGTTCAAGTGCATTACAGCCCAGGTGCTCTCAGCTTTGGCCGTGCAAATGCTGAATAAGGCCCACAGGTTTGGAATAAGGCCAGGAGGGGGGGCGGGGCGGGGGGTAGTTACTCCTGTATTATGTAACAAAGTACTCGGCTAGGACCATATTTGATTACATGGTTTGATTCAGATTTGTTTTTTTTTTTCCCTTGGTATGGCTGCTTTATTGTAAGTCATTCATGCATGGGCATCACTTACATTCCTTGCCCTCCACTGCAACAAGTACTACGTAATAGCACAAGCAGAGGATGCATGCATGCACAGTACAAGTGCCGTACTAGCACACTGCAGTTACTGACACATATACATAGATCCGTCCCACTTGGCATTTCGCAGATTCCACTCGGCAATCTTTGTGTCCTTCTCGGTTCTAATGAGACACACGCGAACTCTATTCTTCATGACTTCCTGCAAGTAAATCAGGCATCTGCTTCAAAAGAAGCACAAGCCTCTCTTGCGCACGGGCGCTTCCCCCTACACCCTTGGGAAAGCCATGTTTCATCAACAGCACGCCCAATGGCTTCCGAGTCTTCAAGGTTAGCTGTGTTGGGCTGAAAAATAGCCCTTAGGATCTTTGCAGAGGAGAACTCTTGGGTAGAAACTTGTAATAGCGGAAGCGTTTTAATGAGGATTGTGAACCGACCTTGCACTGGTGTGTGAGAGCAAAGTAGATTAAATTAAACAAGCAAATACAAGGATTTATATAAGAGTACAGGGAATACGAATAGATAGATAGATAACTGTATTGCTGTTGCGGTTCGATATAGTGCGACTCGGGCAACTGCTCTATAACGAGTCAGTTGTGTGTCCTTAACTGTCGCGCTGTAATTGTCGAGTCAAAGGTCAGCGACCTTTGACTTTCTCGTAACCTCCAGGCGGTTACCCTAACCTCCGAGGTTGACTCGATGCTTCGATTGGGACTGCTTCGCTTGATGCCTTGGATTTTGATACGACAGAAGCGCACTTAGGACTTATTGTTTCCAACACTCCCCTTCGCTTCTGGAGTGTCGTTGCTGGTGACGTGGCCTTGTCCAGTCAGCATCATGCAGTATTCGAACTTCTGCTTTCCGAGTTTCTTGGTCAAGTAATCGGCTGCCATCTCGGATGTTGGACAGTATGACAGATCGAGTTTCCCTTTTTCTATCTCGTCCTTCACGAAGAAATAGCGCAGGGCGATGTGTTTCGTCCTGTTTGCGAAGCCGTTTTTGTTGGCGATGCGAATTGCCGACTGGTTGTCGCAGAACACGGTGAAGCTGGGTAACTCGGCTAGCTTCGCTTCTTCCAGTAGTTCGCGAAGGTAAAGTCCCTCCTTGGTGGCTGAGCAGAGTGCAATATATTCTGCTTCTGCTGAAGATAGTGCGATTAACTCCTGCTTGCTCGACTGCCAGGAGATAGGACCGATAGGCTCAAGGCGGTAGACATAGCCGGTGCATGAGCGCCTGTTGTCGGTGTCGCCGGCGTGATCGGCGTCGACGTAGCCGATTAGCTTGGTCGGTGTAGTCACGTTTTTGTGATAAGTTAGTCCGATCGTTGCGGTGCTGACGAAGTAGTGGAGAGCACGATCGAGTTCCGCCAGATGCTCTGCTTCAGGTCTCTTGAGATAGGTAGCGAGCTGACTCGCGGAGTAGGATAGGTCGGGACGGCATGTGACTGCTGCGAAAAGAAGGCATCCAAGCTTCTTCTGATAGTCGCGTATGCCGGCGGGTTTAAGTAGAGTAGATTGCCCCTTTTCGGTTCCTGACGCGTAGCGATAAGGCGTGGAGATGGCGCTTGGTGTGAGACGAAAGCGTTTCGCGATAGTGTCGGCGTACTTCTCGGCGCTTAGGTAGATTGCGTTTTCTTCCTCACGGATGTTGAGCCCGAGGTATTGCGTAACCGTAGAAGAGACCGTGAGCGTGAGGTCTTTCTGGAGCTCCCCTTCGAACCACGTGGTGATGTCGTCGGTTGACCCAATGTAGAGGAGATCGTCCACATAGACGATTAGTAGGACGTAATCGCCTCTTTTTGTGAGGCGATACATGCCCTGGTCATGCGGGAGTTGTTTGAAGCCGATGCGGATGAGGCGGGCGTGTAGGTACTGCTGCCACAGTCGCGGTGCCTGCTTGATCCCATAGAGTGATTTGAGTAGTTGACACACTCGGTTGGGTTCGCCGTGGGAGCCGTGCGGGAGTTCGACGAAGATTTCTGCATCCACAGGTGCGTAGAGAAATGCGTTCGCAACGTCGATTTGTCGCAATTTCTTTTTCTTCATGGCGGCGACGGCGATGAGAATTCGGAGTGAGGTGTGGCGACTGACCGGAGCGAAGGTTTCGGTGTAATCTCTTCCGTGCTCCTGGTCGAAGCCACGTACGACCCAACGGGCTTTGAATTTGTCGATGGTGCCATCAGCTTTCGTCTTCACACGGAAGACCCATTTCCCGGTAAGAATGTTTTTATTTTGAGTTACGCCGATGGGAACAATTTTCCAGGTGTTGCGCTCCTCCAGTGCCTTCAGCTCTTTGTCCATAGCTTCACGCCATTTCTCCCTGTGTTCCCCCCCCAGAGCCTGCTGAATCGTCGCAGGCTCCTTAGGAATGCCGGCGCCATGGACTGCGGTGACGAGACCAAGGATTTGCAGCCCAGTCTGTGAGTATCGAGGGAGTTCTGGATCCTCGGGATAAGCTGCTTCGTCTCCCGTTTCTGGGTCGGGCATGAAATTTGGCCCTACCCTTTCTGCTTCGTTGGTGTTGACTGTCACAGGTGTTACGTAACCATCGTCGGCGAAACGGTAGAAGATTTTGGCGTTGTTACTGTCGCGAGGATTATCCTCATCCATGGGCACGTCGACGGAGCAGTATGGGAGAGGTCCGGCTTCTTCCGAGGCGTTGTCGACGTTCTGTTCATCCCAGTCTGCTTCGTCCGCTGCTGACGCGAAGGCTCGGTCACCACGAAAACCACTGGTGAGGTCCCGATTCTCGTGCAAGTTGGCGAGGTACGTCTGAAGGGTGAGTCTTTCGTAGAAGATCACGTCACGTGCTGCTACTGTTTCCTTTGTGTGGACGTCGAAGATTCTCCATGCGTTGTAATTTTTCTCGATGCCGAGGTGTAGTCCCCACTGTGCCCGTTGCGAAAATCTTCCCGCTCGTGCTTCTGGGGGTCTGTACTGTACCATGCACCCGAAAACTCGTAACATTTTCGTGCTGCCCTGCTTCCCTGTCCACAGCAGATGCGGTGATGCGTTGTTCGGGAGTGACGACGACGACAACAAGTTGTGCAGCATGACAGCGTGGTCCATGTCAGATTTATATGACATAGTTGCTGTAGGCTATAGTGGGGTAGCACATATGGGGTACAGGGTTTCTAGGGTTGTATTTGTACCCAATCTTTCCTTAGTCATTCTCATTCCTCTTTTCCTTGCTTCACATGGTATAGAGCGGGTCCAGCCTTAGGACCGTTTTTTTTTAGGGCCCACCGAAGCGCGCCCCGAGGCGCGCCCTTTTTTTTAGCGACCCCCTCGGGTCGCCTTTTCCCTCGCGGCCCCGCTGTCCCTCAGACGCGGCCCCGCCACCTCTCCTGATCGCGGCCCCGCCGCCTGTTTGACGCTGCCCCGCCGCCTCCCCTGACGCGGCCCCGCCACCTCCCCTGACGCGGCTCCGCCGCCTCCCCTGACGCGGCCCCGCCGCCTCCCCTGACGCGGCTCCGCCGCCTCCCCTGACGCGGCCCCGCCGCCTGTTTGACGCGGCCCCGCCGCCTCCCCTGATGCGGCCCTGCCGCCTCCCCTGACGCGGCTCCCCCGCCTCCCCTGACGCGGCACCGCCGCCTCCCCTGACGCGGCTCCGCCGCCTCCCCTGACGCGGCCCTGCCGCCTCCCCTGACGCGGCTCCGCCGCCTCCCCTGACGCGGCCCTGCCGCCTCCCCTGACGCGGCTCCGCCGCCTCCCCTCCCGGCCCGCCGCTGCTCCTGCCGGCCCGCCACTGCACCTGCCGGCCCGCCACTGCACCCTACGGCCCGCCACTGCACCCTACGGCCCGCCGCCTGCACCTGCCGGCCCGCCGCTGCACCTGCCGGCCCGCCGCTGCACCTGCCGGCCCGCCGCTGCACCTGCCGGCCCGCCACTGCACCGGTCAACCCGCCGTTGCACCTGACGGCCCCGCCCCTGCATCTCCTGGCCGAGCCGCCCCAGCAGCCGAACCGCCCGTGAGCCGAGCCGCCCGACGCCGAGCCGCCCGGGACCTGAGCCGCCCTGCCGCCGAGCCGCCCGGGAGCCGAGCCGCCCTGCACCCGAGCCGCCCAGCCGCCGAGCCGCCCGGGAGCCGAGCCGCCCTGCGCCCGAGCCGCCCAGCAGCCGAGCCGCCCAGCACCCGAGCCGCCAGGTCGCTGAGCCGCCTTTCTGCATACCTACACGACCTGCCCTGCCTGGTGAGCACAGTCCCACTGACACTGCGAGCTCTTTCCCTGCTGCTTGCACTGCGTCGCTGTCGTCGCCATGGCTACCCCTAGTGTCCTAGCTTTTGACGCTGAGGGTCGCGCCATTGATTTTGAGGTCTGGTTAGACGACCTGCAGCTGTTCTTACAGTGCGACAGGGCTGACGACCTTTCTCTCTTTGATCTCACCTCTGGCGCCTCTCCTGCTCCTGCTGCTGATGTTGATCCCGCTGTCCGCTCTAAGTGGGCCACCCGCGATGCTGCTGCACGTCTTGCTGTGCGTCGCCACCTCCCTACCTCTGAGCGTGCGCACTTCAGTCAGTACAAGAGTGCTCAGACCTTGTACGACGCTGTAGTTGCGCGCTACTCCTCCCCTGCCACTGCTGCACTGAGCCGTCTCATGCTTCCCTACCTCTTTCCTGACCTCTCTGCCTTTCCCACTGTCGCTGACCTCATTACGCACCTCCGCACTAGTGACACTCGCTACCGCGCCGCCCTTCCTGCTGAGTTCTGCGCTAAGAACCCCCCCCCCATGTACATCGCTCTCTACTACGTAGTCGCGCGCCTCCCTGACTCCCTTCGAGTCGTCAGGGACCACTTTCTCGCAGTCTGTCCCACCACCCTCACCGTCGACCTCCTCGAGAAGGCCCTCCTCGCAGCGGAGAAGAGCATAGTCGCTGTAGGTGCTTCTCGTGGTGACCCTCGCACCCCCATCTTTGAGGGGTGCTCTCCTTCCCCCTTGCTCCCCTCTGTTGCCTCTGCTGCTGCTGCCGACCTGCTTGGTCTTGAGCCGGTCGGCGCGGCGTCTGCCCCTAGTGGGAGACGTCGCTCCAGCAAGGGCAAGGGGGGCAAGGGCGCGGGTGGAGCTGGAGGGGGCGGTGGCGGTGGCGGCGGTGGCGGCGGAGGGAGTGGGGGTGGCGGCGGGACTAGTGGCGGGGGTGGTGGTGGTGGTGGCAGCAGCGGCGGAGACAGTGGTGGTGGTGCCAGCAGTGGTGGTGGAGGCTGCGGCGGAGGTGGAGGCGGCGGAGGTGGAGGCGGTGGAGCCGGCAGCGGAGGAGGCAGTGGTGGTGGAGGGGGTGGAGCTGGTCGGGGTGGTACCCAGCAGCGTAGCGGCGGTGGTGGTGGCCAGCGCTCGCAGCGGCAACAGCAGCAGCGCTCTCGGGACATCCCTTCGCCTCAGCAGCTTCGTGAGTGGTACGCTGGGCGTCAGAGGGGTGGGGGTACTGGTCCCTGCACCTACGTTCTTCGTTCCGGCGACCGCGCGGGTGAGCAGTGTGGGGGTGCCCACGCCACCCAGCGCTGCTTTGGCCGCCTGACGGACGCCTGGCGTCAGCAGTTCCCTGGGGCTAGTGAGATCCCTCGCTGGGATGAGCTTCTCAGGGCTGGTGTAGCGATCTTTGATCTTGATTTTGATGCTATCCTTACTGCTATGTATGTTGTGGATTATAGTGAGGAGAATGAGGGTTACCGCTGTTTCCAGCCCGACCCGGGCATTGGTCCTGCTGCGCTAGGTGCTTGTGAGGCTGCTGCTCTAGGTGCCAGTGCGTCTGCGCTCTCAGGTACTGGTGAGACTGCGCTCTCAGGTACTGAGTCGTCCTCGTCCTCCCTCACTTTCACACTTGACTCCGGAGCTTCTCGCTCCTTCTTTCGAGACCGCACTACCCTTACGCCGCTCGGCCGGCCGGTTGCAGTCTCCCTTGCTGACCCCTCTGGGGGTCCTGTCCTGTCTCACTTCTCCACTGTCCTCCCGTGTCCCGCTGCCCCTTCGGGCACCCTGTCGGGTCTGTACCTTCCCTCGTTCTCTACGAACTTGGTGAGTGGAGCGGACCTGCAGGATGTGGGTGTTCACCAGTTCACTCCTGCGAGTCAGCGGGTGACCCACTGCACGGAGGCACGCACAGGCCGACACCTGGCCACGTTCTCGCGTCGGCCGGGGTCGAGTCTCTACACCCTGACCGTTGAGTCTCCTCCTGTCCCTGCGTCTGGTCAGGTGGCTGCGTCGGGTCAGGTACTTGCTGCTGCGTCCAGGTCAGGTCCTGAGTCTGCCCCCTGTTCTTGTCGCCTCCTGTCTCACGAGACTCTCCTGTGGCACCACCGTCTTGGCCACCCCTCCTTGCCCCGTCTTCGGAGCATGGCTTCCCGTGTCCTTGTCTCTGGTCTTCCCCTGTCTCTCCCTCCTCTCCCCTCCGAGCCAGGACCTTCCTGTGTCCCCTGTGTCGAGGGTCGCCTCCGGGCTACTCCTCACTCCTCCCACTTCCCCCTGACAGAGGCTCCCCTGCAGACGCTTCACATGGATGTGTGGGGCCCAGCCCCCGTCCGTGGGCAGGGTTACGAGCGCTACTTCCTGTTGGTGGTTGACGACTACTCGCGTTACACCACAGTCCTCCCCTTGCGCAGCAAGGGTGCGGTCACTGAGGTGCTGATCGACTGGATCCGCGAGGCCCGTCTCCAGCTCAGGAAGAGCTTCGGCTCGGACTTTCCTGTTCTGCGTCTGCACTCTGACAGAGGCGGAGAGTTCTCTTCTCGCCTTCTGCGAGACTACTGTCGTGCACGGGGGATCCGCCAGACCTTCACGCTTCCGGACTCACCACAGCAAAATGGGATTGCTGAGCGCCGCATTGGCATGGTCATGGATGTCGCTCGTACGTCCATGATGCATGCGGCTGCCCCCCATTTTCTGTGGCCGTTTGCGGTGAGGTACGCGGCGCATCAGCTCAACCTTCACCCCCGGGTCTCGCGGCCTGCGATGTCCCCAGCCTTGCTGTGGACGGGAAAGGTTGGTGATGCGTCTGTGTTCCGTGTCTGGGGATCTCGGGCGTTTGTCCGCGACTTGTCTGCGGACAAGCTGTCCCCTCGTGCTGCTCCCTGTGTCTTCCTTGGCTTCCCCACTGACGCCCCAGGGTGGCAGTTTTACCACCCCTCCTCTCGTCGTGTTCCGTCCTCCCAGGACGTCACGTTTGACGAGTCAGTCCCCTTCTACCGTCTCTTCCCCTACCGCACTCCTTCCCTTCCCCCTCCCCCGGACTTCCTTGTGCCGGTTCCCCCCCCGGTAGACCCCCTCCCCCCTCAGGTTCCTGCCCCCTCAGGTGTGTCCCAGGTAGACGCCGTTGACCCGGTCGAGGTTACTGGTGACTCTGGTGCTGCTGCGGGTGCTGAGCCTGGGGGTGCTGACTCTGGGGGTGCTGTGCGCGGGGGTGCTGAGCCTGGGGGTGCTACTGCTGGGGGTGCTGGGCCTGAGGGTGCTACTGCGGAGGGTGCGGAGCCTGGGGGTGCTGAGCCGGGGGGTGCTGTGCCTGGAGGTGCTGGGTCTGGGGGTGCTGGGTTGGGAGCTGCTGAGCATGGGGGTGCTGTGCTGGGAGCTGCTGAGCCTGGGGGTGCTGCGTCTGGAGCTGCTGAGCCTGGGGTTTCTCCTGCTGCTGCGTCTCGCCAGGAGCCCCTCTCTCCACAGGAGCTGCGCGAGTGGTTCGCTCGCCGCTGGAGGCGTGCTGCTGCGTCTGGAGGTGCTGCTGGAGCTGGAGCTGGAGCTTCTTTGACCGTCGAGGGTGCGGGTGCTGCCGGTCCCGGAGCTGCTGGACCTGCGGGTCCTCCTGGAGCTGGAGCTGCTGAGGGCGTTGGTGCTGAGCCTACTGCTGTTGGTCCTGCCGCTGGAGGTGTGGGTGGCGCTGGTGCTGTCGTTGAGGGTGGTGGTGCTGTCCCTGCTGAGTCTGGAGCTGCCGCGCGGCCTCGGTCGTACTTCGTTCCACTCTTGCAGCAGGTTCTTGGTCTTTCTCCTCTAGTAGAGGGTCCACCGCCTGTCCAGTCGCAGTCCCTGCTGGAGCTTTCCTCTCCACTGCCTGCTCCCTCTCCTTACACTGGTCCTACTGGAGGTCTTGCTGAGCGTCGTGAGCCTGCGTCTCGTCCCGCGTCGCCTGTTCGTGCTGCTCGCGCTAGTGGTCGCAGTTCGCGTCAGCGTCCTCCTCCTGTCCCTGGCACGCACCGGATGTCTTTGCGTCCGTCCACTGCTCCTCTGCGTGCCCCTTTGCCTTCTCCTCCTGAGTCCTCTCTTCCTGTGCTTGCCGACCCTGAGTCAGACTCTCTTCGTGCTGCCAGTCCTACTGTCACGCGTCTCCTTGCTACTGTCGTCACTGACCCCTCGTTTGAGTCCACTGCTGCGTCTGCCCTTGTCGCTGAGCTCGTCGACTTTGCTGCTCGCTGTCGTCTCGACTACGCTGCTAGTCTTGTTGCTGAGTCTGCGTCTGTCTGTCCTCCGTCCGTCGGGGGTGAGTGTGCTCTTGGCACGGACGTCCTAGAGGACAGGCAGGAGGAGTTACAGTGTCTAGCGGCTGCTTCACCTCATCTCGCGTCTGTACTGCTTGCCCCTGAGGGAGACCCGGATGCACTAGACATCCCGACTCCGCGTTCTTACGCGGAGGCCGTAGAGGGTCCCTACTCCTCTCAGTGGCAGGCAGCTATGGATGCAGAGATGGCTTCCTGGAAGTCCACAGGCACCTACGTTGACGCGGTTCCCCCTCCTGGGGCGAACATCGTCAGTGGCATGTGGATCTTCAGGGTGAAGCGGCCGCCGGGCTCTCCACCTGTCTTCAAGGCACGGTACGTTGCTCGTGGCTTCAGTCAGCGGCAGGGAGTTGACTACTTTCAGACCTTCTCTCCCACCCCGAAGATGACTACTCTTCGGGTTCTGCTGCACATAGCCGCTCAGCGCGACTACGAGCTTCACTCTCTCGACTTCAGCACTGCGTTCTTGCAGGGTAGCCTGCACGAGGAGATCTGGCTTCGCCGTCCACCTGGCTTCACTGGGACTTTCCCTCCTGGCACCCAGTGGAGCCTCCGACGACCACTCTACGGTCTCCGCCAGGCACCGCGTGAGTGGCACGACACACTGAGGACTACGCTTGCGGCTCTTGGGTTTGCTCCTTCTACTGCTGACCCGTCGCTGTTTCTTCGCACCGACACTTCCCTGCCGCCGTTCTACATCCTCGTGTACGTCGACGACTTGGTCTTTGCCACAGCGGACACTACTGGACTCGCCTACGTGAAGTCCGAGCTGCTGAAGAGACACACGTGCACAGACCTGGGTGAACTGCGCAGCTACCTTGGCTTGCAGATCACTCGGGACAGAGCACGCCGCACCATTACCTTGACTCAGTCACACATGGTGCAGCAGGTCCTTCAGCGCTTCGGCTTCACGTACTCCTCGCCTCAGGCCACTCCTCTGCCTACTCGCCACTCACTCTCAGCTCTGCCTTCGGATGAGTCCGTAGAGTCGAGTGGTCCGTATGCAGAGCTTGTTGGCTGCCTCATGTACCTGATGACCTGCACACGACCTGACCTTGCATACCCTCTGAGCATTCTTGCACGCTATGTTGCTCCTGGGAGACACAGACCGGAGCACATGGCTGCAGCGAAGAGGGTATTGCGCTACCTGTGCAGTACGTCGGGCATGGGGCTAGTGCTTGGAGGGCGGAGTCCAGTGGTCCTTACCGGCCACGCGGACGCTTCTTGGGCTGACGACCAGGCTACGCAGCGGTCGTCACAGGGTTACACCTTCAGCCTTGGTTCCGGCTCTGTCTCGTGGCGGTCTACTCGCTCGTCTTCGGTTCTCGGCTCCAGTTGTGAGGCTGAGATCTACGCCGGGGCCATGGCTGCACAGGAGCTTCGCTGGCTCACCTACCTGCTGACTGACCTTGGAGAGCCGCCTCGTTCTCCTCCAGTGCTGTACGTAGACAACAAGGCCACGCTGGCCTTGTGTCGAGAGCAGCACTTGGAGCACAGAACGAAGCACATTGCTCTCCGCTACTTCCTTGCTCGTGAGCTGCAGCAGCGTGGTCAGTTGCGACTTGCGTACGTGGCCTCTGAGGCCAACACTGCTGATGTGTTCACCAAGGCACTCGCGCCTTGTGACCATCAGCGCTTTTGCACCCAGCTGGGTCTTGTACCTGTCTTGCCTCACTTGCTCTCCTCTTGACTTCACTTGTACTGTGACATATATATATACCTGCTCTTGCTTGTCTAGTTTTATATATATGTCTGTACTCCTGCATGTGAGCTGGCCTCTGGCCCTAGTCTTGTGCTCGGACTGTGTGGTGACTTTGTGATCCACCCTGAGCTTGCTTTGCTTTGCTTGACTGGTCTTGTGACCCCTTCTTCTCCCCCACTTTGCCTATGGGGGTGTGTCAGATTTATATGACATAGTTGCTGTAGGCTATAGTGGGGTAGCACATATGGGGTACAGGGTTTCTAGGGTTGTATTTGTACCCAATCTTTCCTTAGTCATTCTCATTCCTGTTTTCCTTGCTTCACAGTCCATTGCTGCTGGCCAGTGGTGGTTGGGTAGCCGCATGCCACGTAACGGTTTGCGCATGCTGTTCTGCAGGGTCCTGTTCAGTCGTTCTGCAACACCTTGCTGCTGATGTGCGTAGGGAAGGGAGAGGAGTTGCTTGATCCCCCTTTCCGCCAAGAACTGCTTGAAGCGCTGAGAGGTGTACTCGCCACCTCCGTATGACTGGAAATTTTTCAGTTGTGTTCCAGACTCTCTCTCTGCTATCGGTAGCCAGGCGGCGAATGCTGCGAGCGCCATGTCGCGGCTGGGTAGGTTGCGATGCCAGACGTATCGAGTGGCGGCGTCGATGAAGGTGATGGTGTAGTTGTAGTTGACTTGTCCTGGTTCGCGATTGTAGAGGATGTCGCTGTAGACTTTTTCGAGTGGTGCGTACGCTGGAGCGCTCGGGTTGTGATGTGAAGCAAACGGTCGATGAGGTAAGTCAGCTTCGGGACATATAAGGCAAGTCCCTCGTGCCTTCTGGAGTTCTCTGCCATCAGGTAGAAGTAGAGAGTCTTTGTCGAGGACTCCTGCTCTTATCGTGTTATTCAAAACCGTGTTGCTTGGATGTCCTGTGCGTGCGTGCCAGATCTCTTCAGAGGCGCGGTGTCCGGGTGAACGCTGATATGCGTCGGAGTTGGAGTAAAAGCTGGCAACGAGGTTGGCGCTTCGGTGGACTTCACGTTGAGTCGGATTCAGCTGTTGCGCGGGTGTTGGTGGTGCTTCATCGATTGTGACTAGTGTCGTTGTTCCTGCTGCTGCTGATGTTGTTGCTGCTGCCCATGTTGTTGCTGCTGCTGATGTTGTTGTTTCTGCTTCTTGTTGAATCGTTGCTAACGCTCTTGTTCGTTCTGCTTCAGGGATAGTGTGGGAGTACCAGAAACCTCCCGGGCTGAAGTCGGGGTCGAGATCCGGAGGGTGTGTCCAATCAGCAAAGTTCACAATGGCGTCGCTGTCTGCAGTGCCGAGGTCGGGAGCGAAGTCGAGGACGAAGACGTTGTTCTTCAGCACTGCTTTCCCGATGTAGAGACCGCCTCTCCCGTGGTAAAGCTTGAACTCCTAGGTCGTGCTGTCGGCTTCCAGATGAATTCCTTTCGCCATCAATTGGCTAACGCTCAGTAAGTTGTAGCCGAGTCCTTCAGCGATGAGTACCTTAGACATGTGCAGTATGACATTTGTTTCTCTTGACTGAAGCTATACCACTCCTTGTCTTCGTGTGCGCAGATTTTGGTTGTTGGCAACCGTGATGATCACTTCCCGTTGGAGTCGATGTTCGCGTTGTACGAAACGCCCGGACGAGCACATGTGTTGCCCGCAGCAACTGTCCAAGAACCAGGTGTCTTGGCCGGACGGTTCACTTTGAGCGATAGCGGCGTAAGTCGGATTTGGATGGAGTGATTCGCGACGAGGCGTCCTGTTGTCGAGCTCCTCTTCCGGTGAGTAATGGGGTGGTGACTCTGTTATGCAAGAGTCGTTTATCTTGACCATGCAGTTGACTATATGTCTTGCTCCTTGTGCAGGTTGTCCAGTTGAGGTCGTTGAAGCTTGAATCGTGGTTGTCGAGCTTGCTTGTGTCGAAGCAACTTGGGTGCTTGAAGGCCGCAGTTGTCGCTGTGGTGTTGTCTGTCGAGACGGGCAGTGCGTGCGTGGGTGTCCTGATGTCTTGCAGATGTGACAAAATGGAGGTACTAGCTTCGGCTGCTGCTGTCGATTGTTGTAGTTGTTGTGTCGTCGCTGAGTATGGAAAGCAAACTCCGGTGCTAATGTCCTTTTCTTGTGTCTTTCTTCTTGCACGTCCATATCTTGCTGCTGGGCGTGAATTTCTGCGCAAAGTGCCGCTTCGGAGATCCTTCCGTGTGCTCGAAGAATTGCTTTGGTGGCGCGCCACTGAGGACCGAGGCCACCGATGACGAGTGTTACGAAGGCGTCTTCAGAGATTGACCCTCCACATCGAAGAAGCTTGTCGCGCAATTCGCGACATCGGCTGATATACGCCAACCCTTTTTCTCCTGGTTTCATTTCAACTGTTGTCAGCTGCGCCATTAACCTGCTCTGGTTTACACTGTCTGTTGCCTGGTACAGGTTCTTCAGATGGCCGTACGCGAGTTCCGCCGAGTTGCCGAAGTTCCGGTAAGAGCGAATGTTCTGCTGCTGGGTTGGTGTGATGTTTCTCAGTAGAATAGTATACGCCATCATGGATTGATACGTATACTGCTGCTTTTCATACTGTGTCCCGTTTGCTGGATACTGCAGGGATCCGTCGAAGAAGCCGAGTATCTGCGCGCCCTCCATCATCAACTCGAATTCAAAGGACCAGGTAAAGAAGTCCTTTCCGTCGAAAGGTCTTGACGTCTGTAGTTTCAGAACATGCGCAAACTGCGACTGTACTTGTAAGGCATCCATTGGTTTGTCTTGCGCAGGTGGAGGGTGAGGCAGGAAGCTGATCGATCCGCGTTCGTACGGGGCGAAGGTGGGTTGCTGCTGTTGATTCCCTCGCGCGTATGACGACCCGTCAAGGCTCATGGGTGCCGCTCCGTTGTTGCTGTTGTGTGTCTGTGCAGATCCCGACTGCTGGTGTTGCTCGTAGAAGGACATGAAGGAGAAGAATTTCTCCATCATGTTCTGGTCGAAGTCAGAAGGGTGGTTCGTAGGAGTCTCGGTTGAAGTTCCCCTTGGTCTTGCTCCCGTGCCTTCCTGGGTCGGGCATGAAATTTGGCCCTACCCTTTCTGCTTCGTTGGTGTTGACTGTCACAGGTGTTACATAACCATCGTCAGCGAAACGGTAGAAGATTTCGGCGTTGTTACTGTCGCGAGGATTATCCTCATCCATGGGCACGTCGACGGAGCAGTATGGGAGAGGTCCGGCTTCTTCCGAGGCGTTGTCGACGTTCTGTTCATCCCAGTCTGCTTCGTCCGCTGCTGACGCGAAGGCTCGGTCACCACGAAAACCACTGGTGAGGTCCCGATTCTCGTGCAAGTTGGCGAGGTACGTCTGAAGGGTGAGTCTTTCGTAGAAGATCACGTCACGTGCTGCTACTGTTTCCTTTGTGTGGACGTCGAAGATTCTCCATGCGTTGTAATTTTTCTTGATGCCGAGGTGTAGTCCCCACTGTGCCCGTTGCGAAAATCTTCCCGCTCGTGCTTCTGGGGGTCTGTATTGTACCATGCACCCGAAAACTCGTAACATTTTCGTGCTGCCCTGCTTCCCTGTCCACAGCAGATGCGGTGATGCGTTGTTCGGGAGTGACGACGACGACAACAAGTTGTGCAGCATGACACCGTGATCCATTGCTACTGGCCACTGGTGGTTGGGTAGCCGCATGCCACGTAACAGTTTGCGCATGCTGTTCTGCAGGGTCCTGTTCAGTCGTTCTGCAACACCTTGCTGCTGATGTGCGTAGGGAAGGGAGAGGAGTTGCTTGATCCCCCTTTCCGCCAAGAACTGCTTGAAGCGCTGAGAGGTGTACTCGCCACCTCCGTCTGACTGGAAATTTTTCAGTTGTGTTCCAGACTCTCTCTCTGCTATCGGTAGCCAGTCGGCGAATGCTGCGAGCGCCATGTCGCGGCTGGGTAGGTTGCGATGCCAGACGTATCGAGTGGCGGCGTCGATGAAGGTGATGGTGTAGTTGTAGTTGACTTGTCCTGGTTCGCGATTGTAGAGGATGTTGTTGTAGACTTTTTCGAGTGGTGTGTACGCTGGAGCGCTCGGGTTGTGATGTGAAGCAAACGGTCGATGAGGTAAGTCAGCTTCGGGACATATAAGGCAAGTCCCTCGTGCCTTCTGGAGTTCTCTGCCATCGGGTAGAAGTAGAGAGTCTTTGTCGAGGACTCCTGCTCTTATCGTGTTATTCAAAACCGTGTTGCTTGGATGTCCTGTGCGTGCGTGCCAGATCTCTTCAGAGGCGCGGTGTCCGGGTGAACGCTGATATGCGTCAGAGTTGGAGTAAAAGCTGGCGACGAGGTTGGCGCTTCGGTGGACTTCACGTTGAGTCCGATTCAGCTGTTGCGCGGGTGTTGGTGGTGCTTCGTCGACTGTGACTGATGTCGTTGTTCCTGCTGCTGCTGATGTTGTTGCTGCTGCCGATGTTGTTGCTGCTGCCGATGTTGTCGCTGCTGCCGATGTTGTCGCTGCTGCCGATGTTGTCGCCTCTGCTTCTTGTTGAATCGTTGCTAACGCTCTTGTTCGTTCTGCTTCAGGGATAGTGTGGGAGTACCAGAAACCTCCCGGGCTGAAGTCGGGGTCGAGATCCGGAGGGTGTGTCCAATCAGCAAAGTTCACAATGGCGTCGCTGTCTGCAGTGCCGAGGTCGGGAGCGAAGTCGAGGACGAAGACGTTGTTCTTCAGCACTGCTTTCCCGATGTAGAGACCGCCTCTCCCGTGGTAAAGCTTGAACTCCTGGGTCGTGCTGTCGGCTTCCAGATGAATTCCTTTCGCCATCAACTGGCTAACGCTCAGTAAGTTGTAGCCGAGTCCTTCAGCAATGAGTACCTTAGACATGTGCAGTATGACATTTGTTTCTCTTGACTGAAGCTGTACCACTCCTTGTCTTCGTGTGCGCAGATTTTGGTTGTTGGCAACCGTGATGATCACTTCCCGTTGGAGTCGATGTTCGCGTTGTACGAAACGCCCGGACGAGCACATGTGTTGCCCGCAGCAACTGTCCAAGAACCAGGTGTCTTGGCCGGACGGTTCACTTTGAGCGATAGCGGCGTAAGTCGGATTTGGATGGAGTGATTCGCGACGAGGCGTCCTGTTGTCGAGCTCCTCTTCCGGTGAGTAATGGGGTGGTGACTCTGTTATGCAAGAGTCGTTTATCTTGACCATGCAGTTGACTATATGTCTTGCTCCTTGTGCAGGTTGTCCAGTTGAGGTCGTTGAAGCTTGAATCGTGGTTGTCGAGCTTGCTTGTGTCGAAGCAACTTGGGTGCTTGAAGGCCGCAGTTGTCGCTGTGGTGTTGTCTGTCGAGACGGGCAGTGCGTGCGTGGGTGTCCTGATGTCTTGCAGATGTGATAAAATGGAGGTACTAGCTTCGGCTACTGCTTCCGATTGTTGTAAATGTTGTGTCGTCGCTGAGTATGGAAAGCAAACTCCGGTGCTAATGTCCTTTTCTTGTGTCTTTCTTCTTGCAGGTCCATATCCTGCTGCTCGGCGTGAATTTCTGCGCAAAGTGCCGCTTCGGAGATCCTTCCGTGTGCTCGAAGAATTGCTTTGGTGGCGCGCCACTGAGGACCGTGGCCACCGATGACGACTGTTACGAAGGCGTCTTCAGAGATTGACCCTCCACATCGAAGAAGCTTGTCGCGCAATTCGCGACATCGGCTGATATACGCCAACCCTTTTTCTCCTGGTTTCATTCCACTGTACGCGGTTGCGCCCCTGCAGTTCGATACTTGAGTCAACACCCCCGATATTGAGGGCTTCGCTTCTGCACTTCGAACAGTGCACTGCAAGATAAATAACACACAAATATATTTCCAACACTCCCCTCCACTGTTAGAAGTGTAGAATCAAAGAGAGATGAAATTCTCCATGTGGAAATTCTGAAGTCCTCGTCAGGGACTTCACCGGTACGCCTTGAAATGCGTCTTGCCAAGTCGCCCAAAATTATGCGACGGCGCGTTGAAGATTTCCTCCACGAAATTCTCCGTGGGTAGTGGCAGGTTCTGACCTGCTCCAGGAGATGCTCCTGGTGATGATAAAGGTGGTGAGCCAAACTGAATGAAGCTGCTCCCACAGGTCCAAGTGTTTAAACGCTTGCTCGTGATACCATGTTGGGCTCAAAAATAGCCCTTAGGATCTTTGCAGAGGAGAACTCTTGGGTAGAAACTTGTAATAGCGGAAGCGTTTTAATGAGGATTGTGAACCGACCTTGCAGTGGTGTGTGAGAGCAAAGTAGATTAAATTAAACAAGCAAATACAAGGATTTATATAAGAGTACAGGGAATACGAATAGATAGATAGATAACTGTATTGCTGTTGCGGTTCGATATAGTGCGACTCGGGCAACTGCTCTGTAACGAGTCAGTTGTGTGTCCTTTGTCAGATTTATATGACATAGTTGCTGTAGGCTATAGTGGGGTAGCACATATGGGGTACAGGTTTTCTAGGGTTGTTTTTGTACCCAATCTTTCCTTAGTCATTCCATTCCTCTTTTCTTTACTTCACATGGTATAGAGCGGGTCCTACCTTAGGACCGTTTTTTTTAGGGCCCACCGAAGCGCGCCCCGAGGCGCGCCTTTTTTTTTAGCGACCCCCTCGGGTCGCCTTTTCCCTCGCGGCCCCGCTGTCCCTCAGACGCGGCCCCGCCACCTCTCCTGATCGCGGCCCCGCCGCCTGTTTGACGCGGCCTCGCCGCCTACCCTGACGCGGCTCCGCCGCCTCCCCTGACGCGGCCTCGCCGCCTCCCCTGACGCGGCTCCGCCGCCTCTCCTGACGCGGCCCCGCCGCCTCTCTGACGCGGCCCCGCCGCCTCCCCTGACGCGGCCCTGCCGCCTCCCCTGACGCGGCTCCCCCGCCTCCCCTGACGCGGCACCGCCGCCTCCCCTGACGCGGCTCCCCCGCCTCCCCTGACGCGGCCCTGCCGCCTCCCCTGACGCGGCCCTGCCGCCTCTCCTGCCGGCCCGCCACTGCACCTGCCGGCCTGCCGCTGCACCTGCCGGCCCGCCACTGCACCCTACGGCCCGCCGCTGCACCTGCCGGCCCGCCACTGCACCTGCCGGCCTCGCCGCTGCACCTGCCGGCCTCGCTGCTGCACCTGCCGGCCCGCCGCTGCACCCTACGGCCCGTCGCTGCACCTGCCGGCCCGCCACTGCACCTGCCGGCCCGCCTCTGCACCTGCCGGCCCGCCACTGCACCGGTCAACCCGCCGCTGCACCTGACGGCCCCGCCCCTGCATCTCCTAGCCGAGCCGCCTCAGCAGCCGAACCGCCCGTGAGCCGAGCCGCCCGACGCCGAGCCGCCCGGGACCCGAGCCGCCCTGCCGCCGAGCCGCCCGGGAGCCGAGCCGCCCTGCACCCGAGCCGCCCAGCCGCCGAGCAGCCCGGGAGCCGAGCCGCCCTGCGCCCGAGCCGCCCAGCAGCCGAGCCGCCCAGCACCCGAGCCGCCTTTCTGCATACCTACACGACCTGCCCTGCCTGGTGAGCACAGTCCCACTGACACTGCGAGCTCTTTCCCTGCTGCTAGCACTGCGTCGCTGTCGTCGCCATGGCTACCCCTAGTGTCCTAGCTTTTGACGCTGAGGGTCGCACCATTGATTTTGAGGTCTGGTTAGACGACCTGCAGCTGTTCTTACAGTGCGACAGGGCTGACGACCTTTCTCTCTTTGATCTCACCTCTGGCGCCTCTCCTGCTCCTGCTGCTGATGCTGATCCCGCTGTCCGCTCTAAGTGGGCCACCCGCGATGCTGCTGCACGTCTTGCTGTGCGTCGCCACCTCCCTACCTCTGAGCGTGCGCACTTCAGTCAGTACAAGAGTGCTCAGACCTTGTACGACGCTGTAGTTGCGCGCTACTCCTCCCCTGCCACTGCTGCACTGAGCCGTCTCATGCTTCCCTACCTCTTTCCTGACCTCTCTGCCTTTCCCACTGTCGCTGACCTCATTACGCACCTCCGCACTAGTGACACTCGCTACCGCGCCGCCCTTCCTGCTGAGTTCTGCGCTAAGAACCCCCCCCCCATGTACATCGCTCTCTACTACGTAGTCGCGCGCCTCCCTGACTCCCTTCGAGTCGTCAGGGACCACTTTCTCGCAGTCTGTCCCACCACCCTCACCGTCGACCTCCTCGAGAAGGCCCTCCTCGCAGCGGAGAAGAGCATCGTCGCTGTAGGTGCTTCTCGTGGTGACCCTCGCACCCCCATCTTTGAGGGGTGCTCTCCTTCCCCCTTGCTGCCCTCTGTTGCCTCTGCTGCTGCTGCCGACCTGCTTGGTCTAGAGTCGGTCGGCGCGGCGTCTGCCCCTAGTGGGAGACGTCGCTCCAGCAAGGGCAAGGGGGGCAAGGGCGCGGGTGGAGCTGGAGGGGGCGGTGGCGGTGGCGGCGGTGGCGGCGGAGGGAGTGGGGGTGGCGGCGGGGCTAGTGGCGGGGGTGGTGGTGGTGGTGGCAGCAGCGGCGGAGACGGTGGTGGTGGTGCCAGGGGTGGTGGTGGAGGCAGCGGCGGAGGTGGAGGCGGCGGAGGTGGAGGCGGTGGAGGCGGCAGCGGAGGAGGCAGTGGTGGTGGAGGGGGTGGAGCTGGTCGGGGTGGTACCCAGCAGCGTAGCGGCGGTGGTGGTGGCCAGCGCTCGCAGCGGCAGCAGCAGCAGCGCTCTCGGGACATCCCTTCGCCTCAGCAGCTTCGTGAGTGGTACGCTGGGCGTCAGAGGGGTGGGGGTACTGGTCCCTGCACCTACGTTCTTCGTTCCGGCGACCGCACGGGTGAGCAGTGTGGGGGTGCCCACGCGACCCAGCGCTGCTTTGGCCGCCTGACGGACGCCTGGCGTCAGCAGTTCCCTGGGGCTAGTGAGATCCCTCGCTGGGATGAGCTTCTCAGGGCTGGTGTAGCGATCTTTGATCTTGATTTTGATGCTATCCTTACTGCTATGTATGTTGTGGATTATAGTGAGGAGAATGAGGGTTACCGCTGTTTCCAGCCCGACCCGGGCATTGGTCCTGCTGCGCTAGGTGCTTGTGAGGCTGCTGCTCTAGGTGCCAGTGCGTCTGCGCTCTCAGGTACTGGTGAGACTGCGCTCTCAGGTACTAAGTCGTCCTCGTCCTCCCTCACTTTCACACTTGACTCCGGAGCTTCTCGCTCCTTCTTTCGAGACCGCACTACCCTTACGCCGCTTGGCCGGCCGGTTGCGGTCTCCCTTGCTGACCCCTCTGGGGGTCCTGTCCTGTCTCACTTCTCCACTGTCCTCCCGTGTCCGGCTGCCCCTTCGGGCACCCTGTCGGGTCTGTACCTTCCCTCGTTCTCTACGAACTTGGTGAGTGGAGCGGACCTGCAGGATGGGGGTGTTCACCAGTTCACTCCTGCGAGTCAGCGGGTGACCCACTGCACGGAGGCACGCACAGGCCGACACCTGGCCACGTTCTCGCGTCGGCCGGGGTCGAGTCTCTACACCCTGTCCGTTGAGTCTCCTCCTGTCCCTGCGTCTGGTCAGGTGGCTGCGTCGGGTCAGGTACTTGCTGCTGCGTCCCGGTCAGGTCCTGAGTCTGCCCCCTGTTCTTGTCGCCTCCTGTCTCACGAGACTCTCCTGTGGCACCACCGTCTTGGCCACCCCTCCTTGCCCCGTCTTCGGAGCATGGCTTCCCGTGTCCTTGTCTCTGGTCTTCCCCAGTCTCTCCCTCCTCTCCCCTCCGGGCCAGGACCTTCCTGTGTCCCCTGTGTCGAGGGTCGCCTCCGGGCTACTCCTCACTCCTCCCACTTCCCCCCGACAGAGGCTCCCCTGCAGACGCTTCACATGGATGTGTGGGGCCCAGCCCCCGTCCGTGGGCAGGGTTACGAGCGCTACTTCCTGTTGGTGGTTGACGACTACTCGCGTTACACCACAGTCCTCCCCTTGCGCAGCAAGGGTGCGGTCACTGAGGTGCTGATCGACTGGATCCGCGAGGCTCGTCTCCAGCTCAGGAAGAGCTTCGGCTCGGACTTTCCTGTTCTGCGTCTGCACTCTGACCGAGGCGGAGAGTTCTCTTCTCGCCTTCTGCGAGACTACTGTCGTGCACGGGGGATCCGCCAGACCTTCACGCTTCCGGACTCACCACAGCAAAATGGGATTGCTGAGCGCCGCATTGGCATGGTCATGGATGTCGCTCGTACGTCCATGATGCATGCGGCTGCCCCCCATTTTCTGTGGCCGTTTGCGGTGAGGTACGCGGCGCATCAGCTCAACCTTCACCCCCGGGTCTCTCGGCCTGCGATGTCCCCAGCCTTGCTGTGGACGGGGAAGGTTGGCGATGCGTCTGTGTTCCGTGTCTGGGGATCTCGGGCGTTTGTCCGCGACTTGTCTGCGGACAAGCTGTCCCCTCGCGCTGCTCCCTGTGTCTTCCTTGGCTTCCCCACTGACGCCCCAGGGTGGCAGTTTTACCACCCCTCCTCTCGTCGTGTTCTGTCCTCCCAGGACGTCACGTTCGACGAGTCAGTCCCCTTCTACCGTCTCTTCCCCTACCGCACTCCTTCCCTCCCCCCTCCCCCGGACTTCCTTGTGCCGGTTCCTCCCCCAGTAGACCCCCTCCCCCCTCAGGTTCCTGCCCCCTCAGGTGTGTCCCAGGTAGACGCCGTTGACCCGGTCGAGGTTACTGGTGACTCTGGTGCTGCTGCGGGTGCTGAGCCTGGGGGTGCTGACTCTGGGGGTGCTGTGCGCGGGGGTGCTGAGCCTGGGGGTGCTACTGCTGGGGGTGCTGGGCCTGAGGGTGCTACTGCGGAGGGTGCGGAGCCTGGGGGTGCTGAGCCGGGGGGTGCTGTGCCAAGAGGTGCTGGGTCTGGGGGTGCTGGGTCGGGAGCTGCTAAGCCTGGGGGTGCTGAGCTGGGAGCTGCTGCGCCTGGGGGTGCTGCGTCTGGAGCTGCTGAGCCTGGGGTTTCTCCTGCTGCTGCGTCTCTCCGGGAGCCCCTCTCTCCACAGGAGCTGCGCGAGTGGTTCGCTCGCCGCTGGAGGCGTGCTGCTGAGTCTGGAGGTGCTGCTGGAGCTGGGGCTGGAGCTTCTTCGACCGTCGAGGGTGCGGGTGCTGCCGGTCCCGGAGCTGCTGGACCTGCGGGTCCTCCTGGAGCTGGAGCTGCTGAGGGCGTTGGTGCTGAGCCTACTGCTGTTGGTCCTGCCGCTGGAGGTGTGGGTGGCGCTGGTGCTGTCGCTGAGGGTGCTGGTGCTGTCCCTGCTGAGTCTGGAGCTGCCGCGCGGCCTCGGCCGTACTTCGTTCCGCTCCTGCAGCAGGTTCTTGGTCTTTCTCCTCCAGTAGAGGGTCCACCGCCTGTCCAGTCGCAGTCCCTGCTGGAGCCTTCCTCTCCACTGCCTGCTCCCTCTCCTTACACTGGTCCTACTGGAGGTCTTGCTGAGCGTCGTGAGCCTGCGTCTCGTCCCGCGTCGCCTGTTCGTGCTGCTCGCGCTAGTGGTCGCAGTTCGCGTCAGCGTCCTCCTCCTGTCCCTGGCACGCACCGGATGTCTTTACGTCCGTCCACTGCTCCTCTGCGTGCCCCTTTGCCTTCTCCTCCTGAGTCCTCTCTTCCTGCGCTTGCCGACCCTGAGTCGGACTCTCTTTGTGCTGCCAGTCCTACTGTCACGCGTCTGCTTGCTACTGTCGTCACTGACCCCTCTTTTGAGTCCACTGCTGCGTCTGCTCTAGTCGCTGAGCTCGTCGACTTTGCTGCTCGCTGTCGTCTCGACTACGCTGCTAGTCTTGTTGCTGAGTCTGCGTCTGTCTGTCCTCCGTCCGTCGGGGGTGAGTGTGCTCTTGGCACGGACGTCCTAGAGGACAGGCAGGAGGAGTTACAGTGTCTAGCGGCTGCTTCACCTCATCTCGCGTCTGTACTGCTTGCCCCTGAGGGAGACCCGGATGCACTAGACATCCCGACTCCGCGTTCTTACGCGGAGGCCGTAGAGGGTCCCTACTCCTCTCAGTGGCAGGCAGCTATGGATGCAGAGATGGCTTCCTGGAAGTCCACAGGCACCTACGTTGACGCGGTTCCCCCTCCTGGGGCGAACATCGTCAGTGGCATGTGGATCTTCAGGGTGAAGCGGCCGCCGGGCTCTCCACCTGTCTTCAAGGCACGGTACGTTGCTCGTGGCTTCAGTCAGCGGCAGGGAGTTGACTACTTTCAGACCTTCTCTCCCACCCCGAAGATGACTACTCTTCGGGTGCTGCTGCACATAGCCGCTCAGCGCGACTACGAGCTTCACTCTCTCGACTTCAGCACTGCGTTCTTGCAGGGTAGCCTGCACGAGGAGATCTGGCTTCGCCGTCCACCTGGCTTCACTGGGACTTTCCCTCCTGGCACCCAGTGGAGCCTCCGACGGCCAGTCTACGGTCTCCGCCAGGCACCGCGTGAGTGGCAGGACACACTGAGGACTACGCTTGCGGCTCTTGGGTTTGCTCCTTCTACTGCTGACCCGTCGCTGTTTCTTCGCACCGACACTTCCCTGCCGCCGTTCTACATCCTCGTGTACGTCGACGACTTGGTCTTTGCCACAGCGGACACTGCTGGACTCGCCTACGTGAAGTCCGAGCTGCTGAAGAGACACACGTGCACAGACCTGGGTGAACTGCGCAGCTACCTTGGCTTGCAGATCACTCGGGACAGAGCACGCCGCACCATTACCTTGACTCAGTCACACATGGTGCAGCAGGTCCTTCAGCGCTTCGGCTTCACGTACTCCTCGCCTCAGGCCACTCCTCTGCCTACTCGCCACTCACTCTCAGCTCTGCCTTCGGATGAGTCCGTAGAGTCGAGTGGTCCGTATGCAGAGCTTGTTGGCTGCCTCATGTACCTGATGACCTGCACACGACCTGACCTTGCATACCCTCTGAGCATTCTTGCACGCTATGTTGCTCCTGGGAGACACAGACCGGAGCACATGGCTGCAGCGAAGAGGGTATTGCGCTACCTGTGCAGTACGTCGGGCATGGGGCTAGTGCTTGGAGGGCGGAGTCCAGTGGTCCTTACCGGCCACGCGGACGCTTCTTGGGCTGACGACCAGGCTACGCAGCGGTCGTCACAGGGTTACACCTTCAGCCTTGGTTCCGGCTCTGTCTCGTGGCGGTCTACTCGCTCGTCTTCGGTTCTCGGCTCCAGTTGTGAGGCTGAGATCTACGCCGGGGCCATGGCTGCACAGGAGCTTCGCTGGCTCACCTACCTGCTGACTGACCTTGGAGAGCCGCCTCGTTCTCCTCCAGTGCTGTACGTAGACAACAAGGCCATGCTGGCCTTGTGTCGAGAGCAGCGCTTGGAGCACAGAACGAAGCACATTGCTCTCCGCTACTTCCTTGCTCGTGAGCTGCAGCAGCGTGGTCAGTTGCGACTTGCGTACGTGGCCTCTGAGGCCAACACTGCTGATGTGTTCACCAAGGCACTCGCGCCTTGTGACCATCAGCGCTTTTGCACCCAGCTGGGTCTTGTGCCTGTTTTGCCTCACTTGCTCTCCTCTTGACTTCACTTGTACTGTGACATATATATATGCCTGCTCTTGCTTGTCTAGTTTTATATATATGTCTGTACTCCTGCATGTGAACTGGCCTCTGGCCCTACTCTTGTGCTCGGACTGTGTGGTGACTTTGTGATCCACCCTGAGCTTGCTTTGCTTTGCTTGACTGGTCTTGTGACCCCTTGTTCTCCCCCACTTTGCGTATGGGGGTGTGTCAGATTTATATGACATAGTTGCTGTAGGCTATAGTGGGGTAGCACATATGGGGTACAGGTTTTCTAGGGTTGTTTTTGTACCCTATCTTTCCTTAGTCATTCCATTCCTGTTTTCTTTACTTAACATCCTTAACTGTCGCGCTGTAATTGTCGAGTCAAAGGTCAGCGACCTTTGACTTTCTCGTAACCTCCAGGCGGTTACCCTAACCTCCGAGGTTGACTCGATGCTTCGATTGGGACTGCTTCGCTTGGTGCCTTGGATTTTGATACGACAGAAGCGCACTTAGGACTTATTGTTTCCAACACTCCCCTTCGCTTCTGGAGTGTCGTTGCTGGTGACGTGGCCTTGTCCAGTCAGCATCATGCAGTATTCGAACTTCTGCTTTCCGAGTTTCTTGGTCAAGTAATCGGCTGCCATCTCGGATGTTGGACAGTATGACAGATCGAGTTTCCCTTTTTCTATCTCGTCCTTCACGAAGAAATAGCGCAGGGCGATGTGTTTTGTCCTGTTTGCGAAGCCGTTTTTGTTGGCGATGCGAATTGCCGACTGGTTGTCGCAGAACACGGTGAAGCTGGGTAACTCGGCTAGCTTCGCTTCTTCCAGTAGTTCGCGAAGGTAAAGTCCCTCCTTGGTGGCTGAGCAGAGTGCAATATATTCTGCTTCTGCTGAAGATAGTGCGATTAACTCCTGCTTGCTCGACTGCCAGGAGATAGGACCGATAGGCTCAAGGCGGTAGACATAGCCGGTGCGTGAGCGCCTGTTGTCGGTGTCGCCGGCGTGATCGGCGTCGACGTAGCCGATTAGCTTGGTCGGTGTAGTCACGTTTTTGTGATAAGTTAGTCCGATCGTTGCGGTGCTGACGAAGTAGTGGAGAGCACGATCGAGTTCCGCCAGATGCTCTGCTTCAGGTCTCTTGAGATAGGTAGCGAGCTGACTCGCGGAGTAGGATAGGTCGGGACGGCATGTGACTGCTGCGAAAAGAAGGCATCCAAGCTTCTTCTGATAGTCGCGTATGCCGGCGGGTTTAAGTAGAGTAGATTGCCCCTTTTCGGTTCCTGACGCGTAGCGATAAGGCGTGGAGATGGCGCTTGGTGTGAGACGAAAGCGTTTCGCGATAGTGTTGGCGTACTTCTCGGCGCTTAGGTAGATTGCGTTTTCTTCCTCACGGATGTTGAGCCCGAGGTATTGCGTAACCGTAGAAGAGACCGTGAGCGTGAGGTCTTTCTGGAGCTCCCCTTCGAACCACGTGGCGATGTCGTCGGTTGACCCAATGTAGAGGAGATCGTCCACATAGACGATTAGTAGGACGTAATCGCCTCTTTTTGTGAGGCGATACATGCCCTGGTCATGCGGGAGTTGTTTGAAGCCGATGCGGATGAGGCGGGCGTGTAGGTACTGCTGCCACAGTCGCGGTGCCTGCTTGATCCCATAGAGTGATTTGAGTAGTTGACACACTCGGTTGGGTTCGCCGTGGGAGCCGTGCGGGAGTTCGACGAAGATTTCTGCATCCACAAGTGCGTAGAGAAATGCGTTCGCAACGTCGATTTGTCGCAATTTCTTTTTCTTCATGGCGGCGACGGCGATGAGAATTCGGAGTGAGGTGTGGCGACTGACCGGAGCGAAGGTTTCGGTGTAATCTCTTCCGTGCTCCTGGTCGAAGCCACGTACGACCCAGCGGGCTTTGAATTTGTCGATGGTGCCATCAGCTTTCGTCTTCACACGGAAGACCCATTTCCCGGTAAGAATGTTTTTATTTTGAGTTACGCCGATGGGAACAATTTTCCAGGTGTTGCGCTCCTCCACTGCCTTCAGCTCTTTGTCCATAGCTTCACGCCATTTCTCCCTGTGTTCCCCCCCCAGAGCCTGCTGAATCGTCGCAGGCTCCTTAGGAATGCCGGCGCCATGGACTGCGGTGACGAGACCAAGGATTTGCAGCCCAGTCTGTGAGTATCGAGGGAGTTCTGGATCCTCGGGATAAGCTGCTTCGTCTCCCGTTTCTGGGTCGGGCATGAAATTTGGCCCTACCCTTTCTGCTTCGTTGGTGTTGACTGTCACAGGTGTTACATAACCATCGTCAGCGAAACGGTAGAAGATTTCGGCGTTGTTACTGTCGCGAGGATTATCCTCATCCATGGGCACGTCGACGGAGCAGTATGGGAGAGGTCCGGCTTCTTCCGAGGCGTTGTCGACGTTCTGTTCATCCCAGTCTGCTTCGTCCGCTGCTGACGCGAAGGCTCGGTCACCACGAAAACCACTGGTGAGGTCCCGATTCTCGTGCAAGTTGGCGAGGTACGTCTGAAGGGTGAGTCTTTCGTAGAAGATCACGTCACGTGCTGCTACTGTTTCCTTTGTGTGGACGTCGAAGATTCTCCATGCGTTGTAATTTTTCTTGATGCCGAGGTGTAGTCCCCACTGTGCCCGTTGCGAAAATCTTCCCGCTCGTGCTTCTGGGGGTCTGTACTGTACCATGCACCCGAAAACTCGTAACATTTTCGTGCTGCCCTGCTTCCCTGTCCACAGCAGATGCGGTGATGCGATGTTCGGGAGTGACGACGACGACAACAAGTTGTGCAGCATGACACCGTGATCCATTGCTACTGGCCACTGGTGGTTGGGTAGCCGCATGCCACGTAACAGTTTGCGCATGCTGTTCTGCAGGGTCCTGTTCAGTCGTTCTGCAACACCTTGCTGCTGATGTGCGTAGGGAAGGGAGAGGAGTTGCTTGATCCCCCTTTCCGCCAAGAACTGCTTGAAGCGCTGAGAGGTGTACTCGCCACCTCCGTCTGACTGGAAATTTTTCAGTTGTGTTCCAGACTCTCTCTCTGCTATCGGTAGCCAGGCGGCGAATGCTGCGAGCGCCATGTCGCGGCTGGGTAGGTTGCGATGCCAGACGTATCGAGTGGCGGCGTCGATGAAGGTGATGGTGTAGTTGTAGTTGACTTGTCCTGGTTCGCGATTGTAGAGGATGTTGCTGTAGACTTTTTCGAGTGGTGTGTACGCTGGAGCGCTCGGGTTGTGATGTGAAGCAAACGGTCGATGAGGTAAGTCAGCTTCGGGACATATAAGGCAAGTCCCTCGTGCCTTCTGGAGTTCTCTGCCATCGGGTAGAAGTAGAGAGTCTTTGTCGAGGACTCCTGCTCTTATCGTGTTATTCAAAACCGTGTTGCTTGGATGTCCTGTGCGTGCGTGCCAGATCTCTTCAGAGGCGCGGTGTCCGGGTGAACGCTGATATGCGTCAGAGTTGGAGTAAAAGCTGGCGACGAGGTTGGCGCTTCGGTGGACTTCACGTTGAGTCCGATTCAGCTGTTGCGCGGGTGTTGGTGGTGCTTCGTCGACTGTGACTGATGTCGTTGTTCCTGCTGCTGCTGATGTTGTTGCTGCTGCCGATGTTGTTGCTGCTGCCGATGTTGTCGCTGCTGCCGATGTTGTCGCTGCTGCCGATGTTGTCGCCTCTGCTTCTTGTTGAATCGTTGCTAACGCTCTTGTTCGTTCTGCTTCAGGGATAGTGTGGGAGTACCAGTAACCTCCCGGGCTGAAGTCGGGGTCGAGATCCGGAGGGTGTGTCCAATCAGCAAAGTTCACAATGGCGTCGCTGTCTGCAGTGCCGAGGCCGGGAGCGAAGTCGAGGACGAAGACGTTGTTCTTCAGCACTGCTTTCCCGATGTAGAGACCGCCTCTCCCGTGGTAAAGCTTGAACTCCTGGGTCGTGCTGTCGGCTTCCAGATGAATTCCTTTCGCCATCAACTGGCTAACGCTCAGTAAGTTGTAGCCGAGTCCTTCAGCAATGAGTACCTTAGACATGTGCAGTATGACATTTGTTTCTCTTGACTGAAGCTGTACCACTCCTTGTCTTCGTGTGCGCAGATTTTGGTTGTTGGCAACCGTGATGATCACTTCCCGTTGGAGTCGATGTTCGCGTTGTACGAAACGCCCGGACGAGCACATGTGTTGCCCGCAGCAACTGTCCAAGAACCAGGTGTCTTGGCCGGACGGTTCACTTTGAGCGATAGCGGCGTAAGTCGGATTTGGATGGAGTGATTCGCGACGAGGCGTCCTGTTGTCGAGCTCCTCTTCCGGTGAGTAATGGGGTGGTGACTCTGTTATGCAAGAGTCGTTTATCTTGACCATGCAGTTGACTATATGTCTTGCTCCTTGTGCAGGTTGTCCAGTTGAGGTCGTTGAAGCTTGAATCGTGGTTGTCGAGCTTGCTTGTGTCGAAGCAACTTGGGTGCTTGAAGGCCGCAGTTGTCGCTGTGGTGTTGTCTGTCGAGACGGGCAGTGCGTGCGTGGGTGTCCTGATGTCTTGCAGATGTGACAAAATGGAGGTACTAGCTTCGGCTGCTGCTGTCGATTGTTGTAGTTGTTGTGTCGTCGCTGAGTATGGAAAGCAAACTCCGGTGCTAATGTCCTTTTCTTGTGTCTTTCTTCTTGCACGTCCATATCTTGCTGCTGGGCGTGAATTTCTGCGCAAAGTGCCGCTTCGGAGATCCTTCCGTGTGCTCGAAGAATTGCTTTGGTGGCGCGCCACTGAGGACCGAGGCCACCGATGACGAGTGTTACGAAGGCGTCTTCAGAGATTGACCCTCCACATCGAAGAAGCTTGTCGCGCAATTCGCGACATCGGCTGATATACGCCAACCCTTTTTCTCCTGGTTTCATTTCAACTGTTGTCAGCTGCGCCATTAACCTGCTCTGGTTTACACTGTCTGTTGCCTGGTACAGGTTCTTCAGATGGCCGTACGCGAGTTCCGCCGAGTTGCCGAAGTTCCGGTAAGAGCGAATGTTCTGCTGCTGGGTTGGTGTGATGTTTCTCAGTAGAATAGTATACGCCATCATCGATTGATACGTATACTGCTGCTTTTCATACTGTGTCCCGTTTGCTGGATACTGCAGGGATCCGTCGAAGAAGCCGAGTATCTGCGCGCCCTCCATCATCAACTCGAATTCAAAGGACCAGGTAAAGAAGTCCTTTCCGTCGAAAGGTCTTGACGTCTGTAGTTTCAGAACATGCGCAAACTGCGACTGTACTTGTAAGGCATCCATTGGTTTGTCTTGCGCAGGTGGAGGGTGAGGCAGGAAGCTGATCGATCCGCGTTCGTACGGGGCGAAGGTGGGTTGCTGCTGTTGATTCCCTCGCGCGTATGACGACCCGTCAAGGCTCATGGGTGCCGCTCCGTTGTTGCTGTTGTGTGTCTGTGCAGATCCCGACTGCTGGTGTTGCTCGTAGAAGGACATGAAGGAGAAGAATTTCTCCATCATGTTCTGGTCGAAGTCAGAAGGGTGGTTCGTAGGAGTCTCGGTTGAAGTTCCCCTTGGTCTTGCTCCCGTGCCTTCCTCTGTCTGCAGGCCAGAGGCTGGTGGTGGAGTAGGAATAGTGCCCGAGGAGCCATTAGGAGAGCTCCTTTCCTTGTTTGTTGCCATGTCTTGAAATGATTTTGAAAAGAGTTAGAGTTTTCCCCTGTCCGCTCTCATACCATGTTGGGCTGAAAAATAGCCCTTAGGATCTTTGCAGAGGAGAACTCTTGGGTAGAAACTTGTAATAGCGGAAGCGTTTTAATGAGGATTGTGAACCGACCTTGCACTGGTGTGTGAGAGCAAAGTAGATTAAATTAAACATGCAAATACAAGGATTTATATAAGAGTACAGGGAATACGAATAGATAGATGGATAACTGTATTGCTGTTGCGGTTCGATATAGTGCGACTCGGGCAACTGCTCTGTAACGAGTCAGTTGTGTGTCCTTAACTGTCGCGCTGTAATTGTCGAGTCAAAGGTCAGCGACCTTTGACTTTCTCGTAACCTCCAGGCGGTTACCCTAACATCCGAGGTTGACTCGATGCTTCGATTGGGACTGCTTCGTTTGGTGCCTTGGATTTTGATACGACAGAAGCGCACTTAGGACTTATTGTTTCCAACAAGCTGTTCTTCCAGCTGTTGCAGAGAAATCCAATGGCTGGATGTGTGACCTCCACAAAGTGCTGTTGTCACCTCTTCTGTCCGCAAGAGATCTTCCAGTGCTGCATGAACCGCAACTCTCAACCAAGGGTCCTCATATTGGCTTCCGACTGGACGAGTGAAATGCTGGGAGGCTTGCGCGGTTCTTCCCAGGTAAAATCCACAACACCGCTGAGCGCGGATATCAACCGATGCTGTCCTTTCAAACCGTGGTCTTTGTACCTGAACTGCTTCCCAAACACAGCATGGTAAAGCTGGAGAAATCGCAGGAAGTCACATGTATTGTGAGCACCAAGGATGGTAAAAAACTCGTATCTGAGCCGTGCTAATTCTGGAACATTGCTTGTAACTTGTGGGGGTGTCAAGCCTGCAACGGTGTTGTGTGCGCTGGAGTTGGTAGGATCCAACTTTGGAGACGCTTCTGCAGATGATGACATGAGGTCAGTCCTGCTGAGCAGGAATCCGCGCATAATGACTGAACCTGCTCGTACCTCACTGGAGTGCACGGACACCTTGGACTGCCTAAGAGCCGAGCGCCATCTCTCGATGTGCTCCTGGTTCCGTTCTGTGGTTGAGGAGAACAATGTGACTACTCTCACTCCCGTGCGAACCAGTGTTGTGATTAAAGGGAAGAAATCCCGATCTCCAGAAAGTATGACCACCAAAGGAAGCTCGAAACTGCATGGGAAGCCAGGGTTGAGATACTCACGTAGGCATAAATAAGAAAAAAATAAAAGGAGTGGAGTGGCTGGAAAAAAAGGGGAAATCATAAAACTACAGCTACAACACTTACTTGGCTTTCGAAGTGCTTTTCCGTCCAGAGTTCAGAAGGCATGCGATCTCCCTGAGCAAGAATCTTTCAACGTCTTTCATTATGGCGTTGTCTGCCATGTTTCTTCCAGGCGGAACTACCACCAGCTCAATGCTGCAGCTCCGAATCTCCTTCTGCTCCTGGAAGGATGTGTCCTGTCCGTACGCTCTGATCAGCTGCACGTCTCCTAGACAGTCTGCACATTTCTGCAGCTCGCAAACAATTTCTGAGGTCGACGCACGCTTTGGGACGGGAAGATTCTCGTAGTCCCAAAACACACCAACAGGAGCTCGATTTGTTGCCGGGGAACTCCAGGTAGAGCTCAGCTCCTTGAACGTGCGCTGAAGATCACTGGAGCCGGTATCATGTCGTTTTAGAGCTTTCCCTTTGCATTGAATGGATCTAGCAGACTTACTCCTCAGCGTACCGCGTTCTAAGTCGACAGCCGAGTGAGAGTTGAGAGTGAAAAATTGTTCAGTCTGGTCTGGTCAGCTTCGAAGCTGGAAAAGTGGGATTGTACAAAGCGCGTGAGTCCATGGTGGTGGTTGCCAAAAACTCCAGAGAAACGAAACCATAAGAACGCTCACCAATACAGGATTTATTGTACGTGTGAATCTCGTTCTAGGGTGGTCGAGAATAAAGTGCCGTGATAAAGCCACCTACGAGTCGCGATCCCGTGATGGGAAACAGATGAAGTGCTACTTGCATGAACGAGTGTGCATCCATCGATGATCTGCTTGCATGCATTTGACTGTCGATGTCTCCAAGGCAAAGCTCTAAACTGGACTGCTTTTTTTTTTTTTTGGGTTGCGAACAGGGCCTCAGATTCGTTTTAGGGTACCTTGAGCACTCGGGGTCCCTTGGAGGTGTAACACTGATCTTCAGTGTTGCCTGCTTAGAAACACTGATTTTTCAGGGTTAGTAAAAAACACTGATCACACAGGGTGCCTTTTCAAAAAACACGAATAATTAAAGAAGGGGTGCAGGCCCGGTCGTGATGTGGAGAGCATGAATGAACGAGACCCCCTGCGGCATGGGTCGGCTGGTCGAACCGCACAACCACACCCTTGCGTGGTGAATCTGATCTGATGCCACCATTCACCACTGGTCCACTCTGGATTTGTGCGCAGCGAGGCCAAGAATGACAAGTGTTGGCTATTTGACCTGGAACAGCCAATCAAATAGCGCCTTTGGGCAAACACTGCCCAAAATTCAGCCGCATGGTGGCGTTGATCCTCGTTAGGTACACCCTCTTTCTCACCTCTCTCACCGGCGGAAGCATTGGCTACACTGTTTGAACGAAGCGGGCTGGTGAGATAAGTCGGTTGCGGGCAAAGTCGCACGAGGGTTTGAAACACGCCTTGGGCCGTTAAAAAGCATTAACGTTGAATAACCGTCCCGACCGCTTTGAAAACAACAGTACCATTGTAGAACGTAGAAAACCTTGACTAAACGCCCTGGGTAAAATTGTCACTGTAACGCATGTGATAGGACCTTCTTTGGTCCGGTGTGGCTACACTAAGCGTCTCTGACAGTATAACATATGCCAGAATATCGAGACAAACGGTGTACATGGATGATGACGGCGCGCCAATATGCGAGAAACACGGAGTTTCAGTTTCAAGGTCAACCCCAATACAACACTGACTCGTCAGTGTCTGGAAACACAAAACACTGAAAATCCAGTGTTCTACAAAATAAAACACTGATCCATCAGGGTCGCTAAAAAAAAAAGGTTGATCCATCAGGGTCGCAATAAAAAACAAGGGTCAAACTTCAGGAATTCAGGGTAAAATTCCTGACATCTGAGGTCCTGGTTGCGAAGCAACTGTCAGTAGAGCTACACTGTGAGATCCCCGATCGATCATAGGGGGGGTTATGGGCGCACTGACCCGCTACTAGAAAAGCCCTTTTATCCCAATGGTCTAGTGGTTGGGATTCTGACATGGTATCAGAGCGGTCTCGGGTTCGAATCCCGGTGTATGCACATGTTGGCCGTTGCCACTGTGCTCAATCCTGGGCCTCCCAGTGTTGGGGGGTGTCAGTAGAGCTACACTGTGAGATCCCCGATCGATCCTAGGAGGGGTTACAGGCGCGGTTGCCTGAGGGGTTATGGGCGCACTGACCCGCTACTGAAACAAGCCCTTTTATCCCAATGGTCTAGTGGTTGGGATTCTGACAGCAACCTATTACGGTCGATTTGGCCAATTTTTTTCACATTTTCATATTTTATTTATTTAAAATAAAACATGAAAAAAAATATGGATGCACTAATTGTTACTTTCGTAGCCAATGAGAAGGTATGCCTAGTTCAATTATACTAATATAATGGTAGTGATTTTTTAGACAGCTAGGTTGTTATTACGATTTACTATATTGTGATTTATTACCTTGTAATAAGCACATAACATAATGAGAAGAGTATGATGACTGATTACTGTAGATGAACTAATATGATATTAAAATATGATGTATTAGAAAAATATAATATGATAAATGATATTTACTTACTACTAACAAGTCATAATGCATATTTTTATATGATAGAGATGCGTGAAAGCTAACGATCCAAAAACTATGCTACCTGTGAAACAAGTGAACAGGAATGAAATGACTAAGTCAGAGTTGGGTACAAATACAACCCTAGAAAGCTGTACCCCATATGTGCTACCCCACTATAGCCTACAAACATGCATCAGCTATAATACTCTGACACACCCCCATAGGCTAAGTGGGGGAGAACAAGGGGTCACAAGACCAGTCAAGCAAAGCAAAGCAAAGCAAGCTCAGGGTGGATCACAAAGTCACCACACAGTCCGAGCACAAGAGCAGGGCCAGAGGCCAGTTCACATGCAGGAGTACAGACATATATATAAAACTAGACAAGCAAGAGCAGGTATATATATATGTCACAGTACAAGTGAAGTCAAGAGGAGAGCAAGTGAGGCAAGACAGGTACAAGACCCAGCTGGGTGCAAAAGCGCTGATGGTCACAAGGCGCGAGTGCCTTGGTGAACACATCAGCAGTGTTGGCCTCAGAGGCCACGTACGCAAGTCGCAACTGACCACGCTGCTGCAGCTCACGAGCAAGGAAGTAGCGGAGAGCAATGTGCTTCGTTCTGTGCTCCAAGCGCTGCTCTCGACACAAGGCCAGCATGGCCTTGTTGTCTACGTACAGCACTGGAGGAGAACGAGGCGGCTCTCCAAGGTCAGTCAGCAGGTAGGTGAGCCAGCGAAGCTCCTGTGCAGCCATGGCCCCGGCGTAGATCTCAGCCTCACAACTGGAGCCGAGAACCGAAGACGAGCGAGTAGACCGCCACGAGACAGAGCCGGAACCAAGGCTGAAGGTGTAACCCTGTGACGACCGCTGCGTAGCCTGGTCGTCAGCCCAAGAAGCGTCCGCGTGGCCGGTAAGGACCACTGGACTCCGCCCTCCAAGCACTAGCCCCATGCCCGACGTACTGCACAGGTAGCGCAATACCCTCTTCGCTGCAGCCATGTGCTCCGGTCTGTGTCTCCCAGGAGCAACATAGCGTGCAAGAATGCTCAGAGGGTATGCAAGGTCAGGTCGTGTGCAGGTCATCAGGTACATGAGGCAGCCAACAAGCTCTGCATACGGACCACTCGACTCTATGGACTCATCCGAAGGCAGAGCTGAGAGTGAGTGGCGAGTAGGCAGAGGAGTGGCCTGAGGCGAGGAGTACGTGAAGCCGAAGCGCTGAAGGACCTGCTGCACCATGTGTGACTGAGTCAAGGTAATGGTGCGGCGTGCTCTGTCCCGAGTGATCTGCAAGCCAAGGTAGCTGCGCAGTTCACCCAGGTCTGTGCACGTGTGTCTCTTCAGCAGCTCGGACTTCACGTAGGCGAGTCCAGTAGTGTCCGCTGTGGCAAAGACCAAGTCGTCGACGTACACGAGGATGTAGAACGGCGGCAGGGAAGTGTCGGTGCGAAGAAACAGCGACGGGTCAGCAGTAGAAGGAGCAAACCCAAGAGCCGCAAGCGTAGTCCTCAGTGTGTCGTGCCACTCACGCGGTGCCTGGCGGAGACCGTAGACTGGCCGTCGGAGGCTCCACTGGGTGCCAGGAGGGAAAGTCCCAGTGAAGCCAGGTGGACGGCGAAGCCAGATCTCCTCGTGCAGGCTACCCTGCAAGAACGCAGTGCTGAAGTCGAGAGAGTGAAGCTCGTAGTCGCGCTGAGCGGCTATGTGCAGCAGCACCCGAAGAGTAGTCATCTTCGGGGTGGGAGAGAAGGTCTGAAAGTAGTCAACTCCCTGCCGCTGACTGAAGCCACGAGCAACGTACCGTGCCTTGAAGACAGGTGGAGAGCCCGGCGGCCGCTTCACCCTGAAGATCCACATGCCACTGACGATGTTTGCCCCAGGAGGGGGAACCGCGTTAACGTAGGTGCCTGTGGACTTCCAGGAAGCCATCTCTGCATCCATAGCTGCCTGCCACTGAGAGGAGTAGGGACCCTCTACGGCCTCCGCGTAAGAACGCGGAGTCGGGATGTCTAGTGCATCCGGGTCTTCCTCAGGGGCAAGCAGTACAGACGCGAGATGAGGTGAAGCAGCCGCTAGACACTGTAACTCCTCCTGCGTGTCCTCTAGGACGTCCGTGCCAAGAGCACACTCACCCCCGACGGACGGAGGACAGACAGACGCAGACTCAGCAACAAGACTAGCAGCGTAGTCGAGACGACAGCGAGCAGCAAAGTCGACGAGCTCAGCGACTAGAGCAGACGCAGCAGTGGACTCAAAAGAGGGGTCAGTGACGACAGTAGCAAGCAGACGCGTGACAGTAGGACTGGCAGCACGAAGAGAGTCCGACTCAGGGTCGGCAAGCGCAGGAAGAGAGGACTCAGGAGGAGAAGGCAAAGGGGCACGCAGAGGAGCAGTGGACAGACGCAAAGACATCCGGTGCGTGCCAGGGACAGGAGGAGGACGCTGATGCGAACTGCGACCACTAGCGCGAGCAGCACGAACAGGCGACGCGGGACGAGACGCAGGCTCACGACGCTCAGCAAGACCTCCAGTAGGACGAGTGTAAGGAGAGGGAGCAGGCAGTGGAGAGGAAGGCTCCAGCAGGGACTGCGACTGGACAGGCGGTGGACCCTCTACTAGAGGAGAAAGACCAAGAACCTGCTGCAGGAGCGGAACGAAGTACGGCCGAGGCCGCGCGGCAGCTCCAGACTCAGCAGGGACAGCATTAGCACCCTCAGCGACAGCACCAGCGCCACCCACACCTCCAGCGGCAGGACCAACAGCAGTAGGCTCAGCACCAACGCCCTCAGCAGCTCCAGCTCCAGGAGGACCCGCAGGTCCAGCAGCTCCGGGACCGGCAGCACCCGCACCCTTGACGGTCGAAGAAGCTCCAGCTCCAGCTCCAGCAGCACCTCCAGACTCAGCAGCACGCCTCCAGCGGCGAGCGAACCACTCGCGCAGCTCCTGTGGAGATAGGGGCTCCCGGCGAGACGCAGCAGCAGGAGAAACCCCAGGCTCAGCAGCTCCAGACGCAGCACCCCCAGGCTCAGCAGCTCCCAGCTCAGCACCCCCAGGCTCAGCAGCTCCCGACCCAACACCCCCAGACCCAGCACCTCCAGGCACAACACCCCCCGGCTCAGCACCCCCAGGCTCCGCACCCTCCGCAGTAGCACCCTCAGGCCCAGCACCCCCAGCAGTAGCACCCCCAGGCTCAGCACCCCTGCGCACAGCACCCCCAGAGTCAGCACCCCCAGGCTCAGCACCCGCAGCAGCACCAGAGTCACCAGTAACCTCGACCGGGTCAACGGCGTCTACTTGGGACACACCTGAGGGGGCAGGAACCTGAGGGGGGAGGGGGTCTACCGGGGGGGGGAACCGGCACAAGGAAGTCCGGGGGAGGGGGGAGGGAAGGAGTGCGGTAGGGGAAGAGACGGTAGAAGGGGACTAACTCGTCGAACATGACGTCCTGGGAGGACAGAACACGACGAGAGGAGGGGTGGTGAAACTGCCACCCTGGGGCGTCAGAGGGGAAGCCAAGGAAGACACATGGAGCAGCACGAGGGGACAGCTTGTCCGCAGACAAGTCGCGGACAAACGCCCGAGATCCCCAGACACGGAACACAGATGCATCGCCAACCTTCCCCGTCCACAGCAAGGCTGGGGACATCGCAGGCCGAGAGACCCGGGGGTGAAGGTTGAGCTGATGCGCCGCGTACCTCACCGCAAACGGCCACAGAAAATGGGGGGCAGCTGCATGCATCATGGACGTACGAGCGACATCCATGACCATGCCAATGCGGCACTCAGCAATCCCATTTTGCTGTGGTTATTCCGGAAGCGTGAAGGTCTGGCGAATCCCCCGTGCACGACAGTAGTCCCGCAGAAGGCGAGAAGAGAACTCTCCGCCTCTGTCCGAGTGCAGACGCAGAACAGGAAAGTCCGAGCCGAAGCTCTTCCGGAGCTGGAGACGAGCCTCGCGGATCCAGTCGATCAGCACCTCAGTGACTGCACCCTTGCTGCGCAAGGGGAGGACTGTGGTGTAACGCGAGTAGTCGTCAACCACCAACAGGAAGTAGCGCTCGTGACCCTGCCCACGGACGGGGGCTGGGCCCCACACATCCATGTGAAGCGTCTGCAGGGGAGCCTCTGTCGGGGGGAAGTGGGAGGAGTGAGGAGTAGCCCGGAGGCGACCCTCGACTCAGGGGACACAGGAAGGTCCTGGCCCGGAGGGGAGAGGAGGGAGAGACTGGGGAAGACCAGAGACAAGGACACGGGAAGCCATGCTCCGAAGACGGGGCAAGGAGGGGTGGCCAAGACGGTGGTGCCACAGGAGAGTCTCGTGAGACAGGAGGCGACAAGAACAGGGGGCAGACTCAGGACCTGACCGGGACGCAGCAGCAAGCACCTGACCCGACGCAGCCACCTGACCAGACGCAGGGACAGGAGGAGACTCAACGGTCAGGGTGTAGAGACTCGACCCCGGCTGACGCGAGAACGTGGCCAGGTGTCAGCCTGTGCGTGCCTCCGTGCAGTGGGTCACCCGCTGACTCGCAGGAGTGAACTGGTGAACCCCCACATCCTGCAGGTCTGAACCACTCACCAAGTTCGTAGAGAACGAGGGAAGGTACAGACCAGACAGGGTGCCCGAAGGGGCAGCCGGACACGGGAGGACAGTGGAGAAGTGAGACAGGACAGGACCCCCAGAGGGGTCAGCAAGGGAGACCGCAACCGGCCGGCCGAGCGGCGTAAGGGTAGTGCGGTCTCGAAAGAAGGAGCGAGAAGCCCCGGAGTCAAGTGTGAAAGTGAGGGAGGACGAGGACGACGCAGTACCTGAGAGCGCAGTCTCACCAGTACCTGAGAGCACAGACGCACTGGCACCTAGAGCAGCAGCCTCACAAGCACCTAGCGCAGCAGTACCAATGCCCCGGTCGGGCTGGAAACACCGGTAACCCTCATTCTCCTCACTATAATCCACAGCATACATAGCAGCAAGGATAGCATCAAAATCAAGATCAAAGATCGCTACACCAGCCCTTAGAAGCTCATCCCAGCGAGGGATCTCACTAGCCCCCGGGAACTGCTGACGCCAAGCGTCCGTCAGGCGGCCAAAGCAGCGCTGGGTGGCGTGGGCACCCCCACACTGCTCACCCGCGCGGTCGTCGGAACGAAGAACGTAGGTGCAGGGACCAATACCCCCACCCCTCTGACGCCCAGCGTACCACTCACGAAGCTGCTGAGGCGGAGGGATGTCCCGCGAGCGCTGCTGCTGCCGCTGCGAGCGCTGGCCACCACCACCGCCGCTACGCTGCTGGGTACCACCCCGACCAGCTCCACCTCCTCCACCACCACCGCCTCCTCCGCTGCCGCCTCCACCGCCTCCACCTCCGCCGCCTCCACCTCCGCCGCTGCCTCCACCACCACCGCTGGCACCACCACCACCGTCTCCGCCGCTGCTGCCACCACCACCACCACCCCCGCCACTAGTCCCGCCGCCACCCCCACTCCCTCCGCCGCCACCGCCGCCACCGCCACCGCCCCCTCCAGCTCCACCCGCGCCCTTGCCCCCCTTGCCCTTGCTGGAGCGACGTCTCCCACTAGGGGTAGACGCCGCGCCGACCGACTCAAGACCAAGCAGGTCGGCAGCAGCAGCAGAGGCAACAGAGGGCAGCAAGGGGGAAGGAGAGCACCCCTCAAAGATGGGGGTGCGAGGGTCACCTCGAGAAGCACCTACAGCGACTATGCTCTTCTCCGCTGCGAGGAGGGCCTTCTCGAGGAGGTCGACGGTGAGGGTGGTGGGACAGACTGCGAGAAAGTGGTCCATGACGACGCGAAGGGAGACAGGGAGGCGCGCGACTACGTAGTAGAGAGCGATGTACATGGGGGGTGGGTTCTTAGCGCAGAACTCAGCAGGAAGGGCGGCGCGGTAGCGAGTGTCACTAGTGCGGAGGTGCGTAATGAGGTCAGCAACAGTGGGAAAGGCAGAGAGGTCAGGAAAGAGGTAGGGAAGCATGAGACGGCTCAGTGCAGCAGTGGCAGGGGAGGAGTAGCGCGCAACTACAGCGTCGTACAAGGTCTGAGCACTCTTGTACTGACTAAAGTGCGCACGCTCAGAGGTAGGGAGGTGGCGACGCACAGCAAGACGTGCAGCAGCATCGCGGGTGGCCCACTGAGAGCGGGCAGTGGGATCAGCATCAGCAGCAGGAGCAGGAGAGGCGCCAGAGGTGAGGTCAAAGAGAGAAAGGTCGTCAGCCCTGTCGCACTGTAAGAACAGCTGCAGGTCGTCTAACCAGACCTCAAAATCAATGGCGCGACCCTCAGCGTCAAAAGCTAGGACACTAGGGGTAGCCATGGCGACGACAGCGACGCAGTGCAAGCAGTAGGGAAAGAGCTCGCAGTGTCAGTGGGACTGTGCTCACCAGGCAGGGCAGGTCGTGCAGCTCTGCAGAAAGGCGGCTCGGCTCCCGGGCGGCTCGGCGGCAGGGCGGCTCGGGTGCAGGGCGGCTCGGCTCCCGGGCGGCTCGGCGGCAGGGCGGCTCGGGTCCCGGGCGGCCCGGCGTTGGGCGGCTCGGCTCCCGGGCGGTTCGGCTGCTGGGGCGGCTCTGCTGCTGGGGCGGCTCGGCCGGGAGATGCAGGGGCGGGGCCGTCAGGTGCAGCGGCGGGTCGACCGGTGCAGCGGCGGGCCGGCAGGTGCAGCGGCGGGGCAGTAGGGTGCAGCGGCGGGCCGACCAGGTGAGGCGACGGGCCGTAGGGTGCAGTGGCGGGCCGTAGGGTGCAGCGGCGGGCCGGCAGGTGCAGCGGCGGGGCCGTCAGGTGAAGCGGCGGGCCGCTGGGTGCAGCGGCGGGCCGGCAGGTGCAGCGGCGGGCCGTCAGGTGCAGCGGCGGGCCGGCAGGGTCGCGTCAGAGCTGGCGGCGGGGCCGCGTCAGTGGAGGCGGCGGGGCCGCGTCAAGGAGGCGGCGGGGCCGCGACGAAGCGGGCGGCAGGGCCGCGTCAGAGCCGGCGGCGGGGCCGCGTCAGTGGAGGCGGCGGGGCCGCGTCAAGCAGGCGGCGGGGCCGCGACGAAGCGGGCGGCAGGGCCGCGTCAGAGCCGGCGGCGGGGCCGCGTCAGTGGAGGCGGCGGGGCCGCGTCAAGCAGGCGGCGGGGCCGCGATCAGGAGAGGTGGCGGGGCCGCGTCTGAGGGACAGCGGGGCCGCGAGGGAAATGGCGACCCGAGGGGTCGCTAAAAAAAAGGCGCGCCTCGGGGCGCGCTTCGGTGGGCCCTAAAAAAAACGGTCCTAAGGAAGGACCCGCTCTATACCATGTGAAACAAGTGAACAGGAATGAAATGACTAAGTCAGAGTTGGGTACAAATACAACCCTAGAAAGCTGTACCCCATATGTGCTACCCCACTATAGCCTACAAACATGCATCAGCTATAATACTCTGACACTACCGCATCCTCTGCCTAGCATGGGGAGGAGCCATTAGCATGATCGTTGAACAATCAGCATTCACATGAAACAACACAATCTGTGAACTCTAAAAAGATGGTCAACTTTATCAAATCCAGTTCAAGTGGGCTCCAGACAGGCGCGCCAATGAACCTTCTAATGAAATGATAGACTTGACTCACCTTTTTAAAACCCACAGACATGCATTGTTGATGGAAATGTAAATGGACATGATGTCAGAACATTATAGCTCATGTTTTTATGTAGGCTATAGTGGGGTATCCCATAGGGGGTACAACCCAATTAGGGTTAGTACTTGTACTCGCCGCCCTCACGTCGCGGCCCCGCCGCCTCACCTACGCGGCCCCGCCGCCCTTACATCGCGGCCCCGCCGCCCTCACGTCGAGGCCCCGCCGCCTCACCTACGCGGCCCCGCCGCCCTTACCTACGCGGCCCCGCCGCCCTTACGTCGCGGCCCCGCCGCCCTCACGTCGCGGCCCCGCCGCCCTCACCTACGCGGCGCCGCCGCCCTCACCTCCGCGGCCTCGCCGCCCTAACCTACGCGGCACCGCCGCCCTCACCTTCGCGGCCTCGCGGCCCTCACCTTCGCGGCCCTGCCGCTCTCACCTACGCGGCCCCGCCGCCCTCACCTTCGCGGCCTCGCCGCCCGTGCCTACGCGGCCCCGCAGCCTTCTCCTACGCGGCCCCGCCGCCCTCACGTCGCGGCCCCGCCGCCCACACCTTCGCGGCCGTGCCGGTCTCCCCTCCTGCCGAGCCGCCCGAGCAGCCGCCCGCCACGCCGCCCGGTACCGGAGCAGCCGAGCCGCCCAGCAGCAGCCGCCGAGCCGCCGGGCCGCCGAGCCGCAGTACCGCCGAGCCGCCCTGCAGCCGAGCCGCACTACTGCCGAGCCGCCCGACCTGCCCTGTCTGGTGAGCACAGCCCCACTACTACTGCGTGCCCTTCCCCCACTGCTTGCACTGCTAGTCTGTCGTCATGGCTACCCCTAGTGTCCTCGCTTTTGACGCTGAGGGTCGAGCCATTGACTTTGAGGTCTGGGTCGACGACCTGCAGCTGTTTTTACAGTGCGATAGGGCGGACGGTCTTTCTCTCTTTGACCTCACCTCTGGCGCCTCCCCTGCTCCTACTGCTGATGCTGACCCCACTGTTCGCTCTCAGTGGGCCACCCGCGATGCTGCTGCACGTCTTGCTGTGCGTCGCCACCTGCCTACCACTGAGCGCGCGCACTTTAGTCAGTACAAGAGTGCTCAGACCTTGTACGACGCTGTAGTTGCGTGCTACTCTTCCCCTGCCACTGCTGCACTGAGCCGCCTCATGCTACCGTACCTCTTTCCTGACCTTGCTGCCTTTCCTACAGTCGCTGACCTCATCACGCACCTCCGCACTTCTGACACTCGCTACCGCGCCGCACTTCCTGCTGAGTTCTGCGCCAGGAACCCCCCCCCCCATGTACATCGCTCTCGATTACATAGTCACTCGCCTCCCTGACTCCCTTCGCGTAGTCAGGGACCACTTCCTCTCAGTCTGTCCCACCACCCTCACTGTCGACCTCCTTGAGAAGGCCCTCCTAGCGGCGGAGAAGAGCATAGTCGCTGTAGGAGCCTCTCGTGGTGACCTGCACACCCCCATCTTTAAGGGGTGTTCTCCTTCCCCCCTGCTGCCCTCTGTTGCCTCTGCTGCTGCTGCCGACCTGCTTGGTCTTGAGTCGATCGGCGCGGCGTCTGTCCCTAGCGGGAGACGCTGTCATAACATTATAGCTTATATATTTGTGTAGGCTATAGTGGGGTATCCCATAGGGGGTACAATCCAATCAGGGTTTCCTATATGTACTCACTTCATTCATAGTTCATTCATTCTCGTTCTAGTTTCTTTCACATGGTTTCAGAGCGGTTACGCTCTCGGCCTGTGGGTACTACTGCTTCCGCTGCTACATGCTCTGTCGCACGCCCCGTGGTGTGCGACGCATTTTCAGGCGCGCGGCGATTTGCACTCTGGCGCGCGCCTCGGGGCGCGCGGCCTCTTTCTTTTCTGGCGCGCCGCTCGTCCCGGCCCCTAGCCGCCCGCGCGCCGCCCGTCCCGGCCCTTTGCCGCCCGTCCCGGCCCTTAGACGCCCGCGCGCCGCCCGTCCTGGCCCCTAGCCTCCCGCGCGCCGCCCGTCCTGGCCCCTAGCCACCCGCGCGCCGCCCGTCCCGGCCCTTAGCCGCCCGCGCGCCGCCCGTCCCGGCCCTTAGACGCCCACGCGCCGCCCGTCCCGGCCCTTAGCCGCCCGTCCCGGCCCTTAGACGCCCGCGCGCCGCCCAACCTGGCCCCTAGCCGCTCGCGCGCCGCCCGTCCTGGCCCCTAGCCGCCCGCGCGCCGCCCGTCCTGGCCCCTAGCCGCCCGCGCGCCGCCCGTCCCCGCCCTTAGCCGCCCGCGCGCCGCCCGTCCCGACCGCGCGCTGCTGCTCCAGCCCGTCGACGCCCGTGAGCCGCCCGTCCCGGCCCCACGCCGCCCGTGCGCCGCCCGTCCCGGCCCCGCGCCGTCGTCCCGGCCCCCACTCCGCCCGTGCGCCGCCCGTCCTGGCCCCACGCCGCCCGTGCGCCGCCCGTTCCGGCAGCGCGCTGCCGTCCCGGCCCCACGCCGCACGTGCACCGCACGTCCCGGCCCCACGCCGCCCGTGCACCGCCCGTCCCGGCCCCGCGCAGCTGCCCCGGCCCGTCGCCTGCTGCATTGCCGAGCCGCCCCCCCCCACTGAGCCGCCGAGCAGCCCAGCAGCCGAGCCGTAGCCGAGCCGCTGAGCAGCCCAGCAGCCGAGCCGCAGAGCAGCCGAGCCGCCCGAGCCGCCCGAGCCGCCCGAGCCGCCCGAGCCGGCCAAACCGCCCGAGCCACCCGAGCCGCCGAGCCGCCGAGCCGCCCGAGTCGCCCGAGCAGCCGAGCCGCCCGGGTCGCCCGAGCCGCCGAGCCGCAGTTACTGCAGTGCCGCCGTGCCGCCGAGTTGCGGGTCGCCGAGTCGTCGAGCCTGCTCTTCCCACCACTGGTGAGCCCCTGCCTTCCTTACTGCTGCTACTCCTGCTCCTGCTTCTACTGGCGACGGCTAGATGCAGCTCCAGCGACGCCCACGCGCGTCTCTCACGCCCCAGCAGCTTCGTGAGTGGTACGCTCAGAGTAGAGGGTCTCTCAGTTCTGTTCGCTGCTCTTACGTGATTCGCACTGGTGCTCGGACTGGTCAGCCTTGTGGGACGCCTAGTCATACACCGTCCCGCTGCTTCGCCCGTCTGAACGACGCCTGGCGTACCGAGTTTGGCGACGAGGCTGAGCTCCCCGACTGGGTGGAGTTGCTTAGGCAGAGGGTAGATATATTTGCTCTTGACTATGATGCTATTCTCACTGCCATGTATGCATTGCCTACTAGTGCTGACCGTGCCGGTCACCTGTGCGTACCGCCTGACCCGGGTATAGAGCCTGCTGCTCTAGCTACTGGTGCGGCTGCTGCTCTGGGTGCTAGTGTGTCTCCTGCTCCAGGTACAGGTGCGGCTGCTACTCTAGGTGCTAGTGAGTCTGCTTCCTCAGGTGCGGGTGAGTCTGCTCTCTCAGGTACCGCGTCGGCTCCGGCCTCTCACACCTTCACCCTTGACTCGGGGGCTTCCCGCTCCTTCTTTCGAGACCGCACCACACTCACGCCGCTTGGTCAGCCAGTTGCAGTCTCTCTGGCAGACCCCTCTGGGGGCCCTGTCCTTGCTCACTTCTCCAGTGTCCTCCCGTGTCTGGCGGCCCCCTCTGACACCCTGTCTGGTCTTTACCTCCCCTCGTTCTCTACGAACTTGGTGAGTGGTGCTGACCTGCAGGATGCGGGGGTTCACCAGTTCACTCCTGCGAGTCAGTGGGTGACCCACTGCACAGACGCTCAGACAGGCCGACACCTGGCCACGTTTACTCGTCGGCCGGAGTCGAACCTGTACACACTGACCACTGCGTCTCCTCCAGTTACTGAGTCTGGTAGGGTAGCTGCGTCGGGTCAGGTGTTTGCTGCAGCGTCCAGATCTGGTCCTGAGTCTGCCCCCTATTCGTGTCGTCTCCTGTCTCACAAGACTCTCCTCTGGCACCACCACCTTGGTCACCCCTCTCTGCTTCGGCTCAGAGGCATGGCCTCTCGTCTTCTTGTTTCTGGTCTCCCCCGGTCCCTCCCTCCCCTTCCTCAGGGCCCTGGCCCTACCTGTGTCCCCTGTGTCGAGGGGCGCCAGCGTGCTGCCCCTCACTCCTCCCAGTTTCCTCCGACAGAGGCCCCGTTGCAGACGATTCACATGGACGTGTGGGGCCCAGCCCGCGTTCGTGGACAGGGTCACGAGCGCTACTTCCTGCTAGTTGTTGACGACTACTCGCGTTACACCGCAGTCTTCCCCTTGCGCAGCAAGGGTGATGTCACTGAGGTGCTGATCGATTGGATCCGCGCAGCTCGTCTCCAGCTCTGGTAGAGCTTTGGCTCGGACTTTCCTGTTCTGCGTCTACACTCGGACAGAGGCGGAGAGTTTTCCTCTGGCCTTCTGAGAGCCTACTGTCGCGCACGGGGCATCCGTCAGACCTTCACGCTTCCGGACTCTCCGCAGCAAAATGGGATTGCTGAGCGCCGCATTGGCATGGTCATGGACGTCGCTCGTACGTCTATGATCCATGCGGCTGCCCCCCATTTTCTGTGGCCGTTTGCGGTGAGGTACGCGGCGCATCAGATCAACCTTCACCCCAGGGTCCCAGCCTTGCTGTGGACGGGGAAGATTGGCGATGCGTAGGCGTTCCAGGTCTGGGGATCTCGGGCGTTTGTCCGCGACTTGTCTGCGGACAAACTGTCCCCTGGTGCTGCTCCTTGCGTCTTCCTGGGGTTCCCCCCTGACGCGCCTGGGTGGCAGTTCTACCACCCCAACTCTCGCCGTGTTCTGTCCTCCCAGGACGTCACGTTTGACGAGTCGGTACCCTACTACCGCCTCTTCCCCTACCGCACTCCGTCCCTCCCCCCGCCCCCGCTCTTCCTTGTACCAGGTCCCCCCCAGGTAGACCCCCTCCCCCCTCAGGGTCCTGCCCCTTCAGGTGTGTCCCAGGTAGACGCAGTCGAGCCGGTCGAGGTCACTGGTGACTCTGGTGCTGCTGAGGGTGCTGAGCCTAGGGGTACTGAGCCTGGGGTTGCTGAGCCTGGGGGTGCTACGCCTGGGGGTGCTTTGCCTGGGGGTGCCGGGCCTGGGGGTGCTGAGCCTGGAGGTGCTCCGCCTGGAGGTTCTCCGGGTACTTCGTCTCGCAGGGAGCCACTCTCTCCACAGGAGCTGCGCGAGTGGTTTGCCCGGCGCTGGAGCCGTGCTGCTGGTGCTGGAGGTTCGTCGGCTACTGAGGGTGCTGTTGTCGCGGGTCCTGGAGGTGCTCGTCCAGGGACTACTGGAGCTGCTGGGCCTGCAGGTTCGACTTGAGCTGGTGCTGCTGAGGGTGTTGGCGCTGAGACTACCACTGGCGGTCTTGCTGGGGGTGCTCCTGGTGCTGCTGGAGGTTCTGGAGCTGCTGGAGGTGCTGCTGGGGGTTCTAGAGCTGCTGGAGGTGCTGCTGGAGGGGCTGGAGCTACTGGAGGTGCTGCTGGAGCGGGTACTCCTGCTGGGGGTCCTGGTGCTGTCCCTAATGTTTCTGGCGTCGCCACGCGGCCTCGACCGTACTTCGTTCCACTCCTGCAGCAGGTTCTTGGTCTTACACCTTCTACTGGTCCTCCTCCTCCTCCCTTAGAGGGTCCACAGCTTGTCCAGTCACAGTCACAGCTACAGCCTGCCTCCCCTTTGCCTGCTCCTTCTCCCTACGCTGGTCCTACGGGAGGTCTTACTGAGCGTCGTGAGCCTGCGTCTCGTCCTGCGTCGCCTGTTCGTGCTGCACGCACTAGTGTTCGCGGTTCGCGTCAGCGTCCTCCTCCTGTCCCTGGCACGCACCGGATGTCTCTGCGTCCGTCCACTGCTCCTCTGCGTGCCCCTTTGCCTTCTCCTCCTGCGTCCTCTCTTCCTGCTCTTGCCGACCCGGAGTCGGACTCTCTTCGTGCTGCCAGTCCTACTGTCACGCGTCTCCTTGCTACTGCCGTCACTGACCCTTCTTTTGAGTCTACTGCTGCGTTTGCCCTTGTTACTGAGCTCGTCGACTTTGCTGCTCGCTGTCACCTAGACTACGCTGCGAGTCTTGTCGCTGAGTCTGAGTCTGTCTGTCCTCCGTCCATCGGGGGTGAGTGTGCCCTTAGCACGGACGTCCTTGAGGACAGGCAGGAGGAGTTCCAATGTCTGGCCGCTGCTTCACCTCATCTCGTGTCCGTACTGCTTATCCCTGAGGGAGACCCGGATGAAGTTGACATCCCGAATCCGCGCTCTTACACGGAGGCGATAGAGGGTCCCTACTCCTCTCAGTGGCAGGCAGCTATGGATGCAGAGATGGCTTCCTGGAAGTCCACAGGCACCTACGTTGACGCTGTCCCCCCTCCTGGGGCGAACATCGTCAGTGGCATGTGGATCTTCAGGGTGAAGCGGCCGCCGGGTTCTCCGCCTGTCTTCAAGGCGCGTTACGTGGCTCGTGGCTTCAGTCACCGGCAGGGAGTTGACTACTTTCAGACCTTCTCCCCTACCCCGAAGATGACCACTCTTCGGGTATTGCTGCACGTTGCTGCTCACCGTGACTACGAGCTGCACTCTCTCGACTTCAGCACAGCTTTCTTGCAGGGCAGCCTGCACGAGGAGATCTGGCTGTGCCGCCCTCCTGGCTTCACTGGGTCGTTCCCTCCTGGTACCCAGTGGAGTCTCCGGCGTCCAGTCTACGGTCTCCGCCAGGCGCCACGTAAGTGGCACGACACACTGAGGACTACACTGGCGGCACTTGGGTTTGCTCCTTCTACTGCCGACCCGTCGCTGTTTCTGCGCACCGACACCTCTCTGCCGCCGTTCTATATCCTCGTGTACGTCGACGACTTGGTCTTTGCCACAGCTGACAATGCTGGACTCGCCTACGTGAAGTCCGAGCTGCAGAAGAGACACACGTGCACTGACATGGGTGAACTGCGCAGCTACCTTGGCTTGCAGATCACCCGGGACAGAGCACGCTGCACCATTACCCTGACTCAGTCACACATGGTGCAGCAGGTCCTTCAGCGCTTCGGCTTCACGTACTCCTCGCCTCAGGCCACTCCTCTGCCTACTCGCCACTCGCTCTCAGCTCTGCCTTCGGATGAGTCCGTAGAGTCGAGTGGCCCGTATCCAGAGCTTGTTGGCTGCATCATGTACCTGATGACCTGCACACGACCTGACCTTGCATACCCTCTTAGCATTCTCGCACGCTATGTTGCTCCTAGGAGACACCGACCAGAGCACATGGCTGCAGCGAAGAGGGTGTTGCGCTACTTGTGCAGTACGTCGGGCATGGGGCTTGTGCTTGGAGGGCGGAGTCCAGTGGTCCTCACATGGCACGCGGACGCCTCTTGGGCTGACGACCAGGCTACGCAGCGGTCGTCACAGGGTTACAATTTCAGTCTTGGTTCCGGCTCTGTTTCGTGGCGGGCTACCCGCTCGTCTTCTGTTCTCGGCTCCAGTTGTGAGGCTGAGATCTACGCCGGGGCTATGGCTGCCCAGGAGCTTCACTGGCTCACCTTCCTGCTGACCGACCTTGGAGAGCCGCCTCGTTCTCCTCCAGTCCTGTACGTAGACAACAAGGCCATGCTGGCCTTGTGTAGAGAGCAGCGACTGGAGCACAGAACAAAGCACATTGCTCTCCGCTACTTTCTTGCTCGTGAGCTACAGCAGCGTGGACAGTTGCGACTTGCGTACGTGGCCTCTGAGGCCAACACTGCTGATGTCTTCACCAAGGCACTTGCGCCTTGTGATCATCAGCGCTTCTGCACTTAGCTGGGTCTTGTGCCTGTCTTGCCTCACTTGCTCACTTCTTGACCTTGCTTGTACTGTCACATATATATACTCTTGCTCTTGCTTGCTTAGCCTCTTGTATATATATATATGTGATCTTGCATGTGAACTGGCCTTCTGGCCTTTGAACTTGTGCTCGAAATGTGTGGTGACTTTGTGATCCACCCTAAGCTTTGCTTTGCTTTGCTTGACTGGTCTTGTGACCCCTTGTTCTCCCCCACTTTGCCTATGGGGGTGTGTCAGAACATTATAGCTTATATATTTGTGTAGGCTATAGTGGGGTATCCCATAGGGGGTACAACCCAATAAGGGTTTCCTATATGTACTAACTTCATTCATAGTTCATTCATTCTCGTTCTAGTTTCTTTCACAGACGCCGCCCTGGCAAGGGCAAGGGGGGCAAGGGCGCGGGTGGAGCTGGCGGGGGCGGTGGAGGTGGCAGTGGCGGTGGCGGAGGGAGTGGGGGTGGCGGTGGGAGTGGTGGTGGGGGTGGTGGTGGTGGTGGCGGCAGCGGAGGCGGCGGCGGTGGCGGCGGCGGCGATGGGAGCGGAGGCGGTGGTGGTGGCGGAGGTGGAGGCGGCGGTGGCGGAGGAGGTGGAGCCGGTCAGGGTAGTGCCCCGCAGCGGAGCGGCTCTGGTGGTGGTCAGCGCCAGCAGCAGCAGCAACAGCAGCGTTCTCGGGACATCCCCTCGCCTCAGCAGCTCCGTGAGTGGTACACGCAGCGTCAGCGTGGTGGGGGTCTTGGCCCGTGCACCTACGTTCTTCGTTCCGGCGACCGCGCGGGTGAGCAGTGTGGGGGTGCCCACTCCACCCATCGATGCTTTGGCCGCCTGACGGACGCTTGGCGTCAGCAGTTCCCCGAGGCTAGTGAGATTCCCCGCTGGGGAGAGCTGTCTAGGGCTGGCGTAGCGATCTTTGATCTTGACTTTGATGCTATCCTTGCTACCATGTATGCTGTGACTATTAGTGATGAGGGTGACTGTTACCGGTGTTTCCTGCCCGACCCGGGCATAGGTAATGCTGCGCTAGGTGCTTATGAGGCTACTGCTCTAGGTGCCAGTGCGTCTGCACTCTCAGGTACTGGTGAGGCTGCGCTCTCAGGTACTGCGTCGGCTTCGGCCTCCCTCACCTTCACACTTGACTCAGGGGCTTCTCGCTCCTTCTTTCGAGACTGCACCACACTCACGCCGCTTGGTCGGCCGGTTGCAGTCTCCCTGGCTGACCCCTCTGGGGGTCCTGTCCTCTCTCACTTCTCCACTGTCCTCCCGTGTCCGGCTGCCCCCTTGGGCACCCTGTCGGGTCTGTACCTCCCCTCGTTCTCGACGAACTTGGTGAGTGGTGCTGACCTGCAGGATGCGTGGGTTCACCAGTTTACTCCTGCGAGTCAGCGGGTGACCCACTGCTCGGATGCCCGCACAGGCCGACACCTAGCCACGTTTTCGCGTCGGCCCGGGTCGAGTCTCTACACCCTGACCACTGAGTCTCCTCCAGTCCCTGCGTCTGGCCAGGTAGCTGCGTCGGGTCAGGTGTTTGCTGCTGCGTCCAGGTCTGGTCCTGAGTCTGCCCCCTGCTCGTGTCGCCTCCTGTCTCACGAGACTCTCCTGTGGCACCACCGTCTTGGCCACCCCTCCTTGCCTCGTCTTCGGGGCATGGCTTCCCGTGTCCTTGTCTCTGGTCTCCCCCGGTCTCTCCCTCCCCTTCCTTCGAGGCCAGGACCTTCCTGTGTCCCCTGTGTCGAGGGGCGGCTCCAGGCTGCCCCTCACTCCTCCCACTTTCCCCCGACAGAGGCTCCTCTGCAGACGCTTCACATGGACGTGTGGGGCCCGGCCCGCGTCCATGGACAGGGTCACGAGCGCTACTTCCTGCTGGTGGTTGACGACTACTCGCGTTACACCACAGTCTTCCCCTTGCGCAGCAAGGGTGATGTCACTGAGGTGTTGATCGAATGGATCCACGCAGCTCGTCTCCAGCTCAGGAGGAGCTTGTGCAAGAGCAATGTGCTTCGTTCTGTGCTCCAGTCTCTGCTCTCGACACAAGGCCAGCATGGCCTTGTTGTCTAAGTACAGCACTAAAGGAGAACGAGGCACCTCGCCAAGGTCAGTCAGCAGGTAGGTGAGCCAGCGAAGCTCCTGTGCAGCCATGGCCCCGGCGTAGATCTCAGCCTCACAACTGGAGCCGAGAACAGAAGACGAGCGGGTAGCCCGCCACGAGACAGAGCCGGAACCAAGGTTGAAGGTGTAACCCTGGGACGACCGCTGCGTAGCCTGGTCGTCCGCCAAAGAAGCGTCTGTGTGCCCAGTGAGGACCACTGGACTCCGCCCTCCAAGCACAAGCCCCATGCCCGACGTACTGCACAAGTAGCGCAACACCCTCTTCGCTGCAGCCATGTGCTCCGGTCGGTGTCTCCTAGGAGCAACATAGCGTGCGAGAATGCTAAGAGGGTATGCAAAGTCAGGTCGTGTGCAGGTCATCAGGTACATGAGTCAGCCAACAAGCTCTGGGTACGGGCCACTCGACTCTACGGACTCATCCGAAGGCAGAGCTGAGAGCGAGTGACGAGTAGGCAGAGGAGTGGCCTGAGGCAAGGAGTTCGTGAAAGCCGAAGCGCTGAAGGACCTGCTGCACCATGTGTGACAGAGTCAGGGTAATGGTGCGCTGTGCTCTATCCCGGGTGATCTGCAAGCCAAGATAGCTGCACAGCTCACCCGAGTCTATGCACGTGTGTCTCTTCTGCAGCTCCGAATTCACGTGGGCGAGTCCAGCAGTGTCAGCTGTGGCAAAGACCAGGTCGTCGACGTACACGAGGATGTAGAACGTCGGCAAAGAAGTGTCGGTGCGCAGAAACAGCGACGGGTCAGCAGTAGAGGGAGCAAACCCAAGAGCCGCAAGCGTAGTCCTAGGTGTGTCGTGCCTGGCGGAGACCGTAGACTGGCCGCTGGAGGCTCCACTGGGTGCCAGGAGGAGAAGTCCCAGTGAAGCCAGGTTGGCGGCGCAGCCAAATCTCCTCATGCAGGCTACCCTGCAAGAAAGCAGTGTTGAAGTCAAGAGAGTGAAGCTCGTAGTCACGCTGAGCGGCTATGTGCAGCAGCACCCAAAGAGTGGTCATCTTCGGGGTGGGAGAGAAGGTATGAAAGTAGTCAACTCCCTGCCGCTGTCTGAAGCCACGAGCCACGTACCGCGCCTTGAAGACAGGCGGAGAACCCGGCGTCCGCTTCACCCTGAAAATCCACATGCCACTGACGATGTTCGTTCCAGGCGGGGGAACCTCGTCAACGTAGGTGCCTGTGGACTTCCAGGAAGTCATCTCTGCGTCCATAGCTGCCTGCCACTGAGAGGAGTAGGGACACTCTATCGCCTCCGCGTAAGAGCGCGGAGTCGGGATGTCAAGTGCATCCGGGTCTCCCTCAGGGGTAAGCAGTACAGACACAAGATGAGGTGAAGCAGCAGCCAGACACTGGAACTCTTCCTGCCTCTCCTCAAGGACGTCCGTGCCAAGGGCACACCCACCCTCGACGGACGGAGGACAGACAGACTCAGACTCAGTGACAAGACTAGCAGCGTAGTCTAGACGACAGCAAGCAGCAAAGTCGACGAGCTAAGCAACTAGGGCAGACGCAGCAGTGGACTCAAAAGAAGGGTCAGTGACGACAGTAGCAAGGAGACGCTTGACAGTAGGACTGGCAGCACGAAGAGAGTCCGCCTCAAGGTCGGCAAGAGCAGGAAGAGAGGACTCAGGAGGAGAAGGCAACAGGCCTGTAGAGGAGCAGTGGACGGACGTAGAGACATCCAGTGCGTGCCAGAGACAGGAGGAGGACGCTGACGCGAACCGCGACCACTAGTGCAAGCAGTACGGATCGGTGACGCAGGGCGAGACGCAGGCTCACGACGCTCAGCAAGACCTCCACTAGGACAAGTGTAGGGAGACGGAGCAGGCAGTGGGGAGGCCGGCTGTAACTGTAACCGCGACGGGACAGGCTGTGGACACTCTAAGTGAGGAGGAGGACCAGTAGAAGACGGGAGACCAAGAACCTGCTGAAGGAGCGGAACGAAGTACGGCCGAGGCTGCGCGGCGACTCCAGACACAGCAGGGACAGCACCAGCACCAGTAGCACCCCAAGCAGGACCGCCTCCATGACCGACAGCAGTAGCCTCCGGGCCAACACCCGCAGCAGCTCCAGCTCCAGAAGGACCGACAGGTCCTGCAGCTCCAGTACTCCCAGTACAAGCACCTCCAGGACCCGTGGCACCAGCTCCCTCAGCAGCAACAGAACCTCCAGTACCCGCAGCACCTCCAGCTCCAGCAGCTCGCCTCCAGCGCCGGGCAAACCACTCACGCAGCTCCTGTGGAGAGAGTGGTTCCCGGCGAGAAGAAGCACCTGGAGAACCGCCAGGTAAAGTACCAGCAGGCCCAGCTCGCTCAGGCTCCACACCCCTAGGCTCAGCACCTCAAGGCGTAGCACCCCCAGGCTCAGCACCCCCAGGCTCAGCACTCCCAGGCGTAGCACCCCCAGGCTCAGCACCCCCAGACTCAACACCCCCAGGCTCAGCACCCCCTGTCGTAGTACCCTCAGGCTCAGCACCCCGAGGCGTAGCACCCACACGCTCAGCACCCCCAGAGTCAGCACCCCCAGGCTCAGCACCCTCAGCAGCACTAGAGTCACCAGTGACCTCGACAGGCTCAACAGCGTCTACCTCGGAGACACCTGAAGGGGCAGGACCCTGAGGGGGGAGGGGGTCTACCGGGGGGAGACCTGGTACAAGGAAGAGAGGTGGCGGGGGGAGGGACAGAGTGCGGTAGGGGAAGAGACGGTAGTAGGGGACCGACTCGTCGAACGTGACGTCCTGGGAGGACAGAACACGGCGAGAGGTGAGTTGGTAGAACTGCCACCCTGGCGCGTCAGAGGGGAAACCCAAGAAGACGCAAGGAGCAGCACGAGGGGACAGCTTGTCCGCAGACAAGTCGCGGACAAACGCCCGAGATCCCCAGACACGGAACGCAGACGCGTCGCCAACCTTCCCCATCCACAGCAGAGCTGGGGAGGTCTCCGGCATGGAGACCCTGGGGTGAAGGTTGATCTGATGCGCCGCGTACCGAACTGCAAACGCCCACAGAAAATGGGGGGCAGCCGCATCCATCATGGACGTACGGGCGACGTCCATGACCATGCCAATGCGGCGCTCAGCAATCCCATTTTGCTGTGGAGAGTCCGGAAGCGTGAAGGTGTGGCGGATGCCTCGTGCACGACAGTAGGCTCGCAGAAGGCCAGAGGAGAACTCTCCGCCTCTGTCAGAGTGCAGACGCAGAACAGGAAAGTCCGAGCCGAAGCTCCGCCTGAGCTGGAGACAAGCTGCGCGGATCCAGTCGATCAACACCTCAGTGACATCACCCTTGCTGCGCAAGGGGAAAGAATGTGGTGTAACGCGAGTAGTCGTCAACCACCAGCAGGAAGTAGCGCTCGTGACCCTGTCCACGGACGCGGGCCGGGCCCCACACGTCCATGTGAAGCGTCTGCAGCGGGGCCTCTGTCGGAGAAAACTGGGAGGAGTGAGGGGCAGCCCGCTGCCGCCCCTCGACACAGGGGACGCAGGTAGAGCCAGGCCCCGGAGGAAGGGGAGGGAGGGACCGGGGAAGACCAGAGACAAGGACACGGGAGGCCATGCTTCGGAGGCGAAGCAGGGAGGGGTGACCAAGGCGGTGGTGCCAGAGGAGAGTCTCGTGAGACAGGAGGCGACACGAGCAGGGGGCAGACTCAGGACCAGACCTGGACGCTGCAGCTAACACTTGACCCGACGCAGCTACCTGACCAGACGCAGGGACTGGAGGAGACGCAGTGGTCAGTGTGTAGAGGAAAAAAATTTCGACTTGGTGGGCCCTAGGAACAGTTCCCACGAGGGAACCTGCTCTGATACCATGATAAGAAACGAGAATGAATGAACTATGAAACAGTTGGGTACAAGTACTTACCCTAATTGGGTTGTACCCCATATGGGCTACCCCACTATAGCCTATACAAAAGCATAAGCTATAATGTTCTGACAGGATTAAGAAGAAACAATCTTTACGAATAGAAGGAATGGTGAATTAGAGCAAGAGACAAGAGAAATGATTCCAAAATGAAAAATTTGCTATTCTGCGCCATCCTAGTTTAAAAAAATGTACGATAAAATGGACCAACAATACATGGTCGAAATGAACAACTGGCTCTAACAAAAACCAGAAGGTTTCCTTTCGTTTTCTCTCACGCTCACTATCGCTTTCTCGGCCATTTTCTGTGTCACTACTCCTCAGCTCTCTTCTCTCTCCCCCTCTCTTTCGCAATATGATGTTCAAACTTAAACTCACCGTTAGCCAAAGGAGTGAGACAACGATGTGTTGACCATTTCCTACAAGCAAATGGTGGGACATAGAAGCAAATCAAACACCTACAAAAGACCACATCAAGTTTAATCAACTGCGGTCTCAAAATGAACCTACAGAGTAGATGAGATCATGTAACTTTTCTAGCATGTACTTCGAATTGGGCTGCAACCAAAAAACGACGTAGCAGAATGGGTTGCAGCCCTTGAAACGGACATCAACACAAGAATTAAAACGACATACTACTAGGTCAAAACGGGCTTGAAACCGGCATAAATCAATGAGAATAGGTGCAGCTTATCAACGACCTAAAATACTACCATTAGATGCGCTGAAATTAATGACTAAAATTGATACTGCTTCTTACGGTCAGCTAACAAAGTTCTAAGATACGCTAAACTATATGACTAGAATAAGAGCCTGCATGGTAAGGTCTAGGTGGCAGCTTGATTTTCTCACCTCTTGAGTGGAAGGAGGAGCATGAGTGGCGGGAGGAAACATAACTAGGCATCTCTCACGATTGGAAAGCGGGAGAAAGAGGAAACCTAAGGCAGTTCACGCGCAACAGTAAATAATGAGAAAACTCAACGCAACTTTTACCTCAAGCCTTGTAGCATAGTCGTTTCCAAGATTTCTAATCCATATGTGTTGGGTTCGATACCTGAAGCAAACGTTTTGCAGTTTCTGCTAAACAAACATTCTATATCAGATAAGATAAAAACACTCCTAGGCATTCAAGGTTGAAGATAAGATGTATATAAAAACCGGATATGTGAAAAACAGCTTCGCAACCCTAAGACGATTTCGTCGCCTCTTGTTTTTTTTTTTTTAATGATAATTGAAAGTATATACCGAGTGTACAAGCACATACTGACAAGAACGGTCGTAACCGTGCGTGAGGAACTAGAGGGAACCCCTTGCTCCATATAAGATTCCTAGGGCCGAGTGCTCCTGGCCCTCCGCGCCGTCCACAATGCTGCAAAGCCGTTTGTCCACTTCAGACCTTTGCCCTCCATCCTGATTTTTCCAAGCATGCTCCACTGCTCCGACGAATCTCGCTGCCTCTGCTTTCGCCACGTTGGCCCGAACTTGTGGATGTACAGTCTCACATGCTGTCGAAAAGCCACCTCAATCCGCCTCAAGACCCGTTGTGTCCGAAACTTCTGCCCCCTGAAGACAGCTTCACACCGGTCAAGCCATAATTGGTGCAAAGTGATTGATGTAATTGTCAGCTCCGGAAAAGCTGAGCTGGTCCCTGCCCTCTACAACAGAAGGTCACCCAGCGTGTCCGTCGTGCGCCCGGGGTTTAACATGCCCAAGCGCGCCGAAGAGCTGCGGAAACCACCTGAATCCTAGGGCAGAGGACCAGGCAATGCTCCAGTGTCTCAGTTTCCCCACAGTATGGGCACACCGGCTTGCTGCTGAGAAAAGCCAGCCTCTCCCCTACTTGCAGATTCAGACCGTGGATTCGGGTAAGCACGTCACGTGGACGGATAGGAACCGCCAGAGAGTCTCGCGTGTCCACAACCCGTTTCGAGTTGATGACCCCACCCCAGCGTGCCGCCCATTTTGCACGCTTGTAAGACTCCTTCCGGGCCTCCACCCAACCTTCCTTCACCCTCTTCCTTTCAAAACTGGACTGTGATTCAGGGAGGCGAAACGCCACTATAGATGCAGAAATACCGTCCATCCCCGTGTTGAACACATCCCGCTGACTTGCCTTGCCACACTCGTGTACTCCAGGGTTGACACTTATGTCAAACTTATATCTACTATACATGTTTAGGCTGTAGTGGGGTAGCCAATATGGGGTACTACCCACTTTAGGGTTTCATATTTGTACCCAACTCTTCCATAGTTCAATCATTCATGCTGCTATATTCTAACATGGTTTCAAAGCACTAGGTCCGTAGGACCGTTTTTCATTCGGGCCCACCTACCATTGCGGTTACCACGCTACCCCACGTGTTGTCCTACGCCTGCGTGCCTGCCTGCCTTGCCTTGTGACATGCTGCACTGCGCGCACCGTCCTGCAGCCCTCACGCTGCCTAATGCTGCCCTAGGCTAGCGCGCCGCCCCTGCAGGCCCGTACGGCCCGCGCGCCGCCCCTACAGCCTCGTAAGGCTCGTGCGCCACCCCTGTAGGCCCGTCAGGCCCGTTAGCCGCCCGTGCAGGCCCGTCAGGCCAGAGCGCCGCCCCTGCAGGCCCGTCAGGCCCGCTAGCCGCCTCTGCAGGCCCGTCAGGCCCACGAGCTGCCCCTGCAGGCCCGTCAAGCCAGGTCGCCGCCCCGCGCGTCGCGCCCGCTGCTCGCGCGTCGCGCTGCAGCCCCGCGCGTTGCGTCCGCTGCCCGCGCGTCGCGCTGCAGCCCTGCGCGTCGCGCCCGCTCCCCGCGCGTCGCGCTGCAGCCCCGCGCATCGCGTTCGCTGCCCGCGCGTCGCGCTGCAGCCCCGCGCACCGCGCCCGCAGCTTGCGCAGCGCGCTGCAGCCTCGCGCGCCGCGGCTGCCCCTGTTCCTCGCGGCTGCCCCTGGACGCCGCCCTGCAGCAGCTGCCACCGTTGCTCCTGCAGCAGCTGCCACGGAGCGCCCTGCCACAGTCGCGGCCATGCCCAGCAGCAGCTGCCGCGGAGCCTTCTGCCGCCATCGCGGCCCTGCCCTGCAGCAGCTGTCGCAGAGCCTCCTGTCGCGGTCGCGGCCCTGCCCTGCAGCAGCTGCCGCGGAGCCTCATGCCGCGTTCGCGGCCCCGCCCTGCAGCAGCTCCCGCGGAGCCTTCTGCCGCCGTTGCGACCTCGCCCTCCAGCTATCACGGCCCCGCCCTGCAGCAGCTGTCGCGGACCTGCCCTACCGCCGACGCGGCCCTGCTCTGCCGCAGCTGTAGCGGCCCCGCCGTCGCCGCCGTCGTGCGCCTGCCCTTCCCGCCACTAGTGAGCACCCACCTTGTTCGTGCGCTGCCGCCAGCCTGCCTGCCTGCGTGTCGGCCTGCCTGCCCGCCGCGCCTGCCCTGCACGCGCCGCTGCTGCTACTACTGCTATTGCTACTGCTACTGCTATTGCTGCTACTGACGGTGGCCAGATGCAGCTCCAGCGACGTCCGCGTGAGTCCCTCACGCCCCAGCAGCTTAGTGAGTGGTACGCTAGTTGGGGTTGTAGGGGTGGCCGCGCTGCTACTGCTACTACTGCTGTTACTGCTGCTACTGCTGTTACTGCTGTTACTGCTGCTACTACTGCTACTGCTGCTACTGCTGCTACTGGCGGTGGCCAGATGCAGCTCCAGCGACGTCCGCGCGAGTCTTGCACGCCCCAGCAGCTTAGTGAGTGGTACGCTAGTTGGGGTTATCGCGGTAGCCGTCGTAGCTGTCGCCCTAGAGCTGGTCATTTGGGAGAGTCTGGCAGTGGCCAGCTGCAGCTGCAGCGGCGTCCACGCGAGACACTTACGTCCCAGCACCTTCACGAGTGGTACGCTCAGAGTAGAAGGTTTCTGAGTACCGTTCACTGCCCGTACGTCATTCGCACTGGTGCTCGGACTGGTCAGGCTTGCGGGGCGCTCAGTCACACACAGTCCCGCTGCTTCGCCCGTCTGAGCGACGCCTGGCGTACTGAGTTTGGCGACGAGGCTGAGCTCCCCGACTGGGTGGAGCTGCTTGGGCAGAGGGTAGATATCTTTGCTCTTGACTATGATGCTATTCTCACTGCCATGTATGCATTGCCTACAAGTGCTGACCGTGCCTGTTACCTGTGCGTACCGCCTGACCCAGGTATAGAGCCTGCTGCTCTAGGTGCTGGTGAGGCTGCTGCTCTAGGGGCTAGTGTGTCTCCTGCTCTGGGTACGGGTGAGACTGCTGCTCCAGGTGGTGGTTGTCAGAACTATATAGCTTATACTATTGTGTAGGCTATAGTGGGGTATCCCATAGGGGGTACAACCCAATTAGGGTTTCCTATTTGTACTCACTTCTTTCATAGTCATTCCATTCTCGTTCTCTCTTTCACATGGAATCAGAGCAGGTCCCCTACTAGGGACTGTTTCTTGGGCCCACCGAAGCGCGCCCCGAGGCGCGCGTCCTTTTTTTTTTAGCGACCCGTCGTGTCGCCCTCCCTAGCGGCCTGTCGAGCCGCCCTACCTTGCGGCCCCGCCGCCCTATCGCGCGGCCTCGCCGCCCTAAGTCGCGGCCTGCCCGCCGCCCTACGTCGCGGCCCCGCCGCCCTACGTCGTGGCCCGCCGCCCTACTTCGACGGCCCGCCCGCCGCCCTACGTCGCGGCCCCGCCGCCCTACGTCCCGGCCCGCCCGCCGCCCTACTTCGACGGCCCGCCCGCCGCCCTACGTCGCGGCCCCGCCGCCCTACGTCCCGGCCCGCCCGCCGCCCTACTTCGAAGGCCCGCCCGCCGCCCTACGTCGCGGCCCTGCCGCCCTCTGCTACGCGGCCCTGCCGCCCTCTGCTACGCGGCCCCGCCGCCCCTCGATCGCGGCCCCGCCGCCCTCTGCTACGCGGCTCCGCCGCCCTCTGCTACGCGGCCCCGCCGCCCTCTGCTACGCGGCCCCGCCGCCCTCTCCTACGCGGCACCGCCGCCCTCTGCTCCGCGGCCCCGCCGAGCCGCCCAGCAGCAGCCGAGCCGCCGCCGAGCCGCCGCCGCCTGAGCCGCCACCCGGGCCGCCGCCGAGCCGCCGCCGCCTGCGCCGCCGAGCCGGAGCCGCCCGAGCCGCCGCCCAGCCGCCCAGCAGCAGCCGAGCCGCCGCCGAGCCGCCGCCGCCCGAGCCGCCGCTGAGCTGCGACCGAGCCGCCGCCCGAGCCGCCCGAACCGCCCGAGCCGCCCGAGCCGCCCGAGCCGCCCGAGCCGCCGTGCTGCTGTTCCTGAGCTGTGTTCTTCTGCTGCTGACCTACCCGACTCTCCCAGCCCGGTGAGACTTCCAGCTGCTGCCATGGCCACCCCCAATGTTCTTACTTTTGACGCTGAGGGGAGGGCCATTGACTTTGCCGTCTGGATTGAAGACCTGCAGCTGTACTTACTGTGTGATGCGATAGATGAGGTCTCTCTTTTTGACTTTGTCTCTGGCGCTGTTCCTGCCCCACCTGCTGATGCTGACTCTGCCGTTCGCTCCAAGTGGGCGACCCGCGATGCTGCTGCACGTCTTGCTGTGCGTCGCCACCTCCCTTCCTCTGAGCGTGCCCACTTTAGTCAGTGCAAGTCCGCTCAGGCCTTGTACGACGCTGTAGTTGCACGCTACTCCTCCCCTTCCTCCGCTACCCTTAGCCGCCTCATGCTACCGTTTCTCTTCCCTGACCTCGCTTCCTTTCCCACTGTCGCTGACCTCGTTACCCACCTCCGTGCTAGTGACACCCGCTACCGCGCTGCCCTTCCTGCTGAGTTCCGCGCTGCGAACCCTCCTCCCATGTACATCACCCTCTACTTTCTCGTCACCCGTCTCCCTGAGTCCCTTCGTGTCGTTAGGGACCAGTTTCTCTCTGTCTGTCCCACCACTCTCACTGTCGACCTCCTTGAGGAGTCCCTGCTAGCGGCTGAGAAGAGTATTGTCGCTGTAGGGGCCTCTCGGGGTGACCCTCGCACCCCCATCTTTGAGGGGTGTGGTCCTTCCCCCCTGCTGCCCTCTGTCGCCTCTGCCGCTGCGGCCGACCTCACTGGTTTTGAGTCGGTCGGCGCGGCGTCTGCCCCCAGCGGCAGACGCCGCTCTGGCAAGAGCAAGGGGGGCAGGGGAGCGGGTGGAGCTCGAGGGGGCGGTGGAGGAGGCGGTGGGGGTGGCGGGGGGAGTGGGGGTGGCGGTGGGGGTGGTGGCGGGAGTGGAGGTACTGGTGGCGGCGGTGGAGGCGGAGGTGGCGGCGGAGGTGGTAGCGGAGGAGGCGGTGGGAGCGGTGGGAGCGACGGTCCTGGTGGGGGAGGTGGCGGTGGAGACGGGGGTGGCGGTGGAGGCGGGGGTGGCGGTGGAGGCGGGGGTCGGAGTGGCTCGTCCCAGCGGAGCAGCTCTGGGGGTGGTCAGCGCCAGCAGCAGCAGCAGCAACAGCAGCAGCCGCAGCAGCAGCCACAGCAGCAGCAGCGCTCTCGCACCGTCCCCGGCCCTCAGCAGCTCCGTGAGTGGTACTTGCAGCGTCAGCGTGGTGGTGCGCTTGGTCCCTGCCCCTACGTTCTTCGCACAGGTGACCGTGCAGGGGAGAGGTGTGGAGGCGCCCACACAGCCCGCCGCTGCTTTGGCCGCCTGACCGACGCCTGGCGTCAGCAGTTTCCGGAGGCCGCTGAGATCCCCCGCTGGGGAGAGCTGTCTAGGGCTGGTGTAGCTATTTATGATCTTGATTTTGATGCTATTCTCTCTGCTATGTATGCTGTGACTGGTAGTGATGAGGATGACTGTTACCGGTGTTTCCCGCCCGACCCGGGCATTGGTACTGCCGCGTCAGGTACTAGTGAGGCTGCTGCTCTAGGTGCCAGTGCGTCTGTGCTCTCAGGTGCTGGTGAGTCTGCCCTCTCAGGTACTGTGTCGGCTTCGGCCTCTCACACCTTCACCCTTGACTCTGGAGCGTCTCGCTCCTTCTTTAGGGACCGCACCACTCTCACGCCGCTTAGTCGGCCGGTTGCGGTGTCCCTGGCTGACCCCTCTGGGGGGCCTGTCCTGTCTCGCTTCTCCACTGTCCTCCCGTGTCCGGCGGCCCCCTCTGGCACCCTGACTGGTCTCTACCTCCCCTCGTTCTCGACGAACTTGGTGAGTGGTGCTGACCTCCAGGATGCGGGTGTCCACCAGTTCACCCCTGCTCGTCAGCGGGTGACCCACTGCACGGAGGCGGATACAGGTCGCCACCTGGCTACGTTTACACGTCGGCCAGGGTCGAGCCTGTACACACTGACCACTGCTTCTCCTCCAGGTGCTGAGTCTGGTAGGGTCCCTTCGTCTGGTCCGGTGTTTGCTGCAGCGTCCAGGTCTGGTCCTGAGTCTGCCCCTTGCTCGTGTCGTCGTCTGTCTCACGAGACCCTCCTCTGGCACCACCGCCTTGGCCACCCCTCTCTGCTTCGGCTCAGAGGCATGGCCTCGCGAGTCCTTGTGTCTGGTCTTCCCCGGTCTCTCCCTCCCCTTCCTCCGGGCCCTGGCCCTACCTGTGTCCCCTGTGTCGAGGGGCGCCAGCGTGCTACCCCTCACTCCTCCCAGTTTCCTCCGATAGAGGCCCCGTTGCAGACGCTTCACATGGACGTGTGGGGCCCAGCCCGCGTCCGTGGACAGGGTCAGGAGCGCTACTTCCTGCTGGTGGTTGACGACTACTCGCGTTACACCACAGTCTTCCCCTTGCGCAGCAAGGGTGAGGTCACTGCGGTGTTGATCGACTGGATCCGCGCAGCTCGTCTCCAGCTTCGGAGGAGCTTTGGCTCTGACTTCCCTGTTTTGCGTCTGCACTCGGACAGAGGCGGAGAGTTCTCCTCTGGCCTCCTGAGTGCCTACTGTCGTGCACGAGGCATCCGTCAGACCTTCACGCTTCCGGACTCACCACAGCAGAATGGGATTGCTGAGCGCCGCATTGGCATGGTCATGGACGTCGCTCGTACGTCCATGATGCATGCGGCTGCTCCCCATTTTCTGTGGCCGTTTGCGGTCAGGTACGCTGCGCACCAGATCAACCTCCACCCCAGGGTCTCTCGACCGGAGACCTCCCCAGCCCTGCTGTGGACGGGGAAGGTTGGCGATGCGTCGGCGTTCCGGGTCTGGGGATCTCGGGCGTTTGTTCGCGACCTGTCTGCGGACAAGCTGTCCCCTCGTGCTTCTCCCTGCGTCTTCCTGGGGTTCCCCCCCGACGCCCCTGGGTGGCAGTTTTACCACCCCACCTCTCGACGTGTTCTGTCCTCCCAGGACGTCACGTTCGACGAGTCGGTACCCTACTACCGCCTCTTCCCCTACCGCACTCCGTCCCTCCCCCCACCCCCGCTCTTCCTGGTACCAGGTCCCCCCCCGGTAGTCCCCCTCCCCCCTCAGGGTCCTGCCCCTTCAGGTGTGTCCCAGGTAGACGCGGTCGAGCCTTTCGAGGTCACTGGTGACTCTGGTGCTGCTGCGGGAGCTGAGCCTGGGGGTGCGGAGTCTGGGGGTGCTGAGCCTGGGGGTGCTGAGCCTGGGGGTGCTGAGCCTGGGGGTGCTGAGCCTGGGGGTGCTGAGCCTTGGGGTGCTGTGCCTAGGGGTGCTGAGCCTGGGGGTGCTGCGTCTGGGGGTGCTGAGCCTGGAGGTGCCGAGCCTGGGGGTGCTGTGCCTGGGGGTGCTGAGCCTGGGGGTGCTGTGCCTGGGGGTGCTTCGTCTCGCCGGGAGCCACTCTCCCCGCAGGAGCTGCGTGAGTGGTTTGCCAGGCGCTGGAGGTGTGCTGCTGGTGCTGGTGGTTCTTCGGCTGCAGAGGGTACTGCTGCCTCGCGTCCCGCCGGTGCTCGTACTGTGGGTGCTGGAGCTGCTGGGTCTGAGAGTTCTCCTGGAGCTGGTGCTACTGAGGGTGTTGGCGCTGAGCCTGCCGTTGGCGGTCCGACTGACAGTGCTCCTGGTGCTGCTGCTGGAGGTTCTGGAGCTTCTGGTGGTGCTGCTGGAGGTGCTGCTGGAGTGGGTACTCCTGCCGGGGCTGCTGGTACTGTTCCTGCTGTTTCTGGTGTCGCCGCGCGGCCCCGACCTTACTTCGTTCCGCTCCTGCAGCAGGTTCTTGGTCTTCCGCCTCCTCCTCCTCCTCCCTTCGAGGGTCCGCAGCCTGTCCGGTCACAGCCACAGCTACAGCCTGCCTCCCCTTTGCCTGCTCCGTCTCCCTACACTGGTCCGACTGGAGGTCTTACTGAGCGTCGTGAGCCTGCGTCTCGTCCTGTGTCGCCTGTTCGTACTGAGCGCGCTAGTGGTCGCAGGTCGCGTCAGCGTCCTCCTCCTGTTCCTGGCACGCACCGGATGTCACTGCGTCCGTCCACTGCTCCTCTGCGTGCCCCTTTGCCTTCTCCTCCTGCTTCCTCTCTTCCTGCTCTTCCCGACCCGGAGTCGGACTCTCTTCGTGCTGCCAGTCCTACTGTCACGCGTCTCCTTGCTACAGCTGTCACTGACCCTTCCTTCGAGTCGTCTGCTGCGTCTGCCCTTGTCACTGAGCTTGTCGACTTTGCTGCGCGCTGTCGTCTAGACTACGCTGCCCGTCTTGTCACTGAGTCTGAGTCCGCCTGTCCTCCGTCCGTCGGGGGTGAGTGTGCCCTTGGCACGGACGTCCTTGAGGACAGGCAGGAGGAGTTCCAGTGTCTAGCCGCCGCTTCACCTCGTCTCGCGTCTGTACTGCTAGCCCCTGAGGGAGACCCGGATGCACCAGACATCCCGACTCCGCGCTCTTACGCGGAGGCGATAGAGGGTCCCTACTCCTCTCAGTGGCAGGCAGCTATGGATGCAGAGATGGCTTCCTGGAAGTCCACAGGCACCTACGTTGACGCTGTTCCCCCCCCTGGGGCGAACATCGTCAGTGGCATGTGGATTTTCAGGGTGAAGCGGCCGCCGGGTTCTCCGCCTGTCTTCAAGGCGCGTTACGTGGCTCGTGGCTTCAGTCAGCGGCAGGGGGTTGACTACTTTCAGACCTTCTCCCCCACCCCGAAGATGACCACTCTTCGGGTCCTGCTGCACGTTGCTGCTCACCGTGACTACGAGCTGCACTCTCTCGACTTCAGCACAGCTTTCTTGCAGGGCAGCCTGCACGAGGAGATCTGGCTGCGTCGCCCACCTGGCTTCACTGGGTCTTTCCCTCCTGGTACCCAGTGGAGTCTCCGGCGTCCAGTCTACGGTCTCCGCCAGGCGCCACGTGAGTGGCACGACACACTGAGGACTACGCTCGCGGCACTTGGGTTTGCTCCTTCTACTGCCGACCCGTCGCTGTTTCTGCGCACCGACACCTCTCTGCCGCCGTTCTACATCCTCGTGTACGTCGACGACTTGGTCTTTGCCACAGCTGACACTGCTGGACTCGCCTACGTGAAGTCCGAGCTGCAGAAGAGACACACGTGCACTGACCTGGGTGAACTGCGCAGCTATCTTGGCTTGCAGATCACCCGGGACAGAGCACGCCGCACCATTACCCTGACTCAGTCACACATGGTGCAGCAGGTCCTTCAGCGCTTCGGCTTCACGTACTCCTCGCCTCAGGCCACTCCTCTGCCTACTCGCCACTCGCTCTCAGCTCTGCCTTCGGATGAGTCCGTAGATTCGAGTGGCCCGTATGCAGAGCTTGTTGGCTGCCTCATGTACCTGATGACCTGCACACGACCTGACCTTGCATACCCTCTTAGCATTCTCGCACGCTATGTTGCTCCTGGGAGACACCGACCAGAGCACATGGCTGCAGCGAAGAGGGTGTTGCGCTACTTGTGCAGTACGTCGGGCATGGGGCTAGTGCTTGGAGGGCGCAGTCCAGTGGTCCTCACTGGGCACGCGGACGCTTCTTGGGCTGACGACCAGGCTACGCAGCGGTCGTCACAGGGTTACACCTTCAGCCTTGGTTCCGGCTCTGTTTCGTGGCGGGCTACCCGCTCGTCTTCTGTTCTCGGCTCCAGTTGTGAGGCTGAGATCTACGCCGGGGCTATGGCTGCACAGGAGTTACGCTGGCTCACCTACCTGTTGACCGACCTTGGAGAGCAGCCTCGTTCTCCTCCAGTCCTGTACGTAGACAACAAGGCCATGCTGGCCTTGTGTCGAGAGCAGAGACTGGAGCACAGAACGAAGCACATTGCTCTCCGCTACTTTCTTGCTCGTGAGCTACAGCAGCGTGGACAGTTGCGACTTGCGTACGTGGCCTCTGAGGCCAACACTGCTGATGTCTTCACCAAGGCACTTGCGCCTTGTGATCATCAGCGTTGTTGCACGCAGTTGGGTCTTGTGCCTGTCTTGCCTCACTTGCTCTCCTCTTGACCTTGCTTGTACCTTCGCCTATATATACTCTTGCTCTTGCTTACTTGACTCTTGTATATCTCTATATATGATCTTGCATGTGAACTGGCCATGTGGCCTTGAACTTGTGCTCGGAATGTGTGGTGACTTTGTGATCCACCCTGAGCTTTGCTTTGCTTTGCTTGACTGGTCTTGTGACCCTTTGTTCTCCCCCACTTTGCCTATGGGGGTGTGTCAGAACTATATAGCTTATACTATTGTGTAGGCTATAGTGGGGTATCCCATAGGGGGTACAACCCAATTAGGGTTTCCTATTTGTACTCACTTCTTTCATAGTCATTCCATTCTCGTTCTCTCTTTCACAGTGGTGAGTCTGCTCTCTCTGGTACTGCGCGTGCTCAGGCCTTGTACACCTTCACACTTGACTCTGGTGCTTCTCGCTCCTTCTTTCGCGACAGCGCCACCCTCACGCCGCTCAGTCGGTCGGTTCCAGTCTCTCTGGCAGACCCCTCTTGGGGTCCAGTCTGTGCGATCTCTTCCACTGTCCTCCCTTGTCCTGCTGTCCTGTCTGGCACACTGTCGGGTCTTCACCTCCCCTCGTTCTCTACGAACTTGGTGGCGGGTTCTGCGCTCCAGGACGCGGGTGTTCACCACTTCACCCCTGCCTACGAGCGTGTGACACACTGCATGTGTGCTCAGACGGGTCGTCACCTGGCTACCTTCACTCGGCAGCCGGGGTCGGGCCTGTACACACTGACCACTGAGTCACCTCAGGTAGCTGCGTCTGCGTCTGCGTCAGGTCAGTTGTCGGCCCCCTGCTCGTGTCGCGCCTTGTCGCACCAGACCCTTCTTTGGCACCACCGCCTTGGTCACCCCTCGGTGCAGCGCCCTCGCAGCATGCACCGCCGTGTCCTTGTCTCTGGTCTTCCCAGGGTTCTCCCTCCCCTACCACCCTTGCCTGCTCCTCCCTGTCTTCCCTGTGTCGAAGGGTGGCAGCGCGCCGCTCCTCACTCCTCCTCGTTCCCTCCTACAGAGGCTCCCCTGCAGACTCTCCACATGGACGTGTGGGGCCCTGCCCGCGTCCGTGGACAGGACCACGAGCGGTACTTCCTGCTGGTCGTCGACGACTACATGTGTTACACCACGGTCTTCCCCTTGCGCACCAAGGGTGAGGTCCTTGATGTTTTGATCCCCTCGATCCGCGCTGCTTGTCTCCAGCTCCGCGAGCGGTTCGAGACGGAGTTTCCCGTCCTGCGTCTGCACTCTGACAGCGGTGGGGAGTTTTCCTCGGACCTCTTGGCAGCCTTCTGTGCGGAGCACAACATCCGCCATTCGTTCATGCTTCCGACCTCTCCGCAGCACAATGAGGTTGCTGAGCGCCGCATTGGCTTAGTCATGGAGGTCGCTCGTACCTCCATGATCCATGCGGCTGCCCCCCATTTTCTGTGGCCGTTTGCAGTCCGGTATGACGCGCATCAGCTCAACCTCTGGCCCCGTGTCTCCTTGCCGGAGACCTCGCCCACACGGCTGTGGACGGGGAAGGTTGGCGATGCGTCGCGTTTCCGGGTCTGGGGTGCTCGTGCCTTAGTCCGCGATACCACCGCGGACAAGCTCTCCGCCCGCGCTGTTCCCTGTGTCTTCCTTGGCTTTGTCCCTGACGCGCTTGGTTGGCAGTTTTACCACCCCACCTCGCGCCGTCTCTTCCCCTCTCAGGACGTCACGTTCGACGAGCCGGTTCCCTTTTACTGTCTCTTCCCCTACCGCACTGCCCCTCTCCCCTCCCCGCCGCTCTTCCTCGCTCCAGGTGCTCCCCAGGTAGACCCCCTCTCCCGGTCCTGCTCCTTCAGGTGTGTCTCAGGTAGACCCTCCTCCCTTGACTGCGTCGGTTGAGGTCACTGGTGACTCAAGTCCTGCTGAGGGTGGTCCTGCTCGGGGTGCTGCTTCTGGGGGTGCTGAGCCTGGGGGTGCGGAGCCTGGGGGTGCGGAGCCAGGGGGTGCTGAGCCTGGAGGTGCGGAACCTGGGGGTGCTGAGCCTGGAGGTGCGGAGCCTGGGGGTGCGGAGTCTGGAGCTGCTGAGGGTGCAGGAGCTGGGGGTTCTGGAGCTGCTGCGGGTGCTAGCGGTGGAGGTTCTGGAGCTGCTGCGGGTGCTGGCGCAGGAGGTTCTGGAGCTGCTGCGGGTGCTGGCGCTGGAGGTTCTGGAGCTGCTGCGGGTGCTGGCGCTGGAGGTTCTGGAGCTGCTGCGGGTGCTGGCGCTGGAGGTTGTGGAGCTGCTGCGGGTGTTGGCGCTGAGGGTTCTGAGTCTGCTGTTGCGCGGTCTTCCTGGAGTAGCCGCCTTCGTCCGCGTGTGCCTCTCATCTCACAGCAGCTGCACGACTGGTACGGTCGCCGTCAGGGTCGCGCTTCTGGAGCTCGGGGCTCTGCCGCTGGAGGTGTTTCTACTGTCGTCACTGGAGCTGGGAGTGGTGCTGGTCCCGGAGGTGCTCGTACTGGAGGTACTGGAGCTGCTAGGGTTGGAGGTGCTGCTGAGCCTGAGGGTGCTGCTGCTGGAGACCCTGGGTCTCGGGGTGCTGCTACTGGAGACACTGAGGCTGGAGATCCTGGGACTGGATGTGCTCGTTCTGGGGGTGTTGCTGCTGGTGGAGCTGGTCCTCCGTCCGTCGGGGGTGAGTGTCCTCTAGGCACGGACGTCCTTGACGACAGGCAGAAGGACCTTGAGTGTCTTGCAGCTGCTGCGCCTCACCTCGTGTCCATGCTGCTTGCCCCTGAGGGAGACCCGGATGCTCCAGACATCCCGACCCCGCGCTCTTACGCTGAGGCGATCGCGGGTGAGTACTCCTCTCAGTGGCAGACAGCCATGGACGCAGAGATGGCATCCTGGAAGTCCACAGGCACTTACGTTGACGAGGTTCCCCCTCCTGGGGCGAACATCGTCAGTGGCATGTGGATTTTCAGGGTGAAGCGGCCGCAAGGTTCTCCGCCTGTCTTCAAGGCTCGTTACGTTGCTCGAGGTTTCAGACAGCGAGAGGGAGTTGAATTCTTTGAGACCTTCTCCCCCACCCCGAAGATGACCACTCTTCGGGTGCTGCTGCACGTTGCCGCTCAGCGTGACTACGAGCTCCACTCTCTTGACTTCAGCACAACTTTCTTACAGGGCAGCCTGCACAAGGAGACCTGGCTGCGCCGCCCTCGTGGCTTCACTGGGTCGTTCCCTCCTGGTACCCAGTGGAGCCTCCGGCGGCCAGTCTACGGTCTCCACCAGGCACCACGTGAGTGGCACGGCACACTGAGGACTACACTTGCGGCTCTTGGGTTTGCTCCGTCGACTGCTGACCCGTCATTGTTTTTGCGCAACGACACGTCGCTGTCGCCGTTCTACATCCTCGTGTACGTCGACGACTTGGTCTTTGCCACTGCTGACACTAAGGCTCTCGCCCTGGTGAAGTCGGAGCTGCAGAAGAGACACACGTGCACAGACCTGGATGAACTGCGCAGCTACCTTGGGTTGCAGATCACCCGGGATAGAGCACGCCGCACCATCACATTGACTCAGTCACACATGTTGCAGCAGGTCCTTCAGCGCTTCGGCTTCACCTGGTCCTCGCCACAGCACACTCCTCTGGCTACAGGCCACTCGCTCTCAGCTCCACCTTCGGATGAGTCCGTAGAGCCGAGTGGCCCGTATCCAGAGCTAATGGGCTGCCTCATGTACCTAATGACCTGCACTCGACCTGACCTTGCGTACCCTCTTGACCTTCTGGCTCGCTACGTGGCTCCTGGTAGGCAAAGACTAGAGCACATGGCGGCTGCTAAGAGGGTGTTGCGCTACTTGTGCAGTACATCGGGCATGGGGCTCGTGCTTGGAGGGCGGAGCCCAGTTGTCCTCACTGGGCACTCGGACGCTTCTTGGGTTGACGACCTGGCTACGCAGCGGTCGTCACAGGGTTACACCTTCAGCCTTGGCTCTGGTTCAGTTTCTTGGCGTTCTACACGCTCGTCTTCTGTTCTCAGCTCCAGTTGTGAGGCTGAGATCTACGCCACAGCCATGGCTGCACAGGAGTTACGCTGACTCACCTACCTGCTGACCGACTTGGGAGAGCGGCCTCGTTCTCCTCCAGTGCTGTACGTTGGCAACAAGGCCGCCATTGCCTTGTGTCAGGAGCACAAAACGAAGCACATCGCTCTGCGTTACTTCCTTGCTCGAGAGTTGCAGCAGCGTGGTCAGCTTCGTCTCGCTCACGTGGCCACTCGGGCCAATACTGCTGATATATTCACCAAGGCACTTCCGTCTGGTGATCATCAGCGTTTCTGCACTTTGTTAGGCCTTGTGCCCGCATTTCCTCACTTGCTGTAGACTTTGCTTGTACTGTGATATATATATATATATACCTGCATGCATGCTCTGCTAGGTAGAGATCACTATGCTGTTATTGTTGCATATATACCTCTGCATGTGAACTGGCCTTGTGGCCCTCTTCTTGTGCTCAGTGTGTGTGGTGACGTTGTGATCCACCCTGAGCTTACTTTGCTTCTCTTGACTGGTCTTGTGACCCCTTGTTCTCCCCCACTTTGCCTATGGGGGTGTGTCAAACGTTATATCTACTATACATGTTTAGGCTGTAGTGGGGTAGCCAATATGGGGTACAGCCCGCTTTAGGGTTTCATATTTGTACCCAACTCTTCCATAGTTCAATCATTCATGCTGCTAGATTCTAACAAGTTACTGGTACAGTCCTATTGCAACCGTGCAATATATTGACATTGACAAAGCATAGACATTGTCTGACTGGTTTCAGTTTTGACAAAGGCGATACAATATCCATACTATGGTGGAGTATATCCAAAGAGTGACCGCATTATATGGGGAATTACAATACAGCAATCATAACAAATACAACAAATAACAATTGTGAATCAAGCCATAACAAAAGGCACGGTACCGTATTATCAAGCGGGATTCCTCCAAGACTAAGAAACACTTGAGACTCCGCCCGCTTATCTGCAGCTTATTCAGTGTCAGCACCGCCAATGCCGAGAGGCTGAGAGCAGATAAGCTCTATAATACACGTGCAGGTACGGCATACTTTTTCACGTATGCACTTCAATCCATCACGATGCATGAGTTGCACTGATATGCTCCTTCAATGGTGTCTTGATCCCTTTTCAGACCTCTCAAAAGCCGTGTGTGTATTTTACTCCTCCGCCATGATGCACGAGTTGCAGGGGTAAGATCCTTCGACGAGATGGATGAATCTTGTCGCTGTTGCCGGGGGTGCATCCAGCGATCCACACCTTCTTACGACTGCACTTCACTCCTCCGCCATGATGCACGAGTTGCAGGGGTATGCTCCTTCGATGAGATCAATCTCGTCGGTGTTGCCGGGGCGCATCCAACGGCTCACAGCCTTGTACATTGGCTGTAGTCGGGTGGATAGGGAAAAAGCAAAAAAGGGGGAATTCGGTCAACATCCAAGCACATGCACACCCATGCATGCTCGCACCAAAACACACACATGCGTATGTCAGCACGTAGCATAGGTCTCAGATGGGTACGTACCACTCCTTTTCCCGAGCGCATCATCCGCGGGGCGTCAGAGTGGATCGAGGAAACATGATCGCGTTACACAAAATCCTGCAGTTAACGCACCACCCTGCTGCTACCTACACACAACCCCCACTGTTGTTGCACACTCCTACTATCTACTCACCACTCCCTTTGCCGTGCGCATCATCCACGGGACGTCTGAGTGGATGGAGCCGTGCTGTTTGGAGATGCATGTGGTACTGTGCAAGGAAAGAGAAGCCCACTGTTGGTGCAGAACTCACCACCACTTTTGGTACGTACCACGCCCTTTGCCGTGCGCATCATCCAGGGGACGTCCGAGTGGATGGAGCCGTGCTGGAAGCAGGAGAAGAGGAAGACGGCGTTGGCAGGCGAGGAGTGGGCGAGAGGCGCCACTGCGTTCGCCACTGCCTTGCGGTAGTCTGAAACGCAGGAGTGGGGACCGGTGAAGCAAGGTGAGGCAAGGTGGGGAGAGGTGAGGCAGGGTGAGGAAAGAAAGCTGAGTTACCGCAAGTGGGGTGAGGAAAGAGAGGTAGGAAATAAAGGGGATTGCAAGGTAAGGAAAGAAGGGTAGGGCAAGGTAAAACAAGGAGGGCAGGGAAACATAAGGCATGGATGGAGTGCAAGGCCAGGAGGGTAGAGCTGTGTGAGTGCAAGCAGAAGCTGTGTCAACAACGTATGAAGCTTTACCCTCCTGATGGTGAGATTCTGGAAAAACGGAGATAACAGGGAGGAGGAAAAGGGGAGGAGAAAAGGGAAGGCAGGGAAATTTGAGAGGGCCGGCAGATATGGGTTGATGTGGGATTGCTTGTTCCTTATGACTTTCGTACTCTTCAGTTATGACTTGCTCACATTTTGTCCCTGAATCGCTCACATTCTTATCACATGCATGTCCTCATTTGCTCACATGCATGCCCTGACTTGCTCACTCACATGCATGGTCTGCACTTCAGAAAAGAACGCTGCGATCCTATGGGTGTTGTCGGAATCTGGGCTGCTCATACGCAGAGAGGAAGGGACAGAGACACACACACACGCATGCACAGACATGAGAAACAAAGCAATCCCACAGTATGTAAAAAGAAAAAAGTCAACAAGTCAATGAGCCCTTACAGGACAGGCCCATAATAGTCAATTTTGCAAGGTAACAAGACAATCACAGAGGAGTGAAGAGGGGTGAAGAGGAGTCTTACATATCAAGGAACATCGACGCGTCAGCAAGGCAGCGCACGTGCATGGAGGGAGAGGCGGCTGTGAGAGTGTCCCTCACTCGATCGCAGTGCAGCAGCAGCGCCACTCCCCCTGCTGAAGACCCCGAGACAACCACCTGCCGGGTTGATGGGTGGGAGGACACCGTAGGCACGGGTAAATGTGATTCAGTTGCAAGCAAGGGTATATTTGAGTCATTATTGAGAATCGTGAACAGCAGTGCCGGCATTGCTCCCGTTGAAGAGCCCAACCGCCTGCCCGGTTGATGACGATTGGAAGGAAATCGCAGACAAAGGCGGGGAAGAGATGCAACCTCCCTCACCCTCCCCAACCTCGCACTCTCACACTCCCCACTCTCACACTCCCCACTCTCACACTCCCCACTCTCACACTCCCTCCTCTCACCTTCTTCGCATGGCCAAGCCCCTTCTGCTCCATGAGGTGCTTCACCAGCAGGTCCGCCACTCGCCTTCCGCGCATGTACAGCGGAATGCCCTGGGGGAAAGGGGAAGGAAAGGTGGCGGGGGAAAGGAACAGAATTGATAAAGTTTGAATTTACAGGGGAAATCATTTAAAATTTCTCGACATTACAGGGGAATGTGTTGAGGGAGGGGGGAGGTGGATTCGGGAGGGGGGGAATGAGAAGGAAGAAACAGCACGACGAGAAGCGGAGAGGTGGAGAGGCGGAGACGGGAATGTAAAACGGTCAAGAGGCGAGCAGGCAGAAAGGCAGAGATGTGGAGAGACGGAGCGGCGGAGAGGCGGAGGGGCGGAGGGGCGGAGGGGCGGGTGACTTACGTTGAAGCGAACGGGTTGGTCCTGATGGCCTGAGAAGGAGCCGCCATCGCAGTAGATGAAATAGACGGCGTTCCAGTTGTAGAAATCTGGTGGGGTCAGGGGACAGGGAACAGGGGGAAGGTGTCAGCAAAGCAGGCGAAGAGCAAAGCAGGAGAGAAGAGTATGCCATTCATGCTGCCGTTCTGCACATCAAGTGTGCGGAGCGGTGCGGTGCGGTGCGCTGTGGTGCAGTTCTTACCAGGGTTGACGGTGCGATTGTTACTGAGCATGCCCTGCATGCTGCCGTTCTGCCTATCCAGCATCACCGCCACTGACCGCGCGTGCTTCGTCGACCCCAGGTGCATGCGCGCCCGGTACTCGCAGGCGTGCGGGGATGCGCACCACGCGCCGCCCTGCAATGCCGCGCGTGGAAAGATGGAGGGGGAAGGGGAAGGGGAAGGGAGAAGGGAAAGCAGGGGGAATGGAAGGTAAACCAAGGGAGGGGAAGAATGAACAGCAGAGGGGATGGAGGCCAAGCAAGGACTCTCCTCGGAGGAGAGTAGGAGGCGGAGGGTAGGAGTGCGATTACAACTCAAGGAAAAGAGCAAGTGACGGAGAGTCGTTCGTTAGAGTCACACCTCGAAGAACAGCACCCAGTTGTGCTGTCCCGAGCCGTAGCCTTTCCGATAGTAGAACCCAGGGGCAGATCCGTCCAAGCACACTGCGCCCTCCGCATTCCCTTCTTCCGCAAGAATCAGCTGTAGCGGCGGAATATGCCCTCCCCCCATTACGGAAGCATGGGAGGATTCTTTCACTAGCTCAGCCGCTCTCCTCCGCGGAGAGTCTCCGCTTCCGCCAGCAGCCAGCTTGCGAGGTTGCGCCGCATTCCCGCGCAATCCGCGCGCGCCGCCAGCTGCCGCTGCGACGAGGAGAAGAACCACGAGAACCGCCGCTGGCGGCGCAACTGGCGGGAAGCCCCGGCGCGCCATGACGATGACGGGCGGAAGCGAGATAGATGGGAAGAGGCGGCGGCGGAGAAGGCGCAGACGACGGCTCGGGAAGAGGGGAGGGGGGGCGTAGCTAGCGGGAAACAAAATCAGCGGCGGAGAAGGCGCAGTCAACGGCCGGGGGGAGGGCGATGGCTGGCGGGGGAACAGACTCAGCGCGCTGCGCGGAAAGGCCGCCCTTGTTTCGTGAAGGCGCTACTAGCCTACGGATAATTGCCCTTGGCGGAACGGGTGAGCGGAGAATTCCCTTTCGCGGAGCGGGTAAGCGGAAAATGCTCTTGGCGGAAAATTCTCTTGGTACTACTGCGAGTAATAGAGCCTTTCGACTTGAAAGCAGAACGAGGAACAACAGCAGCTGCAGCAACGAAGGGAGTGGTGAGAAACTGGTCCGGGCGACAGGGTATTTGAGGTGATCTTGATCATACTGGACATCGTAAGCGCGGCGCGGCGGTTCATCGCGGATCGGCGCGGGGGCCTGATAATAGGCGCGAGCACCGATCGCATGATAGGCGCGAGCACTGATCGCATGATAGGCGGGAGCACTGATCGCATGATTCGTGGCGGAACTGTCCCAGGAAGAGGGTTCATCCACTGGTTGGTTTCAGGTAGAAGCACAGCCGCAGAAACTAACCACATGAAGTGAAGTCGCCTAGAAACCAACTGTCGGTCGCGCCGATTGCTTGCGCTACGATCCATTATCTCCCCCCCTCTCCCCGGTTCCCCCCTCCCCCTTCCCCGTTCCCCGCACCCCCATCCTCCGCACTAATAGCTCCCCTTTTCCCCTTCTCTTTCTCATCCTCTCCCCTCCACCGACCATCTCTCCCTCCCAGTAAGTCGGAGTGTGCTAGTGAGGGTGAAATGATATTCGGGAAATGCCATGCGACGCGAATGGACGGTGGATTTGGCAGGGGGTACAGTACAGATCTTCATCGCGATGGACGGTGAAGAGCTCGTATCCATGATGACAAAGGCTGTCGATCGCCACGTGCCTTCGTTTGTCGGATGCGCCATTCCTAGTAGAGAACTAGGGCTGGTTTCTGACAGTCTGCTATAGCGCTGACTGAGTCCGTTTCGGTTTGGCTCGTGTACTTACAGTACACAGCAGCATTTTGCAAGAAAAAGTCGATCGAGGAAAACTTTTGGTTGGTGTTTGTGCACTAGAGCGCCAGGTGGAATTTGCACCAGACCGACGAATGGGAACCAACGAAGAGGTGGGTCACAGGTGGATCAATCTCTATCTTAGAGCGGTTGAGTACGATGTTGTGCACTTTAGAGCGGCGTTCATACTTCGCCGCTTCGAATCGCTACCCACCAGCCCGAATATTGGTACCTGCCCTAATCCCTGGGTTCCTGGATTTAGTAGAACTCGTGAATCGTGATGCCTGGAACCGAAGGCGTCAGGTGGTTTGATTTGAAACGGCACCAATCTTGGTGTTTTGTGCTGTAAAGAACTTTATCGCGTGGTTGTGGTGGGTTGGGTGGTAAAAGTCGGTACAAGGGCCTCAAAAGTCGGTGCACCCCATCGCACTGGCGCGCATCAGCGCGCCCCACCTCGCGCAAGCCGAGTCTCGGGGCAAGGCGAAAGCTCTCACGCAAATTCCATCGCGGATGTTGGTCGACAACCAAGTGCGATTAGGGCGTATTTCGGGTTTGGGGCATGAGCACTGTTCAGGCACTGTACAGGGCATCCGCAACAACCGCATGACCCAAACCCAAGCACCAAAGCGCGCGCGACTCGAACTTCGGGTCATGCTCAACATTGCATGCGACCGTCAAACAAAAGGTGGAGCGCACCAATCACAGAGCTGCGCGACCCCATGTAGAGCAACCTCTGTAAATCGGCCGTTCGGCGCGATGTGCACGCCCGTCAATGTGGCGTGTACACCACACCCTTGTAAAACAACTTAATCCTCGTAACAATCACAACATCCAGAAGCCAGACCAGCACACTACATGCAAAGACACACAAACCGCCCTGCTAACAAGCACAGCCACCACCACGCCCGTGTCGCCAGCTCCGCCAGCAAGGATGCAGGCAAGACACCGTACTGAACCATCTCTAAAGGGCCGCCAGGAAGCCAGTCGGCCAAAGCCGCTGTGGCCATAAAACATGCTTACCCCACAGGTACTCATTCTATGTGTAGCATTGCACCTCTGGCATGAGTACGTGCTCAACACCTGGCAGCGTGTAGTATCCCTCGCCGCACTAGAGTGGATAACCACTATCCTACCGATGGCCCAAGCCGAGGATGAGGAGCGCCAGCGACGTGCGACTGCGCGCCGCGAAAGCCGCCAGCGCCGTCGAGAGGCACGTGTGGCGGAGTGGGTGGAGGAAATTCGCGCTATGTTTGACGAGGAGTTCGAGGACACCTTCCGGATCACGCGGGAGGTGCTCGACCTCATCGCGGAGAAGATGGCGCACCCCATGTCCCGTTTCGTCGAGTACAACAACGTCCCGTTATCTCTCTGTTGCCTGATTCCCATCAAGTACTTTGCAAGTGCCATGACATATCACGACATGAGTTTCATGTTCGGTTTGCCCAAGGGTCTCATTCATCGCATTGTGGACTGCTTTTTGGTGTGGTTCCCCCGCAAGTTCAAGCGTGACTGGGTTCAATTCCCTTCTGAAGAGTTGCGTGAGGAGATGGCGCTGGACTTCCGCGCCATCAAGGGCGTGCCGAACGTCATTGGAGCAATCGACGGCACACAAATCGAGATACGCGGTCTGGATGCTCACCGCAGCGACTACTACAACCGCAAATCTGTATACAGTGTACAGCTACAGGTCACTTGTGACTCGAAAGGGATCATCTGGGACTACACAGTGGGCAACCCCGGGTCTATGCATGATCAAGGTGTTTTCTCTACCTCTGAGCTACATGGCAGGCTAGAGAGCGGCGAAATCGCCCCCTATCAGCTGGTTGGGGACGCGGCATATCCTCTGAAAAGCTACATGCTAACCCCCCTCCATGCTCCCCGCCGCCGCCTAATGAAGAAGTGGGAGAACACCTTCAACTACGTCCAATCGGCGACGCGGATGGTGGTTGAGCGCACGATCGGAGCACTCAAGGGTCGATGGAGGCTCTTCTCACGCCGGCACGAGAGCAAGCTCTGGCGCGTGTGTGGCGGGACCGCCTGCATCATCATCCTGCACAACATGCTGCAGGTGGTCAGCACCCCAAGGATGAGGACGTTCAATCCCCGCCGCTTCATTTGGGCGGGGCTACCAAATGGCTGGTGGACAAGAAGCGGCATGGATCGCTACCAATGGGAGAGCCTGGACAACCCGACTCTTACCGAGCTGCGCGTCAGGCGCCGCCACTTCGGCAAGCATATCCACAGGGCTTACCTTAGGCGTCGTCGAATGCCCAAGAGGCAGCGCTAAGGCGCTGGCTGCTCGCCCGCCTCATCTGACCCGGCCATGGTTGCGTCTCCTTCCTCCGCTGTCGGCGGCGGAGGTGGGGTGGTGGCTGGCGCATCTTGAGGAGCTTGCTGGGCGACCATCTGCAGGCGCAAGCCTGCCTGCAGCGCCGCCATGTTCATCGCGGCGACAAGGACCTGCGTTGAATCCTGGAGCTGGCGCACCACGTTCACGTTGGTGGAGTTGATCGTGTCGGTCACCAACCTAGCTGCCGCCATTGTCGCAGTATCCTGTACCCGCCGTCGTTTCGGTGGAGGGGTGATTGCCGTTTCTGTAGGGGTGGGAGTAGGGTGTGTCGGTCATAAGGCGGCCTTTCATGTCGTTGTTTGCCTGTACCTCCCTTGTCTGTCAATGTTTTGGAACATTGGAAACTTGACGTTTAAATGAGTGTGTTGTATAAGAGACACACTAAACCGCTCGAGTATTAGCACATTTGTCGCATTGGTAAGATATAACCTAAACAGTAGGCGCATACATGAAATCAGAGCACTGACCGATGTCTGGTGTTTGGCGGCATGTTCCACGCTGTTGCGCCTGGGCCGGCGGAACCAAAGTCTCCCGGTCGTTGGAGCCGGGGACAGTTGCGTACGCCGCGACGTCAACGCTGGCGGCGCCACCGCCGTCCAAGGCGTGGGGCTTAGCTTTGGCCGAGTGTTTTTTCAAGTTGTACACGTACTCCCACCAGGGCTTCTTCTTCACGGCTTTGCCTCCGCTTGCCGATTCTCCCCGCTTCGTTTTGAAGTAAAGCTTCTCGAGGCGTTTCCACGCATTAGACATCTGCCCCTCGTCGCGGTTCCACCCCGGTTCCCCCTCGACGATGTGGGCGTGCAGCTTCCTCCAATACTGGCTGCCCTGCTTGCCCTGCATCGCTTTGAGATCGTCCTTCGTAGTCCACTTGGCGGCGGCGAGGGTCGTCAGCTCCGCATCTGACCACTTCCTCTTGTTGCTTGACGGTTTAGGTCGTTTCTCCTTCTTCGACGCTCGTGTGCTGCGATCGTCGCGACTCCCTTCGCCGTCGGACTCTCCCTCCTCGTCGTCCGTTGTGTCCTTGTCGTTACCGGAGTCGTCATCGCTTTCCGATTCCGAGACGATCTCCTCGAGGTCGTCATCGCTGACGTCGGTATCGGCGCCATCCTCGTAAGCAAGCCGTGACGCGCCGCTGGTGGATGCGGCCGCAGAGTCCCGTTTGGTCTTGGATATGCGTTTGATGGAGGGGGGCGACTTCCCCTGTTTCTTCTGCTCCTTTAACCACACGACGTAAGGAGGGTCCGCCATAGGCTCATCGTCGGATGCTGTCTCCTTTCCCTTGCTACGGGTGCTACGGCGTGGCGGCATGGCTGCACGTTCTGTGCTTGACAGATCTGGGTGATGAGGCTGTTGGTGTTCGTCGGTTGAAACTGTGTCATGCAGATCTGGAAGTTTGTTGCGCTTGTGTTTTTGTGGGATGCAACAACCCTGGTGTGGGAAGGACGCTGTTGGGATGGTGGGTTTGGCTGGGAATGTGGAGCCGCGCAGATCTGAATGTGACCTTTCCCGCCGGGAATTTTGACGGTGGCTGGGGTGGGGTCAGACGGACTCTCGGCTGATGGCTGTTCGTGGGGGTACATGTACGACTCGGCCGTATTGGCCGCGACGTGTGTTACCAGTATTTTGTTTGGCGCGGATTTTGGCGCCCAAACGAACTGTCGCATGGGGCGCATGCCTCGAGGTTGGTGTTGCGTGTTGTTCTGGGCATCCGCAAATGGCGCATGCCCGGAACAGTGCCCATGCCCCAAACCCGAAATAGGAAGGTGGGAGCGGGTCAAATTAGGGTCAACGACAGTTGAATTTGAAACCTGCGCCGGTGCGGGGATAGCTGGAGCAATGATGAATCTGTGAAACAACCTGGTGATTCTATAGACAACTTCGTTACGATCTTAGACAAAAAAGTGACCACATTTATATATTTGTGGAGGTGGAATTGCTTCAACGAAAGTGATCACATATAACCACAGTTTGCTTCAAGTGGGTCACTTTCTGCTGAATACAATACAGTTGAGAAACCCCAGTTCAAGGAAACCCCGTCATCACATTCTCCCTCAACCTTTCCAAACATGTTTTCCGCTCGGTGTTTTGTCCCCTTACCTCCCCTCTCCGCTATGTCAGAACATTATAGCTTATGCTTTTGTGTAGGCTGTAGTGGGGTATCCCATAGGGGGTACAACCCAATTAGGGATAGTACTTGTACCCACTTCACTCATAGTTCATTCATTCTCGTTCTCATTTTCTCATGGTATCGAGCAGGTTCCCTCGTGGGAACTGTTCCTAGGGCCCACCGATCCTCCCTTTTTTTCTGCCCGGGGCGCGTCCTGCCCCTGCCCGAAGCGCGCCTAGGGTCGCGCCCTTCTTAGCGGCCCGTCGCGTCGCCCTTAGCGGCCCGTCACGTCGCCCTTAGCGGCCCGTCGCGCCGCCCGTACGGCCGCGTCGCGCAGCCCTAACGGCCGCGTCGCGCCGCCCTTTCACAAGCGGCCCGTCGCCGCCCTTCTCCTGCGGCCCGCCGCCCTCAGCTGCGGCCCCGCTGCCCTCATCTGCGACGCCGCCGCCCTCAACTGCTGCGGCCCCGCCGCCCTCAACTGCGGCCCCGCCGCCCTTCTCTGCGGCCCCGCCGCCCTCTGCTGCGGCCCCGCCGCTCTCACCTGCGGCCCCGCCGCTTTCACCTGCGGCCCCGCCGCCCTCAACTACTGCGGCCCCGCCGCCCTCAACTGCTGCGGCCCCGCCGCCCTCAACTGCGGCCCCGCCGCCCTCAAATCCTGCGGCCCCGCCACCCTCACCTGCGGCCCCGCCGCCCTCAACTGCGGCCCCGCCGCCCTCAACTGCTGCGGCCCCGCCGCCCTCAACTGCTGCGGCCCCGCCGCCCTCAACTGCTGCGGCCCCGCCGCCCTCAACTGCTGCCCCGCCGCCCTTCTCTGCAGCCCCGCCGCCCTCTGCTGCGGCCCCGCCGCCCTCACCTGCGGCCCCGCCGCTTTCACCTGCGGCCCCGCCCCTCTCGTTGGCGGCCCCGCCGCCCTCACCTGCGGCCCCGTCACCTGCTGCAGCGCCGCCCGCCGCCCGGGCTTCCCGACCCGTCCCACCCAGCCGAGCAGCCGACCGCCGCGCCGCCCTGCAGCAGCACCGTCGAGCCGCCCGGGCAACCGAGCAACCGGACAGCTGGCCGCCGAGCCGCCCAGCAGCCGAGCAGCCGAGCCGCCCTGTAGCCGAGCCGCCCTGCAGCTGAGCCGCCAAGCCGCCGAGCCGCACTGCAGCAGAGCCGCCCAGCCGCCCAGTAGCCGAGCCGCCGATCTGCCGAGCCGCCCTACTGCCAAGCCGCCCGAGCTGCCCTGTCCGGTGAGCACAATGCCTCCTTTTTGCTACACTGCCCTCACCCTACTGTTGCACTGCTAGTCTACTGTGGTCATGGCTACCCCTAGTATCCTCGCTTTTGACGCTGAGGGTCGAGCCATTGACTTTGACGTCTGGGTAGATGACCTGCAGCTGTTCTTACAGTGCGATAGGGCAGACGGTCTCTCTCTCTTTGACCTCACCTCTGGCGCCTCTCCTGCCCCTGCTGCTGATGCTGATGCCGCTGTTCGCTCCCAGTGGGCCACGCGCGACGCTGCTGCACGTCTTGCTGTGCGTCGCCACCTGCCTACCTCCGAGCGTGCGCACTTTAGTCAGTACAAGAGTGCTCAGACCTTGTACGACGCTGTAGTTGCGCGCTACTCCTCCCCTGCCACTGCTGCACTGAGCCGTCTCATGCTACCGTACCTCTTCCCTGACCTTGCTGCCTTTCCCACTGTCGCTAACCTCATTACGCACCTCCGCACTAGTGACACTCGCTACCGTGCTGCGCTTCCTGCTGACTTCTGCGCCAAGACCCCCCCCCCCCATGTACATCACTCTCTACTACATAGTCACTCGCCTTCCTGACTCCCTTCGCGTAGTCAGGGACCACTTCCTCTCAGTCTCTCCCACCACTCTCACTGTTGACCTCCTCGAGAAGTCCCTTCTAGCGGCCGAGAAGAGCATAGTCGCTGTAGGGGCCTCTCGTGGTGACCCGCGCACCCCCATCTTTGAGGGGTGCTCCCCCTCCCCCCTTCTGCCCTCTGCTGCCTCTGCTGCTACGGCCGACCTCCTTGGTCTTGAGTCAGTCGGTGCGGCGTCCGCCCCTAGTGGGAGACGCCGCTCTGGCAAGGGCAAAGGGGGCAAGGGCGTTGGAGGAGCGAGCGGGAGCGGTGGAGGTGGAGGCGGCGGGGGGAGTGGGGGTGGCGGTGGGAGTGGAGGTGGGGGAGGAGGTGTCGGTGGCGGCAGTGGAGGCGGAGGCGGCAGCGGCGGTGGTGGTGGGAGCGGAGGTGGCGGAGGTGGTGGCGGTGGAGGAGGCGGCGGAGGCGGCAGTGGTAGCGGAGGCGGCGGAGGCGGCGGGGGTGGCGGTGGAGCTGGTCGCGGGTCTACGCAGAGGAGTGGTTCCGGTGGTGGCCAGCGCCAGCAGCAGCAGCGCGGTCGTGAGACCCTGTCCCCTCAGCAGCTCCGGGTGTGGTACACTGCACGCCAGCGGGGTGGGGGTTTTGGTCCGTGCACCTACGTCCTGCGCACCGGCGACCGTGCGGGTGAGCAGTGTGGGGGTGCGCACCCCACCCAGCGCTGCTTTGGCCGCCTAACGGACGCGTGGCATCGCCAGTTCCCGGAGGCCACAGAGATCCCTCGCTGGGGCGAGAAGTCTAGAGCGGGAGTTGCTATCTATGATCTTGATTCTGATGCTATTCTTTGTGCCATGTATGCTGTGTCTATTAGTGATGAGGGTGACTGTTACCAGTGTTTCCCGCCCGATCCGGGCATTGGGACTGCTGCTCTAGGTACTGGTGAGGCTGCTGCCCTAGGTGCCTGTGACACTGCTGCTCTAGGTGCTAGTGCGTCTGAGTCCTCAGGTACTGGTGAGTCTGCGCTCTCAGGTACTGCGTCGGCTTCGGCCTCCCTCACCTTCACCCTTGACTCTAGTGCTTCTCGCTCCTTCTTTCGGGACCGCACCACACTCACGCCACTTCGTCGGCCGGTTGCGGTGTCTCTGGGTGACCCCTCTGAGGGTCCTGTCCTATCTCAGTTCTCCACAGTCCTCCCGTGTCCGGCGGCTCCCTCTGGCACCCTGTCTGGTCTCTACCTCCCCTCGTTCTCTACGAACCTGGTGAGTGGTGCTGACCTACAGGATGGGGGAGTACACCAGTTCACTCCTCCGCGTCAGCGGGTGACGCACTTCACAGAGGCTAGTACAGGCCGACACCTGGCTACGTTTACCCGTCAGCTAGGGTCGAGCCTGTACACACTGACCACTGCGTCTCCTCCAGTTGCTGCGTCTGGTAGGGTAGCTGCGTCGGGTCAGGTGTTTGCTGCAGCGTCCGGGTCTGGTCCTGAGTCTGCCCCCTGTTTGTGTCGTCTCCTGTCTCACGAGCCTCTCCTCCGGCACCACCGTCTTGGTCACCCGCCTCTGCTTCGGCTCAGAGGCAAGGCCTCCCGTCTTCTTGTTTCTGGTCTCCCCCGGTCCCTCCCTCCCCTTCCTCAGGGCCCTGGCCCTACCTGTGTCCCCTATGTCGAGGGGCGCCTTCGGGCTGCCCCTCACTCCTCCCTGTTTCCTCCGACAAAGGCCCCGCTGCAGACGCTTCACATGGACGTGTGGGGCCCGGCCCGCGTCCGTGGACAGGGTCACGAGCGCTACTTCCTGCTAGTTGTTGACGACTACTCGCGTTACACCGCGGTCTTCCCCTTGCGCAGCAAGGGTGATGTCATTGAGGTGCTAATCGACTGGATCCGCGCAGCTCGTCTCCAGCTCAGGCAGAGCTTTGGCTCGGACTTTCCTGTTGTGCGTCTACACTCGGACAGAGGCGGAGAGTTTTCCTCTGGCCTTCTGAGAGCCTATTGTCACGCACGAGGCATCCGTCAGACCTTCACGCTTACGGACTCCCCGCAGCAAAATGGGATTGCTGAGCGCCGCATTGGCATGGTCATGGACGTCGCTCGTACGTCTATGATGCATGCGGCTGCTCCACGTTTTCTGTGGCCGTTTGCGGTGAGGTACGCGGCGAATCAGATCAACCTACACCCATGGGTCTCGAGGCCGGAGACCTCCCCAGCCTTGCTGTGGACGGGGAAGGTTGGCGATGCGTCGGCGTTCCGGGTGTGGGGATCTCGGGCGTTTGTCCGCGACTTGTCTGCGGACAAGCTGTCCCCTCGTGCTGCTCCTTGCGTCTTCCTGGGGTTCCCCCCTGACGCACCTGGGTGGCAGTCCTCCCAGGACGTCACGTTTGACGAGTCGGTCCCCTACTACCGCCTCTTCCCCTACCGCACTCCATCCCTCCCCCCCCCCCCCCGCTCTTCCTTGTACCAGGTCCCCCCCCGGTAGACCCCCTCCCCCCTCAGGGTCCTGACCCTTCAGGTGTGTCCCAGGTAGCCGCAGTCGAGCCTGTCGAGGTTACTGGTAACTCTGGTGCTGCTGGGGGTGCTGAGCCTGGGGGTGTTGAGACTGGGGGTGCTGCGCCTGGGGGTGCTGAGACTGGGGGTGCTGGGCCTGGGGGTACTGCGACTGGGGGTGCTGAGCCTGGGGGTGCTGAGCCTGGGGGTGCTGAGCCTGGGGGTGCTGTGCCTGGGGGTGCTACGCCTGGGGGTGCTGTGCCTGGGAGTGCTCCACCTGGGGGTGCTGAGCCTGGGGGTGCTGAGCTTGGAGGTGCTACGCTTGGAGGTTCTCCGGTTTTTCGTCTCTGCGGGAGCCACTCTCTCCACAGGAGCTGCGCGAGTGGTTTTCCCGGCGCTGGAGCCGTGCTGCTGGTGCTGGAGGTTCTTCGGCTACATAGGTTGCTGCTGTCGCAGGTCCCGGAGGTGCTCGTACTGGGAGTACTGGAGCTGCTAGGCCTGCGTGTTCGAATGGAGCTGGTGCTGCTGAGGGTGTTGGCGCTGAGACTACCGCCGGCGGTCCTGCTGGGGGTACTCCTGGTGCTGCTGGAGGTTCTGGAGCTAGTGGAGGTGTTGCTGGAGCGAGTGCTCCTGCTGGGGGTACTGGTGCTGTCGCTGCTGTGTCTGGCGTCGCCACGCGGCCTCGACCGTACTTCGTTCCACTCCTGCAGCAGGTTCTTGGTCTTCCACATTCTACTGGTCCTCCTCCTCCCTTAGAGTGCCCACAGCCTGTCCCGTCACAGTTACAGTTGCAGCCTACCTCCCCTTTGCCTACTCCTTCTCCCTATACTGGTCCTACTGGAGGTCTTGCTGAGCGTCGTGAGCCTGCGTCTCGCCCTACGTCGCCTGTCCGTGCTGCTCGCGCTAGTGGTCGTGGTTCGCGTGAGCGTTCTCCTCCTATCCCTGGCACACACCGGATGTCTCTGCGTCCGTCCACTGCTCCTCTGCGTGCCCCTTTGCCTTCTCCTCCTGAGTCCTCTCTTTCTCCTCTTGCCGACCCGGAGTCGGACTCTCTTCGTGCTGCCAGTCCTACTGACACGCGTCTCCTTGCTACTGTCGTCACCGACCCTTCTTTCGAGTCCACTGCTGCGTCTGCCCTAGTTGCTGAGCTCGTCGACTTTGTTGCTCGCTGTCGCCTAGACTACGCTGCTAGTCTTGTAGCTGAGTCTGAGTCTGTCTGTCCTCCGTCCGTCGGGGGTGAGTGTGCCCTTGGCACGGACGTCCTTGAGGACAGGCAGGAGGAGTTACAGTGTCTGGTAGCTGCTTCACCTCATCTCGTGTCCGTACTGCTTACCCCTGAGGGAGACCCGGATGCAGTTGACATCCCGACTCCGCGCTCCTACGCGGAGGCGATAGAGGGTCCCTACTCCTCTCACTGGCAGGCAGCTATGGACACAGAGATGGCTTCCTGGAAGTCCACAGGCACCTACGTTGACGAGGTTCCCCCGCCTGGGGCGAACATCGTCAGTGGCATGTGGATCTTCAGAGTGAAGCGGCCGCCGGGTTCTCCGCCTGTCTTCAAGGCACGTTACGTGGCTCGTGGCTTCAGTCAGCGGCAGGGAGTTGACTACTTTCAGACCTTCTCTCCCACCCCGAAGATGACCACTCTTCGGGTACTGCTGCACGTTGCTGCTCAGCGTGACTACGAGCTGCACTCTCTCGACTTCAGCACAGCTTTCTTGCAGGGCAGCCTGCACGAGCAGATCTGGCTGCGCCGCCCACCTGGCTTCACTGGGTCGTTCCCTCCTGGTACCCAATGGAGCCTCCGGCGTCCAGTTTACGGTCTCCGCCAGGCGCCACGTGAGTGGCACGACACACTGAGGACTACGCTTGCGGCTCTTGGGTTTGCTCCTTCTACTGCCGACCCGTCGCTGTTTCTACGCACCGACACCTCTCTGCCGCCGTTCTACATCCTCGTGTACGTCGACGACTTGGTCTTTGCCACAGCTGACACTGCTGGACTCGCCAACGTGAAGTCGGAGCTGCAGAAGAGACACACGTGCACAGACCTGGGTGAACTGTGCAGCTACCTTGGCTTGCAGATCACCCGGGACAGAGCACGCCGCACCATTACCCTGACTCAGTCACACATGGTGCAGCAGGTCCTTCAGCGCTTCGGCTTCACGTACTCCTCGCCTCAGGCCACTCCTCTGCCTACTCGCCACTCGCTCTCAGCTCTGCCTTCGGATGAGTCCGTAGAGTCGAGTGGCCCGTATCCAGAGCTTGTTGGCTGCCTCATGTACCTGATGACCTGCACACGACCTGACCTTGTATACCCTCTTAGCATTCTCGCACGCTATGTTGCTCCTGGGAGACACCGACCAGAGCACATGGCTGCAGTGAAGAGGGTGTTGCGCTACTTGTGCAGTACGTCGGGCATAGGGCTAGTGCTTGGAGGGCGCAGTCCAGTGGTCCTCACTGGGCATGTAGACGCTTCTTGGGCTGACGACCAGGCTACGCAGCGGTCGTCACAGGGTTACACCTTCAGCCTTGGTTCCGGCTCAGTCTCGTGGCGGGCTACTCGCTCGTCTTCTGTTCTCGGCTCCAGTTGTGAGGCTGAGATCTACGCTGGGGCCATGGCTGCACAGGAGCTTCGCTGGCTCACCTACCTGCTGACTGACCTCGGAGAGCCGCCTCGTTCTCCTCCAGTGCTGTACGTAGACAACAAGGCCATGCTGGCCTTGTGTCGAGAGCAGAGACTGGAGCACAGAACAAAGCACATTGCTCTCCGCTACTTCCTTGCTCGTGAGCTACAGCAGCGTGGTCAGTTGCGGCTTGCGTACGTGGCCTCTGAGGCCAACACTGCTGATGTCTTCACCAAGGCACTTGCGCCTTGTGATCATCAGCGCTTCTGCACCCAGCTGGGTCTTGTACCTGTCTTGCCTCACTTGCTCACCTCTTGACCTTGCTTGTACTGTTACATATATATATATACCTGCTCTTGCTTCTCTAGCCTTATATATATATGTACTCCTGCATGTGAACTGGCCTTGTGGCCTTGTACTTGTGCTCGGAATGTGTGGTGACTTTGTGATCCACCCTGAGCTTTGCTTTGTTTTGCTTTGCTTGACTGGTCTTATGACCCCCTGTTCTCCCCCACTTTGCCTTTGGGGGTGTGTAAGAACACTACAGCTTATGCTTTTGTGTAGGCTGTAGTGGGGTATCCCATAGGGGGTACAGCCCAATTAGGGTTAGTACTTGTACCCACTTCACTCATAGTTCATTCATTCTCGTTCTCATTTTCTCACGCTAGGGTGTTTCTTTATTTTCGGTTGCGATAAGAAGTCGTAGGCTTGACTTGATAGTTACTTTTGATAAACTGAACTGTCTTATAGGCTCGTCTCAGATTGATTGCACGGAGTGTAGCAGCGGAAGATTGGTAGGTAATGTCGGGTACGGACTCTGTCAGTAGAAGTACCGTAGATTTGAATCTCGACCGAAGTGACTATAACAATGCGGTACAGTGGTTTATATAGGAATACAGTGGAATAGAAAAGGTCCTAGCTAGCCATGTACTCTGAGGGGGTACATTCCCCTTAGGGCTAATCTAGATGCAGCATCGCAACCGTGCGGTTCGGTAACCGTACGCGGTCTAGTAACCGTTTGAACATTGCCCGCTTTTTGCATTTCAATTTCTTTGTGCTTGTAACTGTCTCGATAACTGTCTCGTCGCTTGGTCTTTCGTCCTCGCTGCAGTCATCTTCGCGTTAAGGTTTTGCTACTCATGAACGTTTATTCAACTATTCCATATCGTAACACTCCCCTTCATTCCTGGAGGAGCGAAGTCTTGACGCGCTTGGTTATGCCGCTGATGTTTCCGCAGTTATGGTACTGCTGACGTGGTAGCTTCTTGGTGAGGAAGTCTGCTGCCATGTCACCAGTGGGGCAATAGGTCAAGATGACTTTGCCTTTGTCAACTTCTTCTTTGACGAAGAAATAGCGGAGCGCAATTTGCTTGGTGCGGCTGACGAAACCAGGCTTGCTCCCATTTTTTATCGCGCTTTGGTTGTCGCAGTGAAAGTTTTAAGCTTGTGGATGTCGCAATTTTCGCCTCTTGAAGCACCTCATGAAGGTAGAGACCTTCGCAAACAGCTGACGTGGCGGCGATGAATTCGGCTCCAGCAGAGGAGAGCGCCATCATTTCTTGCTTTTGTGAGTTCCAGGAGATTGGTCGAGTAGGCTCGAGACAAAAGAGGAAGCCGGTTCGGGACCGTCAATTCGCAGGGTCGGCGGCATGATCTGCGTCCACGTAGCCGACGAGGCTGAAGGAGCGGGTCGTGAGGGTTGAATAGGTGAGGCCAATGTGCGGTGTGGAGATGAAGTACTCTAGAGCGCGCTGTAAATCCAGCATGTGCTCCATTTCAGGCCGCTTGGCATACTGAGCGAGTTGACTTGAGATGTAGGACAAGTCAGGCATGCACGTGACTGCCGCGAAGAGGAGACACCCGAGCTGCTGCTGGTACAGCCGATGGCCAGATGGGCTGAGTGTGGTTGTGTTGGGGAGACGTGGGGTGGCTGGGTTGCGGTAAGGGGTAGAGAGATTGGCTGGTTTGATGTTGAACTTGGTAGCAAGGGTCTCAACGTACTTGGAGGCGGAGAGGTGAATGGCGTGAGCAGGGTAGGATATGTTGAGACCCAGGAACTGGGTCACTTGATCAGTGCTGGTGATCTCGACGCGGTTGCTGAGGCTTTTCTCGAATTGAGCGAGGAGGTCGTTGCTGGTTCCGGTGTAGAGGAGGTCATCGACGTATGCCGTGAGGAGGATGTAATCTCCGCGGTTATGGAGGCGGTACATGCTGGGATCGTGAGGCAGCTGGATGAAGCCGATGTCGAGCAGGATTTGGTGGAGGTAGTGCTGCCAGAGTCGTGGCGCCTGCTTGATGCCGTAGAGCGATTTGCGGAGCTGGCACACGCGATCGTCGCCGTTGCAGTAGGTGTGAGGCTGTTTGACGAAGATGAGGGCATCCACGGGGGCATAGAGGAATGCATTTTTTACGTCAATTTGGCGGAGAGGAAGGTGTTTGGCTGCTGCGATGGCGAGGAGAATGCGGACGGATGTATGGCAGCTGACTGGGGCGAAGGTTTGGTCGAAGTCAACGCCATGGCGCTGATCAAAACCGCACACAACCCAGCGGGCCTTGAAGCGTTCGATGGTGACGTCAGCCGTGGTTTTGACGCGGAAGACTTATTTCCCATAGAGAACGCGTCTCCCTTTTAAGGCAGCTCGATCAGCGAGGACCCAGGTATCACGAGCTTCAAGCGCGGCGACTTCAGCATCCATCGCGGTGCACCACTCCTTTGCGTAGGGGCCTGTGAGAGCTTGACGCGGGGTTTGGGGTTCAACAGCCTTGGGTGGGCGGGAGACCGCCATGTGTAGGCCAAGGATGTGGAGGCCGGAGAGTCCAGGGCTGTGGCGCTAATCGCTGGTGACTTCCACCACGTCATCGTCGTCGTCGCTCCAGGGTTGAGGGCCAGGGTGGGGATCAGTTGGATCCTGGTCCGCGAGTGCCGCGGCGGCTTCGTCAGCAGGCGTGGCGAAGCTACGCGGCAGGCGCTCGTACTCCGCGATGTTATGCTCGCCTCGGACACGATCAGCGTGGCGGTCGCACTGGAACTTGCGGATGGAGAGGTCTTTGTAGAAGATGACGTTGCGGGCCGCGACAATCTGGGAGGTGTCATGATCGAGGATGTTCCAGGTGTGGTGCTCAAAACTGATGCCGATGTGCACACCCCAGTGGGCGCGACGTTCGAACTTCCCCGTGGTCGCCGCTGCAGGTCGATACTGTACCATGCAACCCAAGACGCGGAGCATAGAGATGTCGCCTTGCTTGCCAGTGAACTTGAGGTGAGGCGAGAGGTTGTCGGTGTTCGCAGTGGTGCTGAGCAGGTTGTGCAGACGGACAGCGTGATGCATGGCGTAAGGCAAGTACTTCGCGTCGACGTCACTCTGCTGCGGGAGGGCGCGGACCTTGGTCATGAGGGTGCGGTTGGTTCTTTCCGCGACGCCTTGCTAGGGGTGTGCATAGGGAAGGGAGAGCTTGTGAATGATTCCCTTCTCCTCCATGAGCTGTTGCATCTTGTCACTCTTGAACTCAGCTACATAGTCAGTTTGCCAGAGTTTGAGAGTGCAGCCTGACGACTGCATTGGCGTGCCTCACTTTGAAGATGTCATACGCCTTGCTCCGGTGGGAGACATTGGCGACCCAAACGAAGCGGGAGTGTGCGTCGATGATGGTGAGAGAATATTCTTCGCCATTGAGGCTGGTCTTAGTGAGCATGAGAAAGTCGCTGTAAACCTTCTCAAGTTTTTCGTCGCGGTTGGTCCCAGGTTCGAGGAGTTTGAAGAGCTGATGTGTGAGTGCAGCTTCAGGTCAGATTTCGCGGTCAGTGCGGCGAGTGGTGTTGACTGGGACAGGGGTGCTGTCTAGGCGCAGGAGAGTTCCAGGAAGAAAAACTTGTGCGCGAATGCTGTTGTTGAGGACTTACTGAGAGGGGTGACCAAGGCGCTTGGGCCAGAGGTCGGGTTGTGCACGCAGAGCAAGAGAACGTGTGTAAAACGCAATGAGAGTGGCTTTGTCATGTTCAGTTGGCTTTGGGATGGGCTGTGGAGAGATGGAGAGGCTAAGAGCAAGAATAAGTTTATGAGCGGTGGGGGTTGTGGTAACTGATGTGGTGGCTGCGAGGGGTGTGGTTACATCATCTGTATCTGCTGTTTCTTCTGGGAGGTTAGGCCTTGGCATGTGATGAGGCGGTAATACAAAGGTTGCTGGTGGGCTTGGGGCAGGTGAGTCTGAGGAGCCGATGGGCATGGTTTCAGTGTGGAGTGGGCTGCTGGGATAGGTGCGGTAGGGCAGGATGGTATCGCGATTAGTGGGGGGTCGTGAGTCTGTGGAGTCTGGGGAGGCGCGTTGAGGAACGGTAAGAGGTCCCCAGGAGTCAATTTGTGGTGCAGTGCCTGGGGGAATGTCAAGGGGAAATGGTGAGCCATATGGTCCTCTTGCTTCCGCTGCTGCCTCTTGTTCAGCACAGGCGATGACCTCTTCATTGGGTTCTTCTTCCTCCATTGTGGATGGTGCAGGGTCCCCCATCCAGTTGCGCCGGTTCCACTTCCCCATCCTCCAATTGTTGCCGCCTTTGCCTTCTTGTCCGCGCGGCGGTGCCGTTCTTCTTCTTCGTGGCGCTGGAACTCCTCGGTGGTCATGGTGCGGTGGGACCAGGAGTGTTGGGCGTGGTAGGTTTCCCAGGTCAATGGGAGAGGGTTGTTGTCGTCGTCATGTGCGCCAGGTCCCGTGTAACGTGTGAGGAGATCGAGGCGATCATGGACAGTGGGATCATTTCGGGTTTTGCGCGGCTGGAAGGTAGTGTGTGCTGCAGCGAGTTTGCCGTCACGCATGCCAGATGGGTGAGGAGTCTGCCATTCTGCTTCCTCGACGACGTCCATGCCAGCAGGATGAATGACTGGTCTAGTGTCCTTTGATGACTCTGAGCCTTCAGGGGTCTGTTCCGAGAGTGTGTCAGTCTATGCTACTGCGGCTGTGAGGCGCCGTGCTTCTGCAGCGGAGGATTCTCCTTCGTTAGCTGGTGTTTGTCCTTTGTTGGGAGGAGAGCTGTTTGGTCTGTCTGAGGTGGAGGCTGTTGGCGTGCGGCAGTTGCAGCAGAGTGCGTCTTGTCCAGGTGCGTGCAGATTGATTTCCCGTGGGTGAGCGTGATGCTTGATCCAAGGGCGACCGTCTGAGTGCGTGGGTTTGCATTTCCACACGATGTCCTGAGGCTGTAGGTTGATGAGATTCCCTGAGTCACCGCTGCAATCTGGGATGTCAAAATCGAGAATGTAAACGCCGTCTTCGGAATGGGCTCTGCCGATGTAGCGCGGTTCGCTGTTTAAGTTGCTGTAGTCTTTCCAGTGCATGAGGATGTCGCGTGTCTCAAGGTTAGTCGTCATGAGCACTCCACTTTGCACGAGCTGGTCGTATGAGAGGAGATTGTATTGAAGATCGCGCACGATGAGGACATCGTTGAGCGTGATGTGAATGTCGCTGTCGTATGCTTTTAGAACGACGATGCCACATGCTCGTGCTTGGAGTTGCTGATTGTTGGCCACCGTGATGACGGTGGATCGCGGGATGGCGCTTGGGTTGGAGATGTAGCGCTTGAAGCCCACCATGTGCTGTCCGCAGCAGCTGGAGAGGTACCATGTGTTGTAGGAGTTCGCGCGATGTTGAGCCGAGAGAACCAAGTTTGGTGTGTTTCGGAAAAAAATGCGCCAATCTCCTGCAGCACAGTAATTATCCACGGGGCGCGTGTCGATGTGGTGACCGTAGAAATAGCTGGTGATCGATGGCGAGCTAAGAAAATCTTCATCATGCAGCGGCGACTCCAGCATGGGTATCGGCAGATCCCAATCTTGTTCGTATTCGTCAGAGAAGAATTCTAACAAGAAACGAGGAATGAATGAAGTAGCACAAGGTTGGGTACAAGTAGGAAACCCTAGGAAACTGTACCCCATAGTGTCTACCCCATTATAGCCTAGACAAGCTATATGATATAAGTTTGACACACCCCCATAGGCAAAGTGGGGGAGAACAAGAGGTCACAAGATCAGTCGAGCAAAGCAAAGAAAGCTCAGGGTGGATCACAACGTCACCACACAATCCGAGCAGAAGAGCAAGGCCACAAGGCCAGTTCACATGCAAGATCATTTATAAAAGTAAACAGGCAAGTGCAGGTATAGAAAGATCACAGTACAAGAAAGGTCAAGAAGTGAGCAAGTGAGGCCAAGTAGGCACAAGACCTAGCATAGTACAGAAGCGTTGATGATCACCAGGCGGAAGTGCCTTGGTAAAGATATCAGCAGTGTTGGCCTCAGAGGCCACGTAAGCAAGGCGCAACTGACCACGCTGCTGCAGCTCACGAGCAGCGAAGTAGCGGAGAGCAATGTGCTTCGTTCTGTGCTCCAGTCTGTGCTCCCGACAAAAGGCCAGCATGGCCTTGTTGTCTACGTACAGAACAGGAGGAGAACGAGGCGGCTCTCCTAGGTCAGTCAGCAGGTAGGTGAGCCAGCGTAGCTCCTGTGCAGCCATGGCCCCCGCGTAGATCTCAGCCTCATAGCTGGAGCCGAGAACAGAAGACGAGCAAGTAGCCCGCCACGAAACAGAGCCGGAGCCAAGGCTGAAGGTGTAACCCTGTGACGACCGCTGCGTAGCCTGGTCGTCAGCCCAAGAAGCGTCTGCGTGACCTGTGAGGACCACTCGACGTCGCCCTCCAAGCACTAGCCCCATGCCCGACGTACTGCACAAGTAGCGCAACACCCTCTTCGCTGCAGCCATGTGCTCTGGTCGGTGTCTCCCAGGAGCAACATAGCGTGCCAAGATGCTAAGAGGGTATGCAAGGTCAGGTCGTGTGCAGGTCATCAGGTACATGAGGCAGCCAACAAGCTCTGGGTACGGTCCACTCGGCTCTACGGACTCATCCGAAGGTAGAGCTGAGAGGGAGTGGCGAGTAGACAGAGGAGTGGCCTGAGGCGAGGAGTACGAGAAGTCGAAGCGCTGAAGGACCTGCTGCACCATGTGTGACTGAGTTAGTGTAATGGTGCGCTGTGCTCTGTCCCGGGTGATCTACAAGCCAAGGTAGCTGCGCAGTTCACCTAGGTCTGTGCACGTGTGTCTCTTCTGCAGCTCGGACTTCACGTGGGCGAATCCAGCATTGTCAGCAGTGGCAAAGACCAAGTCGTCGACGTACACGAGGATGTAGAACGGCGGCAAAGAGGTGTTAGTGCGCAGAAACAGCTACGGGTCGGCTGTAGAAGGAGCAAACCCAAGAGCCACAAGTGTAGTCCTCAGTGTGTCGTGCCACTCACGGGGCGCCTGGCGGAGACCGTAGACTGGCCGCCGGAGGCTCCACTGGGTACTAGGAGGAAACGACCCAGTGAAGCCAGGTGGGCGACGCAGCCAGATCTCCTCCTGCAGGCTGCCCTGTAGGAAAGCTGTGGTGAAGTCAAGAGAGTGAAGCTCGTAGTCGCGCTGAGCGGCTATGTGCAGCACCACCCAAAGAGTGGTCATCTTCGGGGTGGGAGAGAAGGTATGAAAGTAGTCAACTCCCTGCCGCTGACTGAAGCCTCGAGCCACGTAACGCGCCTTGAAGACAGGCGGAGAACCCGGCGGCCGCTTCACCCTGAAAATCCACATGCCACTGACGATGTTCGCCCCAGGTGGGGGAACCTTGTCGACGTAGGTGCCTGTGGACTTCCATGAAGCCATCTCTGGGTCCATGGCTGACTGCCACTGAGAGGAGTAGGGACCCTCGATCGCCTCAGCGTACGATCGAGGAGTCGGGATGTCTGGTGCATCCGGGTCTCCCTCAGGGGCAATCAGCGTAGACACGAGATGAGGCAAAGCAGCAGCAAAACACTGGAACTCCTCCTGCCTGTCCTCAAGGACATCCGTGCTAAGAGCACACTCACCCCCGACGGACGGAGGACAGAGAGACTTAGACTCAACAAAAAGACTAGCAGCGTAGTCTAGACGACAGCGAGCAGCAAAGTCGACAAGCTCAACAACTAGGGCCAACGCAGCAGTGGACTCAAGGAAGGGTCAGTGACAACAGTGGCCAGGAGACGCGTGACAATAGGACTCGCAGCACGAAGAGAGTCAGACTCCGGGTCAGCAAGACAGGAAGAGAGAACTCTGGAGGAGACGGCAACGGGACACGCAGAGGAGCAGTGGAAGGACGCAGTGCCATCCGGTGTGTGCCTGAGACCGCAGGAGGACGCGGACGCGGAGCACGACGGCTAGTGCGAGCAGCACGAACAGGCAACGTAGGACGAGACGCAGGCTCACGACGCTCAGCAAGACCTCCAGTAGGACCAGTGTAGGGAGAAGGAGCAGGTAGGGGGGAGGCGGGCTGTAACTGTGACTGCGACTGGACAGGCGGTGGACACTCTAAGGGAGGAGCAGGACCATTAGAGGGCGGGAGACCAAGAACCTGCTCAAGGAGCGGAACGAAGTACGGCCGCAGCCGCGCAGCGCCTCCAGAACCAGCAGGGACAGCACCAGTACTCCCAGCGGCAGCACCAGCGCCAACTCCAGCACCCTCAGACGCACCAGCGCCAGCAGAACCACCAGCGCCAACACCCCCAGCATCTCCGGCTCCACCAGCTCCAGCAGCACCAACTCTAGCTGGACCGGCAGCTCCAGTACCGCCAGCACCTCCAGCAGTACCTCCAGCAGGACTACCTTCAGCAGCCCCAGCAGCACCCCCAGTCCCAGCAGCTCCAGTACCGCCAGTACGAGCACCTCCGGGACCAGCAGCAACAGTAGTACCTCCAGCTCCAGCAACACGGCTCCAGCGCCGGGCAAACCACTCGCGCAGCTCCTGCGGAGAGAGTGGCTCTCGCCTCGACGAAGCACCGCGAGAGGCCACACGAGCAGACCCAGCACCCCCAGGCTCAGCACCCCCAGGCTCAGCACCCCCAGACTCAGCACCCCCAGACTCAGCACTCCCAGGCTCCGCACCCCTGGACTCAGCACCCCCAGGCTCCGCACCCTCAGGCTCAACACTTCCAGACCCGGCACCCGCAGGCTCAGCACCTCAAGCAGCACCAGAGTCAACAGCTACCTCGACAGGCTCAACTGCGTCTACCTGGGACACATCTGACGGGGCACGACCCTGAGGGGGGAGGGGGTCTACCGGGGGAGGACCTGGCGCAAGGAAGAGCGGCGGCGGGGGGAGGGGCGCAGTGCGGTAGGGGAAGAGACGGTAGTAAGGCACCGACTCGTCAAAGGTGACGTCCTGGGAGGACAGAACCCGGCGCGAGGTGGGGTGGTAAAACTGCCACCCAGGCGCGTCACGGGGGAAGCCAAGGAAGACTCAGGGAACAGCACGGGGGGACAGCTTGTCCGCAGACAAGTCGCGGACAAACGCCCGACATCCCCAGACCCGAAACGCAGACGCATCGCTGACCTTCCCCGTCCACCGCAAGGTGGGGGAGGTCTCTGGCAAGGAGACCCGGGGCTGAAGGTTGAGCTGATGCGCTGCGTACTGAACTGCAAACGGCCACAGAAAATGGGGGGCAGCCGCATGGATCATGGACGTACAAGCGACGTCCATGACCATGCCAATGCGGCGCTCAGCAATCCCATTTTGCTATGGAGAGGCCGGAAGCGTGAAGGTGTGGCGGATGCCCTGTGCACAACAGAAGGCTCCCAGACGGGCAGAGGAAAACTCCCCGCCTCTGTCAAAGTGCAGACGCAGAACAGGAAAGTCCGAGCCGAAACTCTCTCTGAGCTGGAGACGAGTTGCGCGGATCCAGTCGATCAACACCTAAGTGACGTCACCCTTGCTGTGCAAGGGGAAGACTGTGGTGTAACGCGAGTAGTCGTCAACCACCAACAGGAAGTAACGCTTGTGACCCTGGCCACGGACGCGGGCGGGGCCCCACACGTCCATGTGAAGAGTCTGCAGCGGAGCCTCTGTCGGAGGAAACTCGGAGGAGTGAGGGGCGGCGCGCTGTCGCCCCTCGACGCAGGGGACGCTGGTAGGGGCAGGCCCCGGAGGTAGGGGAGGGAGAGACCGGGGGAGACCAGAGACAAGGACACGGGAGGCCATGCCTCGGAGACGAGGCAGGGAGGGGTGACCAAGGCGGTGGTGCCAAAGGAGAGTCTGGTGGGACAGGAGACGACACGAGCAGGGAGCAGACTCAGGACCAGACCTGGACGCTGCAGCAAACACCTGACTCGACGCAGCTACCTGACCAGACTCAGCAGCCGGAGGAGACTCAGTAGTCAGTGTGTACAGGCTCAACCCCGGCCGACGGGTGAACGTGGCCAAGTGTCGGCCCGTTCAAGCACACGTGCAGTGGGTCACCCGCTGACTCGCAGGAGTGAACTGGTCAACCCCCTATACTGTAGATCAGCTCCACTCACCAAGTTCGTAGAGAACGAGGGGAGGTAGAGACCTGACAGGGTGCCAAAGGGGGCTGCCAGGCACGGTAAGACAGTGGAGAAGCTAGCAAGGACAGTACCCCCAGAGGGGTCCGCCAGGGAGACTGCAATCGGCCGACTAAGCTGCGTAAGCGTGGTGCAGTCTCGAAAGAAGGAGCGGGAAGCACCCGAGTCAAGGGTGAAGGTGTGTAAGGCCTGAGCCGACGTGGTACCTGAGTGAGCATACTCACCAGCACCTGGTGCAGCAGACGCACTAGCACCTAGAGCAGCAGCCTCACCAGCACCTAGAGCAGCAGCCTCAATGCCCGGGTCAGGCGGAACACACAGGTAACAGTCACCCTCAACACTATCAGACACAGCATACATGGCAGCAAGAATAGCATCAAGATCAAAGATAGCAACCCCCGCCCTAGACAGCTCTCCCCAGCGAGGGATCTCAGTGGCGTCAGGGAATTGGTGACGCCACGTGTCCGTCAGGCAGCCGAAGAAGCGCTGGGTGGAGTGCGGGCCCCCGCACTGCTCACCAGTGCGGTCGCTGGTACGAAGGACGTAGGTGCAGGGACCAGTTGCCCCACCGCGTTGACGCCCAGCATACCACTCACGAAGCTGCTGAGGGGACAGGGTCTCGCGACTGCGCTGCTGCTGGTGGCGCGGATCACCACTGGACCCATTCCTCTCCGCAGAGCCGCGACGAGCTCCACCGCTGGCGCCGCCGCCTCCGCCACCTCCGCCGCCTCCGCTTCCTCCGCCATCGCCGCCACCTCCTCCGCCTCCACTGCTGCCACCGACACCTCCACCTCCGCCACCACTCCCACCACCACCCCCACCCCCTCCACTGCCTCCACCACCACCTCCACCGCCCCCGCCAGCCCCTCCAGCGCCCTTGCCCCCCTTGCCCTTGCCGGTGCAGCGTCTCCCGCTAGGGGTAGACGCAGCGCCGACCGACTCGAAACCAACGAGGTCGGCCGCAACAGCAGAAGCAACAGAGGGCAAGAGCGGGGAAGGGGAACACCCCTCAAAGACGGGGGTGCGAGGGTCACCACGAGAGGCTCCTACATCGACTATGCTCTTCTCTGCTGCTAGGAGGCGCTCCTCGAGGAGGTCAACGGTGAGTGTGGTGGGGCAAACTGAGAGGAAGTGGTCCCTAACTAAGCGAAGGGAGTCAGGGAGCCGGGTGACTATATAGTAGAGGGTGATGTACATGGGGGGGTCATGCACAGAACTCAGAAGGATGCGCCGCGCGGTAGCAAGTGTCACTAGTGCGGAGGTGCGTAATGAGGTCAACGACTGTGGGAAAGGCAGCAAGGTCAGGGAACAGGTACGGTAGCATGAGGCGGCTCAGCGCAGCAGTGGCAGGGGAAGAGTAGCGTGCAACTATAGCGTCGTACAAGGTCTGAGCACTCTTGTACGAGCTAAAGTGCGCACGCTCAGTGGTCGGAAAGTGGCGATGCACAGCAAGACGTGCAGCAGCATCGCGTGTGGCCCACTCTGAGCGAACACTGCTGTCAGCAGTAGCAGGCGGGGCAGGGGAGGCACCAGAGGTGAGATCAAACAGGGAGAGTCCGTCTGCCCTATCGCACTATAGGAAGAGCTGGAGGTCATCGACCCAGACCTCAAAGTCAACAGCACGACCCTCAGCATCAAAGGTAAGGACACTGGGGGTAGCCATGACTGCAGTGGCCTAGCAGGGAGTGATCTCACCAGTCCGAGTAAGTAGGGCCGGGGCGCGCCGGTAGGAACAGTAGCGGCTCGACGGCAGGGCGGCTCGGCGGCTCGGCTGCTGGGCGGCTCGGCGGCTCGGCTGCTGGGCGGCTTGGCTGTCGGGCGGCTCGGCGGCTCGGTTGCTGGGCGGCTCGGCGGCTCGGCGGCTCGGCTGCTAGGCGGCTTGGCTGTCGGGTGTCTCGGTAGAGGCGGCGATGGGGCCGCTAAGAGGCGCACCGGCGGCTGCAGTCAGCGGCGGCGGCGGCTGCGGCCCCGAGGGAGGTGGCGGCGGCTGCTGCTGGTCACGGCTGCGGCAGCTGCTTTTGCAGGGACGGCGGCAGCTGCTTTTGCAGGGACGGCGGTAGCTGCTGCAGGAGGGACAGCGGTGGCTGCTGCTGCAAAGGGCGGCGACAGGGCCGCAAGAGGCCGCGAAGGGCGGCGAAGGGGCCGTGAAGGGCGGCGCGAGGTGCCGCGGAGGGCGGCGACGGGCCGTAAAGAGGCCGCGAGGGGCCGCGAAGGGCGGTGCGAGGGGCTGGAAGGGGCCGTAAGGGCGCCGCGAGGGGCCGGAAGGGGCCGCGCGAGAGGCCGTAAGGGCGGCGCGAGGGGCCGTAAGGGGCCGTAAGGGCGGCGCGAAGGGCCGACGGGCGGCGCGAGGGGCCGTAAGGTGCCATAAGGGCGGCGCGAGGGGCCGTAAGGGCGGCGCGAGGGGCCGTAAGGGCAGCGCGAGGGGCCGTGAGAGGGGCCGCTAAGGGCGACGCGAAGGGGCCGTGAGGGGCCTTGAGAGGGCGCGACGGTAGGGAGGGCACACGGGGCGCGACTCGGGCAGGAGCGAAGCGCGCTCCGGGCAGGAAAAAAAAATATCGTGGTGGGCCCTAGGAAGCGTTCCCACTAGGGAACCTGCTCGATATCTGTCGGATATATATGACTTAGTGTTTGTAGGCTCTAATGGGGTTGACACTAAGGGGTATAGGTTTCATATTTGTATCATTCACTCTCATAGTTCATTCATTCCTTATTTCTTCTCATGGTATCGAGCAGGTTCCCTAGTGGGAACGTTTCCTAGGGCCCACCACGAAAAAAAATTTCCTGCCCGGAGCGCGCCTCGCTCCTGCCCGAGTCGCGCCCCGTGTGTCCTCCCTACCGTTGCGCCCTCTCTAGGCCCCTCACGGCCCCTTCGCGTCGCCCCTAGTGGCCCCTCCCACGGCCCCTTGCGCTGCCCTCACGGACCCTCACGCCGCCCTTACGGCCCCTCGCGCCGCCCTTACGGCCCCTCGTGCCGCCCTTACGACCCCTTACGGTCCCGCGCGCCCCTCGTCGGCCCCTCGTGTCGCCCTTAGCGGCCCCTTACGGCCCCTCGCGCTGCCCGTCGGCCCCTTGCGCTGCCCTTTACGGCCCCTCCCGCACCCCCTTACGGCCCCTCGACCGCCTTAGCGGCCCCTCACGGCCCCGCGCGCCGCCCGTCGACCCCTTGCGCCACCCTTCGCGGCCTCTTGCGCCGCCCTTTACGGCCCCTCAGCCACCCAGCAGCCGAGCCGTCGAGCCGCCGAGCCGCCCAGCAGCCGAGCCGCCGAGCCGCCGAGCCCCCGAGCAGCAAAGCCGCCGAGCAGCCGATCCGCCGAACCGCCGGGCCGCCCACCAGCCGAGCCGCCGAGCAGCCGAGCCGCAACGCCGCAGCTGCTGAGCCGCTGCAGTCGCTGCCTCGGTCCGTCCCACTTGTCTGGTAAGAGCTGAGCGTCTGCCACTGCACTACCCTACCCTCCTGCTCTCTCTGCTGGTCTACTGCTGTCATGGCCACCCCCAGCGTTCTCACCTTTGACGCTGAGGGTCGGGCTGTTGACTTTGAGATCTGGATAGACGATTTGCAGCTTTTCCTACAGTGCGACAGAGCAGACGGCCTCTCTCTATTTGACCTTATCTCCTGTGCCTCTCATGCCCCTGCTGCTGATACTGACGCCACTGTTCGCTCACAGTGCGCCACGCGCAATGCTGCTGCTCGCCTTGCTGTGCGCCGCCACTTGCCGACCGCTGAGCGTGCGCACTTTAGTCAGTACAAGACCGCTAAGACCTTGTACGACGCTGTAGTTGCGCGCTACTCTTCCCCTGCCACTGCTGCCCTTAGCCGCCTCATACTGCCGTACCTCTTCCCTGACCTCGCTGCCTTTCCCACAGTCGCTGACCTCATTACGCACCTTCACACTAGTGACATTCGCTACCGCGCTGCACTTCCTGCTGATTTCTGCGCCAAGAACCCCCCCCTATGTATATCACCCTCTACTACATAGTCACCCCGCTCCCTGACACCCTTCGCTTAGTCAGGGACCACTTCCTCTCTGTTTGCCCCACCACTCTCACCGTTGACCTCCTCGAGGAGCACCTCCTAGTAGCAGAGAAGAGTATAGTCGCTGTCGGAGCCTCTCGTGGTGACCCCCGTACCCCTGTCTTTGAGGGGTGCTCCCCCTCCCCCCTCTAGCCCTCTGTTGCCTCTGCTGCTGCGACCGACCTAGTTGGTCTTGAGTCGGTCGGCGCTGCGTCTGCCCCTAGCAGGAGACGCCGCTCCGGCAGAGGCAAGGGGAGCAGGGGCGCTGAAGGGGCTGGTGGGGGCGGTGGAGGCGGCGGTGGAGGCGGCGGAGGGAGTGGGGGTGGTGGTGGGAGTGGTGGCGGAGGTGGGGGTGCTAGTGGCGGCAGTGGAGGCGATGGAGCCGGCGGTGGTGGCGGTGCGAGTGGGGGTGGCGGAGGTGGAGACGGTGGTGGAGGTAGCGACGGCGGAGGTGGAGCTGGTCAGGGCAGCTCTACGCAGAGGGTCGGCTCCGGTGGTGGTCAGCGCCAGCAGCAGCAGCGCACTCGTGCGACCCTTTCCCCCCAGCAGCTTCGTGAGTGGTACACGGCTCGTCAGCGGGGTGGGGGTGCTGGCCCCTGTACCTACGTCCTTCCTACTGGTGACCGCGCGGGTGAGCAGTGTGGGGATCAGCACTCAACCCAGCGCTGCTTTGGCCGTCTGACGGACGCTTGGCATCACCAGTTTCCTGACGCCTCTGAGATCCCTCGCTGGGGCGAGCTGGTTAGGGCCGGGGTTGCTATCTTTGATCTTGATTTTGATGCTATCCTTGCTGCCATGTATGCTGTGACTATTACTGATGAGGGTGACTGTTACTAGTGTTTTCCGCCCGACCCGGGCATTGGGGCAACTGCTCTAGGTGCTGGTGAGGCTGCTGCTCTAGGTGCCAGTGCGTCTACTGTCTCAGGTGCCGGTGAGTCTGCTGCTCTAGGTGCCAGTGCGTCTGGTGCCTCAGGTGCTGGTGAGTCTACACTCTCAGGTACTGCGTCGGCTCCGGCCACCCTCACCTTCACCCTTGACTCGGGTGCTTCCCGCTCCTTCTTTCGAGACCGCACCACACTCACGCCGCTCAGTCGGCCAATGGCGGTCTCCCTTGCAGACCCCTCTCGGGGTCCTGTACTTGCCCACTTCTCCATTGTCCTACCGTGTCCGGCGGCCCCTTCTGGCACCCTGTCAAGTCTTTACCTCCCCTCGTTCTCTACGAACTTGGTGAGTGGTGCTGACCTCCAGGATGGAGGGGTTCACCAGTTCACTCCTGCGAGACAGCGAGTGACCCACTGTACCTATGCTCGGACGGGCCGTCACTTGGCCACGTTTACCCGTCGCCCGGGGTCGAGTCTGTACACACTGACTACTAAATCTCCTCCGGTCGCTGACTCTGCTCAGGTAGCCGCGTCGGGTCAGGTGTTTGCTGCGGCATCCAGGTCTGGTCCTAGGTCTGCCCCCTGCTCCTGACGTCTCCTGTCTCACCACACTCTCCTTTGGCACCACCGCCTTGGGCACCCCTCCCTGCCTCGTCTTCGAGGCATGGCCTCCCGGGTTCCAGTCTCTGGTCTCCCCCGCTCCCTCCCTCCCCTTCCTGCAGGGCCTGCCCCCACCTGCGTTCCCTGCATCGAGGAGCGGCAGCGCGCTGCTCCTCACTCCTCCGAGTTTCCTCTGACCGAGGCTTTATTGCAGACGCTTCACATGGACGTGTGGGGCCCAGCCCGCGTCCGTGGACAGGGTCACGAGTGTTACTTCCTGCTGGTAGTTGACGACTACTCGCGTTACACCACATTCTTCCCCTTGCGCAGCAAGGGTGACGTCACTGACATGTTGATCTCCTGGATCCGCGCAGCTCGTCTCCAGCTCAGAGAGAGTTTCGGCTCGGACTTTCCTGTTCTGCGTCTGCACTCTGACAGAGGCGGAGAGTTCTCCTCTGGCCTTCTGCGAGCCTTCTGTCGTGCACGAGACATCCGCCAGACTTTCAAGCTTGCGGAATCTCCACAGAAAAATGGGATTGCTGAGCGCCGCATTGGCATGGTCATGGACGTCGCTCGTACGTCCATGGTCCATGCAGCTGCCCCCCATTTTCTGTGGACGTTTGCGGTTCGGTACGCGGCGCATCTGATCAGCCTTCAGCCCCGGGTCTCCAGGCCCGAGACCTCCCCTGCTTTGCTATGGACGGTGAAGGTTGGCGATGCGTCTGCGTTCCGTGTCTGGGGATCTCGGGCGTTTGTCCGCGACTTGTCTGCGGACAAGCTCTCCCCTCGTGCTGTTCCCTGCGTCTTCCTTGGCTTCCCCCCTGACGCGCCGGGCTGGCAGTTCTACCACCCCACCTTGCGCCGTGTTCTGTCCTCCCAGGATGTCACGTTTGACGAGTCGGTTCCCTTCTACCGACTCTTCCCCTACCGCACTCCATCCCTCCCCCCCCCGCCGCTCTTCCTTACGCCAGGTCCCCCTCCGGTAGACCCCCTCCCCCCTCAGGGTCCTGCCCCCTCAGGTGTGTCTCAGGTAGACGCAGTCAAGCCTGTCGAAGTAGCTGTTGACTCTGGTGCTGCTTGAGGTGCTGAGCCTGCGGCTGCCGGGTCTGGGGGTACTGAGCCTGGGGGTGCTGGGTCTGGGGGTGCTGAGCCTGGGGGTGCTGAGTCTGGGGGTGCTGAGACTGGGGGTGTTGAGCCTGGGGGTGTTGAGCCTGGGGGTGCGGAGCCTGAGGGAGCTGGACCGACTAGGGTGCCGTCTGGTGGTACTGGACCTGGATGTTCTTCGGGTGCTTGTCCCGGCGGGAGCCACTCTCTCCACTAAAGCTGCGCGAGTGGTTTGCCCGGCGCTGGAGCCGTGCTGCTGGAGTAGGTACTTCTGGAGGTGCTGGAGCTGGAGCTGCTGAGTCCTCTGGTGGTCCGGCTGGAGCTGTAGCTGCCGGGGGTGCTGGCGCTGGAGGTGGTGCTAGTGCTGGTGCTCAAAGGTGCTGGTGTTGGATCTGCTGAAGTTGTGGGTGCTGCTGGAGCTGGTGCTGCCGTTGGGGGTACTGGTGCTGTTCCTGCTGGTTGTGGTGGTGCTGCGCGGCCGCGGCCGTACTTCGTTCCGCTCCTTGAGCAGGTTCTTGGTCTTCAGCCCTCTGCTAGTCCTGCTCCTCTCTTAGAGTGTCCACCGCGTGTCCAGTCTGAGTCACAGTTACAGCCAGCCTCACCTCTGCCTGCTCCTTCTCCTTACACTGGTCCTACTGGCGGTCTTGCTGAGCGTCGTAAGCCTGCGTCTCGTCCTGCGTCGCCTGTTCGTGCTGCTCGCACTAGTGGTCGTGGTTCGCGTCAGCGTCCTCCCCCTGTCCCCGGCATGCACCGGATGGCTCTGCGTCCGTCCACAGCTCCTCTGCATGCCCGTTTGCCGTCTTCTCCTGAGTCCTCTCTTCCTGCCCTTGCTGACCCGGAGTCGGACTCCCTTCCTGCTGCCAGTCCCACTGTCACGCGTCTCCTTGCTAGTGTCGTCACTGACCCTTCCTTTGAGTCCACTGCTGCGTCCGCCTTAGTTGCTGAGCTTGTCGACTTTGCTGCTCGCTGTCGCCTAGACTACGCGGCTGGTCTTGTCGCTGAGTCTGAGTCTGTCTGTCCTCCGTCCGTCGGGGGTGAGTGTGCTCTTGGCACGAACGTCCTTGAGGACAGGCAGGAGGAGTTCCAGTGTCTTGCGGCTGCTTCACCCCATCTCGTGTCCATGCTACTTGCCCTTGAGGGAGACCCGGATGCACCAGACATCCCGACTCCGCGCTCTTACGCGGAGGCGATAGAGGGTCCCTACTCCTCTCAGTGGCAGTCAGCCATGGACGCCGAGATGGCTTCCTGGAAGTCCACCGGCACCTACGTTGACGAGGTTCCCCCGCCTGGGGCGAACATTGTCAGTCGCATGTGGATTTTCAGAGTGAAGCGGCCGCCGGGTTCTCCGCCTGTCTTCAAGGCGCGTTACGTGGCTCGTGGCTTCAGTCAGCGGCAGGTAGTTGACTACTTTCAGACCTTCTCTCCCACCCCGAAGATGACCACTCTTTGGGTACTGCTGCACATAGCTGCCCACCGTGACTACGAGCTTCACTCTCTTGACTTCAGTACTGCTTTCTTGCAGGGCAGCCTGCACGAGGAGATCTGGCTGCGCCGCCCACCTGGCTTCACTGGGTCTTTCCCTCCTGGCACCCAGTGGAGCCTCCAGCGGCCAGTCTACGGTCTCCGCCAGGCGCCCCGTGAGTGGCACGATACACTGAGGACTACACTTGCGGCTCTTGGGTTTGCGCCTTCTACTGCCGACCCGCCGCTGTTTCTGCGCACCGACACTTCTTTGCCGCCGTTCTACATCCTCGTGTACATGAACGACTTGGTGTTTGCCACAGCTGACACTGCTCGACTCGCCTACGTGAAGTCCGAGCTGCAGAAGAGGATACGTGCACAGACCTGGGTGAACTGCGCAGCTACCTTGGCTTGCAGATCACCCGGGACAGAGCACGCCGCACCATTACACTGACTCAGTCACACATGGTGCAGCAGGTCCTTCAGCGCTTTGGCTTCACGTACTCCTCGCCTCAGGCCACTCCTCTATCTACTCGCCACTCGCTCTCAGCTCTGCCTTCGGATGAGTCCGTAGAGCCGAGTGGCCCGTACCCAGAGCTTGTTGGCTGCCTCATGTACCTGATGACCTGCACACGACCTGACCTTGCATACCCTCTTAGCATTCTGGCACGCTATGTTGCTCCTGGAAGACACCTCCCTGAGCACATGGCTGCAGCGAAGCGGGTGTTGCGCTACTTGTGCAGTACGTCGGGCATGGGGCTAGTGCTTGGAGGGCGGAGTACAGTGGTCCTCACTAGTCACGCAGACGCGTCTTGGGCTGACGACCTGGCTACGCAACGGTCGTCACAGGGTTACACCTTTAGCCTTGGTTCCGGCTCTGTTTGTGGCGGTCTACCCGCTCGTCTTCTGTTCTCAGCTCCAGCTGTGAGGCTGAGATCTACGCAGGGGCCATGGCTGCACAGGAGTTACGCTGGCTCATCACCTGCTAACCGACCTCGGAGAGCCGCCTCGTTCTCCTCAAGTTCTGTACGTAGACAACAAGGCCATGCTGGCCTTGTGTCGTGAGCACAGATTGGAGCACAGAACGAAGCAGATTGCTCTGCGCTACTTCCTTGCTCGTGTGTTGCAGCAGCGTGGTCAGCTGCGACTTGCTTACGTGGCCTCTGAGGCCAACATTGCTGATATCTTCACCAAGGCACTCGCGCCTGTGATCATTAGCGCTTCTGTACTCAGTTAGGTCTTGTGCCTACCTTGCCTCACTTGCTCACTTCTTGACCTTGCTTGTACTGTTACATATATGTATACCTGCTCTTGCTTGTTTAGCTGTATATTTATATGTTATCATGCATGTGAACTGGCCTTGTGGCCTTGAACTTGTGCTCAGAATGTGTGGTGACGTTGTGATCCACCCTGAGCTTGCTTTACCTTCCTTTCCTTGACTGGTCCTGTGACCCCTTGTTCTCCCCACTTTGCCTATGGGGGTGTGTCAGATATATATGACTTAGTGTTTGTAGGCTCTAGTGGGGTTGACACCAAGAGGTATAGGTTTCATATTTGTATCATTCACTCTCATAGTTCATTCATTCCTTGTTTCTTCTTAATACCATGATAATAAACGAGGAATGAATGAACTAGCACAAGGTTGGGTACAAGTAGGAAACCCTAGGAAACTGTACCCCATAGTGTCTACCCCACTATAGCCTAGACAAGCTATATGATATAAGTTTGACAAATTCCCCATCTTGCGTGAACGGATTGTTGTAGCCAGTGAATTGGACTTCGGTTCCTGGTGGGGGAGGAGAGACATATCGCAAGTGTCGCCGATTGGTGCGGCGGGTGCGACGGGAAATGCGCATTGCCATGTTGCCCATGACATGGCGGACTGCGTTGTTGTTCTGCGGTGCGCGCTGAATGTCGGATTGTTGTGGCTGGTGCGGGCCAGACCGATGGTCCGAAGACACTCGGCTTGCCTGGCGCATATGATCAGGACCGTAGGCAGAGTTGTTGCGCGGCACGGAGTCATGTCGTGGTCCAGATCGGCAGCGTTCGGTGGAGTAACCGAAGGCTTTGCAGTTTTTGCAGTAGTATTGTCATGGCCTCGTGTTGCGATTCCTTCGTTGGTCGCGATTATAATAAAAGGCGATTTGTTCCCGGCGCGCCCCCTTTTCTTTGCCGAGTGGTTTGGTCGGCGCCATGTTGCGAGGTAGGACGTTATACGCCATGAGTGACTCGTTGTAATACTGAGCCTCGGCGTCATCGGTGATGCTGGGAGGGCCAGCGTAGCTTTCGTCAAAATAACAGAAGATTTGCGCGTTTTGCAGAAGTAGCGCTCAAAACTCTAGGTGTAAAAATCTCGCCCGCTAAACACAATGCTGGTTCGAATCTTGGAGATAGTCAGAAACTTGTTCTGAGCTGCGAGCATGGCTTTGTCACTTGGACGAGGATCTGTTGGAGCAGAAGAGTTTGACCCGAGATCAAAGGTGGTTGGGCTCGGTTCCTTGGTTGGAGCAGCCGGTTGATCGGGTTGCTGAGCGGTTTCAGGGTTGACATTCTTCAGTTGTTGAATTCCTAATTCCAACGTAGAAATCCGCTGGATGAGTTGCTCCAGAAGTGCATTGCTGACGGTGGTGGTTCCAGCGGAGTTCGCGGTAGTGTTGGCTGCTTGTCCGCCAGATCCTCCCGCCATGTTTCGGCGGGAGCGCGTACCGAACGCCACCTTGAATTTGAATTTGAATAAAGGGTGGTGGTGCGAAGAATCCCGAGTGGCTCTCATACCATGATAAAATCTGAACCGTCTTATAGGATCGTCTCAGGTTGATCGCACGGAGTGTAGCAGCGGAAGATTGCTAGGTAATGTCGGGTACGGAGTCTGACAGAAGAAGGAGATTTGAATCTCGACCGAAGTGACTATTACAATGCGACACAAGGGGTTTATATAGGATACAGTGGAATACGAAAGGTCCTAGCTAGCCATGTACTCTGAGGGGGTACATTCCCCTTAGGGCTAATCTAGATGCAGCATCGCAACCGTGGGGTTCGGCAACCGTACGCGGTCCGGTAACCATTTGAACATTGCCCGTGCTTTGCACTTCAAATTCTTCCTGCTTATAACTGTCTCGATAACTGTCTCGTCGCGTGGTCTTTTGTCCTCGCTGCAGTCATCTTCGCGTTAAGGATTTGTTACTAAGGAATGTTTATTCAACTATTCCATATCGTAACAACTTTCTCTGTTGCCATGGCAGCGGGTAAGGGAGCGAGTAGTGAGAGCCCTAATCGCGTGGATCGCGGGCAGGTGGAGAGAGATGTCTAGTCGTTAGTCAAATAGATGACCGCGAGGCAAAAAGCAAAATCGGAGCACGAGCTTTTCGCGGAGGATGACAACGAACTGATTCACGTGGTGATTGGGCTCAAGTCTTCGCCAGACTTCGCCAAGACGAGCAGGTTTCGCCTGCTGATTCCGAATTCACTGTATCCGCTGGATGCGGGCAAGGAGGTTTGCTTGCTTGTCAACGACGATCCCAAGGACTGCCATAAATAATCGGACAAATTTCTGAAGGGTCTCTGGTTGGGCATTGACGTCGGGATAAAACCCTGTTCACGCATACCCTGTTATACACGTCGCAACAAGGCAGCAGATTACATGAAATGGTGGCGAGGGTTTTGCAATGGTATCTTTGGCCTCTGGTTGGGCAATGACGCTGGCGATGGTCGCTGTTTGGGCAATGGCGCTGTGGTGGAACCCTGAGTATGAGCATCGAAAATTGGCTTGTCGTATTATTCGTGTCGCAACAAGGCAGCATTCTTCCCACCGAATGCTTGAACTGACAAATTCTCACCCACCAACAGCTTTTCACTTAGACCTACGCAGAACCACGCGTACCCACGCGGACCCAACGGACCCATGCGGAACCACGCGGACCTATGCGGACCCACGCGGACCTACTGTGTGAAAATTCCAGTGGAAAAGTCAGCTCTACCCCACCTCACGCTTCTGCTACCCCATCTTACCCAACCCTACACACTCCCCACTCTTCCGCTCTACTCGGAGCGGGAATCGTTAAGGTTACAGGCACGACAAAGCTTCGCACCAAATACAAGCAGTATGAGGCCAAGCTTGTAACGTGCCCTACTTTTGCAATCCCTCCCCACCTTTGCATCTCCTTCCCAGAGTTCAGCAGGGATTAGAAGCTGAACAGTCTAACCTAGCTCCACACCAATCACAAGCAGTACAAGGCAAAGCGACTCAACACGCCCTATTTTCCTTACCCCCCGCACTCCCCCCCTTTCACCCCCCGCAATTTGCCACTCTCCAGGGTTCAGCAGGGGGTCACAAAGGTGGTTGCCCTAACCAAGCTGCGCGCCAAGTACAAGCAGTACGAGACATGCGCCTCAACATGCCGTATATCCCCTCCCACCCCCCTCTCCTACCCCATATTCACTCCCCAGGGTTCAGCAGGGGTCACAAAGGTGGTCGGCCTGACCAAGCTGCCCGCCAAGTACAAGCAGTACGTGTCAAACTTATATGCTATAGTCTGTGTAGGCTGTAGCGGGGTAGACAATATGGGGTACAACACTTTTAGGTTTACCACTTGTACCCACCTGCTTCCTAGTCCATTCATTCACACGTACTATTCTCACATGGAATAGAGCAGGTTCCCTAGTGTAACCGTTTTTTTTTAGGGCCCACCACGAATATTTTTTTCCTGCCCTGCTCGAAGCGCGCTCCCGTGCCTGCCTGCCCTGTCGCGCGCCTGCCTCACCTGCGCCCTTGCGCCTGCCCTGCCGTCGCGGCCCTGCCGTCAAACACCTGCAGCAGCCGTCACGGCCCTGCCTGCAGCCGTCGCGGCCCTACCCTGCCGCTGTTGCGGCCCTGCCCTGCAGTCGCCTTTGCGGCCCTACCCTACCGCCGTCGCGGCCCTGCCCTGCAGCCGCTGTCGCGGCCCTGCCCTCCAGCCGCTGTCGCGGCCCTGCCCTGCAGCCGCTGTCGCGGCCCTTCCTACAGCCGACGTCGCGGCCCAACCCTGCAGCCGCTGTTGCGGTCCTCCCCTGCAGCCGCTGTCGCGGCCCCTCTTGCAGCCGCCATCGCGGCCCTGCCCTGCTGCCTTTGCAGCCCTGCCCTGCCGCCTTTGCGGCCTTAACTGCAGCAGCCATCGCGGCCCTGCCTACAGCCGCCGTCGCGGCCCTGCCCTGCCCGCCCGTCAGGCGCCTGCCCTACCTGCGCCTGTCGAGCGCCTGCCCTACCCGCCCCTGGTGAGCACCTCCCCTACCCGCGCTGCCCGCGCATCTGCCCGACAAGCGCGCAGCTGAGCCGCGCCGCCCAGCTGAGCCGAGCCGTGCAGCCGAGCTGCGCTGCCCAGCCAAGCCAAGCCGAGCTGCTCTGCTGAGCCGCGCCGCTCTGCCGGGCCGCGCCGCCCTGACCTACTGAGCCACGCTGCTTCTGCTGTTACAGCTGCTGCTACTACGACTACTTCTGCTGCTACTGCTGTTGCTGCTGTCGCCATGGCTAGCCCTCATGTTCTTACCTTTGATGCTGAGGGTCGTGCGGTAGATTTTGACGTGTGGATCGATGATCTGCAGCTCTATATTCACTGTGACTCTAGGGACGAAGTCTCACTGTTTCATCACACGTCCGGCGTCTCTGTTGCACCCGCTGCCGATGCTGACAGTCCAGTTCGCTCACAATGGACTACTCGTGATGTTGTTGCCCGCCTTGCTGTTTGTAGTCATCTGCCGTCTGCTAAGCGCGCGCACTTTGGCCAGTACAAGACTACTAAGTCTTTGTATGATGCGGTAAACGTGCTCTCAGCCGCCTCATGCTGCCGTACTTGTTCCCTGACCTAGTCGACTTTCCCACAGTCGCTGACCTCATCACTCACCTCCGCACTAGTGACACCCGCTACCGCGCTGCACTTCCCCCCGATTTTTGCGCAAAGAACCCCCCTCCCCCAGTCGGACCAGTGTAAGGAGAAGGAGCAGGCAGTAGGAAGGCTGGCTGTAACTGCGACTGCGACTGCGATTGGACAGGCGGTGGACATTCTAAGGGAGGAGTAGGACCAGTAGAAGGCGGGAGACCAAGAACCTGCTGAAGGAGTGGAACGAAGGACTGGAACAGCACCACCTGAACCAGCAGGTTTAGGGTCCTGAACGAGGGAGGTCTTGGTCACCCCTCGGTGAAGCGCCTTCGGGCCATGCACCGCCGTCTCCTGGTCTCTGGCCTTCCGGAGACTCTGCCTCCTCTCCCACCCTCCCCTGCCCCTCCCTGCCTTCCCTGTGTCGAGGGGCGGCAGCGCGTTGCTCCTCACTCCTCCTCGTTCCCCCCGACGACTGCTCCCCTGCAGACCCTGCACATGGACGTGTGGGGCCCAGCCCGCGTCCGTGGGCATGACCGCGAGCGGTACTTCCTGCTGGTTGTTGACGACTACTCGCGCTACACCACGGTCTTCCCCTTGCGCACCAAGGGTGAGGTCCCGATGTTTTGATCTCTTGGATCCGCGTTGCCCGTCTCCAGCTCCGCGAGCGGTTCGGGGCGGAGTTTCCCGTCCTGCATCTGCACTCTGACAGAGGTGGAGAGTTTTCCTCTGACCTGCTGCAGAGATTTTGTCGTGGGGAGGGCATTCGCCAGACGTTCACGCTTCCGGCCTCTCCACAACAAAATGGGGTTGCTGAGCGCCGCATTGGCCTAGTCATGGAGGTTGCTTGTACCTCCATGGTCCATGCGGCTGACCCCATTTTCTATGGCCGTTTGCGGTCCGCTACACTGCGCATCAGCTCAACCTCTGGCCCAGTGTCTCCTTGCTAGAGACCTCGCCCACACTGCGGTGGACGGGGAAGGTTGGCGATGCGTCGGTGTTCCGGGTCTGGGGTTCTCGTGCCTTTGTCCGAGATACCACCGCGGACAAGCTCTCTGTCCGTGCTGCTCCCTTCGTCTTCCTTGGCTTTATCCCTGACGCGCCTGGCTGGTAGTTTTACCACCCCACCTCGCGCCGAGTCCTGCCCTCTCAGGACATCACGTTCGACGAGTCAGGTCCCTTTTACCGTCTCTTCCCCTACCGCGCTGCCCTCTCCCCCCCCCGCCGCTCTTCCTTGCACCAGGTCCTCCCCCGGTAGACCCCCTCCCCCTTTAGGGTCCTTCTCCCTCATGTGTGTCTCAGGTAGACGATGTCGAGCCTGTCGAGATAGCGGTTGACTCTGGTGCTGCTGGGGGTGTTGAGCCTGCGCGTGCGGAGCCTGGGGGTGCTGGGCCGGGGGTGCTGCGCCTAGGGGTGCTGAGCTTTAACTTGCGGAGCCTAGGGGTGCTGAGCCTGAGCGTGTTGGGTTTGGGGGTGCTGAGCCTTGAGGTACGGCGCTTGGGGGTGCTGAGCCTGAGCCTGTGGAGTCTGGGGGTGCTGAGCCTGGGGGTGTCGAGCCTGCGGTTGCTGAGACGGGGGGTGCTGAGTCTGCTGGAGGTCCTGCAGGGGCCTCGTCTCGGCGAGAGCCTCTCTCTCCACAGCAGCTACAAGAGTGGTTTGTTCGCTGCTAGAGGCGTCAAGGCAGAGCTGCTGCGGCTGAGGAGCCTGCCGCGGGTTTACCTGGAGCAGGAGGTGCTGGAGCTGCTGCTGCTGGAGGTATTGGAGCCGCTGGAGCTGGTGTTTCTGCTGGAGTTGGAGCCGGCGCTACTGGAGCTGTTCCTGCAAGAGGTGCTGCTGGTGCTGGAGCTCGTGGTGCTGCAGGAGTTAGAGCTGGAGGCGCTAGAGCTGTTTCTGTTGGTGGTGCTGCTCGTGCTAGAGCTAGTGGTGCTGTAGGAGTTGGAGCTGGAGACCTTGGAGCTGGAGGTGCTGAAGGTCCCTCTGCTGGTACAGGTGGTGCTGTTCCAGTCCTTCGTTCCACTCCTTCAGCAGGTTCTTGGTCTCCCGCCTTCTACTGGTCCTACTCCTCCCTTAGAATGTCCACCGCCTGTCCAATCGCAGTCACAGTCGCAGTTACAGCCAGCCTTCCTACTGCCTGCTCCTTCTCCTTACACTGGTCCGACTGGAGGTCTTGCTGAGCGTCGAGAGCGTGCGTCTCGCCCTGCATCGCCTGTTCACGCTGCTTGCACTGGTCGTCGTGTTCTGCGTCCGCATCCTCCTCCTGTCCCCGGCACGCACCAGATGGCACTGGGTCCTTCCACAGCTCCACAGCGTGTCCCTCTGGCGTCTGCTCCTGCGTCCTCCCTTGTTGACGGTCCAGACCCGGAGTCTGACTCCCTTCTTGTTGCTACTCCTACTGTCACGCGTCTCCTGGCCACAGTTGTCACTGACCCTTCCTTTAAGTCCACTGTTGCGTCTGCCTTAGTTGCTGAGCTTGTCGTCTAGACTACGCTGCTAGTCTTGTTGCTGAGTCTGAGTTTGTCTGTCCTCCGTCTATAGGGGGTGAGTGTGCTCTTGGCACGGACGTCCTTGAGGACATGCAGGAGGAGTTCCAGTGTTTTGCCGCTGCTATACCCCATCTCGTGTCCATGTTACTTGCACCTGAGGGAGACCCGGATGCACCAGACATCCCGACCCCGCGCTCTTACGCTGAGGCGATAGAGGGTCCCTATTCCTCTCAGTGGCAAAGAGCCATGGATGCAGAGATGGCTTCCTGGAAGTCCACAGGCACTTACGTTGACGAGGTTTCCCTACCTGGGGCGAACATTGTCGATGGCATGTGGATTTTCAGGGTGAAGCGGCCGCCAGGTTCTGCGCCTGTCTTCAAGGCGCGTTACGTTGCTCGGACTTCTATCAGCGATAGGAAGTTGACTACTTTCATACCTTCTCCCCTACCCCGAAGATGACCAATCTTCGGGTGCTGCTGCACGTCGTCGCTCAGCGTGACTACGAGCTTCACTCTCTTGACTTCAGCACAGCCTTCCTTCAGGGCAGCCTGCACGAGGAGATCTGGCTGCGCCGCCTACCTGGCTTCACTGGGTCGTTCCCTCCTGGTACCCAATGGAGCCTCCGGTGACCAGTCTACGGTCTCAGCCATGCGCCTCGCGAGTGGCACGACACATTGAGGACGACTCTTGCGGTTCTTGGGTTTGCTCCTTCTATTGTTGACCCGTCGCTCTTTCTACGCAACGACACTTCGTTGCCGCCGTTCTGCATCCTCGTGGACATCGACGACTTGGTTTTTGCCACTGTTGACACTGAGGCTCTGACTTTAGTGAAGCCGGAGCTGCGGAAGAGACACACCTGCACAGACCTTGGTGAGCTGCGTAGCTATCTTGGCTTGCAGATCAGTCGGGATAGAGCATGCCGCACCATCACCCTGACTCAGTCACACATGGTGCAGCAGGTCCTTCAGCGCTTCGACTTCCAGTACTCTTCACCACAGGACACTCCTCTGCCTACCAGTCAGTCGCTCTCAACTCTGCCTTCGGATGAGTTCGTAGAGCCGAGTGGCCCGTATCCGGAGCTTGTGGGCTGCCTCTTGTACCTAATGACCTGCACTCGTCCCGACCTTGCTTACCCTCTTAGCATCGTGGCACGCTACGTTGCGCCCGGGAGGCACCGACCAGAGCAGTGGAAGGCAGCTAAGAGGGTGATGCGCTACTTGTGCAGTACGTCGGGCATGGGGCTCGTGCTTGGAGGACGGGATCCAATTGTCCTCACTTGTCACGCAGACGCTTCTTGGGTTGACGACTTGGCTACGCAGCAGTCGTCACAGGGTTACACCTTTAGCCTTGCTCCGGTTCTGTTTCTTGGCGGTCTACCTGCTCGTCTTCTGTTCTCGGATCCGGTTGTGAGGCTGAGATCTACGCAGGGGCCATGGCTGCACAGGAGCTACGCTGGCTCACCTACCTGCTGACCGACCTGGGCGAGGTGCCTCGTTCTCCTCCAGTTCTTTACGTTGACAACAAGGGAATGCTTGCCTTGTGTCGCGAGTAGAGACTGAATCACAGAACGAAGCACATTGCTCTTCGCTACTTCCTTGCTCGAGAGTTGCAGCACTGTGGTCAGCTTTGTCTTGTTTACATGGCCAGTGAGGTCCAGTAGGCACAAGGCCTAGAAGAGTGCAAGAGCGCTGATGGTCACAAGGCTGAAGCGCCTTGGTGAACACATCAGCAGTGTTGGCCTCAGAGGCCACGTAACGCAGGCGAAGCTGACCACGCTGCTGCAGCTCTCGAGCATGGAAGTAACACAGAGCAATGTGCTTCGTTCTGTGCTCCAGTCTGTGCTCCTCACACAAGGCAATGGCTGCCTTGTTGTCGACGTACAGCACTCGAGGCGAACGAGACTGCTCTCCAAGGTCGGTCAGCAAGTAGGTGAGCCAGCGTAGCTCCTGGGCCGCTATGGCTGTGGCGTAGATCTCAGCCTCACAACTGGAGCTGAGAACAGAAGAAGAGCGAGTAGAACGCCAAGAAACAGAACCAGAGCCAAGACTGAAGGAGTAACCCTGAGACGACCGCTGAGTAGCTTGGTCGTCTGCCCAAGAAGCGTCTGAGTGCCCAGTGAGAACAACTGGGACTCGCCCTCCAGGCACTAGCCCCATGCCCGACATACTGCACAGGTAGCGCAATACCCTCTTAGCTGCATCCATGTGCTCCTTCCGGTGACGGCCGGGAGCGACATAGCGTGCAAGAATGCTGAGAGGGTACGCAAGGTCTGGTCGAGTGCAGGTCATCAGGAACATGAGGAAACCTACAAGCTCTGGCTACGGGCCACTCGGCTCTACGGACTCATCCGAAGGCAGAGCTGAGAGCGAGTGACCGGTAGGCAGAGGAGTGGGCTGAGGCGAGGAGTACGTGAAGCGGAAGCGCTGAAGGACCTGCTGCACCATGTGTGACTGAGTCAAGGTGATGGTGCGGCGTGCTCTGTCCCCGGTGATCCGCAAGCCAAGATAGCTTGTCAGTTCACCCAGGTCTATGCACGTGTGTCTCTTCTGCAACTCCGACTTCACGTGGGCGAGTGCCACAGTGTCAGCTGTAGCAAAGACCAAGTCGTCGACGTACACAAGGACGTAGAACGGCGGCAGTGAGGTGTCGGTGCGTAGAAACGGCGACGGGTCAGCAGTAGAAGGCGCGAACCCAAGAGCCGCAAGCGTAGTCCTCAGTGTGTCGTGCCACTCACGAGGCGCCAGGCGGAGACCGTAGACTGGCCGTCGGAGGCTCCACTGGGTACCAGGAGGGAACGACCCAGTGAAGCCAGGTGGACGGCGCAGCCAGATCTCCTCGTGCAGGCTGCCCTGCAGGAAAGCAGTGCTGAAGTCAAGCGAGTGGAGCTCGTAGTCACGCTGAGCGGCGACGTGCAGCAGAACCCGAAGAGTGGTCATCTTCGGGGTCGGGGAGAAGGTCTGGAAGAAGTCAACTCCCTCTCGCTGACTGAAGCCTCGTGCAACGTAACGCGCCTTGAAGACAGGCGGAGAGCTCGGCGGCCGCTTCACCCTGAAAATCCACATGCCACTGACGATGTTCGCCCCAGGTGGGGGAACCTCGTCGACGTAGGTGCCTGTGGACTTCCAGGAAGCCATCTCTGTGTCCATGGCTGACTGCCACTGAGAGGAGTAGGGACCGGCCATCGCCTCTGCGTAAGAGCGTGGGGTCGGGATGTCTGGTGCATCCGGGTCTCCCTCAGGGGCAACAAGCATGGACACGAGATGGGGCAAAGCGGCAGCAAAGCACTCAAACTCCTCCTGCCTGTCCTCAAGGACGTCACTGCCAAGAGCACACTCACCCCCGACGGACGGAGGACAGACAGACTCAGACTCAGCAACTAGGCTAGCAGCGTAGTCTAGACGACATCGAGCAGCAAAGTCGACAAGCTCAGCAACTAAGGCAGACGCAGCAGCAGACTCAAAGGAAGGGTCAGTGACAACAGTAGCCAGGAGACGCGTGACAGTAGGACTGGTAGCACGAAGAGAGTCTGTCCTAGGGTCAGCAAGAGCGAGAAGAGAGGAAGCAGGAGGAGACGGCAGTGGGACACGCTGTGGAGCAGTGGACGGACGAAGCGCCATCCGGTGAGTGCCTGGGACAGCAGGAAGACGCTGACGCTCGACTCGACTACTAGAGAGAGCAGTGCGGACAGGCGACTCAGGACGAGACTCAGGCAACGCAGGACGAGACGCAGGCTCACGCCGCTCAGTAAGACCTCCAGTCGGACCGGTGTAAGGAGCAGGACCAGGGAGAGAGGAGGCAGACAAGAGCTGCGACTGCAGCTGGACAGGCGGAGGACACGCTAAGGAGGGAGGAGGAAAAGGAGGAGGAAGCTGACCAAGAACCTGCTGAAGCAGTGGAACAAAGTACGGCCGAGACCGAGCAGCGACACCAGAGCCAGCAGGGACACCCGCACGAGGGTCCGCAGCACCAGCAGCAGCCCCAGCGCCCACGTCCTCAGCACCAGCGGCAGCTCTAACGCCCGGGTCCTCAGCACCAGTAGCAGCTCCAACGCCCGGGTCCGCAGCACCAGCGGCAGCTCCAACGCCCGGGTCCTCAGCACAAGCAGCGGCTCCAACGCCCGGGTCCTCAGCACCAGCTGCGGCTCCAACGCCCGGGTCCTCAGCACCAGCAGCGGCTCCAACGCCCGGGTCCTCAGCACCAGCAGCAGCTCCAACGCCCGGGTCCTCAGCACCAGCAGCGGCTCCAACGCCCGGGTCCTCAGCACCAGCAGCAGCTCCAACGCCCGGGTCCTCAGCACCAGCAGCAGCTCCAACAGCAGCGGGGTCCATAACACGAGGCACGCCACTCCAAAGAGTGCAGCGCCGCTCGTACCACTCACGGATCCGCTCGCGGGAGGGGAGCTCCCGAACGGGAGAAGAAGCACTAGCACCAGTCCCAGTAGTACGTCCGGCTCGAGCGGTACCTCTCCGGAGGCTGCAGTACTCTAAGTACCACGCACGCAGCTGCTCCGAGGAGAGGGCTCCTCCAGGTGCAGGACTCCCAGGCCTAGTACCTCCAGACTCAGAACCCCCAGACTCCGGACTCCGCAGCTCAGCACCACGAGGCTCCACACCCCCAAGCTCAGCACCCTCAAGCTCCACACCCCCAGGCTCTACACCCCCAGGCTCCACACCCCCAGGCTCCACACCCCCAGGCTCCACACCCCCAGGCTCCACACCCCCAGGCTCCACACCCCCAGGCTCAGCACCCCTAGGCTCAGCACCCCCAGCAGGACGAGAGTCGACAGCTACCTCAACAGGCTCAACCGGGTCTACCTGAGACACACCTGAGGGAGCGGCACCCTGAGGGGGGAGGGGGTCTGCAACAGCAGCACCTGGCGCGAGGAAGAGAGGCGGGGGGGGGAGCGGGGCAGTGCGGTAGGGGAAGAGGCGGTAGTAGGGGACGGACTCGTCAAAAGTGACGTCCTGGGAGGGCAAGACTCGGCGCGAGGTGGCGTGGTAAAACTGCCAACCAGACGCGTCCGGGACAAAGCCGAGGAAGACGCAGGGAACAGCACGGAAGGAGAGCTTGTCCGCAGACGAATCGCGAACAAAAGCTCGAGACCCCCAGACCCGGAAACGCGACGCATCGCCAACCTCCCCCGTCCACAGCAGCGTGGGCGAGGTCTCCGGCAAGGAGACACGGGGCCAGAGGTTGAGCTGATGCGCAGCGTACCGGACCGCAAACGGCCACAGAAAGTGGGGGGCAGCCGCATGGATCAAGGAGGTACGGGCGACCTCCATGACCAGGCTAATGCGGCGCTCCGCAACCCCATTCTGCTGTGGAGAAGCCGGAAGCGTGAACGACTGCTCAATGCCGTGCTCAGCACAGTAGGCTGCCAAGAGGTCGGAGGAGAACTCACCACCTCTGTCAGAGTGCAAGCGCAGGACAGGAAAGTCCAAGTGAAAACGCTCGCTGAGCTGGAGACGGGCTCTGCGGATCCAAGGGATCAAGACATTAGGGACCTCACCCTTGGTGCGCAAGGGGAAGACCGAGGTGTAGCGCGAGTAGTCGTCAACAACTATCAGGAAGTACCTCTCCTGACCCTGACCACGGACGCGGGCTGGGCCCCACACGTCCATGTGGAGTGTCTGCAAGGGAGCAGTCGTCGGGGGGAACGAGGAGGAGTGAGGAGCGGCGCGCTGCCGTCCCTCGACACAGGGGAGACAGGTAGGAGCAGGCGAGGGTGGGAGGGCAGGAAGGACCCTGGGCAGGCCAGAGACAAGGTACCGAGAGTGCATGGCACGAAGCCGCTGCACAGACGGGTGGCCAAGGCGGTGGTGCCAGAGGACAGTCTCGTGTGCCAAAGAGCGACATGAGCAGGGGGCGGACAGCTGACCTGACGCGGACGCGGACGCAGTCGCAGCAACCTGAGGGGACTCAGTAGTCAGTGTGTACAGGTCTGACCCGGCTGCCGAGTGAAGGTAGCCAAGTGACGGCCCGTACGAGCACACGTGCAGTGTGTCACGCGCTCGTAGGCAGGGGTGAACTGGTGAACACCCCCGTCCTAGAGTGCACATCCTGCCATCAAGTTCGTAGAGAACGAGGGGAGGTGGAGACCTGACAGTGTGCCCGACGGGACCGCAGGGCAGGGAAGGACAGTGGAGGAGGTCGCAATGACCGGACCCCCAGAGGGGTCAGCAAGGGAGACAGCAACTGGCCGAGCAAGCGGCTCAAGGGCAGTGCGGTCACGAAAGAAGCAGCGAGAAGCACCTGAGTCCAGTGTGAAGGTGTGCAGTGCGGCAGTCGACGCAGTACCAAGGGGGGGAGACACACGAGCACCTAGAGCAGCAGCCTCACAAGCACCTGGGGTAGCCGACACGCGAGTACCTTGAGCGGCAGACACACTGGCCCTAATGCCCGGGTCGGGCGGCACACACAAGTACTCAGCACCCTCTCCACTAGTAGACATCACATACATGGCAGATAGAATAGCATCAAAGTCTAGAGCATAGATATCAATCCCCTTCTTCAGGAGATCAAGCCAGCGGGGCAGCTCAGTGGCCTGAGGGAACTGAACACGCCAAGCGTCATCGAGACGAGAGAAGCAGCGCTGTGTGGCGTGCGGTCGTCCACACTGCTGACCAGTGCGGTCACCAGTGCGAATGACGTACGTGCAGCTAAGACCACCCCCACCCCCGTGCTGAGAGTACCACTCACGGACCTCCTGGGGCGAGGGAGTGTGCTGCTGGCCCTGGCCACCGCCAGTGCCTCCACGGCCACCACCACCGCTGCCACCTCCTCGACCACCCCAACCCCTGCCGCCGCCTCGTCCACCGCCACCCCAACCGCCGCCTCCACTCGTGCCACCTCCCCCGCCGCTGCCGCCACCTCCCCCGCCGCTGCCGCCACCACCCCCACCGCTACCACTCGCCCCTCCAGCCGAGCCACCACCCCCACTGCCTCCACCGCCCCCACCGCCGCCTCCCCCGCCGTCACCGCCACCACCCTTGCCCCCTTTGCCCTTGCCGCTGCGGCGTCCGCTCGAGGCAGACGCAGCGCCGACCTTCTCAGTACCAAGAAGGTCAACAGCAGCAGCAGAGGCGACAGAGGGAAGAAGGGGGGAAGGAGAACACCCCTCAAAGAACGGGGTACGGGGGTCACCACGAGAGGCACCTACAGCGACTATGCTAGTCTCAGCTGCAAGTAGGTCCTTCTCGAGGAGGGCAATGGTGAGCTCAGTGGGGCAACGAGCTAGGAAGTGGTCCCTGACAGCACGCAATGTGTCAGGGAGGCAGGTGACTAGGTGGTAGAGAGTGAGCCAAAGTGGAGGGGGGTGCGTGGCAAGGAACTTAGCAGGCATGGCGGCACGGAAGTGGGCCTCACTAGTACGGAGGTGCGTGATGAGGTCAGCGACTGTGTGAAAGGAGGCCAGGTCGGGAAACAGGTAGGGGAGGGAGAGACGGCCTAGTGCGGCAGAGGCAGGTGAGGAGTAGCGAGCAACTACAGCTGTGTACAGTGCCTGTGCAGTCTTGTGCTGACCAAAGTGCTCGCGTTCGTCTATCGGCAGGGAGTTGCGAATGGCGAAGCGAGCGTGGGCATCACGAGTCTGCCACTGTGAGCGAGCAGTGCTGTCAGCAGTAGCAGCAGGGGCAGTGACATGGCCTAGGGCGTGATCGTACAGTGAGATGTCATCCTTGGCTGTGAGCTGTAGGTAGAGGTGCAGGTCATCAAGCCAGGTGTCAAACTTCACAGGGCGGCCCTCAGCATTGAACACGAGAACCTGTGGGCTAGCCATAGGAACAGTAGAAATAGCAGCAGTAGCAGTAAGAGAAGCAGGTAGGACGAACCAGGTAGGGCAGGGCGGCGCGGCTCGGTTCAGGGTGGCGCGGCTCGGTTCAGGGCGCGCGGCTCGGCTCGGGGCGCGCGGCTCGGCTCGGGGCGCGCGGCTCGGATCGCGCGGCTCGGGTCACGGCGGGGACGGGCCGCCCGCTCTCCCTCGTGTGCTGCGGCGGGAACGGGCCGCTCGGGGCCTCTAGGTGGTGGGCACGGGTCGGCGAGGTCGGCACGGGGCCGGTTGGGGCCCTAGAGGGGCGAGCGCGGGGCTGATCGGGGCCTGAGCGGGGCTAGCGCGGGGCCAAACGGGGCCTTGACGGGGCTAGCAAGGGGTCGACGGGGCCTGAACGGGGCTAGCGTGGGGCCGACGGGGCCTGAAACGTGGCCGACGGGGCCTGAAACGGGGCTAGCGCGGGCCGATGGGGCGTGAGAGGGGCTAGCGCGGGGCCGACGGGGCCTGAAACGGAGCCAACGGGGCCTGAAACGGGGCTAGCGCGGGCCGACGGGGCCTGAGAGGGGCTAGCGCGGGGCCGACGGGGCCTGAAACGGGGCCGACGGGGCCTGAATCGGGGCTAGCGCGGGCCGACGGGGCCTGAGAGGGGCTAGCACGGGGCTGACGGGGCCTGAAACGGGGCCGACGGGGCCTGAAAGGGGCTAGCGCGGGGCCTGAACGGGGCCTTAAAGGGGCCGACGGGGCCTGAACGGGGCCGCTAGGGAGAGCGGGCGTGGGGCCGACGGGGCCTGAACGGGGCTAGCGCGGGGCCGTCAAGAGGGGCCTCTAGGGGCGTGACACACCGAGGCGCCCTAGGGCACAGGTAGGTAGGTAGGTAGGTAGTTACGTAGTGGTGGGCCCTTAGAAAATTTCGGTCCTAGGAAGTGCCTGCTCTATACCATGTTGGAATCACTGAACAGGAATGAATGAACTAGCAGTGAAATGAGTACAAGTACCTAACCCTAGAATTGTGTACCCCCTATAGGCTAACCCACTGTAGCCTAAACTAACACAACATATATAATGTTTGACATGTCAAACTTATATTCTATAGTCTGTGTAGGCTGTAGCGAGGTAGACAATGTGGGGTACAACTCTTTTAGGTTTACCACTTGTACCCACCTGCTTCCTAGTCCATTCATTCACTCGTACTATTCTCACAGTACGAGGCGAAGCCCCTTAACATGCCGTTTTCTCCCTACCCCCCTCCCCCCCCTCTCCACTGCCACCTTTACTCCCAAGGGTTCAGCATGGGTCAACAAGGTTATTGGTCTCACCAAGGTACGCACCAAGTGCGGAGATTCACTCGACAAAGGTAGTGAGCTAGACTACGCGGGGTTAGGAACAAACTACTAAGAGTGATCGTAGCTTCGGTTGCGTTCCTTAGCACTTGCACATTCACAGGAGAAGTTGGCAAGAGTTTCTACTAGCAAAGTCAAAATTACATAATGATCGAACAAGCAATGACAACAATGACTACATCAGGCACCTAACAACTCTCCAGCTAGCCTGGTCGACCGCCAGCTCAGCTTGGTCGATCGACTGCCAGCCTTGCGTAGAGGAGCCGCTCCAGCACTGCAGAAGAGCGACCTGCCAGCACTGCATGTCGACGGCGTGCCAATGCTGCAGCAAAGTGGCTGTCCAGCGTTGCTTCGTAGAAGACAGCAGTGCGCACGCTCGCAGGTGCGCGCAGACGATTGGCCCGACTTCCATCATTGTGCATCCATCGGTTGTTGTCTGCGCCTGACGAGCCACATCGACTTCGGGATACCAACCCGAAGTCGCCTTCGCCACCGCGACCTCAACGACGTTCGCGTACCTCCGCAGAACTCGTCGAGAAGGTTACGCGGTTGACCTGGTCGACCCCCAGGTGCTCTGGTCGACTCACACATGCCTTCGGTCGACCACCGGGTCCTTCTGGTCGACCACCAGGTGCCTCTGGTCGACCACAACTCCCGTCGAGCTACCCCTGGTCAACGGACCCCTTCCATCGACCAGAACCGTCAGTGGTTATCGCTGAGCTCCCCTCGTCGACCGCTGCTCACTTGTCAGGTCGACGACTGCTCCGTCGACCTCCCGGTCGAATTGCAGGTCGACGGACTGTTCGTCGACTTCCTGGTCGAGCTGCAGGTCAAGAGACATGCTCTGTTGACCTCCCGGTCGAACTGCCCCTCCTGGTCGACGACCCACCCGTCGCCCAAATCAGTCAGTTGGAGCTGTCGAGCTCCCTGGTCGACAACAGCACCACACCGGTCCCTTGCAGCTCGACAAAGCCAGTCGAACAGCTCTCCCACTGTGAACGATCGGCTGCTACTCCCAAACATCCGACCAAGTTGTCGGCGTTGCCCAAGAGAGAGCGGGGCCAACACTCTTTTCCTGTTAACACCAAGTACAAGTAGTACAAGTCTAAGCGGCAACTTCTTGGCTTCTATTACCTTTTTCTGGCTGACATCAACATAATCCACCAACTTCCCCCCCTTATTGGCACAAAGTTCCTCAGGGGGAAGAAGCACCAACCAATCACACGCAATACGACGCCAAGCACCTCAACATGCCTTATTTTCCCTTCCCCTCCCCTCACCCCCCCCCCCTCCCCTTCCCCTTCACCTTGTCAGAACATTATAGCTCATGCACATTGTGTAGGCTATAGTGGGGTAGCCCATAAGGGGTACAACCCAATTAGGGTTAGTACTTGTACCCAATTCATTCATAGTTCATTCATCCCTTGTTTCTTCTCATGGTATCGAGCAGGTTCCCTAACGGGAACGATTCCTAGGGCCCACCACTACGAATTTTTTTTTCCTGCCCGGAGCGCGCTCCACTCAGCCCGAGTCGCGCTCGTGTGCTCTCCCTACCGGCGCGCCCTCGCTAGGCCCCTCACGGCCCCGTCACGTCGCCCCTAGCGGCCCTCTCACGGCCCGTCGCGCCGCCCTTACGGCCCGTCGCGCCGCCCTTAGTGGCCCGTCGCGCCGCCCCTTTCTGCGGCCCAGTCGCGCCGCCTCCTTCGCGGCCCCGTCATACCGCCCTCAGCGGCTCGTCGCCGCCTCCTTCAGCGGCGTCGCCGCCTCCCCCTTGCGGCCCGTCGCCGCCTCCCCCTTGCGGCCCGTCGCCGCCTCCCCCCCTTGCGGCCCGCCGCCGCCTCTTACAGCGGCCCCACCGACCCCGCGCGCCGCCCTAGCGGCCTCTTGCGCCGCCTGTCGGCCCCCGCTTGCCGCCCTTGCGGCCCTTCGAGCCGCCCGTCGGCCCACCGTGAGCCGCCCTAGCGGCATCGACGCCGCCCTTCCCGGCCCCAACGCCACCTTGGCTGGCCCCTGCGCCTGCTCCTACGGCCCCGGCGCCTGCTCCTACGACCCCGGCACCTGCTCCTACGGCCCCGGCCCCCGCTAGCTGCCCAGTAGCCGAGCCGCCCAGCAGCCGAGCCGCCCGCACCGCCGAGCCGCCCGAGCCGCCCTGTCCGGTAAGAGCAGCGCCTCTTTCTCAGCACTGCCCTTACCCATCCTCGTGTACGTCGACGACTTGGTCTTTGCCACAGCTGACACTACTGGACTCGCCCACGTGAAGTCCGAGCTGCAGAAGAGACACAAGTGCACTGAACTGGGTGAACTGCGCAGCTACCTTGGCTTGCAGATCACTCGGGACAGAGCACGCCGCACCATTACCCTGACTCAGTCGAACATGGTGCAGCAGGTCCTTCAGCGCTTTGGCTTCACGTACTCCTCGCCTCAGGCCACTCCTCTGCCTACTCGCCACTCGCTCTCAGCTCTGCCTTCGGATGAGTCTGTAGAGCCGAGTGGCCCGTACCCAGAGCTTGTTGGCTGCCTCATGTACCTGATGACCTGCACTCGACCTGACCTTGCATACCCTCTTAGCATTCTCGCACGCTATGTTGCTCCTGGGAGACACAGACCGGAGCACATGGCTGCAGCGAAGAGGGTGTTGCGCTACTTGTGCAGTACGTCGCGCATGGGGCTTGTGCTTGGAGGGCAGAGTCCAGTGGTCCTTACTGGGCATGCAGACGCTTCTTGGGCTGACGACCAGGCTACGCAGCGGTCGTCACAGGGTTACACCTTCAGCCTTGGTTCCGGCTCTGTTTCATGGCGGGCTACTCGCTCGTCTTCTATTCTCGGCTCCAGTTGTGAGGTTGAGATCTACGCAGGAGCCATGGCTGCACAGGAGCTTCGCTGGCTCACCTACTTGCTGACTGACCTCGGAGAGCCGCCTCGTTCTCCTCCAGTATTGTACGTAGACAACAAGGCCATGCTGGCCTTGTGTCAGGAGCAGCGACTGGAGCACAGAACGAAGCACATTGCTCTCCGCTACTTTCTTGCTCGTGAGGTGCAGCAGCGTGGTCAGCTGCGTCTTGCGTACGTGGCCTCTGAGGCCAACACTGCTGATATCTTCACCAAGGCGCTTGCGCCTTGTGGCCATCAGCGCTTCTGTACTCAGCTGGGCCCTGTGCCTACCTTGCCTCACTTGCTCACCTCTTGACCTTGCTTGTACTGTTACATATATATATACCTGCTCTTGCTTGTCTAGCCTTTTTATATATATGTACTCCTGCATGTGAACTGGCCTTGTGGCCTTGAACTTGTGCTCGGAATGTGTGGTGACTTTGTGATCCACCCTGAGCTTGCTTTGCTTTGCTTTGCTTGACTGGTCTTGTGACCCCTTCTTCTCCCCCACTTTGCCTATGGGGGTGTGTCAGAACATTATAGCTCATGCATATTGTGTAGGCTATAGTGGGGTAGCCCATAAGGGTTACAACCCAATTAGGGTTAGTACTTGTACACAATTCATTCATAGTTCATTCATCCCTTGTTTCTTCTCACACCTACCATTTCTGAGGGTTCAGCAGGGGTCACCAAGGTGATTTGTCTCACCAAGCTATGCACCAAGTACAAGCAGTACGAGTCCAAGCAGCAACTACTCAGCTCCTATATCCTCGTTCTGGCTAACATCGACATAATCCACCAGCTTCCCCCCCTTCTTGGCACAAAGTTCTTCAAAAAGAAGAAGCACTCGATCCCTGTGAAGCTCTGGGGGAAGGACTGTGCGAAGAGTGTAAGAGAGGCATGCGATAGCACGTATTTGTATGAAAGTGGGGGCTCGTCGATTAGCGTGCGGGCGGCGAGGTTTGGCTTGAGTGAGGAGGAGGTTGTGGGGAATGTGATGGCGGTGGTGGCGGGGGCGGTGGAGCATGTGCCGAACAAATGGAAGAATGCGAGCTCGCTGCATATAAGCGCCACGGATTCGCTCGCTCTGCCGATCTACATGGCAGAGCTTGATTTGCCGACGGAAATGGCTGTTAAGGTGGTTGGACGGAAAGGGGATGAGGAGGGAGTGGCGAGGGATGAGGGAGGAGGGGATAAGGAGGTGGGGAAGGGGAAGATGAGAAGATGGAGCACAAGGGGCAAAGTTGCAGTTGTGAAGGCCAAGAAGCCGAAAATAGTGAAGAGGAGGCTGTCGACTTGAAGGGCTTTGGTGGTGAATTTGTCTGGGAATAGTAAAATTATGAATGTTCATGTATGGTATGTTTCATTTAGATGATTATGAAATAGCCGTAGGAGAAAAGTGTGAGTTTAGTTTGTGTTACGAGTGCAATTGAGTGAACGAACGAGAATTGCACTATCGAAGCAGGAGTACAAAATGAGCGAAGGCATGAGCGAAGGATTATATAGCGAAGCATTAGTGGTAACGGTAATGGACTGTGGTTGTCGCGCGACGAGCCTGGGACTGAGGTTGGGAAAGTGTCGAAGCGTAGGCCCGGAGCGCGGGTTACCAGCCGAGCCGTGAGGTCGGGATGCGATGTGCGAAAAGGGCGGGATGATGAATGATGCGATGGTCGCGAGTGGTAACGGTGCTGACTGAGGTGCTACAGTGATGTACGCGTTGAGCAGGGACGCGAAGTAAGGAAAAGGGAATTTCCTTACACTACCCCCCTCCCCAAGGAGGCCCCTCTTACGAGAGCGCATGGACGTCGCGGAAATTTCGGCTTCGCAGATACTCGGTGAAGACAGGGTGGTTCTCAATTTTATCCAGGGGGACCCAGTTGTCTTCTGTGGGCGTTCGATCCTTCCAGCGAATTAGGAATTCGATCCGTCGTGCTCCCCGAGGGTTGCGGACTCGGTGGCTGAGGATTTTTTCAGGGGTGATTAGTGGTTCGGTTGGGGGACGTGTCATGCTGGCTGGGCGATTTCGTGGCAGTTGGCTCGTGGATGGTATGTAAGGGCGAAGTAGGCTGACGTGGAATGACGGGCTGACGTACCAGTCAGCAGGGAGGAGGAGGTGGGCGGTGACGGGTGTGATCATGTGGCTGATGCGAAATGGCCCACAATATCGGGGGCGAAGTTTTGGAGTGATGGGCAGGCGGAGGTTCTGGGTATCGAGTAGTACCAGGTCGTCTGGCTGGTAAGTGACAGGTCGACGGTGGCGATCGGCGTTTCGTTTAGCGATGATGTTGGCTTTTTTAATTGCGTCTGCTGCCCTGGTCCGTGCTGCTTGCAAAATCTCGGCGAACTGTTGGGCTCGTGGGACTGGATTGTCGGGGTGTGGGGTCATGGGTACTGTTGGGTCCTGTCCGTAGTTCAGGTAAAACGGGGACTGTTGCGTCGTGGCTGATGGTGCGTTGTTGTACGCGAACTCGATGAGCGGCAGCTGATGTTCCCACGTGTTCGGATCGTCGCACGTGGCTCGAATCAGCTGCTCCATGGTTTGGTTTGTCCGTTCCGTCTGTCCGTCGGTTTCGGGGTGATAGGATGAACTGAATTGAAGTCGTGTGCCGAACTGCTGCCACAGGTTCCGCCAGAAGTTGCTGGTGAATTTCGTGTCGCGGTCGCTGATGATTGCCGATGGTATCCCGTGGAGGCGAACGACGGTGGTGATGAAGAGGCGGGCTGTTTCTTCGGCTGTGATTGATTTCTTGCATGCTGCGAAATGTGCCATCTTCGTCAGTCGATCGACGGCGACCAAGATCGCGTCGTTCCCACTCGCCCCGGCCGGTAACCCCGTGACGAAGTCCATCGTCACCTGCTGCCAAGCACGCTCTGGGGGTGGGATCGGCTGCAACTGTCCTGCCGGCCGCTTCCGTGATGATTTCATGACCTGGCAGGTGGGACACGATGCTACGTGTCGTTGGATGTCGGTCAACATTTCTGGCCAGTAATAATATCGCTGCAGCTGCTGTCGTGTTTTTTCTACCCCGAAATGTCCTGAGGTAACTCCGTCGTGTGCCTCTTGTAACAGTAATTCCCGTAGTAGTGTATACCCGGGTACCCAAATGCGGTCGGTCCCAACCTTTACGTAATAGATCCCTCGTGCTGCTGCGAACTGCTGCGAGTTGCCTCCTGTAAAGAACGGGTCGGTTTGGTATCCGTGGGTAAATAGGCCTGTCAGCAGTGGGCTGGTCTGGGCGAGTAGTATCGCGTGAATCTGGGCAGTAGGGCGAGTCAGTGCATCGGCGATATTTGATGCTCCTTTTTTGTAGGTGACCGTGTAGTGAAAATTCGACTCGAGGAAATCGAGCCATCGAATCTGTCGTGGGTTGAGGTGAGGCTGTGCGCGGAGGTACTGTAGAGATTTGTGGTCTGTCCGTACTGTCACGTCTGCGCCGGTCAAGTAACAGCGCCACACTTTGAACGCATGCACGATCGCAAGCATTTCGCGATCGTGTATCGGGTAATTCTTCTCAGGTGGGTGCAGTTTTCGTGATTCGTATGCGATGGGCTGTAGGCCGTTCCCGAAATCCTGTAACAGTACGGCTCCGATGGCGATGTCGCTTGCGTCAGTAATGACTTCGAATGGGCGGTGTGGGTCGGCAATGCGCAGGACAGGTGGTGAACAGAGAACAGTTTTCAGGGTAGAGAAGGCAGCATGCTCTTTCTCCCCCCACGTAAAAGCGACCCCTTTCCGCAGCAGATCCGTCAGTGGGGCAGTTAAGCGGGCCATGTCAGGCACGAATCGACGGACATAATTAACGAAACCCAAAAAACTCTGCAGCTCCGTGATGTTTGTCGGGGGTCGCCAAGCGTTGACCGTATCCAGCTTCTTCGGGTCAATCTCAACCCCAGCCTCTGAAATAACGTGCCCCAAAAATTCTAACCTATCCCGAAAAAACTCGCACTTAGACCCCTTAGTCAATAAACGATGCTCCTCGAGAATTTTAAACACTGCTTCCAGGTCCGCTAAATGCTGCTGCTTATCGCGACTGTAGACGAGAATGTCGTCGAGATAGACGATCACGCACTTATCTAAAAGTGGTCTAAACGCCTCGTTCATGGTCATCTGGAATGTTGCGGGTGCGTTGGTTAGCCCGAAAGGCATCACGGTGTACTCGAACGACCCGTACCTAGTTCTAAAAGCTGTCTTGGCGCAGTCCGATGGTTCGACTCTAATTTGGTGGTAACCTCCCCGTAGATCTATTTTCGAGAACACCCGTGCTGTTCGCAGTTGGTCGATCAGTTCGTCGGCGCGGGGAATGGGGTATCATGACTTTATTGTAACCCTGTTGAGCGCTCGGTAATCGATGCACATGCGAAAACCTCCGTCTTTTTTTGGTGTGAATAGTATCGGTGCGGCGAACGGCGACGAGCTCGGTCGGATAAACTGCTTTGCTAACAGGTAATCTAACTGCTTCCTCAGTTCGTCTAGCTCCGGCTGTGTCAGTCTGAACTGGCGCTGTACAGTTGGCTGTGCCCCCGGCTCTAACTCTATCCTATGGTCGTGCGCCCGCTGAGGTGGCAGTCCTTCCGGTAAGTCGTCGGGGAAAATTCCCGGGTACCGTTTCAATAGCTCTTCTAGCTCCGGCGGTACCGCTGTCAGCAATTTCTGGAAATCACTCGGCTGCTCATCTTTTGCTACCACTGCGATGTCTACTGCATACACGTCAGCTCCAGCGGCGACTGCTCGTTTCATTGTGATGGCGTTGACGTGGACCGTCGATGACTCAGGCGACTGCCAGCGTGGTAGTTCGACCCAGTTACCACTACTTCGCACAGTGCAGCTGCCCGTCGTCCAGTCGATTCTCGGATTGTATCGTCGCAACCAATCACGTCCCAATAAAATGTCGTGCCCATCCAGTGTCGTCGCGAGCATTTCCTGTGTAAACCCGAAGTTTCCCCCGCAGCGAACTTTTACTCTCTCCACCCTCTTCCGTATGGCCAGCGGCGTGCCGTCGACTAAGCGCGCATCAATCTCAGGTAAACATCGGCTAAGTGTCAGTTGAAGTTTTCGTGCGGTTGCGGTATTAACTAAACTGTGGCTAGCTCCTCCGTCGATGAAAATCTTGACTGCTGCTCCCTGTATTTTCCCGTGGATCAGTACTGGGCAATCCGTCGCTGTACCCTCCTTATTCATCCGAGCCCGATCGATGGCGTGAATCGGTACTGTGACTCGGTGAGGGTCGGTGTGGTTGGGCGAGCAGGCAGTCTCGTCAGTAGTTGGCCCAATTTCTACTGACTGCTGGCGTTTCCCTGCCTCTGAGACTCCCTCCCCTGCTCTGCTCCTCGACGCCTCAGCTCTTCTGGACATTCGCTCTTGCGATGGCCCGGCCGGTTGCAAGCAAAGCAGCGCCCTCTAAATGGCGTGGCAGCTGCATTCGTTGCGACGGCATGTACAGTGGCGTGCTCGATCAGTCCCCGAGGACGATGTCCGAAATAGGACCCCGGTCTCGGTCGGCGTAGGATATCAATTTTCTCGGCGAGCGCGAGGATTTCGTTGAAATTCGATAGCCCGCGTAGCATTATCTCGTGCGATATGTCCGGCTTCAGTCCGCCGACGTAACGGTCCACCCGCTCCGCCTCGTGCATGTAGCCGACCTGTTCGCAAAGTGCGAGAAAACCGCTGGTGTAGTCTTGGACCGACCCGAGCTGGCGCCAAGTGCGCAGTTTCTGACGCGCCGAAATAGAAGCCGCGATCGGCTCAAAACGCGCCCGAAGCCCTGCGCACCACGCATCCCACGTGCTATATTGGGCTGTTTCGCAGAACGAACTCCAGGTGACAGCTGGACCCGAGGGCCCTTCCTCGTGCGGCGGTGGCTCGTAGGCACGTGGCGATGTCACGATGACTCGCCACCAGTCCATGGCGGGGCCCCTGAGTAGTGAAACTGCATACCGAATCTTGGCGGCGTCCGACTCGACGTAGTTGGCGTCGAAAAACACGTTCATCGTGAAGACCCACGATTGAACTGTCGGGCCACCGCGTTGGCTTGGGTCGAAGCAGGGCGGGCGTTGCGGCTTGAGTGGCATTGGGGCCATCGTGGCGTTCCCTCCACTTGTCATCGCAAACTCCACGTGCCGACGGGCTTCTCGGGGCTCCCGTGGGCTTGATGCATTCCTGTTCCCTCCCATGCCGGGCATCGGTTGGGCTGCGCCGTCACTGGCTGCGCCTGAGCGCTGTCCCGTGCTGTTGTTTTGCGTTGGTGTGCCGGATGAGATAACAATCGGCTCCTCCGAATGGACAGAAACATTGGTTGGCGCTTGGGAAGTTGTCGGAGCGTTCACCGTTGACTGTTGACGGGCGGAGTCACGTTCCGCCGTGAGCGTCGCGATTTCGAGCGCTGATTCCTCCAGCTGTCGCACGAGACGATCGAGTTGCTCCTGCGTCAACGTGGCGATAGTGAAATCAGCCATGGCAGGGGTGTCGGGCAAGCTCAGCGAGAGCCTCAGTCGTGGCCGTGCGTGCTTCCGAGAGAGCACTACGAGCGGCGGTGCTGTATCGCTGAGAGACGTCTACCCCCCCCAAAAATTGAGATAGTGGGAAGCGAAGGTGTGGATGCGGTCCGAGATGAGATCGTAGGCTCTGAATACCAAGTGTTACGAGTGCAATTGAGTGAACGAACGAGAATTGCACTATCGAAGCAGGAGTACAAAATGAGCGAAGGCATGAGCGAAGGATTATATAGCGAAGCAATAGTGGTAACGGTAATGGACTGTGGTTGTCGCGCGACGAGCCTGGGACTGAGGTTGGGAAAGTGTCGAAGCGTAGGCCCGGAGCGCGGGTTACCAGCCGAGCCGTGAGGTCGGGATGCGATGTGCGAAAAGGGCGGGATGATGAATGATGCGATGGTCGCGAGTGGTAACGGTGCTGACTGAGGTGCTACAGTGATGTACGCGTTGAGCAGGGACGCGAAGTAAGGAAAAGGGAATTTCCTTACAGTTTGGCTTGAACTCTTTTGAGCCACACTTCCATCTTGCCGACTCACCCTTTATCTGGTACAATTTCACGTGGATTTCCTGAGCGACCAGTTGTTCCGGTTACCCTTCTCGCGGAAGCTCGCATGGGGGGCTGGGGTTGCTGTTTCTGGAATTCCGCCATACACATGATGCCCAACCACTGCGCGCGAATTTGCCTTGCGCATTTAAGAAACTCTGCACCCGTGCTTTTTTTCCCACTCAGCTGCACCCAGGTTATAGGCACGCGGATCAACTTGCATTTGGGCGAGAAAACGTCAAAGTATGAATCTTAGGCGCAAAACAAACCATGCTGACCCGGTAGGTTCTTGTTTCTTGGCCAGAAACAAGCATAAACCCAAAACCCTGAACTGACAACAACACAGGCCCACCAGCACTGTTTTGGAAAAAACAAATGAGTTACAACCTGTGTTTTTTAGAAGCACCTCAACATCCTGGCGAAATGGAACGAAATAGGCGAAACGCCTAAAACGTTTATAAGCCCAGAGCACAACCCAAGTAGGGGGGACTCAAACGAGTACCATCAACTCCACCCTTCATTCTCGTTCTTCAGCTTTCGCTTTTGCTATTTTCCAGGTTTCCGCTGCATGCACTGATTAGCTGTGCATGTCGCCGCATCTCCCAGCGTCCCTAGCGCGAACGTCCTGGCTGTTCTAGGGCCGAGGCTCAATGGCTTCATATCCTATGCCTACCGGCGTAGGCTGTAAAGTGTGTGTTTTTTTTCCCGCGGTTCCTGATTCCACATAGTTTTCACCTATGGTGCGTCTGATTTCCGGCTGTCGTAGCGCGAGGTTGGTGTTGCGTGTAGAGTCGACATGAACTCACGCCAGCGAACCTACGAACTCCAGACCTCTCCCACCAAGGTCGGAATTTAGCGATTTCTTAACTTGTTTCGCGGTCGTTCTTCTTTCTCCAGTTTCTGTGTCATGCGCGGCATCGTCAATCGCCCAATTTTGCCCTTGACTTCCGTGATGCCTTTTTTCTCTCTCTCTCTCCTGGCCTCGAGTTGACCCGCAGGCGTTGAGCAGGATGGAGGTACCGGCCCTGCGCGCGTGTCTGAGGTGTCGCACGCTCATCATTCACCACGAGGGCTGCAAGTACGTCACATGCCAGTGCGGCGCCACCTTCTGCTTCGCTTGCTTGCAGCCGTGGGATGAGTGCAACACTGACCATAGCGGGCCCTGCGCTGCGCCAGTTGCACCCCGCCAGGGTTAATTTCTGCTCTGGGGTAAAACAAAGCGAGGTGAAGGCAAAAAAACTACCGCAGTAGGTTAGGACATTGTTTGTAGGTGTTGTTGAGGCTTGTGCAGTCTACAGGAGGTGCACGGTGTGCAGCAGTTTGCTTTGTGTAATTCATACACAATGCAGTCCTCAAAACGTTAAAAAATAATGTAATTACTCATAGATATATTTGAAAGTAGCTTCTGCATCATGCTAACAATTAAAATTTTGTTCTAGAAATGTCATTGCTAATTTCATTATTTTTTCAGACAGAAGGCCTTTACACCGAGTTGCTTGCGCTAGCGAGGTTGGGGGTGTAGGCCATTCTGGAAAACCATCTTCAGCGCGTACGATTTTTCAGGCTTGAAGTGTTTGCTTCAGCGCCACATTGGTTGGATTGTGTGCTTTCGCTTCATCCCAGGTATCACCAGGCCGTGGTTTGCCATTCACGCGCTCCAAGCCTTCCTTAGGAAACCATTTTTTTGACATGTCGATGTCGCCAATGGCTTCCACTCGAAGTGGTCGAGGCTCTCAGCCTCCAGATTATGCATCCTATTCCTAATTCTGGAAGCGTATTTTAACCCGCGAATGCCCTGTATTCTGTGATTAACTCGCTGTCATGGTGTTGTGTCTCAGCTGCATTTCCTTGCGGACGTCTCTTAGCGCCTGGTCTTGCAGGAAGAGAGCGTCAGCATGAATTCAAGGCAAAGAACATACGAGCTTCAGACTTCGCCCGCTAAGGTTGGGAGAACACATTACGTTTTATTTATCTCGAATTCACTCATTTCTCTTCCTTGTAATTTTTAGCGGTCTTTTGGCTCTTACAATAGCAACGGTACTGCTTCCTTTCCCTTGCTCGCAGGTGCTTAGCAGGATGGAGGTACCCGTTCTCCGTACGTGCGTGAGTTGTCGCACACTTATTATTCATCAGGAGGGCTGCAAGTCCATCACATGCACGTGTGGCTCCACCTTCTGCTTTACTTGCCTCAGACCGTTGGATGTGTGTGGCACTGACCATTGCGGACCTTGTAACGTGCCTGTTGCCCCACGACAGGGGTAGTTCCAGCTCTTAAGGTAAGTTGTGCCCTTCCCATCTCAAATGAAGTACTTGCATTCATGTGTTTGAATGTTCTAGCATCTCAATCAGCATCAGTCTAACTTTCTTCCTGACTACAGAGTCTTCGTTTGCCTTCGTTTATGCCAGCCATACTGTCCGTCATGTATGGTAATGTTGAAATTTAGGGCGACATCAGGTTGCACATTTCTAGCACATTCATATTACAGTTCCTGTATCGTTGCTTAGGACGGTTCCGCACGGTGAAAAGCGGTTTTCACTGTTTTTCACCGTGACGAAACCAAGTTGACCACAGTGAGCGTACAGATGTTGTGCAATCTGACGTAGCCCTTAGTGCAGATTGTTTCTGTACCGTTTGTCCAAATCTTTGCCCTCCTCCTCCATTGTGCACTTGTGTGCAGAACGAGGACTAGCAGCATAGTCAAGTATCGATCAAGAACATTCAAACGGAGCTAGACGATTGACAACATTGTGTCCGCTGGAGTAACAGGGGTTAGTTTTTTCTTTGTGGATTGCATGAAGCATTGTTGTGCAGAGTGCAAGCTTGATATTGTACAATGTCCTTCCAATGACGGAAACGTTCTATAGTGGGTACTGGTCACACAACAAGTTTCGTCCAAGTCCGATGTGCCAAGTGGATTCGTAGAGTTTGGCAGACGCTGATTGGGCAAACTACATTCATTTTACTATATAATTGGTCAGATAGACCCTAGGCTAATTACAACGTGGCTCAGATCTGTTACTCCGAATCCTGATTCGTCCAATTAGTTCTCCAGGCTTCGAAGTACGGAACAGTGAATTTCCCACCAGCTGCGAAGTTTTTTCACATGGGCCCTGTTCGGTAGCCCCCCCAGTCACACTGCGGTTGGTGCAGGTGCTCTTCCTCCGCCCAATTTTGACTCACCTTAAAGCCCACCGAACCGTTATTAGAACACCATACCTGCCCAGTGCAAGCTGGCTACCGAATGCGTGAAAAACCCAGCCCGAGTGAAGTTGAGGACGCTACCACGAAAATGCTTGCTCTGGCAAGCTCGACCGCCAGTGGAAGTCAACCCCATTTCTGCTTTCCAGTTCCACTCAGGCAGGCCCTCTCTGAGTGGCACGCTGTAGGGTAAACGCTGCATTAGTTTCGAATCGGGTCAAATTATGTTTTTCAGCTCGCTCGTTCAAACGACGAGAGATCGTGCCCGTTCGTGATTTTCTTTTATCCATAACGAGGGTGCTTCATTTGGCGGGCTGTTTTTTGTTTGTGATCTGGGCAGCCTCGTACAGAAGTAAAAGTTTCGACCAGTAATTTCTCTAGAAACACACGGTAACTTCTTGCGTTTGTAGACGAGACTTCCTTTCAGTGTTAGTGGACGCCCGAGGCTACGAAACATGTCGTAGGCTTCCCCAGTTCGAGTGGGCCCAGTGTAAATGGAAGGCTACCGAACAGGGCCGTGGAATACTCGTGCACCTGGCACTGTGAGGAGGATCTCCGGCGCCGGAAGGAATCGCGTGAAACTGTCAACCACCACAACACGAGGCACCTGGGCTTGTGCCGCAGCGTGCTGACGTCAATCCTTCGTGGAGTGTGCCTCACATCAACGTCAACTGCACGGGTTTCCCGCCAACTTAGGTTAGGCGTGATGCAGTCACAGCCGCATGCGCAGCACTCCGTTCAAGTGGCCCCGTGCCCCGCATCTCTTACCATGCATCTTCGCAAATTTCCACGTGGCAGTGGTCTGAGGTTGGGGTGGTTACCGTCTGTCACGCCGCGGTCTGTCGCGCACTTCCAGAACCAGCGGAAACGGACGGAATCCGTCCCGTCGCTGTGCGGCGTCCAAATCAACTGGGCCAGCCCATTGGCTTCAAACCAGCCCCCGTTCCTGACGACCCGACTCGACGCCAGATTCTTCCCCCTCCCGCCCCCCGTTCCCTCCTCCCTCTGTCCGTCAACGACGTCTTGACGGAGCTCCCATTTCCCGCTTCTCTTCCCCCTCGCCTGACTCTCTTCCTCCAGTCAACTTCCCAGCCATCTTTCCCTCAGCGCTATGTGCCCCTGCACCGCGAGCCAGAAACCCTAGCAGCCTGTTGGTGTTTCCGTAAAGCCTAGAGCCAAGTGAATCGCCCTATCTTTTCATCCCAGCTCAGGCCAGTTCACTCAAGCAGATACAAAGGCCTGGTTCTCACTTGGTCCATTATTGACCCGTGCTTCCTTGTTCGTTGGAAGATTATTCTGGAGGGCAAGTTCCCGTTAGTGCTGAGAGTTATCAGCGGGATTTTGCCGACTGTTTTAGCTATTTCCTTACACGCTGTGACATTGTTGAGAGGTTAGAGAGCGCTATGGTTACGTCTCTCGCCTTCTATTCCAGCTCCTCACCAGGGGCCGTTCTGTCGTCGTCTTCTAAATCTTTCTCGCCTTCTCCTACGGTGTCCGACGCTGATGCGACCAGCGCCTTAGACAACCAGAACCACCGTAAAGGCTCTCGAGGTGGTCTGTCGTCTCTCCTCACCTCGACGAGTCCCAGACATGGCTCTTATGGGTCTTTGCCAAGCTCTGAATTCACGGGAACTATGGGATCTGGCGCTTTTGGCGGCCAGGAAGGATGTTATTTCGGCAACAGTGTAAATAACGCTAGTTCTTTATCTGACGGTGGTCGGTTTCTTTCTACGGCAGTTAACATTCCGTCTAACAGTTCTAAGCTTAAGCCTCGTCGCTCCAGCCTGTCCGTCAGCACGACGACAACGACCAGAAGCGGCTTCAACACCTCCCTCGCGTCGTCCTTAACATGCAGAAGCGAGCCGCGTCTCTCATCGTCCATTGACGTCAGCAGCAGCACTCGGACACGTCGATTCGCGCCGTTGACAGCACCCGCGCCTGCAGATTCGAAGCCGATTCAGCGCAGCGTCGGCTTTACCGTCAAGGCCTCCGCGTCTGGCGCTTGCGTCGCCCCTGCGCCCTCGTCCGACACCCAAGTCGCCCCGCGTTTCGTGCCGCTAGGACCGGACGGCAAGCCTGGTCTAGCGTCCATCCAAGATCTCGTAGAGGAGGTGACGTCAGCGTCGTCAGCTGCTCAGTCGACACACTGGCCGGGTCTGGTTACGTCGCTTTCGGGTTCAGGTCCGGGGGTATGGCGCGTAGGGACGGATTCAGGCGCCGAGCTTGTGAACACAACGTTGCTAAGCATGCCAAAGTTGACCGCTCTCCCCAATGGCGGCGTCAGGATGCATGATACCGCGGCTTTCCGCCAAGTGCGGTCTGCCATTGAGATTGGCCGAGATCCGGATGCTCTGTTGTCGGACGACGATTGGTTGAGATACGCGCAGAAGAAGCATTCGGTATTCTACGACCCGCTGGTCAAGCTGGCGTTCCAAGTGGCTGCTGACGCTCACCAAGGCCAGGTAGGTCGTGTAACGATGAACGGCGTTGTTGTCTCCTGCTTTCCTTGCTATAGAGCTGGGATTCTTCTCTTCTCTGGTCGTATTGCGACCAAATAAGGGTTGATTGCGTACTAACGTGTCGTGCCCCATAAATTCTTTTGTTTCCTAATCCTTCATTCTTTTCACTTGATCCTCGTTATTGGCAGTTTCGCAAGAGCGGCCAGCCAGTTGTCTCTCACTGCGTGGAGACGGCGCTCATCCTCGCCGGCATCGGCGCCGACAAAGTCGTCGTCGCCGCGGGTCTGCTGCACGACGTCATCGACGACACTGCGACGTCGGAGCAGGACCTGCGCGACATCTTCGGCGACGAGATCGCGTCGCTCGTCGCCGGCGTCAGCAAGCTGAGCCTCGTCTCGCAGCTCACGCGCGACAGCTCACGACAGCTCACCTCCTGCGAAATCGACAACCTTCGCACGATGTTCGTCGCGATGGCGGACGTTCGCGTGGTCCTTGTGAAGCTCGCGGACCGCATGCACTGCCTGCGCACCATCGACGCGCTCCCCGCGAAAACGCAGCAGCGCATCTCCCGCGAGACGCTGGACGTGTTCGCGCCGCTGGCGAACCGGCTGGGCATCTGGTCGTGGAAGGCGGAGATCGAGGACGCGTGCTTCCGCTGCCTGCACCCGCGCGAGCACGCGGACCTGCTCGCGGAGCTCGACCGCACCAGCAGCGGCGGCGGCAGCAGCAGCGGGTTTGCTAGCAGCGTTGCGGGGTGTGCTGGCAGCAGGAGTGCGGGTGGGGCGGAAGAGGGCGGTGCGGGGAGCGGCAGCGGGAGCGGCGGAGGCGGAGAAGCGAGCGTGATGGCGGCGATCCGACGGCTGAGCGCGGCGCTGGAGGCGAAGGGGGTGCAGTTCGAGGACCTGAGCGGGCGGCCGAAGAATCTCTACAGCATCTTCAACAAGATGACCAAGTAAGCAGCGCGGCTAGTAGCACGCATAATATCACAGTAAACCTAATTCTCCACAATCATTTCCCCACTCTTCTCCCTCCCCGCCCCCACCCCTCCCTCTCCCCCTCCCAATCCTGCGTTCCCCAATCTTCCCCCACCCCGCCCCCTCCGCCCCCCCTCCCCATCCCAATCCCGCGCCCCCCCCTCCCGTCCGGCCCCACACCTTCGTCTGTTGCATGCTACCCAACCTTCTTGCCGTTATTGCTCGTCGTGAAAATCCTTTCGCAGGACGGGCAATGGTGTGCGTTTCGTGTTTCTCTTCTCCTTCTCATAGCGTCTCCCCCATCTGTCCTGTTCCCCCTTTCCCCCATTTTTTTCCGCTGGCTTCCCCCTTTCCTTCCCCCCCCCTCCTCCTTCCCCCTTCACGTGTGCCCCGCTTCTCCCCCACCCTGTGCCGCGTCCAACCGTCGCGGTCTTTCACTACACCAGGAAGGGGCGGTCACTTCACGAGATCATGGACGTGCGCGGGCTGCGCCTCATCGCGGCGGACGAGGCGGCGTGCTACGAGGCGCTGGCCGTCGTGCACTCGCTCTGGGCGCCGTGGGCGGGCCGCCACCTCAAGGACTACGTGCGCGCGCCCAAGCCCAACGGCTACCAGTCGATCCACTCGGTGGTGTGCGGCGACGATGGGTTGCCGCTGGAGGTGCAGATCCGCACGCCCGCCATGCACCACCAGGCGGAGTTCGGCGTGGCGGCGCACTGGCGGTATAAGGAAGCGGGTTTCCGTGACAATAACGGGGATAAAGCTCTCGGGAAAGAGAAGAGTAGCAGCAGCAGTAGAAAACAGGAGGGTAAAAAGTCATCGTCCCCCCCCTCGTCCTCCTCAGGGCCGTCACCAGCGGTACTGGCGAAGATAGAATGGGTGCGGTACGTTCTGTCGTGGTACAGTGAGATGAGCGACACCAAGCTGCGCCTCTCCCCGCCCTCCAAGCGCCTGTCGCCCTCCTCTCTCTACCTCGCCAGCATGGCCGCCGTCGGATGCGGCGCTCCTGCCACCGCCGCCACTGCCACCGCCGCGTCCTCCCCGTCCTGCTCCCCCTGCTCCTCCCCCTCGTGCTCAACCCCAGCCTCCTGCTCCCCTTCGGGCTCATATCCGACTCTCTGCATGGGTTCTGGCGCGTGTGGGAGTGCCGCTGCTGCTGGTGCTGCATGCGGCACTGACTGTGACGAAGCGTCTTCCTCTGAGATGCACGAGCGCTGCCCCTTCCCAGAGCACTTGGAGTCGTGCCGCTTCCGCACCTTCCCCTTCAGCACCTCGCCAACAAGCCCATTGCCTCCAGGGGCCGCCTTTGCAGCGACCTCAGCGCCTGGGGGGTTGGGTGCGTTTGCAGCAGACGCGCCGTTTGCGACTGCGCCTGTGCCACCAGCAGCAGCAGCAGCGATGGAGGACGAGGAGATCTACGTGCTCGTCATGGACGGCGATAGCGTGAGTGCCTCCCTCCCTTGCCCTCATGCTCTCCCTCAATCTCGCCCTGGCTCTCGCCCTGACCCCCGCCTTAACCCTCGCATCTGTCTCCAGCTTTTTTCTTTTTTTTTTTGTCATTCGCATTGCTCTCCCTCAGTTTGCTTGCCTAGCTCCCCTCAGCTGCCACGGTTTCAAGTTGGTTCTTTCTTGAAATTCTTGTGCGCGTCTCGTGTGTCTCTCCTCTCTTGTTCAGATATCCGTCCGGGAGTTCCCTGCCACGACTACAGTGGCAGCATTCCTAGAGCAATATGCAGAGGAGGAAAGCTCGTCGGAAAGCTTCCCACACGAGAAGCCTGAGAAGCTGAACGCGGGGGGCTCACCAGATACGCTGCTCCTGCGGGAGCTGTGGCAGAAGCAGGACGAGCTGCGCCTCACTCACCCCCACCAGCAGCACGTGGGGCAGCAGCAGGGAGGCGAGCAGCAGGCAGGAGCAGGCAAGGAGCGGCGGATGTCTCTGCGGGTCAACTCAGAGGTGGTAGGGGAGGGCGAGGCTGCGAGTCGCAGGCTGAGGATGGGCGATTTGGTGGAAGTGGTGCTGGACCGTGCTGCTGTTGGTGCTGCTGATTTCGCTACTGCTGGTGGTTGTGGTGGTGCTGCTGCTGTTGGTGGTGCTACTGCTGCTGGTTCTGGGGCTGGTTGTGTGTTGGAAGAGGCTTTACCAGGGGCAGGAGCAGCGTTTGAGGAGGGAGTGACTGGGGAGGCGGTGGTGGAAGAGGGGTTGGAGGAAGGGGGGCTGCTTCCCACGTTTGCCATGCTGCATGAAGAGGACGGCGAGGATTGGCTTGTGGTGGCGCATGGCCGTAGCAGCACCAACAGCAGCAAGAACTGCTTGGGAGGGGCGTTGGCACCCGGGGTCATGGCGGGTGCATGGTGCTTGTGATGGGATGTGTTGTGGTAAGAGAGGTGAGATGGGAGGTGGAGACACTTTGTACATATGGAGCTTGTGGAGTGGTAAGTAGTTTTAGGTCAGATCCAGCAACCGAAAGGTAGCTGGTATGTTTGAGATGGGGTGGCAGATATTGCGCTGCATGTGTAGGCACACCTTATTGGTATAGTACGTCAATTACTTCCTGTAAATAGAAAGTCATGGTTGAGTTGTAACTTCGTACCAGGTCCTCAGATCAGATTCGTTTTAGCCCACCTTGAACCCTCAGGTCAAATGCACTGAAAGTGGTTGACATTCATGGGATGGGGTGTAAGGATTTACAGAATCCTTACTGGGGCACTCGTTAGGGAGGACATCCCGAGGGTCACGCGACGAACCTGTCCTTCCTATTTCGTCGCACCGAACCACTTCCGAGTCGCCTTCGCTCCAATCGCAACCATCACCGAGCCATCCTCGCCCAACCTCTCCGCCTAGCTAGGACTTCCCCTATTTAGTCGTGCCTTTCTCATTGTATCGTCATTCAGTAATTCAGTACTCAGTCATTCTTGTTATTCGTTTTACTGCGCACTCTGCAAGTTCATTCATAACATGGGGTAAACCTGAACCTGAGTGCTCAATGCATTTCTATATTCCTTACCGTGTCTACATAACAATGCTACTGTACATTTCTAGCTGAGGTGGTTGCAAAAACTTCAACATCTGAGGTCCCCTGCTAAATAATGTCCCTCATTACTATACATATGCCCTAATCTGCAATACAGTATCATATAGTTACCATGCACTTCTTTACAACTAGCAGTAGTGCCTAGGCTCATTTTGCATTTTGTTTCCTACTAGTGCTAGTTCACTCTGTATTCACCGTAACATCACGAACTCGTTGACGAATGAAAACCCCACCAACCAGCTCCTTCCTTTCCCCCTTGTACAGCTTGTTGGGAACAAACAATCTTAAGCGCCTCTGTCGTGTCGAAACACCAAGGCATAAGCGAAGCAGAGCATATCGAGGCACAAGCGAGTCAACCCTCGGAGGTTGAAGTAACCGCTGGAGATTACGCGAAAGTCAAAGGTCAGCGACCTTTGACTTGACAAATGCAGCGCGACAGCAAGGACACACAACTAACTCGACATTGAGCAGTTGCCCGAGTCGCACTGTATCGAACCGCAACAGTTTAATTATATCTCTTCGTATTCTTTGTACTCTTATATAAACCTTTGTACTTGCTTGTTTTAATCAACTTACTTTGCCCTCACATACCAGCGCAAGGTGGTTCAAGGACTTCATTTAAACGCTTCCGCTACTACATCACTCTACCCAAAGTTTAACCCTACCAAAGATCCTAAGGGGCACTCAGCCCAACATGGTATGAGAGCTGGTTAGGGTTAAAATTATTTCTCCTTAACACCTAATACACCAAGAGACATGTCTACCAGAAAGGAGAGGAGCTCCTCCAACGGCTCTCCTGGTACGGTACTACTCCTACTCCACCTCCTGCCTCTGGCCTACAGGCAGAGGAAGGCACAACAACGAGACCGGCAGCTGGGTCTACTGAAACACTCGCAAACCAAGGCGCGGGCTTCGATCCAAGCATGATGGAGAAGTTCTTCTCTTTTATGTCCTTCTACGAGCAGCATCAGCAAGGAGCACCTGCGCAATCAAACAACAGCAACAACAACAGCAACGTGACGCCCATGAGTCTCGATGGCTCATCCTACGCACCCGGGAATCAACAACAGCAACCTACCTTCGCTCCGTACGAGCCCCAGCGCGGCTCCGTCAGCTTCATGCCACAACCACAACCTGCACCGGGACAAGAGAGAACGCTGGACGCACTACAAGTTCAGTCGCAGTTCGCGCACGTTCTAAAACTGCAAACGACAAAACCCTTCGACGGGAAGGATTTCTTTACCTGGTCGTTCGAATTCGAGATGATGATGGAAGGAGCGCAAATCCTTGGCTTCTTCGACGAGTCCCTGCCATACCCAACAAACGGCACACAGTATGAGAAGCAGCAGTACACCTATCAATCGATGATGGCGTACACGATACTACTGAGGAACATCACTCCAACTCAACAACAAAACATACGGTCTTACCTAGGCTACGCCAACTCCGCGGAGCTCGCGTACAATCACTTGAAGAGCCTGTATCAAGCAACAGACAGCGTAAACCAAAGTCGGTTAATGGCGCAGCTGACAACAATCGAAATGAAACCAGGCGAGAAGGGAATGGCGTATATCAGTCGCTGCCGCGAGCTGCGCGACAAGCTTCTTCGATGTGGAGGATCGATTTCAGAGGACGCCTTCGTCACGGTTGTCATCGGCGGTCTTGGTCCTCACTGGCGCTCCACTCGCGCCATAGTACGAGCCCACGGGAAAATTTCTGAAGCAGCACTTTGCGCCGAAATCCACGCCAAGCAGCAAGACATGGACCTGCAAGAAGAACGACACAAGAGAAAGGTATTAGTGCCCGAATTCGCGTTTCACACTCAACGACGCCACAACAACAACAACAATCGACCGAAAATCGTACCTCCGTTCTGCCACCTCTGCAAGACTTCAGGGCATCCTCGTACGCACTGCCCGAATCGACAACAGTCAACGTCGCCGCAACGCCAACTTCGCCCTTCAAGCAGTCAAGTCGCCTCAACGCAAGCAAATCCGACAACTTCAGTACAAGTCTCAACAACATCGACGGGACAACCTGCGAAAGGAACAAGAAAAATCGTCAGCTGCATGGCAAGGCTGAGTGACTCCTGCGTAACTGAGTCACCACCATATTACACACCAGAAGAACAACTCGACAACAGCACGCCTCGCCGCAGTCACTTCAACCGAACCCGACGTACGCCGCCATCGCTCATAGCGAGCCGTCCGGGAAGGATACATGGTTCTTGGACAGTTGCTGCGGACAACATATGTGCTCTTCAGGACGTTTCGTTCAACGCGAGCACCAACTTGAATGAGAAGTCGTCATCACTGTCGCCAATAATCAGAACCTGCGCACACGACGACAAGGAGTAGTGCAACTTTAGTCACGAGAGACGAATGTCATACTGCAAATGTCTAAAGTCCTAATAGCCGAAGGACTTGGCTACAACTTACTGAGCGTCAGTCAGTTGATGTCGAAAATAGTTGAACGAGGATTGAGTTAAGTTGAAACTAGGGCCTAGGCTTAGGAGCCTAGGCCCGAGATTAGGTGTCTAGTAGTTCTTGCCTAGGGTGAGGTTCGTGACAAAGTTTGAAGAAAGAAAGAGGATTGAACTAGCAGAAATGGGGATAAAAATAGCAAACCCTAGAAGGGTTGTACTCGCTATAGAGCACCCCACTACAGGCTAGAACATAAGATAATATTCTGACACACCCCCATAGCCAAAGTGGGGTGTAATCAGCAGAGCAGGCAAAGCAGTACAAGCTCAGGGTGGATCACAATGTCACCACACAATCTGAGCACAAGTTCAAGAAGAAATAGTTTAGAGTTCACAATTATGAGCAGAGCTAGTGGTAGTCACAACGGGCAAGTGAGGAGGAGGAGAGAGAGTGAGGGGAGAGGAGATAGGAGGCGACGGCTGAAGCTGCAGACACACGGGCAACAGGAGGCAGACTGGCACAGCGGCTACCGGACAGCGCCCGGACTACAGGAGTAACAGGCCTCGCGGCTCAAGTAGCGGCAGACGGGCAACAGACCCACGGGCGGCTGGCGTAGAAGTCTAGCTCACTGGGCTACCGGGACAGCGCCCCGGACTACAGGTGCTGCGGACAACAGTACGGCAACCTCCATGCAGCTTCCCCAAACAGTCTTACTCCCCGACACACACCCGCTGCTACACCGCTAGCTCCACTCCCACGCACTCCCCTTAAACCCTAAACCCCAGTCTCCCACACAACCACCCCCCTCAGCGACAGCTGCAGCAGTGGGAGACGAAGGAGGAGGAGGAGCAAAGGGAGGAAAGCACACCGGCCACCCCCATACCCGCCACCCCACAGCTCGCCCCTCCCGTCGTCTGTTGTGGCGACCTGAGGGGGGCCGCTTGCGGCCCCCGAAGGAGCCGCGACGGGCGACGGGAAATGGGGGGGGGGAGGAGGGGGGGGGGGGGGGGGGGGGGGGCGCGAAGTGGGGCGGCGGGGCCACGAAGTGGGGCGGCGGGGCCGCGACGGGTCGGTGGCGGGGCCGCGACGGGTCGGTGGCGGGGCCACGACCGGAGTTGGCGGGGCCGCGACCGGAATTGGCGGGGCCGCGATCGGAGTTGGCGGGGCCGCGACCGGAGTTGGCGGGGCCGCGACCGAAGGCGGCTGGGCCGCGACGCGAGGCGGCAGGGCCGCGACCGGAGGTGGCGGGGCCGCGACGGGTCTGTGGCGGGGCCGCGACGGGTCCCCGTCGCCCGTCGCGACGCCTCCAGAGCGGGACGCGGCGAACGCCGCGAGGCAGACGCCCGCCGCGCGCCTCGGGGCGCACGGCGGGAGGAAAAAGTAGCAGCGGAAGCGAGGTGGTAACCCACCCACAGGATCAATCCAAGGGGATCGACCTGCTCTGATAGCATGACAAAGTTTGAAGAAAGAAAGAGGATTGAACTAGCAGAAATGGGGATACAAATAGCAAACCCTACAAGGGTTGTACTCGCTATAGAGCACCCCACTACAGGCTAGAACATAAGATAATATTCTGACAGTACGAGTGAGTTGGAAGGGAAGTTGGGAAGAATGTGTTTCACTATAGGTTTCGAAGAACATATAGCAAAGGAAACAAATAAGGTGCACCACCAAACAAAGTTTAAATAACTACACTAACTACAGCTACAGGCAGTTACAAATATAAGTTCTGACAAGAAGTCGTCATCACTGTCGCCAATAATCAGAACCTGCGCACACAACGACAAGGAGTAGTGCAACTTCAGTCACGAGAGACGAATGTCATACTGCAAATGTCCAAAGTCCTAATAGCGGAAGGACTTGGCTACAACTTACTGAGCGTCAGTCAGTTGATGGCGAAAGGCATACATCTGGAAGCCGACAGTACCACCCAGGAGTTCAAGCTGTACCACGGGAAGGGCGGCCTCTACATCGGAAAGGCGGTCCTGAAGAACAATGTCTTCGTTCTCGATTTCATCCCAGACCTGGGCACCGCAGACAGTGACGGGATCATCACCTTCACATCTTGGACGCACCCGTCGGATCTCGACCCCGACTTCAGTCCGGAAGGCTTTTGGTATTCACATACCATTCCTGAAGCAGAACGAACACGTGTGTTAGTAACAATACAACATTCGGCAGTAGCAGAGACAACATCGGCAGCAGCAGAGACAACATCGGCAGCAGCAGAGACAACATCGGCAGCAGCAGAGACATCATCAGCAGCAGCAGAGACATCATCGGCAGTAGCAGGAACAACAACAGTAGCAGCAACAACGACATCAGTCCTCGTTGACGAAGCACCACCAACACCCGCACAGCAGCTGAATCCGGCTCAACGGGAAGTCCATAGAAGCGCAAACTTCACCGCCAGCTTCTACTCCAACTCCGACGCGTATCGACGCTCACCCGGACACCGCGCCTCCGAAGACATCTGGCACGCACGCATGGGACACCCAAGCAACACTGTGTTAAACAACACAATAAGAGCAGGAGTCCTTGACAAGGACTCGTCACTACTACTCGACGGCAGAGAACTTCAACGGGCACGAGGAACATGTCTTACCTGCCCCGAAGCCGACTTACCACATCGGCCGTTCACTCCTCATCACAACCCGAGCGCACCCGCGTACGCACCACTCGAAAAGGTGTATAGCGGCATCCTGTACAATCGGGAACCAGGACAAGTAATATACAACTACACAATCACCTTCATCGACGCCGCCACCCGTTACGTCTAGCATCTAAACCTACCCAGCCGCAACATGGTCCTCGAAGCATTCGCTGCTTGGCTACCAGTAGCAGAAAGAGAGTCGGGCGTAAAGCTGAAAAGCTTCCGGTCTGACGGAGGAGGAGAATACACCTATCAGCGATTCAAGCAGTACCTAGCGGAAAGGGGAATCAAGCAGCTCCTCTCTCTTCCCTACGCCCATCAGCAGCAAGGTGTAGCAGAAAGAATGAACAGGACTCTGCAGAACAGCATGCGCAAACTGTTGCGTGGCATGCGGCTACCCAACCACCAATGGCCTGACGCGATGGACCACGCTGTCATGCTGCACAACTTGATCTCATCTTCATCACTACCGAACAACGCATCACCGCATCTGCTGTGGACAGGAAAACAGGGCAGCACAAAAATGTTACGAGTGTTCGGATGCATGGTACAGTACCAACCCCCAGCAGCACGAGCGCGCCGATTTTCACAACGCGCACAGTGGGGACTACACCTCGGCATCGAAAAGAACTACAACGCGTGGAAAATCTTTGACGTCCACTCCAAGGAAACACTAGCAGCACGCGACGTCATTTTCTACAAACGACTTGAGAAAACTAGAACGAGAATGAAATGACTAAGGGAAAGTTGGGTACAAGTACAAACCCTAGAAAGCTGTACCCCATATGTGCTACCCCACTATAGCCTACAATAGCTATGTCATATAAATCTGACACACCCCCATAGGCAAAGTGGGGGAGAACAAGGGGTCACAAGACCAGTCAAGCAAAGCAAAGCAAGCTCAGGGTGGATCACAAAGTCACCACACATTCCGAGCACAAGTTCAAGGCCACAAGGCCAGTTCACATGCAGGATTACATATATATATAAGGCTAAACAAGCAAGAGCAGGTGTAAAATATATGCAGCAGTACAAACAAGGTCAAGGGGTGAGCAAGTGAGGCAAGGTAGGCACAAGACCCACCTAAGTACAGAAGCGCTGATGATCACAAGGCGCAAGTGCCTTGGTGAAGATATCAGCAGTGTTTGCCTCAGAGGCCACGTACGCAAGGCGCAGCTGACCACGCTGCTGTAGCTCATGAGTAAGGAAGTAGCGGAGAGCAATGTGCTTCGTTCTGTGCTCCAGTCTCTGCTCTCGACACAAGGCCAGCATGGCCTTGTTGTCTACGTACAGCACTGGAGGAGAACGAGGCGGCTCTTTGAGGCCAGTCAGCAGGTTGGTGAGCCAGCGAAGCTCCTGTGCAGCCATGGCCTCGGCGTAGATCTCAGCCTCAAAATTGGAGCCGAGAACAGAAGACGAGCGGGTAGCCCGCCACGAGACAGAGCCGGAACCAAGGCTGAAGGTGTAACCCTGTGACGACCGCTGCGTAGCCTGGTCGTCAGCCCAAGAAGCGTCTGCGTGTCCAGTGAGGACCACTGGACTCTGCCCTCCAAGCACAAGCCCCATGCCCGACGTACTGCACAAGTAGCGCAACACCCTCTTCGCTGCAGCCATGTGCTCCGGTCTGTGTCTCCCAGGAGCAACATAGCGTGCTAGAATGCTAAGAGGGTATGCAAGGTCAGGTCGAGTGCAGGTCATCAGGTACATGAGGCAGCCAACAAGCTCTGGGTACGGGCCACTCGACTCTACGGACTCATCCAAAGGCACAGCTGAGAGCGAGTGGCGAGTAGGCAGAGGAGTGGCCTGAGGCGAGGAGTACGTGAAGCCAAAGCGCTGAAGGACCTGCTGCACCATGTGTGACTGAGTCAGGGTAATGGTGCGGCGTGCTCTGTCCCGGGTGATCTGCAAGCCAAGGTAGCTGCGCAGTTCACCCAGGTCTGTGCACGTGTGTCTCTTCTGCAGCTCGGACTTCACGTGGGCGAGTCCAGCAGTATCAGGTGTGGCAAAGACCAAGTCGTCGACGTACACGAGGATGTAGAATGGCGGCAAAGAAGTGTCGGTGCGCAGAAACAGCGACGGGTCGGGAGTAGAGGGAGCAAACCCAAAACCCACAAGTGTAGTCCTCAGTGTGTCATACCACTCACGCGGTGCCTGGCGGAGACCGTAGACTGGCCGCCGGAGGCTCCACTGGGTGCCAGGAGGAAAAGACCCAGTGAAGCCAGGTGGGCGGCGCAGCCAGATCTCCTCGTGCAGGCTGCCCTGTAGGAAAGCTGTGCTGAAGTCAAGAGAGTGAAGCTCGTAGTCACGATGAGCAGCTATGTGCAGCAGTACCCGAAGAGTGGTCATCTTTGGGGTGGGAGAGAAGGTCTGAAAGTAGTCAACTCCCTGCCGCTGACTGAAGCCACGAGCCACGTAACGCGCCTTGAAGACAGGCGGAGAACCCGGCGGCCGCTTCACCCTGAAAATCCACATGCCACTAACGATGTTCGCCCTAGGCGGGGGAACCTCGTCAACGTAGGTGCCTGTGGACTTCCAGGAAGCCATCTCTGCGTCCATAGCTGCCTGCTTGTCACAGAATTCACTGAGGGAAGTTGCAATTCATCCTGTTAACGCTAATACGGTGCAATGTGATGTGCTGTAGCATATGGAGCGGGGTGTAGAATGTTATTTGACTTGTAAGCAGGTTGGTGGGAAGCAGGGAGAGTGACGCGAAGTTGGTGGCCTGGGGACCAGCGAGGCGCGCAAGAAGTGAACCCAAGAGCCTCGAGCAACTGGGAAATCACTCTGGCCAACACCAAGCTGGAGCGGCCCGAACTCAACCAGAACTCTGAGACATTGGCGACTTGGCCGAGGGTAGATTTATAGCCTAGAGAAACATCACTCGATTAGTTCTCTCGTTTGTTTACTCTCTATAGTGGATTAAGTTGCTGATCTAAGCTTTCTAAGCCAGGTGACGAGGCCACTCGGAGTAGCCAAGTGTGGGGGACGGATTCCTCACAAACGAGAGAAGAAACGCGCAGTATGGACTGCCACGAGCATCGATGGGCTAGGACCTACAGTCGACGGGGTCCTGGAGTGCAGCGGAGGATGCGCTCACGAGAGCGCGGGAGATCGCCAGTACGCTCGCCGCGTACGGAAGCATACCGCGCGGATCGGGTAATGCTTGAAAGGAATCGGCGCGCGAAAGGTGAGCCTGGACATTTTGCGGAGTCAGTTCCCATATCACTAACCACGCGAAGCGATCCTTGGAATCTGCCGAGTCGCAGCGAGGGCGTCCAGCGCCTCGAGGAGGTTGATGTGCGCGACCAGTTAGAGTCGTCAAGCGAGGACGACGGGGTCGACGATGACGATGTCCCAATTGCGCGGGACGGCGTGAAGGAACCTGAAGAGGGAGAGGCTGCGGATGCGGAGGAGCACGAGGACGGAGAAATGGCCCAGAAGGGAGAAGGGACGGAGCGCGACGCGACGGATCCTGTACGCGAGAACGGAGGGGAGCCTCGCGCGCGCGCGGAAGCAGATCGCTTTTCAGACGGACGCGGTGAAGGTGTCCGCCATCAGCGCGAGCAGGCAGGGGCGTACTGTTCGCCTGAGCCGCGTGAAAGGTACGGGAGGAGGGGACGAAGGGCGATGGGCATGCGAAGGTCGCCAGAGCCGTATGAGGGAGGGGATCGCCATGAGAGAGATGTGCGAAGCGAACGAGAAGAGGGAGGAAGGTCGCGCGCGGACGCGGATGATCGAGAGCAGAGAGGAAATGAGCATCGTGAGGAAAGGAGCGGATTATCGCGAGGAAAGTCAGAGGCGGAAAAGACACCTGAGGATGGGGTAAGAAGGAGGAAAGAAGAGGAGGAACAGAGATATGAGAGGCGGCGCCAGGAACGGGAAATTGAGACTGAGTCTGAGAGCGAAGAGGAGTATGACCGGGCCCGTCGCAGGCATGGTAAGCAAGACCAGCGCAAGGACGGAGAATCACCTGAGGCAAGGGGTCAACGCAGGGAAAGGCGAGAAGAGAGCGGCGCGAAGGCCAGCGAGAGGCGTAGCCCGAGCCCGAGATGGCAGGGAAGGTCTGAGCGTGTGAGGGAAGGCTCGAGGGGAGCAAGAGCTGCGAGGGAAGGCATAGAGCGTGCGTTGTACGGAGGGAGCACAAAGAGCAGGCGATCAGGAGCAAGGGGCAGGGAGTACGGCCATCCGGCAGGAGAGGAGTCAGGGACGTGGGAGACGGGGAGATGGAGTGCGGCAGCAAAGCCACGGGTGGAGGTGCCGGTGAGGTTCACGGGAGACATAGGAATAGGGAGCAACCTGAGGAACTACCTTATGCAGATAGGTAACGTGAAGTACCGCTGTGACCGTAGCGGAATGGACCCGATCGAGTTCTTCTTAAGTTTGCCTAACACCTTGGGAGGGGAGGCAGAGACGCTGTACCGCATGAAAATGAAGGAGTGGCTGAGAAGGGCGGAGGAGGATGATGAGGACCCCACGATACTGTTCCTGGAGCGCCTTCGGAAGCAGTTCCCGGGGCATACGGCGGAAAGGATTAGGGAGTTTCAGGAGTTCAGACGGGGGAAAACAGAGTCACTGCTTACCTATTACGGGAGATTGATGAACCTGGCGGAAGATGTCGTATGCACGGACAACAGCATGCTCATAAGTAAGTTCCTGGGGGGACTGGACAAGGGGTTGAGCGGGGGGCTGAGAATGCGAGTATATGAGCTAGGGGCGGAGGCCACACTATAGGAGGTGTTTGAGCTGGCGGAAAAGATGGAACTGGCGCAGCGGCGGTATGAGGCCTACCTGCCAAAAGCGGCAGAAGAAAGAAAACCTACCTGGGCAGCAGCAATGATACCCGAGGAGGGGACAAGGGAGGAGAATCGGCAGGAGAGAAGGGTGGACACACGCACCTGCCACAGGTGTGGGCAACAAGGGCATATAAAGAGGGACTGCAAGAATTGTGACACATGTGGCAAGCTTGGGCACCGCCGGAGGGAATGCCCGGACGCGCCCAAGTGTGAGGTGTGTGGGAAACAGGGACATCAGGCGAAGGACTGCTATCAAAGGACAGGTGGGCCAAAGAGGTCATCCGAGGACATAGAGAAGCAGATTGGTAGGCTGCAGGCACAGTTGCGGGACATGGGAGGGAAGAAGGAGAGGGAGGCGGGAATGTATGCAAGAGAGGAGGAAGAAGATGGGGAGGAGGAGGAGCAGAAAGTGGAGTGGTCATTTGCGGTGCTGCGGAGCAGAGAGGAGTTAGGGTTACGAAGCGGAGGGATGGACAAGCGCAAAGAGCAGGTGATGAAGGAACGCCGCAGACATGAGCAGAAGACAGCAAGGACAGAGGGGCAGGCAGGGACAGCCCACCGCCACCCCAAGGACAGACTGGCCAGCCAGACGACAGTGTTGGTAGTTGAAGCAGGGGCCATAACAGTAGGGGGAGAACGGGCAGGAGCAGCAATCATAGATACGGGGGCTCAGAGCGTGATGCTGGGAAGGAAGATGGCACAAAAGCTGGGACTGACGGGGCTAGGCCAGTATGTTAAAAAGGGGATGCTGGTGATGACAGCAGAGGGAGGGGCGCCGAAGTGGATGCCAAGCACAAAAACACCTGTGGAGATAGTTCTGCTGCCAGGACAAGAAGGGGAGACAAGGATCCGAGTGCAGTGCGGCATCTCGGACTCAGAAGATTTTGATGTGCTGATGGGAACCGACTTAGTGTACAAGGTAGGAATGACAATATGCACCTGGAAAGAGCAAGTGGAGTTCAGGAGGCAGTACTGGAATAAGCAGAGTGAGTTGGGTGAGTTACCTGTGCGGTTCGTGAAGCAGGAGCCGAGAAGGGCGTATATTGCAGGACAGGGAGGTGAGGAAGGAGCAGAGCTGAATGGCACAGGGAACAGGAGGAGCAACTGGCTGCAGCCGATAAGGATGGTGGAACTATTCGGGGGGATAGGAGCAGGATTGGCAGCAGTATTAAAAGCAGGGGTTGCAGTCAAAGAATGGATATACGTGGAGAAGGATACACGAGTGCGGAAGATGGCGGAGAACCACGCGAAGAAGCTACAGGAAGAGTATCCAGAGCTGTTGGGAGAAGAAGTGATAGAGCGGGCCATGCGTGGGACGGTGAGATATGTGAGACATATAACACGAGATATGGTGCGCAGCTGGGGGCACGTGGACCTACTGGTGGCAGGGTGGGAGTGCCAGGGGGTATCGAGAGCGGGGAAGGGAAAAGGCATGGAGGATCCTAGGGGGGCACTGCTGTTAGACTTGCTGCGCATTATGGACTGGATAAAGGAAGGACAGGGGGAAGTAACATACCTACTGGAGCACTTGGACCTGGAAGGGGACTTGAGAGAGCCCGTGAGAAGGGTGAGGGAACTGGTGACAAAGCGGTTGGGAAAGGGAGTCAGATGTGATGCAGCAAGGCTGGGGGCACGAGCGCACTGGGTAAGGCGCTATTGGCAGAACGTAGTACTGGAAGACCAGCTGCAGGAGGAGCTAGATGGGGTGAAGCGGTCATGGGGCAGGACAGTGAAGGATATACTGGAGGTGGGGAGGATGGCGGCACCAGTGAAGAAAGGCAGACACGAGACACAGTGTCCGTGTAACAAGGTGGGGGAGGAGCGAAGGGCGTGGCCAACTCTGGTGGCCTTTGAGGGAGCAGCGGGATTTAGAATGGAGAATGGTGAGGCAGGGGAAGGGATGGTGTACGACCACCGAAAGAAGCAGTGGGAAGAACCAACAGCGCTTGAGCGAGAGCTGGCGATGGGGTACGGGGAGGACATAACACGGGCGGAGGGAGTCACAGAGCAAGAAAGGCGCAGCGCGCTGGGAAGGGCAATGGATGGACAGGTAATGCTGTGGCTGACGCGCAGGATGTGGAGGGGACTGGTCTGGGACAGCACCCAAAGACAGGAGGAAGCAAGGGAAGTAGCAGAGAAGATGGGGGCATGGGCATGCATGCCAGCAGGAGCAAAGGAAGCAAAATGGGAGGTGGGAGATGCAATGAGCCCTGACGGAAGGAAGGCACTGCAGGCGGTGCTGGCCAGGTTCCGCCATGCCTTCGCCTTCACCTTGCAGGAATTAGGGAAATGCACCGTTAAGGAGATGGAGCTGAAATTAATGACGGAGGAACCGGTGTTCCAGAGGAAGCGGCGGATGACGCCAGGGGACGCGGATATCTGCAAGGAAAAATGCAAGGAGTTAATAGAGGCGGGACTGATTCAGCGATCCGAGTCCGAGTATGCCGCGCCGACCGTGATAGCGGCTAGGAAGGACCTGACGGGGGAGATACTGAGCAGGCGCATGTGCGAGGACTACAGAGCGCTTAACAAGGTGACTGTGCCAGATCGCTACCCCATGCCAGCTGCGGAGGAGATCTTTGACAAGCTGGGGGCAGGAGAGATATTCAGCACGCTAGACTTAAGGCAGGGCTTCAATCAGATTCGGATTAGGAAGGAGGACGTGCGCAAGACCGCGTTTCATGGAGCGGACGGATTGTACGAATGGCTATTCATGCCTTTCGGGCTGAGGAACGCTTCAGCAATCTTCCAGAGGGTTATGGACAGCGTGCTGCGGAGCCTGGACTGTGCCGCCTGTTACGTAGATGACGTAGTCATCTTTAGCAGGACAGAAGAAGAGCACGTCAGGGACGTGGAGCGAACGCTAGAAGCGCTAGTAGCACCGGGACTCACCTGCCACCCGAAGAAATGCAGGTGGGGAGAGGCAACGGTGCACTACCTGGGCTATGAGGTGCGGGGCGGACAAATAGGGATCCAGAAAGCGAAAGTGGAGGTGTTAGACCAACTACAGCAGCCGAAAGACAGGACAGGACTCAGGGCAGTGTTAGGCTTCCTAAACTACTACCGACGTTTCGTGCCCAACTTCAGTAAGCGGGCAGCAGCACTCAACGGCTTGCTACGTGAGGACAGGAAGTGGGATTGGGGGACAGAGTAGCAGGAGGCACTGAAGGACCTCATGGAAGCAGTAAAAACAGGGACCATACTGCAGCTGCCTCAAGCGGACAAGCCATTCTGCTTGTACACTGACTGGAGCAGCCTGGGCATGGGGGCGGTGCTATGTCAGGAAGTAGATGGGGAGGAAAGGGTGGTGGCATATGCGAGCAGAAGCTGCAGTCCAGCGGAGGCGAAGTATAGCTCTTACCATGGGGAGGGTCTCGCATCCGTGTGGGCATTAGGACACTTCCGGGTTTACCTGCAGGGGAGGGAATTCACCCTGGTGACAGATCACTGTGAAAGAAAGAACGAGAATGAATGAACCATGAATGAAGTGAGTACAAATATGAAACCCTAATTGGGTTGTACCCCCTATGGGATACCCCACTATAGCCTACACAAATAAGTAAGCTATAATGTTCGGACACACCCCCATAGGCAAAGTGGGGGAGAACAAGGGGTCACAAGACCAGTCAAGCAAAGCAAAGCAAAGCTCAGGGTGGATCACAAAGTCACCACACATTCCGAGCACAAGGTAAAGGGCCACAAGGCCAGTTCACATGCAAGATCATATATAGAGATATACAAGAGTCAAGCAAACAAGAGCAAGAGTATATATAGGTGAAGGTACAAGCAAGGTCAAGAAGTGAGCAAGTGAGGCAAGACAGGCACAAGACCCAGCTGCGTGCAGCAACGCTGATGATCACAAGGCGCAAGTGCCTTGGTGAAGACATCAGCAGTGTTGGCCTCAGAGGCCACGTACGCAAGTCGCAACTGTCCACGCTGCTGTAGCTCACGAGCAAGAAAGTAGCGCAGAGCAATGTGCTTTGTCCTGTGCTCCAGTCGCTGCTCTCGACACAAGGCCAGCATGGCCTTGTTGTCTACGTACAGGACTGGAGGAGAACGAGGCGGCTCTCCAAGGTCGGTCAGCAGGTAGGTGAGCCAGCAAAGCTCCTGAGCAGCCATAGCCCCGGCGTAGATCTCAGCCTCACAACTGGAGCCGAGAACAGAAGACGAGCGGGTAGCCCGCCACGAAACGGAGCCGGAACCAAGGCTGAAGGTGTAACCCTGTGACGACCGCTGCGTAGCCTTGTCGTCAGCACAAGAAGCGTCCACGTGCCCTGTGAGGACCACTGGACTGCGCCCTCCAAGCACTAGCCCCATGCCCGACGTACTGCACAAGTAGCGCAACACCCTCTTCGCTGCAGCCATGTGCTCTGGTCGGTGTCTCCCAGGAGCAACATAGCGTGCGAGAATGCTAAGAGGGTATGCAAGGTCAGGTCGTGTGCAGGTCATCAGGTACATGAGGCAGCCAACAAGCTCTGCATACGGGCCACTCGACTCTACGGACTCATCCGAAGGCAGAGCTGAGAGCGAGTGACGAGTAGGCAGAGGAGTGGCCTGAGGCGAGGAGTACGTGAAGCCGAAGCGCTGAAGGACCTGCTGCACCATGTGTGACTGAGTCAGGGTAATGGTGCAGCGTGCTCTGTCCCAGGTGATCTGCAAGCCAAGGTAGCTGCGCAGTTCACCCAGGTCAGTGCACCTGTGTCTCTTCTGCAGCTCGGACTTCACGTGGGCGAGTCCAGCAGTGTCAGCTGTGGCAAAGACCAAGTCGTCGACGTACACGAGGATGTAGAACGGCGGCAGAGAGGTGTCTGTGCGCAGAAACAGCGACGGGTCGGCAGTAGAAGGAGCAAACCCAAGTGCCGCCAGCGTAGTCCTCAGTGTGTCGTGCCACTCACGTGGCGCCTGGCGGAGACCGTAGACTGGACGCCGGAGACTCCACTGGGTACCAGGAGGGAAAGATCCAGTGAAGCCAGGCGGGCGACGCAGCCAGATCTCCTCGTGCAGGCTGCCCTGCAAGAAAGCAGTGCTGAAGTCGAGAGAGTGCAGCTCGTAGTCACGGTGAGCAGCAACGTGCAGCAGTACCCGAAGAGTGGTCATCTTCGGGGTGGGGGAGAAGGTCTGAAAGTAGTCAGCTCCCTGCCGCTGACTGAAGCCACGAGCCACGTAACGCGCCTTGAAGACAGGCGGAGAACCCGGCGGCCGCTTCACCCTGAAAATCCACATGCCACTGACGATGTTCGCCCCAGGAGGGGGAACAACGTCAACGTAGGTGCCTGTGGACTTCCAGGAAGCCATCTCAGCATCCATAGCTGCCTGCCACTGAGAGGAGTAGGGACCCTCTATCGCCTCCGCGTAAGAGCGCGGAGTCGGGATGTCTAGTGCATCCGGGTCTCCCTCAGGGGCGAGCAGTACAGACGCGAGATGAGGTGAAGCGGCGGCCAGACACTGGAACTCCTCCTGCCTGTCCTCAAGGACGTCCGTGCCTAGGGCACACTCACCCCCGACGGACGGAGGACAGGCAGACGCAGACTCAGCGACAAGACTAGCAGCGTAGTCTAGACGACAGCGCGCAGCAAAGTCGACAAGCTCAGTGACAAAGGCAGACGCAGCAGAAGACTCGAAGGAAGGGTCAGTGACAGCAGTAGCAAGGAGACGCGTGACAGTGGGACTGGCAGCACGAAGAGAGTCCGACTCCGGGTCGGCAAGAGCAGGAACAGAGGACCCAGGAGGAGAAGGCAAAGGGGCACGCAGAGGAGCAGTGGACGGACGCAGAGACATCCGGTGCGTGCCAGGGATAGGAGGAGGACGCTGACGCGAACTGCGACCACTAGTGCGTGCAGGACGAACAGGCGACGCAGGACGAGACGCAGGCTCACGACGCTCAGTAAGACCTCTAGTCGGACCAGCGTAGGGAGAAGGAGCAGGCAAAGGGGAGGCAGGCTGTAGCTGTGACTGGGACTGGACAGGCTGTAGACCCTCTAAGGGAGGCGGAGGAGGACCAGGAGAAGGTGTAAGACCAAGAACCTGCTGCAGGAGCGGAACAAAGTACGGTCGAGGCCGCGTGGCGACGCCAGAAACAGCCGGGACAGCACCAGTACCCCCAGTAGGAGTAACCGGTCCAGCAGCACCTCGAGCAGCACCTCCACCAGCACCACCAGCAGCTCCAGAACTCCCAAAAGCACCAGGAGCACTGCCAGTCGGACCGCCAACAGTAGTCTCAGCGCCAACACCCTCAGCAGCACCAGCTCCAGGAGAACCATCAGGCCCAGCAGCTCCAGCACCCACAGCACGAGCACCTCCGGGACACGCGGCAGCAGCACCCTCTGCACCCGAAGAACCTCCAGCACCAGCAGTACGCCTCCAGCGCCGGGCAAACCACTCACGCAGCTCCTGTGGGGAGAGTGGCTCTCGGCGCGACGAAGCACCTCCAGGCGGAGAACCTCCAGGCGAAGAACCTCCAGGCTCAGCACCCTCAGGCAAGGCCCCTCCAGGCGGAGCACCCCCAGTCGCAGCACCCCCAGGCTCAGCACCCCCAGACTCAGCACCCCCAGGCTCAGCACCCCCAGACTCAGTACCCCTAGGCTCAGCACCCCCAGGCTCAGCACCCCCAGGCTCAGCACCCCCAGACTCCGCACCCCCAGGCTAAGCACCCCCAGGCTCAGCTCCCGCAGCAGCACCAGAGTCACCAGTGACCTCGACAGGCTCGACCGCGTCTACCTGGGACACACCTGAAGGGGCAGGACCCTGAGGGGGGAGGGGGTCTACCGGGGGGGGACCTGGTACCAAGAAGAGCAGGGGCGGGGGAAGGGAAGGAGTGCGGTAGGGGAAGAGGCGGTAGTAGGGTACCGACTCGTCGAACGTGACGTCCTGGGAGGACAGAACACGTCGAGAGGTGGGGTGGTAGAACTGCCACCCAGGGGCGTCGGGGGGGAACCCCAGGAACACGCAGGGAGCAGCGCGAGGGGACAGCTTGTCCGCAGACAAGTCGCGGACAAACGCCCGAGATCCCCAGACTCGGAACGCCGATGCATCGCCAACCTTCCCCGTCCACAGCAGGGCTGGGGAGGTCTCCGGCCTGGAGACCCTGGGGTGGAGGTTGATCTGATGCGCCGCGTACCTGACCGCAAACGGCCACAGAAAATGGGGGGCAGCCGCATGCATCATAGACGTACGAGCGACGTCCATGACCATGCCAATGCGGCGCTCTGCAATCCCATTTTGCTGCGGTGAGTCCGGAAGCGTGAAGGTCTGGCAGATGCCTCGCGCACGACAGAAGGCAAGCAGAAGGCCAGAGGAGAACTCTCCGCCTCTGTCTGAGTGCAGACGCAACACAGGAAAGTTCGAGCCAAAGCTCTGCCTGAGCCGGAGACGAGCTGCGCGGATCCAGTCGATCAGCACCTCAGTGACATCACCCTTGCTGCGCAAGGGGAAGACTGTGGTGTAACGCGAGTAGTCGTCAACCACCAACAGGAAGTAGCGCTCGTGACCGAGTCCACGGACGCGGGCAGGGCCCCACACGTCCATGTGAAGCGTCTGCAACGGAGCCTCTGTCGGAGGAAACTGGGAGGAGTGAGGGGCAGCACGCTGGCGCCCCTCGACACACGGGACACAGGCAAGGCCAGGGCCCTGAGAAAGGGGAGGGAGGGACCGGGGGAGACCAGACACAAGAAGACGGGAGGCCATGCCTTTGAGCCGAAGCAGAGAGGGGTGGCCAAGGCGGTGGTGCCAGAGAAGAGTCTCGTGAGACAGACGGCGACACGAACAGGGGGCAGACTCAGGACCAGACCTGGACGCTGCAGCAAACACCTGACCAGACGAAGGGACTCTTTCAGACTCAGCACCGGGAGGAGAAGCAGTGGTCAGTGTGTACAGGCTCGACCCTGGCTGACGTGTAAACGTAGCCAGGTGGCGACCTGTGCTAGCCTCTGTGCAGTGTGTCACCCGCTGACAAGCAGGAGTGAACTGGTGGACCCCCACATCCTGTAGGTCAGCACCACTCACCAGGTTCGTAGAGAACGAGGGGAGGTAAAGACCAGTCAGGGTGCCAGAGGGAGCCGCCGGACACGGGAGGACTGTGGAGAAACGAGACAGGACAGGACCCCCAGAGGGGTCAGCCAGGGACACCGCAACCGGCCGACTAAGCGGCGTGAGAGTAGTGCGGTCCCGAAAGAAGGAGCGAGACGCCCCAGAGTCAAGGGTGAAGGTGTGGGAGGCAGAAGCCGACATAGTACCTGAGAGGGCAGACTCACTAGCACCTGAGAGCACAGACGCACTGGCACCTAGAGCAGCAGCCTTACTGGCACCTGACACAGCAGTACCAATGCCCCGGTCGGGCGGAAAGCACCGGTAACAGTCACCATCATCACTAAGGGCGTATCCCTGGGTGGTGGCAGGGCAACTGTAGCAGTCACTGTTGGTGGCATGCGGGAAAACCGCATGCCATCAACTTTGTGCCCGAACCGCCCGCGGCTCGCAGTTCGTGGCAACCACAACACCTTGTGCGAAAGTCGCACACGGAAAGAACCAACCAATCAAAAGAAGCGTGCGATACCACTCCACATGTTCAACCGGTTACTAAAATCTGAGTTCTTCGACACTTGGCACCGGCAACAGCTATACTTGACGATCACGAAAGGCCTGTAAATTGGCAGGCATGAAGTTGGGTGACCCTTCGGGGAGGGGTTATGCACGTTCGTGTCCCGACCAATGACAGCAGTTGGTGGGCCGGGAATTTTACCGGCATGTGAGAGCTCGAACGTGGTGTGTGCGAGCCCAGTTTGCGAGGGAAATTTGGATATGCGTTGTGGTGATTGGACCGTGTGACCCAACCCAACCAGGCGATAAGTTCGTTCAACCAATCGCCTTGTTGCCTATGCGCGTCAGTTTTCTGCCACCAACCTCCCGTTATAGGTATTCGTGGCATCCGCAAAAACCGCCTGCCATCAACAGTGGTCCTGCCACCACCCAGGGATACGCCCTAAGAGTCTCAGCATACATGGCAGCAAGGATAGCATCAAAGTCAAGATCAAACACAGCTACACCAGCCCTAGACAGCTCTCCCCAGCGGGGGATCTCAGAGGCCTCCGGAAACTGCTGGCGCCAAGCGTCGGTCAGGCAGGCAAAGCAGCGGCGAGCGGTGTGGGTGCCCCCACACTGCTCACCCGCGCGGTCGCCGGTGCGAAGGACGTAGGTGCAGGGACCGAACGCCCCACCACGCTGACGCTGCGAGTACCACTCACGGAGCTGTTGAGGGGCGGGGACGTCGCGAGAGTGCTGCTGCTGCTGCTGCTGCTGCTGCTGCTGGCGCTGACCACCCCCAGTGCCGCTCCTCTGGGACGAGCCACTCCGACCACCTCCACCACCGCCACCCCCGCCTCCGCCGCCACTGCCGCCATCGCCACCCTCGCCCCCGCCGCTCCCACTGCCTCCTCCGCCACCACCTCCGCCGCCACCTCCGCCTCCACCGCCGCCACCAGTACCTCCACTCCCGCCTCCACCCCCACCACCACCCCCACTCCCCCCGCCGCCCTCACCTCCTCCGCCACCGCCCCCGCTAGCTCCACCCGCTCCCTTGCCCCCCTTGTTCCTGCCAGAGCGGCGCCTACCGCTGGGGGAAGACGCCGCACCGACCGACTCTAAACGAACGAGGTCGGCCGCAGCAGCAAAGGCGACAGAGGGTAGCAGGGGGGAAGGAGAACACCCCTCAAAGATGGGGGTGCGCGGGTCACCACGAGAGGCCCCTACAGCGACTATGCTCTTCTTGGCCGCTAGCAGGGACTTCTCAAGGAGGTCGACAGTGAGGGTGGTGGGACAGACAGAGAGAAACTGGTCCCTAACAGCACGAAGGGACTCAGGGAGACGGGTGACTAGAAAGTAGAGGGTGATGTACATGGGAGGGGGGTTTTTCGGCGAGGAAGGCAGCAGGAAGCGCAGCTCGGTAGCGAGTGTCACTAGCGCGAAGGTGGGTAAAGAGGTCAGTGACTGTGGGAAAGGCAGCAAGGTCAGGGAAGAGGTACGGTAGCATGAGGCGGCTCAGTGTAGCAGTGGAAGGGGAGGAGTAGCGCGCAACTACAGCATCGTACAAGGCCTGAGCGGTCTTGCACAGACTAAAGTGTGCACGCTCGGAGGAAGGGAGGTGGCGACGCACAGCAAGACGTGCAGCAGCATCGCGTGTGGCCCACTTGGAGCAAACAGTGGGGTTAGCATCAGCAGGAGGGGCAGGGATAGCGCCAGAGACAAAGTCAAAGAGAGAAACCTCATCCATCGCATCGCACAGTAAGTACAGCTGCAGGTCCTCAATCCAGAGTGCGAAGTTAATGGCGCGACCCTCAGCGTCAAAAGTCAGGACACTGGGGGTGGCCATTGTAGCAGCTGACAGTCTCACCGGGCAGAAAGAGTCGGGTAGCACAGCGACACAGCAACACGGCAGCACAGCAGCTGCGCCGGGCGATGCACGGGCGGCTCACGGGCGATGCACGGGCGGCTGCACGGGCGGCTGGGGCGGCTCGTAGGCTGCGCACCGGCGGCTGCACTGGCGGCCGCACGGGTAGGTGCACGGGCGGGTGCACGGGCAGGTGCACGGGCGACGCGGCGGCGAGGCCGCGTAGCAGAGGGCGGCGGGGCCGCTTAGCAGAGGGCGGCGGGGCCGTGATCGAAGGGCGGCGGGGCCGCTTAGCAGAGGGCGGCGGGGCCGCGATTGAAGGGCGGCGGGGCCGCTTAGCAGAGGGCGGCCTGGCCGCTAAGGAAGGGCGGCGGAGCCGCGATCGAAGGGCGGCGGGGCCGCGATCGAAGGGCGGCGGGGCCGCTAAGGAAGCGCGGCGGAGCCGCGATCGAAGGGCGGCGGGGCCGCTAATGGAAGGGAGGCGCGACGGGCCGCTGGGGGCGACACAACGGGTCGCGAAAAAAAAGGAAAACGCGCCTCGGGGCGCGCTTCGGTGGGCCCTAGAAGCAGTCCCTAGGAGGGAACCTTCTCTGATTCCATGTGAAAGAAAGAACGAGAATGAATGAACTATGAATGAAGTGAGTACAAATATGAAACCCTAATTGGGTTGTACCCCCTATGGGATACCCCACTATAGCCTACACAAATAAGTAAGCTATAATGTTCTGACAATCACCAGCCGCTGCAGTGGTTGATGACGCACCAGGGACACACAGGGAGGAATGCGAGATGGGCAGTAAAACTGCAGGAATATGACTTCAAGATTCGGCATAGGCCGGGGAAGACACTCCAGCATGTGGATGGGCTTTCCAGAAACCCGCCGCCGCCAGCACCAGAGCACACGCTGATCCTATTTGTAAGGGCAGGAGAAGTGGCGGCAGCAGAGAAGCAGAAAGGGCCAAGGGATATTTGGGAGGATGCAGCAGCAATGCGATGGGTCAAGGGGGAAACGGAAGCAGACGAGCAAGTGCAAGAGCGAGTAAGGGCAAGGGGTGTTCACTACAGGTGGTACCAGCAGCAACTGCAAATACAGACGGAAGACGGCTGGAAACTGGTACCTGCACCAGAGGACAGGGAGGGGCTGATCAGGGAGGTACACAACAAGCTGGGCCATTTCGGGCATGAGAGGACTATGCAGCTGCTGAAAACTGGCTGGTGGTGGGAAGGGATGAGGAAACAGGTGAAAGAATGGGTGAGCGGGTGCGAGGGTTGTCAGCGAAGCAGGGCCAGTTTGGTCCAAACAAAGCAGGAGTTGCAGTCATTGCCGATACGTGGGCTGGGGTTCAGGTGGTCATTGGATTTGACAGGAGAGCTGCCGCTGAGCAGGGGAGGTCAGCAGTACATCCTCCTCATGGTGGAACATGCAAGCAAATGGTTGGAGGTGCGCGCTATTCCCAGCAAGAGCTCGAAGCATGTGGCAAAGGCAGTCAAGGAGCAAGTGCTATGCCGGTTTGGAGCACCAGGGGAGGTCTTGACAGACCAAGGGAGTGAATTCAGAGGGGAGTTCCAGGCATTGTTAGACCAGGCACGCGTCACGCACCGGAGGACTTCTCGGTATCATCCTCAAAGTGATGGACTCACAGATCGGCTGGTGCAGACCTTGAAGCGGAATCCGCGGGCATACGGGGAGAAGCGGAAGAGAGACTGGGATGAGGAACTGCATTGGATTGCAGCAGGATACAGGTTCGGGAGGCAGGCATCGCTGAGGGATCACTCGCCGTATAGCCTGCTGTTTGGGCGAGAGCCAGTGCTGCCAGTGGGGGCACCGCGGGTGTTAACCGACCCGGTGAGCGTGCAGGGAACAGAGAAGTGGGTAGCACTGGCGAAAGCAAGAGCACGCTACATGAAAGAGATGCTACCAGCCGCACTCGAGAACCTGCACACAGCACAGTTGCGGGATGCACTAAGGTACCAGCAGCGGCAGCAGAAGGGAGGAGGAAAGGGGAAGGAAGCAGTGGCGGAGGGACAAGAGATTTATTTGAAGCGGGCCAAGCAGGATACCCTGGACGTGGGACTAGGAACCGTAAGGTGGAAGGTGAAAGCAGTACGCGACTCAGGGGTGCTGGTACTAGAGAACGAGAAGGGGGAACAGACAGTGGACCACCAGACCAATGCAGCGGTGGTGCGGAGCAGCCGGCCTCAGCTGGATGGTCCTGTGACTCGGGCCCGTGCAGCACGAGCACGAGTACAGGAGGGGGCAGGGAGTGGCTGAGAGAGGCATAAGAGAGAAGTGTTAGAGACTAAGGACGGAGTCTACGAAGATTAGGTGCCTAAAATTCTCAAAATCGTTGGCTTAGAATTCTGGACAGAAACGTCGGCTTCACAAGAAACGCCGTCGACAAAAGGTGCACTGTTAAAACTTCACCAAACTTAGATTTGAAGTAGCTCTAGTCCGTGGCTACAATTCCCAAATTGAATGGTACGATAAGGTGAAGTATTTCTTGAGTTATGAATTTCGGCACACTAGGGGGTATGCTGCCATAGAATCTTAACTCAATCACAAAGTTCTCACACAAGTTCACAATAACTACACAAGAGAGTTAGAGTAGCAATAAACCAGGTGGGATGGGATGAGCAGGACGAGAGGGAAGGTCCCATGAGAGTCCCCAACCAAGGAAACCCCATGCCACACAATTCCCCTCTCCATAGGCAACCCCACTTTCACTTTTGTCACTTTCCCAACCCATGCCATCCACCTTAACCCAACTTGGCCACACTTGCCAACCTGGTTTGGTTTCACCCAACCATTTGGCAACAACTACAGTAGAAAAGACGAATTTCCCAACCCCCAAAAGTCTGTACCCCATATTGAGTCAACCCCACAACTTCCCATAGTCACCATAACCAAATATCAAAAGCATACGAACTTCCAACGTTCGTAACTTTCTTGTTCGTGCTCCGATTGAAGCGATACTTGGTTCGTCGGAAAGCTCTTGAGCAGAGGAGTCACCTTAGATATCTGCTCAAGCCAAATAACATTCACACACACTCAGAAAAAACCAAACCACATCAAACACAAATTCTTGCACACGCTCACACCACGCGGGCAACGCACCAACATTTGATGGGAGGCAGACAGACGTGAATGCATATGATTGCATCACATAACAAACTCCCCCTCTGGCTGCCTACCATCATCCCACATGCCATAGCTCAAGCATGCACCCTCAATGCACACTCATCCCAGCAAGCTGCATGCCCTTCCAATGCTCAGATTCAGTCAGGCGCTTGGTGAGAATGTCAGCCGCCTGCTGATGGGTCTTCACAATCTCCAGCCGCACCTCCTTGTCTAGGAGCCTCCTCACCCAGTGCCACTTAGGCCTGATGTGTTTGGTCAGCCCATGAAGACAAGCATTCTTTGCTAGCTTCACCGCCGACTCATTGTCACAGAAAATCACAGTCGGCTCCCTCTGGCACACTCTGATCTCCTCCAACAAACGCCTCAGCCACACCACCTCCTTTGCCCCATGATGCAGGGCCATGTACTCTGTCTCACACGAGGACTGCCCCTCCTCGTTCTGCTTCTTGCTGCGCCAGCTCACTGCACCTCCTCCAAACAGGCATACATAGCCTCCAATGCTGGTGCCATCCGCCCTCATAGAGTTGAAGCTGGCGTCGGTGTAGCAAGTCAAGAGCATCTCCCCCTTGCCCAAATCAGCTGCACCCCTCTGCAGCCTCTGTCGCACAACACTGTACTCCAAGCCGACTGATGCCGTAGCGCTCACATAGCGGACCAACCTCTTGGCCGCTTCCAGCTGCTCATGACTGGGGCGTGCAACCACACTTGCAAGCCTGGATGTAGCAAAGGCAATGTCAGGCCGCGTGTGGTTAGCCGCATAATTGAGTGCCCCCACCATGGAATGAAACAGCTTCCTGTCACTCTCACCCACCACCTCCTCATCAGCACAGGGCTCCACTGTGAACCCTGAAGGCAGTGGGGTGGCTGGCTTCCCTCCATTTTGCAGCCCATACTTCTCGGCCAGCCCCTCACAGTACTTCCTCTGGTGCAACCTCAACACTCCCTTGTCAAGGTCCCTCTCCACATGCATACCCAGGTAGTACTTCACATCTCCCATCTTGGAACACTTGAACTGCATCTCCAGCATCTCCTCCACACGCTCAATCATTGCAGACGACTCAGAGAAGAGCAGGATGTCGTCCACATACACCAGGAGCATGAGAAACTCCTCCTTCTCTTGTAGCAGGAACAGGTTGTGATCACACTCACTCTTCTTGAACCCCCCAGCCAGCAGTGTCTCCTCTAGCTTATGGTACCATGCACGAGGAGCTTGCTTCAGGCCATAGATGGCCTTCTTCAGCCTGCACACCCTGCCGCTCCCATCATCCAAACCCTCAGGCTGTAACATGTACAGCTCCTCCAGAATGATCCCATTGAGGAAGGCGGTGGTAATGTCCATTTGCTTCACCCGCCATCCACGGTTTGCTGCCATTGCCAGTGACACTTTCAATGTTGTGCCTTTCCCCACAGGAGCAAAGATCTTGTCAAAATCCTTCCCCTTTGTCTGCTGAAACCCCTTAGCCACAAGCCTTGACTTGTAGCGGGTCAGCTCCCCATCTGGTCCGTACTTATGCCTGAAGATCAGCTTGGAAGAAATGGCCTTCTTTCCAGGTGGCAGCTCACACAGCTCCCATGTCTCGTTCTCCAGCAGAGAGTCATACTCCTCCTTCACACTCTGCTTCCATTTTTTAGCATCCGGCCCACTCAATGCCTCAGCTAGCGTCTTGGGCTCAGGAACGGCTGTCCAGTAGCAGTGTGCTATCTCCTCCTCATCACACTGCTCAGCCACACTCCCAGCCCTTACCACCTTTGGCTTGCCAAAGCTCGGATAGGTCAGCCGGTTAGGAGGGCGCACATCCCTCCTTGGACGGTCAGCCGGGCGTGCGGCACCTTGTGGAGCACCTTGCTGCTGCTGCTGCTGCTGCTGCGGCTGCTGCTGCTCCTCCACCTCAGGTTCTCCCCCATCCTCAGTCACCCCAGAAATCTCCTCCTCTGAGACAGTGACCTGCACTTGCCTCGAAGGCCGCTGCACCTCATCAGCCTCAATGATCAGCGGTGTAGTAGGAAGCTTCTGCTGCTGCTGCTTCCACTCCTTGTAGTATAAGGACTCGAAGAACTTAACATCCCTTGACACAGTCAGCTGCTGGCTGGTCAAGTCCCAAATCAGCCAGCCCTTGTGATCCTTAGCAAGCCCCAAGTGCACACCCCATCTCCCAGAAGCCTCCAACTTTCCCCTCTTCTCCTTAGGCACATGAAACACCACCATGCAGCCGTAGGCTCTCAGCATGTTGACTGCTGGTGCACTCCCATACCACTTGGTGTAGGGGACCCACTGCTTGTCCCCCACAGTCGCCAGCACCCTGTTCTTCACGAGGGCGACCTGCCGCAGTGCAGTCACCCAAAACGGATCCGGCAGCCCTGCACGCCCAAGGAGAGTGCGAGCACCTACCTGCAGGGTCCGGTTGAACCGCTCAGGCACGCCGTTCTGCTGAGGGTTGTAGGACACCGTAAGCTGATGCTGGATCCCCTTCTTCTTCAGCACCGCCTCAAAATCAGCGCCAATGAATTCTCCCCCGTTGTTGGTGCGGATCACCTTCACCTTATGTCCGCTCTCCCTTTGAGCTCTCGGCATCCACTCCTTAAGAACAACCGCTGCCACCTCCCCCTTAGTCTTCAGAGGGTAGACCCACACCGCACGTGTGTGGTCGTCCACAATGGTTAGGAAATAGCGGCTTCCCGAGAGAGAAGGGGCCCTCGTGGGGCCCACCACGTCCATGTGCACAAGTGCAAGTGGAGCCTTGGCTGGTCCTGTGCTGCTGCTGAAGGGAAACTTCATGAACTTGGTCTCAAGGCATGTAGGGCAGCTCCCAATCTCCTTTGCTGCCCCCTTCACCTCCAGCCCCTTCAAGCACCCATCCTTCACTAACTTCTGCAGCATAGGAATGTTCACATGGCACAGCCTCTCATGCCACGTCTCCAAATTAGCCTCACCACTCCCAGATGAAGCCTTTGCCCATGCAGCTATCCCATCCACACCAGCAAGCACCTCACCATGTGGCTTCTGTGGCTGCTGCACCTTCTTGACTGCATCCAGGGCCCCAGCAATTGGTGCAGTCTCCTCCCCTCCCGCAGTTGCTTTAGCCGCTGCCGCTGCCTTTGCCGTTGCTGGTGGTTTCCCCTTCCAAGGGATGATGGGCAGCTGCCACAGGTCCTTAATGCAGATGCTCTTCTCCTCCAAGTTCCACAGCAACAACTTCCCAAGCTTTGCACGGCAGCTGGTTGGGCCGAAGGTAACTTCAACCTTGCTCTTCTGCAGCCGGCGCACAGAAAGAAGGTTAGCGGACAAACCTTCAACCAACAGCACATTCCCAAGCCCCACTAGCTCTCCATTGGCTCCCATCACCTTGGCATTTCCAACACCAATCACAGGGAGCAAAGCACCTGAAGCGGCAGCCACAAACTTGATCTTCCCAGGAGGTTTTACCTCATCAAGCAAATCTGCCCGTGGGGTCATATGACTCGTGCAACCTGGATCGGTCACCCAGTGAGTGAGGGGGTGCATCACAACCTTCCCAACTGAACCCACATCACCCCTACTTCCTTGCACATCCTCAACCATGAGGAACATCCCAGGGTCGGCTTTACCTTGTGCACCATCACCTTGTGCACCTGAACGTTGCACATCGCCACCTCGTGCACGTTCACCACTTGGCGGCTTCATGCCTGGAGGCGCCCATCCTTCAGGCCGGCTGAAACACTTGAACCACGGGTGTCCAGCCTTCTTGCAGTACCAGCAGGCACCCTCCATTCGGGTGCTCCCCCTGCCACCAGAGCTCCCCTGCCCCTCATTGTAGTCACCTCGGCCTCTCCCTCTGCCAAAGCCTCTCCCACGGCCTCGGCCTCTCCCTCCCCCTCTTCCTCTGCTGCCTCCTGCAGCTCCATACCCCTCAGCAGTTTTGTTGGCAGCACCACCTCCAGTGTGGCGCCTCCGGAAGTCCTCCTGCAGGATCTGCTGCCGTAGCCACTCAGGCGTCCACTTGTCCTGCTGAACGTTGAGGGTGGGGATGAGGTTGTCCCATGAGTTGCCGAGCACCGAGATGATCTTGGTGCACTGTTGCATCTGCAACACTTCGCTGCCCGCCGCTGCCATCCTCGCATAGGTGTCCTTGATCTTGTCAAGGACCGGTTTCACATCATCTCCCAGTTTCATGGAGAGGGCAGCCAACTCCTTCTCCAACACAATCACCATCGGCAGCGTGTTGGGCTGAATCACGTCGCGTAGAAGCTTCCACGCCTTTGGTCCCGAGTCATCGAGCTCCACCAAATCCTTGATGTGCTGGAACATGTCGTTGTTGACCGATTGGAGGATGAGGTCATACAGCACCGCGCTCTTCTCAATCCACCGATCGCGGGCATCTCCTTCCCCCGGCATCTTCTCCTCTCCCATTGCAATTTTAAGCAGCTTGTAGTGCTTGAAGGCGCTCCGCATCCGCCCGCTCCATTCCTCATAGTTGGAGCCATCCAAAGCTTCAATCTTGGATAGTGGCGGTTCACTCCTCTTCTCAACTGCATCTCCATTTCCTTGACTCATCTTCTCTGCTCCCAATCACAATTTCAGCTCCCCCTTTGCTGTCCACACCGAAGTCCCACAATATTTTCACAAGTGTCGGCGCCAACGAAATTTCGGCAGAGTTTCCCCTTAGCGGAAGTCACATCCAACCTCCAGAACTCCACTTAGGCACGCCCACAGGCCATGGTGGGTCTAGGAGGGTCTTCACACTTCAGTAGACTCCCCAAAAGGTCCTTAATCGCTCTGATACCACTTGTTAGAGACTAAGGATGGAGTCTACGAAGATTAGGTGCCTAAAATTCTCAAAATCGTTGGCTTAGAATTCTGGACAGAAACGTCGACTTCACAAGAAACGCCGTCGACAAAAGGTGCACTGTTAAAACTTCCCCAAACTTAGATTTGAAGTAGCTCTAGTCCGTGGCTACAATTCCCAATTTGAATGGTACGATAAGGTGAAGTATTTCTTGAGTTATGAATTTCGGCACACTAGGGGGTATGCTGCCATAGAATCTTAACTCAATCACAAAGTTCTCACACAAGTTCACAATAACTACACAAGAGAGTTAGAGTAGCAATAAACCAGGTGGGATGGGATGAGGAGGACGAGAGGGAAGGTCCCAAGAGAGTCCCCAACCAAGGAAACCCCATGCCACACAATTCCCCTCTCCATAGGCAACCCCACTTTCACTTTTGTCACTTTCCCAACCCATGCCATCCACCTTAACCCAACTTGGCCACACTTGCCAACCTGATTTGGTTTCACCCAACCATTTGGCAACAACTACAGTAGAAAAGACGAATTTCCCAACCCCCAAAAGTATGTACCCCATATTGAGTCAACCCCACAACTTCCCATAGTCACCATAACCAAATATCAAAAGCATACGAACTTCCAACGTTCGTAACTTTCTTGTTCGTGCTCCGATTGAAGCGATACTTGGTTCGTCGGAAAGCTCTTGAGCAGAGGAGTCACTTTAGATATCTGCTCAAGCCAAATAACATTCACACACACTCAGAAAAAATCAAACCACATCAAACACAAAATCTTGCACACGCTCACACAACGCGGGCAACGCACCAACATTAGATGGGAGGCAGACAGACGTGAATGCATATGATTGCATCACATAACAAGATGACGGGCAAGGAACAGAAGAGGGGAAGGTAATGGGGCAAAAGTTGGAGCAGGGAGACAAGTAAGGGAGGGGATTCACGACAGCTGTCACAGAATTCACTGAGGGAAGTTGCAATTCATCCTGTTAACGCTAATACGGTGCAATGTAATGTGCTGTAGCATATGGAGCGGGGTGTAGAATGTTATTTGACTTGTAAGCAGGTTGGTGGGCAGCAGGGAGAGTGACGCGAAGTTGGTGGCCTGGGGACCAGCGAGGCGCGCAAGAAGTGAACCCAAGAGCCTCGAGCAACTGGGAAATCACTCTGGCCAATACCAAGCTGGAGCGGCCCGAACTCAACCAGAACTCTGAGACATTGGCGACTTGGCCGAGGGTAGATTTATAGCCTAGAGAAACATCACTCGATTAGTTCTCTCGTTTGTTTACTCTCTATAGTGGATAAAGTTGCTGATCTAAGCTTTCTAAGCCAGGTGACGAGGCCACTCGGAGTAGCCAAGTGTGGGGGACGGATTCCACAAGGGAGTGGCTAAGAGAGGCACAAGAGAGAAGACGGGCAAGGAACAGAAGAGGGGAAGGTAATGGGGCAAAAGTTGGAGCAGGGAGACAAGTAAGGGAGGGGATTCACGACATGCCACTGAGAGGAGTAGGGACCCTCTATCGCCTCCGCGTAAGAGCGCGGAGTCGGGATGTCAAGTGCATCCGGGTCTCCCTCAGGGGTAAGCAGTACGGACACGAGATGAGGTGAAGCACCAGCCAAACACTGGAACTCCTCCTGCCTGTCCTCAAGGACGTCCGTGCCAAGGGCACACTTACCCCCAACGGACGGAGGACAGACAGACTCTGGCTCAGCGACAAGACTAGCAGCGTAGTCTAGACGACAGCGAGCAGCAAAGTCGACGAGCTCAGCAACTAGGGCAGACGCAGCAGTGGACTCAAAGGAAGGGTCAGTGACGACAGTAGCAAAGAGACGCGTGACAGTAGGACTGACAGCACGAAGAGAGTCCGACTCCGGGTCGGCAAGATCAGGAAGAGAGGACTCAGGAGGAGAAGGCAAAGGGGCACGCAGAGGAGCAGTGGACGGACGCAGAGACATCCAGTGCGTGCCAGGGACAGGAGGAGGACGCTGACGCGAACCACGACCACTAGTGCGAGCAGGACGGACAGGCGACGCAGGGCGAGACGCAGGCTCACGACGCTCAGCAAGACCTCCAGTAGGACCAGTGTAAGGAGAAGGAGCAGGCAGTGGGGAGGCCGGCTGGAACTGTAACTGTGACGGGACAGGATGTGGACACTCTAAGGGAGGAGGAGGACCAGTAGAAGGCGGAAGACCAAGAACCTGCTGAAGGAGCGGAACGAAGTACGGCCGAGGCCGCGCGGCGACTCCAGACACAGCAAGGACAGCACCAGTACCCCCAGCGGCAGCACCAGCGCCAGCAGCACCTCCAGCTCCAGTACCTCCATCAGCACCCGTAGCACCAGTAGCACCCCCAGCAGGACCGCCTCCAGGACCGACAGCAATAGCCTCAGCGCCAACACCCTCAGCAGCTCCAGCTCCAGTCGTACCCGCAGGCCCAGCAGCTCCAGTACTCCCAGTACGAGCACCTCCGGGACCCGCGGTAGCAGCACCCTCAGCAGCCGAAGAACCTCCAGCTCCAGCAGCACGCCTCCAGCGCCGGGCAAACCACTCGCGCAGCTCCTGTGGAGAGAGTGGCTCCCTCCGAGACGAAGCACCCGGAGAACCTCCAGGCTCAGCACCGCAAGACGCCACACGAGCAGGCCCAGCTCCCTCAGGCTCCGCACCCCCAGGCTCAGCACCCCCAGGCGTAGCACCCCCAGGCTCAGCACCCCCAGGCTCAGCACCCCCAGTCTCAGCACCCCCAGGCTCAGCACCCCAGTAGTAGCACCCTCAGGCTCAGCACCCCCAGGCGTAGCACCCACACGCTCAGCACCCCCAGAGTCAGCACCCCCAGGCCCAGCACCCTCAGCAGCACCAGAGTCACCAGTAACCTCGACGGGCTCGATTGCGTCTACCTGGGACACGCCTGAAGGGGCAGGACCCTGAGGGGGGAGGGGGTCTACCGGGGGGGGACCTGGCACAAGGAAGAGGGGTGGTGGGGGGAGGGACGGAGTGCGGTAGGGGAAGAGGCGGTAGTAGGGGACCGACTCGTCAAACGTGACGTCCTGGGAGGACAGAACACGGCGAGAGGTGGGGTGGTAGAACTCCCACCCTGGTGCGTCAAGGGGGAAGCCAAGGAAGACGCAAGGAGCAGCACGATGGGACAGCTTGTCCGCAGACAAGTCGCGGACAAACGCCCGAGATCCCCAGACACGGAACGCAGACGCATCGCCAACCTTCTCCGTCCACAGCAATGCTGGGGAGGTCTCCGGCATGGAGACCCTGGGTTGAAGGTTGATCTGATGCGCCGCGTACCGAACCGCAAACGGCCACAGAAAATGGGGGGCAGCCGCATGTATCATGGACGTACGGGCGACGTCCATGACCATGCCAATGCGGGGCTCAGCAATCCCATTTTGCTGTGGAGAGTCCGGAAGCGTAAAGGTCTGGCGTATGCCTCGTGCACGACAGTAGGCTCGTAGAAGGCTAGAGGAGAACTCTCCGCCTCTGTCAGAGTGCAGACGCAGAACAGGAAAGTTCGAACCGAAGCTCTGCCTGAGGTGGAGATGAGCTGCGCGGATCTAGTCGATCAACACCTCAGTGACATCACCGTTGCTGCGCAAGGGGAAGACTGTGGTGTAACGCGGGTAGTCGTTAACCACCAGCAGGAAGTAGCGCTCTTGACCCTGTCCACGGACGCGGGCCGGGCCCCACACGTCCATGTGAAGCGTCTGCAGCGGGGCCTCTGTCGGAGGAAACTGGGAGTGAGGGGCAGCCCGCTGCCGCCCCTTGACACAGGGGACGGAGGCAGGGCCAGGCCCCGGAGGAAGGGGAGGGAGGGACCGGGGAAGACCAGAGACAAGGACACGGGAGGCCATGCTTCGGAGACGAAGCAGGGAGGGGTGACCAAGGCGGTGGTGCCAGAGGAGAGTCTCGTGAGACAGGAGGCGACACGAGCAGGGGGCAGACTCAAGGCCAGACCTGGACGCTGCAGCAAACACCTGACCCGACGCAGCTACCTGACAAGACGCAGTGACAGGAGGAGACGCAGTGGTCAGTGTGTACAGGCTCGACCCCGGCCGACGTGTAAACGTGGTCAGGTCTCGGCCTGTCCGAGCGTCCGTGCAGTGGGTGACCCGCTGACTCGCAGGAGTGAACTGGTGAACCCCCGCATCCTGCAGGTCAGCACCACTCACCAAGTTCGTAGAGAACGAGGGGAGGTAAAGACCAGACAGGGTGCCAGAGGGGGCCGCTGGACATTGGAGGACAGTGGAGAAGTGAGCAAGGACAGGACGCCCAGAGGGGTCTGCCTGAGAGACTGCAACTGGCCGGCTAAGCGGCGTGAGTGTGGTGCGGTCTCGAAAGAAGGAGCGAGAAGCCCCCGAGTCAAGGGTGAAGGTGTGGGAGGCCGAAGCCGACGCAGTACCTGAGAGAGCAGACTCACCAGCACCTGAGGGAGCAGACGCCCAAGCACCTAGAGCAGCAGCCTTGCTAGCACCTAGAGCAGCAGCCTCACTAGTACCTAGAGCAGCAGTCTCAATGCCCGGGTCGGGCGGAAAACACCGGTAACAGTCACCCTCCTCACTAACAGTCACAGCAAACATGGCAGCAAGAATAGCATCAAAGTCAAGGTCAAAGACAGCTACTCCCGCCCTAGACAGCTCGCCCGAGCGAGGGATCTCAGTGGCCTCCGCGAACTGGTGACGCCAAGCGTCCGTCAGGCGGCCAAAGCAGCGCTGGGTGGGGTGCGCACCTCCGCACTGCTCACCCGCGCGGTCGCCGGTGCGTAGGACGTAGGTGCACGGACCTGTACCCCCACCCCGCTGGCGCGCAGCGTACCACTCACGGAGCTGCTGAGGGGGGGGGATGTCACGAGTGCGCTGCTGCTGTTGCTGCTGCTGCTGCTGCTGGCGCTGACCACCACCAGAGTCGACCCTCTGCGCAGCGCCACCCCGACCAGCTCCACCTCCTTCGCCGCCGCCTCCTCCACCGCCGCCACCTCCTCCACCTCCGCTCCCACCGCCACCGCCACCGCCACCTCCGCCTCCACTGCCGCCACCGACACCTCCACCCCCGCCACCACCCCCACCGCCACCCCCACCCCCTCCGCCGCCTCCACCGCCGCCTCCACCGCCCCCGCTAGCTCCACCAGCGCCCCTGCCTCCCTTGCCCTTGCCAGGGCGGCGTCTCCCGCTAGGGGTAGACGCCGCACCGATCGACTCAAGACCAACGAGGTCGGCCGCAGCAGCAGAGGCAACAGAGGGCAAAAGGGGTAAGGGGGAGCACCCCTCAAAGATGGGGGTGCGAGTGTCACCACGAGAGGCTCCTACAGCGACTATGCTTTCTCTGCTGCTAGGAGGGCCTTCTCGAGGAGGTCAACGGTGAGAGTGGTGGGGCAAACTGAGAGAAAGTGGTCCCTGACTACGCGAAGGGAGTCAGGGAGCCGGGTGATTATGTAGTAGAGGGTGATGTACATGGGGGGGGGGTTCTTGGCGCAGAACTCAGCAGGAAGCGCAGCGGGGTAGCGAGTGTCACTAGTGCGGAGGTGCGTAATGAGGTCAGCGACTGTGGGAAGGGCAGCAAGGTCAGGGAAGAGGTACGGTAGCATGAGGCGGCTCAGTGCTCGCCGGCTCGGCAACTCGGCGGCTCGGGCGGCTCGGGTGGCTCGGCGGTATGGCGGGTCGGCAGCAACTGCGGCTCGGCGACTCGGCGGCTCGGGCGGCTCGGCGGTACGGCGGCTCGGCAGCAGCTGCAGATCGGCGGCTCGACAACCCGGCGGCTCGGGCGGCTCAGGTGGCGCGGCGGCTCGGGCGGCTCGGGTAGATCGGGCGGCTCGGCAGCAGCTCGGCGGCGCCGGCGGCTCGGTGGTGACGGCGGCTCCGCGTGGGGACGGCAGCGGGGCCGGGTGGAGCGGCGGCGGGGCTGGGTGGAGCGGCGTCGGGGCCGGTCGGGGCAGCTCCGGGGCCGCAGGGGTAGGCGACGGGGCCAGCAGAGGCGGCGCCGAGGCTGGGAAGGGCGGCGCCGGGGCCGCAGGGGTAGGCGACGGGGCCACTAGGGCGGCTAGGAGGTGGGGGGTCGCGAGGGCGGCTTGAAGAGACCGCGAGGGCGGCTAGGAAGGGCCGCGAGGGCGGCGTGAAAGGGCCGCGAGGGCGGCGTGAAAGGGCTGTGAGGGCGGCGCGACGCGACAGAGCCGCGAGGGCGGCGGATCGGGGCCGCGAGGGCGGCGCGACGCGGCCACTAGGGCGGCGCGACGTGGCGCGGCCACTAGGGCAGCGCGACGGGGCCGCGAGAGGCCGCTAAGGGGCCGTGAGGGGCCGTGAGGGCGGCGCGACGGGTCCGCTAGGGGCCGTGAGAGGGGAGACCTACGGAGCGCGACTCGGGCAGAAACTAAGCGCGCTCCGGGCAGGAAAAAAAAAAGAATCGAATCGGTGGGCCCTAGGAACAGTTCCCACGAGGGAACCTGCTCGATACCATGAGAAAACTAGAACGAGAATGAAATGACTAAGGGAAAGTTGGGTACAAGTACAAACCCTAGAAAGTTGTACCCCATATGTGCTACCCCACTATAGCCTACAGTAGCTATGTCATATAAATCTGACACGACTCATGCTCCAGACATACCTTGCCAACCTGCAAGAGGACCAAGATCCCACAGGTGGTTTTCGTGGTGATCGAGCCTTCGCCTCGGCAGCAAATGAAGCTGACTGGGACGAGCAGAATGTGGCCAACGCATCAGAAGAAGCTGGACCCCTCCCGTTCTGCTCCGTCGACGTCCTCATGGACGAAGATAACCCTCGCGAAAGTCTCAACGCTGAAACCTTCTACTACTTCGCCGACAACGGTTACGTAACACCTGCGACAGTCAACACCAACGAAGCAGAACGAGTAGGACCGAATTTCATACCTGATCCAGAAGCGGGAGATGAAGCAGCTTATCCCGAGGATGCAACTCTTCCTCGCTACTCACAGACTGGACTGCAAATTCTCGGACTCGTCACCGCAGTCCACGGCAACACTCTTCCTAAGGAGCCTGCGATGGTTCAGCAGGCTCTGGGGGGGGAACAAAGGGAAAAATGGCGTGAAGCCATGGACTGAGAGTTAAAGGCGCTGGAGGAACGGAACACTTGGAAAGTTGTCCCCATCAGCGTGGCAAGGAACAAGACCATTCTCACCGGGAAATGGGTCTTCCGCGTTAAAACAAAAGCAGACGGCACAATTGAGAAATTCAAAGCACGCTGGGTTGTGCGTGGATTCGATCAGGAGCACGGACGGGACTTCAACGAGACATTCGCCCCGGTTAGCCGACATACCTCACTTCGAATCCTCCTCGCGATCGCCGCCATGAAGAAAAGGAAGCTACGGCAAATCGATGTCGCCAACGCGTTCCTCTACGCACCTGTCGACGCGGAAATCTTCGTCGAGCTCCCACACGGTACCAACGGGGAACCTAACCAAGTCTGTCAACTGCTGAAATCACTTTACGGGATCAAGCAAGCTCCGCGGCTATGGCAACAGTTCCTACTTGCTCGCCTCATTCGCATCGGATTCCGCCAACCACCTCACGACCAAGGAATGTACCGACTCACTAAAGACACCAACTACATTCTGCTGATCGTCTACGTGGAGGACCTACTCTACATCGGCTCCACTGACGACATCACCACCTGGTTCGAAGGGGAGCTACAGAGGGACCTCACACTCACGGTCTCCTCTACCGTCACACAGTACCTCGGCTTGAACATTCGGGAAGAAGAAGGCGCGATCTACCTCAACGCTGCTAAGTACGCCGACACCATCGCCAAACGCTTCGCGCTCACACCTACCACCATCTCTACGCCCTACCGCTACGCGACAGGAAACCACAAGGAAGGATCCTCTCTACTCAAATCCGCCGGGATACGCGACTACCGCCTCGAACCTATCGGACCGATCTCCTGGCAATCAAGCAAGCAGGAATTAATTGCTCTCTCGTCAGCTGAAGCAGAATATATTGCACTCTGCTCAGCCACCAAGGAAGGACTCTATCTTCGCGAGCTGCTGGAAGAAGCAAAGTTAGCCGAGTTACCCAACTTCACTCTGTTCTGCGACAACCAATCTGCAATTCGCATCGCCAACAAAAATGGATTCGCGAACAGAACAAAGCATATCGCTCTGCGATATTTCTTCGTGAAAGACGAGATTGAGAAGGGGAGACTTGAACTATCCTACTGTCCCACGTCCGAGATGGCAGCTGACTACTTGACCAAGAAGCTCGGAAAACAGAAGTTCGAGTACTGCATGCTGCTGACTGGACAAAGCCACGTCACAAGCAGCGACACTCCAGAAGCAAAGGGGAGTGTTGGGAACAAACAATCTTAAGCGCCTCTGTCGTGTCGAAACACCAAGGCACAAGCAAAGCAGAGCATATCGAGGCACCAGCGAGTCAACCCTCGGAGGTTGAAGTAACCGCTGGAGGTTACGCGAAAGTCAAAGGTCAGCGACCTTTGACTTGACAAATGCAGCGCGACAGCAAGGACACACAACTGACTCGACATTGAGCAGTTGCCCGAGTCGCACTGTATCGAACCGCAACAGTTTAATTATATCTCTTCGTATTCTTTGTACTCTTATATAAACCTTTGTACTTGCTTGTTTTAATCAACTTACTTTGCCCTCACATACCAGCGCAAGGTGGTTCAAGGACTTCATTTAAACGCTTCCGCTACTACATCACTCTACCCAGAGTTTAACCCTACCAAAGATCCTAAGGGGCACTCAGCCCAACACAGCTCACCCAACCCCATTTCTGGTCCCCCCGTTGACTGTTCATCGTCTTTCCGCCCGTCTGAACCCCTGTTCGCGGCTATCTCCACGAGTGTCGCAACTCTTCGCAAGTAACGATTTGCATTGTCTTTGCACCTTGCTGCCGTGTCGATACGGTCTCATGAATTGCAGAAGTGAAGCGGCAACAGGTAGAGGAGAGGGACAAGCACGAGATGATGAGTCAAGCAGCCTTCCCTGAGGTGATCACACCTCTGGCTTGGGCCAACATCACTGACATGCAACATAGTATGGTAACTCTATGCAATTGTATGCAAAACCGTCGATACCTCGGTTTTGGAGGTATTGACATATTGTGCTAGAAACTTGGTTCTTTTTGTACAGACATACTAATTTTTACCGCGCTTATCTTTCCGCTAAACTTTTGATTTATTCGGGCGACTATTCTGCTAGATGAGCAACACTGTTCACTTATTTTGACAGAAAAAGTTAAACCCGATCGAAAAGGGATGCACTTGGGGAGGCATCAACCCTAAAAACAATGCCCATTCGCGTTTTTAGGGTTGATCCCTCCCTGAAATGAGTCCAGGTCCCTAGAGGTTTTTATTTTTTCCTTTCTGCCCTAACAGTAACCGGTAGCAATATATTGGGTGCAATCTATTAATACAAAAAAGACCCCGTTAACTTCCATTATAACGGATTTTCCTGTTAAAATTATTGTGCAAAGTAGTTGCCCGCAGGAATCTTTATCAGGCGCCGAACGGAGCGCGGTAAAAAACGAATGAAACAAAATCAAAAACGCATTCGATTGTTGCACCCATTATACCCTTTTTGGCAGCTTCAACTGTTACACAATGTTTTGAGTGGCGCTACCAGACAAATTTGCGAAGCAGAACTAGGGTATCGACGGTTTTGCATACAGTCGATGCCCAACCCCTGCACGCGAAATTGCCCTGCACCCATCAAAAACTCTGCACCCGTGGCATCTTTGCCGCGATGTTGCACCCTGGGTACAGACCCCTGCCGCCACTTATTCTCGTGCGTGAATGCTGAGAAAATGAGAACGAGAATGAATGAACTATGAATGAACTAAGTACAAGTACTAACCCTAATTGGGTTGTACCCCTTGTGGGCTACCCCACTATAGCCTACACAATATGCAAAAGCTATATGTTCTGACACACCCCCATAGGCAAAGTGGGGGAGAACAAGGGGTCACAAGACCAATCAAGCAAAGCAAAGCAAAGCAAGCTCAGGGTGGATCACAAAGTCACCACACAGTCCGAGCACAAGGTCAAGGCCACAAGGCCAGTTCACATGCAGGGGTAGACAGATATATATAAGGCTAAACAAGCAAGAGCAGGTATATATATATATATATATATATATATATGCAAGAGTACAAGCAAGGTCAAGAGGTGAGCAAGTGAGGCAAGACAGGGACAAGTCCCAGCTGAGTGCAGAAGCGCTGATGATCACAAGGCGGAAGTGCCTTGGTGAAAACATCAGCAGTGTTGGCCTCAGAGGCCACGTATGCAAGTCGCAACTAACCACGCTGTTGCAGCTCACGAGCAAGAAAGTAGCGGAGAGCAATGTGCTTCGTTCGGTGCTCCAGGCGCTGCTCACGACACAAGGCCAGCATGGCCTTGTTGTCTACGTACACCACTGGAGGAGAACGAGGCGACTCTCCAAGGTCGGTCAGCAGGTAGGTGAGCCAGCGAAGCTCCTGTGCAGCCATGGCCCCGGCGTAGATCTCAGCCTCACAACTGGAGCCGAGAACAGAGGACGAGCGAGTAGCCCGCCACGAAACAGAGCCAGAACCAAGACTGAAGGTGTAACCCTGGGACGACCGCTGAGTAGCCTGGTCGTCAGCCCAAGAAGCGTCCGCGTGCCCAGTGAGGACCACGGGACTCCGCCCTCCAAGCACTAGCCCCATGCCCAAAGTACTGCACAAGTAGCGCAACACCCTTTTCGCTGCAGCCATGTGCTCTGGTCTGCGTCTCTCAGGAGCATCATAGCGTGCAAGAATGCCAAGAGGGTATGCAAGGTCAGGTCGTGTGCAGGCCATCAGGTACATAAGGCAGCCAACAAGCTCTGGGTACGGGCCACTCGACTCTACGGACTCATCCGAAGGCAGAGCTGAGAGCGAGTGGCGAGTAGGCAGAGGAGTGGCCTGAGGCGAGGAGTACGTGAAGCCGAAGCGCTGAAGGACCTGCTGCACCATGTGTGACTAAGTCAAGGTAATGGTGCGGCGTGCTCTGTCCCGGGTGATCTGCAAGCCAAGGTAGCTGCGCAGTTCACCCAGGTCTGTGCACGTGTGTCTCTTCTGCAGCTCGGACTTCACGTAGGCGAGTCCAGCAGTGTCAGCTGTGGCAAAGACCAAGTCGTCGACGTACACGAGGATGTAGAACGGCGGCAGAGAGGTGTCGGTGCGCAGAAACAACGACGGGTCAGCAGTAGAAGGAGCAAACCCAAGAGCCGCAAGCGTAGTCCTCAATGTGTCGTGCCACTCACGTGGTGCCTGGCGGAGACCGTAGACTGGCCGTCGGAGGCTCCACTGGGTGCCAGGAGGGAAAGTCCCAGTGAAGCCAGGTGGACGGCGCAGCCAGATCTCCTCGTGCAGGCTACCCTGCAAGAAAGCAGTGCTGAAGTCAAGAGAGTGAAGCTCGTAGTCGCGCTGAGCGGCTATGTGCAGCAGCACCCGAAGAGTGGTCATCTTCGGGGTGGGAGAGAAGGTCTGAAAGTAGTCAACTCCCTGCCGCTGACTGAAACCACGAGCAACGTACCGCGCCTTGAAGACAGGTGGAGAGCCCGGCGGTCGCTTCACCCAGAAGATCCACATGCCACTGACGATGTTCGCCCCAGGAGGGGGAACCGCGTCAACGTAGGTGCCTGTGGACTTCCAGGAAGCCATCTCTGCATCCATAGCTGCCTGCCACTGAGAGGAGTAGGGACCCTCTACGGCCTCCGCGTAAGAGCGCGGAGTCGGGATGTCTAGTGCATCCGGGTCTCCCTAAGGGGCAAGCAATACGGACGCGAGATGAGGTGAAGCAGCAGCCAGACACTGGAACTCCTCCTGCCTGTCCTCAAGGACGTCCATGCCAAGAGCACACTCACCCCCAACGGACGGAGGACAGACAGACGCAGACTCAGCAACAAGGCTAGCAGCGTAGTCTAGACGGCAGCGAGCAGCAAAGTCGACGAGCTCAGCAACAAGAGCAGACACAGCAGTGGACTCAAAAGAGGGGTCAGTGACGGCAGTAGCAAGGAGACGCGTGACAGTAGGACTGGCAGCACGAAGAGTGTCCGACTCCGGGTCGGCCAGCGCAAGGAGAGAGGACTCAGGAGGAGAAGGCAAAGGGGCACGCAGAGGAGCAGTGGACGGATGCAGAGACATCCGGTGCGTGCCAGGCAAAGGAGGAGGACGCTGACGCGAACCGCGACCACTAGCGCGAGAAGCACAAACAGTCGACGCGGGACGAGACGCAGGCTCACGACGCTCAGCAAGGCCTCCAGTAGGACCAGTGTAAGGAGAGGGAGCAGGCAGAGGGGAGGCGGGCTCTAACTGTGACTGAGACTGGACAGGCGGTGGACACTCTACAGGAGGAGAAAGACCAAGAACTGGCTGCAGGAGCGGAACGAAGTACGGGGGAGGCCGCGCGGCAACTCCAGACACAGCAGGGACAGCACCAGCACCCTCAGAGGTCGCACCAGCGCCAACAGCACCTCGAGCTGCAGGACTTCAAGCAGCACCAGCAGCACCCGCAGCAGGACCACCGCCAGGACGGACAGCAGTAGTCTCAGCACAAACACCCTCAGCAGCTCTAGCTCCAGTCGGACGCGCAGGCTCAGCAGCTCCGAGACCGGCGGCACCAGCACCCTCAGCGGCCGAAGAAGCTCCAACTCCAGCAGTACGACTCCAGCGGCGTGTAAACCACTCGCGCAGCTCCTGTGGAGAGAGGGGCTCCCGCCGAGACAAAGCACCCGGAGAACCTCCAGACTCAGCACCGCCAGACGCCACAAGGGGAGGTCCAGCGACCGCAGGCTCCGCACCTCCAAGCTCAGCAGCTCCAGACGCAGCACCCCCTGGCTCAGCACTCCCAGACTCAGCACCCCCAGGCCCAGCACCCCCAGTCGCAGTACCCCCATGCTCAGCACCCCCAGTCGGAGCACCCCCAGACTCAGCACCCCTAGGCTCAGCACCCACGCGCGCAGCACCCCCAGAGTCAGCACCCCCAGGCTCAGCACCCGCAGCAGTACGAGAGTCACCAGCAACCTCGACCGGCTCGACTGCGTCTACGTGGGACACACCTGAAGGGGCAGGACCCTGAGGGGGAAGGGGGTCTACCGGGGGGGGACCTGGCACGAGGAAGTGCGGTGGCGGGGGGAGGGAAGGAGTGCGGTAGGGGAAGAGGCGGTAGAAGGGGACTGACTCGTCGAACGTGACGTCCTGGGAGGACAGAACACGACGAGAGGAGGGGTGGTAGAACTGCCACCCTGGTGCGTCAAGGGGGAAGCCAAGGAAGACACAGGGAGCAGCACGAGGGGACAGCTTGTCCGCAGACAAGTCGCGGACAAACGCCTGAGATCCCTAGACACGGAACGCAGACGCATCGTCGACCTTCCCCGTCCACAGCAGAGCTGGGGAGGTCTCCGGCCGGGAGACCCTGGGGTGAAGGTTGATCTGATGCGCCGCGTACCGAACCGCAAACGGCCACAAAAAATGGGGGGCAGCCGCATGCATCATGGACGTACGAGCGACGTCCATGACCATGCCAATGCGGCGCTCAGCAATCCCATTTTGCTGTGGAGAGTCCGGAAGCGTGAAGGTCTGGCGGATGCCTCGCGCACGACAGAAGGCTCGCAGAAGGCCAGAGGAGAACTCTCCGCCTCGGTCAGAGTGCAGACGCAGAACAGGAAAGTCTGAGCCGAAGTTCCTCCTGAGCTGGAGACGAGCTGCGCGGATCCAGTCGATCAACACCTCAGTGACATCACCCTTGCTGCGTTAGGGGAAGACTGTGGTGTAACGCGAGTAGTCGTCAACCACCAGCAGGAAGTAGCGCTCGTGACCCTGTCCACGGACGCGGGCCGGGCCCCACACGTCCAAGTGAAGCGTCTGCAGTGGAGCCTCTGTCCGGGGAAACTGAGAGGAGTGAGGGGCAGCCCGGAGCCTCCCCGCGACACAGGGGACACAGGAAGGACCAGGCCCCAAAGGAAGGGGAGGGAGGGACTGAGGGAGACCAGAGACAAGGACACGGGAGGCCATGCCCCGAAGACGAGGCAGGGAGGGGTGACCAAGACGGTGGTGCCACAGGAGAGTCTCGTGAGACAGGAGGCGACACGAGCAGGGGGCAGACTCAGAACCAGACCTGGACGCAGCAGCAAACACCTGACCCGACGCAGCTACCTGGCCAGACGCAGAGTTAGGAGGAGACTCAGTGGTCAGGGTGTAGAGACTCGACCCCGGCCTGCGTGAAAACGTGGCCAGGTGTCGGCCTGTGCGGGCATCCGAGCAGTGGGTCACCCGCTGACTCGCAGGAGTGAACTGGTGAACCCCCGCATCCTGCAGGTCAGCACCACTCACCAAGTTCGTCAAGAACGAGGGGAGGTACAGACCAGACAAGGTGCCCGAGGGGGCAGCCGGACACGGGAGGACTGTGGAGAAGTGAGAGAGGACAGGACCCCTAGAGGGGTCAGCCAGGGAGACTGCAACCAGCCGACCAAGCGGCGTGAGTGTGGTGCGGTCTCGAAAGAAGGAGCGAGAAGCCCCCGAGTCAAGCGTGAAGGTGAGGGAGGCCGAAGCCGACGCGGTACCTGAGAGCGCAGCCTCACAAGTACCTGAGGGCGCAGACGCGCTGGCACCTAGAGCAGCAGCCTCACAAGCACCTAGCGCAGCAGTACCTATGCCCGGGTCGGGCGGGAAACACCGGTAATAGTCACCCTCATCACTAATAGTCACAGCATACATGGCAGCAAGGATAGCATCAAAGTCAAGATCATAGATAGCTACGCCAGCCCTAGACAGCTCTCCCCAGCGGGGGATCTCACTAGCCTCGGGGAACTGCTGACGCCAAGCGTCCGTCAGGCGGCCAAAGCAGCGCTGGGTGGGTTGGGCACCCCCACACTGCTCACCAGCGCGGTCGCTGGAGCGAAGGACGTAGGTGCACGTACCAAAACCCCCACCACGCTGACGCTGCGTGTACCACTCACGGAGCTACTGAGGGGGGGGGATGTCTCGAGAACGCTGCTGCTGCTGCTGCTGGCGCTGACCACCACCAGAGCCGCTCCGCTGCGAGGCACCACCCCGACCAGCTCCACCTCCTCCGCCACCGCCGCCTCCACCGCCGCCGCCACCGCCACCTCCGCTCCCACCGCTACCGCCGCCACCGCCTCCGCCTCCACTGCCACCACCACCACCACCACCTCCGCCACCACTCCCACCGCCACCCCCACTCCCTCCGCCGCCTCCACCGCCACCTCCACCACCCCCGCTAGCTCCACCCGCGCCCTTGCCCCCCTTGCCCTTGCCAGAGCGACGTCTCCCGCTAGGGGCAGACGCCGCACCGACCGACTCAAGACCAAGTAGGTCGGTCGCAGCAGCAGAGGCGACAGAGGGCAACAGGGGGGAAGGGGAACACCCCTCAAAGATGGGGGTGCGAGGGTCACCACGAGAGGCTCCTACAGCGACTATGCTCTTCTCTGCTGCTAGGAGGGCCTTCTCTAGGAGGTCAACAGTGAGAGTGGTGGGACAGACTAAGAGAAAGTAGTCCCTGACTACGCGAAGGGAGTCAGGGAGGCGGGTGACTATGTAATAGAGAGTGATGTACATGGGGGGGGGGTTCTTGGCGCAGAACTCAGTAGGCAGCGCGGCGCGGTAGCGAGTGTCACTAGTGCGGAGGTGCGTAATGAGGTCAGCAACTGTGGGAAATGCAGCAAGGTCATGGAAGAGGTACGGTAGCATGAGGCGGCTCAGTGCAGCAGTGGCAGGGGAAGAGTAGCGCGCAACTCCAGCGTCGTACAAGGTCTGAGCACTCTTGTACTGACTAAAGTGCGCGCGCTCAGTGGTAGGCAGGTGGCGACGCACAGCAAGACGTGCAGCAGCATCGCGGGTGTCCTACTGAGAGCGAACAGTGGGGTCAGCATCAGCAGTAGGGGCAGGAGAGGCGCCAGAGTTGAGGTCAAAGAGAGAAAGACCGTCCGCCCTATCGCACTGTAAGAACAGCTGCAGGTCGTCGACCCAGACCTCAAAGTCAATGGCTCGACCCTCAGCGTCAAAAGCGAGGACACTAGGGGTAGCCATGACGACGGTAGACTAGCAGTGCAAGCAGTAGGGGAAGGGCACGCAGTGACAGAGAGGCTGTGCTCACCGGACAGGGCTGCTCGGGCGGCTCAACTGTAGGGCGGCTCGGCGGCTGGGCGGCTCGGCTGCTGGGCGGCTCGGCGGCTCGGCTGCGGGGCGGCTCGGCTGCTCGGCGGCTCGGCGGCTCGGCGGCTGGGCGGCTCGGCGGCTCGGCGGCTGGGCGGCTCGGCTGCACGGCGGCTCGGCTGGTGGGCGGCCGGGCGGCTCGGCGGCAGGGCGGCTCGGCTCCTCTGATACCGGGCGGCGCGGCGATCGGCGGCTCGGGCGCGCTGCTGCAGGAGGGGAGAGCGGCGGGGCCGCAGCAGACGGGTGGCGGGGCCGCAAACGTAGGGCGGCGGGGCCGCTGAAGTAGGGCGGCGGGGCCCGTTGAAGTAGGGCGGCGGGGCCGCGAAGTTGGGGCGGCGGGGCCGCGAAGTGGGGCGGCGGGGCCGTAGCAGACGGGCGGCGGGGCCGCTGAAGAAGGGCGGCGGGGCCGCGAAGTGGGGCGGCGGGGCCGCAGCAGACGGGCGGCGGGGCCGCTGAAGCAGGGCGGCGGGGCCGCGAAGTGGGGCGGCGGGGCCGCGAAGTGGGGCGGCGGGGCCGCTGAACAGGGAGGCGGGGCCCGTGAAGTAGGGCGGCAGGGCCGCAGGAGTAGGGCGGCGAGGCCGTAGAGTAGGGCGGCAGGGCCGCGACGTAGGGCGGCAGGGCCGCGAAGTAGGGCGGCGGGGCCGCAGGAGTAGGGCGGCGAGGCCGCAGTTAGGGCGGCGAGGTCGCGACGTAGGGCGGCGGGGCCGCGAATGCGGGTGGCGGGGCCACGCTAGTAGGTGGCGGGGCCGCACGAACGGGCGACGGGGCCGCTAAGGTAGGGAGGGCCGCTAGGGCATAGGGGCCGCTAGGGCGGCTCGACGAGGTGAGAGCGCGACTCGGGCGGAGCGCGCTTCGGGCAGGAAAAAAAAAAAATCGAAATTTGGTGGGCCCTAGGCACAGTTCCCACAGGGGAACCTACTCGATACCATGAGAAAATGAGAACGAGAATGAATGAACTATGAATGAACTGAGTACAAGTACTAACCCTAATTGGGTTGTACCCCTTGTGGGCTACCCCACTATAGCCTACACAATATGCAAAAGCTATATGTTCTGACAAATGCGCCCAAAAGAGAACCTGCATCACAAAACAGACCCTGCCAACCCAACTCAACTAGGGTCTTGGGCGAGAAACAGGCAGTGCGAAAGCTATGGACGAGCTTCGCACAACACCATAAAGAGTGATTGGAAAATCAGTTCTAATCACTCTTCCACCCCAACACCGAGGCTCGAAATGGCTCGTCTTTACCACCGAGCTCAGCTGCCCCTGCATATCAAGCGCGCCATATGCGCGCACCACGTCAAACACCCCCAGCTGCGCCACGTTGACCTCGCACGATGGTGCTTCACTCGTTTCAAAATCCGCCCCGACCGCTCAACCATCAGGCGCGTCCTGAAAAGTGCTGACCGCTGGGCTATCGATGACACCAATGACAACGCCGTGCGTGTGCGCGGCGGCGCGTATCCGGAGCTTGAGCGCGCCATGGCACGGTGGATAGCCAGGGCGGGGCCAGCTGGGGTGCCTCTCACCCTTGCGACTATTCGGGACCATGTCGCCTACATGGCCCGCGAGAACGGTCTGCCGGCTACGTTTCGTTGCTCCATCGGCTGGGTGCGTCGCGCATTACGCCGCCAGGGCGTGAGATGCTTGAGCGCGGTTGGCGAGGCGGCCGACCAGGACATGACGGCCGTGCGCACCACGCAGGAGAAGCTGCCGCAGCTCCTTATGCATTTGAACGTGAGGCCGCGCAACACCTTCAATTTTGACGAGACGGCCCTCTACATTTCCGTTCTGCCGCGGAAGACCTACGGCACGGGCCGTGTTGCGGGCAGGAAGAATGGCAAAGAGAGGCTCACCGTCGGCTTCCTCGTCAACGCCGACGGCTCTACCTTGTTCCGCCCTCTCGTGAACTCCAAGGCCCGGCGCCTGCACGACATCTGCCCCGACTACGACCCGGAGGAGTTGTGCTACTGGCGCAACACTGCCAAGGGGTGGATGACTACCGCGGTAAGTTCCATCGTGGAGGCCGCCAGTGTTGAAAGCCGCATTCACACCCTGCCCGTGTTATACACTCTCACTGAATCTTTATGTCACACTCATTTCTGTTCACCATCACCCACCTTCCCCCCCGCAGCTCTTCACACACTACATCGTGCAGCTGGATGCGGCTATGTTTGCGGAGGGGCGGCAGATCGTGATACTGCTCAACAATGCCAGCAGTCACACGCTCTGTGAAAATGAACGAGAATGAATTGACTAAGGGAAAGTTGGGTACAAGTACAAACCCTAGAAAGTCATACCCCATATGTGCTACCCCACTATAGCCTACAACACCTATGTCATATAAATCTGACACACCCCCATAGGTAAAGTGGGGGAGAACAAGAGGTCACAAGACCAGTCAAGCAAAGCAAAGCAAGCTCAGGGTGCATCACAAAGTCACCACACATTCCGAGCACAAGTTCATGTCAAACATTATATATGTTGTGCTTGTTTAGGCTACAATGGGTTAGACTATAGGGGGTACACAATTCTAGGGTTAGGTACTTGTACTGATTTCACTGTTAGTTCAATCATTCCTGTTCGTTCATTTCAACATGGTATAGAGCAGGTCCTTCGCTAGGATCGTTTTTTTTAGGGCCATGTGCTCTTCGCTGCAGCCATGTGCTCTGGTCAGTGTCTCCCAGGAGCAACATAGCGTGCCAGAATGCTAAGAGGGTATGCAAGGTCAGGTCGTGTGCAGGTCATCAGGTACATGAGGCAGCCAACAAGCTCTGGGTACGGGCCACTCGGCTCTACGGACTCATCCGAAGGCAGAGCTGAGAGCGAGTGGCGAGTAGGCAGAGGAGTGGCCTGAGGCGAGGAGTACGTGAAGCCGAAGCGCTGAAGGACCTGCTGCACCATGTCTGACTGAGTCAGGGTAATGGTACGGCGTGCTCTGTCCCGGGTGATCTCCAGGCCAAGGTAGCTGCGCAGTTCACCCAGGTCTGTGCACGTGTGTCTCTTCTGCAGCTCGGACTTCACGTGGGCGAGTCCAGCAGTGTCAGCTGTGGCAAAGACCAAGTCGTCGACGTACACGAGGATGTAGAACGGCGGCAAAGAAGTGTCGGTGCGCAGAAACAGCGACGGGTCGGCAGTAGAGGGAGCAAACCCAAGAGCCGCAAGTGTAGTCCTCAGTGTGTCGTGCCACTCACGCGGTGCCTGGCGGAGACCGTAGACTGGCCGCCGGAGGCTCCAGTGGGTGCCAGGAGGAAAAGACCGAGTGAAGCCAGGTGGGCGACGCAGCCAGATCACATCGTGCAGGCTGCCCTGCAAGAATGCAGTGCTGAAGTCAAGAGAGTGCTGCTCGTAGTCACGGTGAGCAGCTATATGCAGCAGTACCCGAAGAGTGGTCATCTTCGGGGTGGGAGAGAAGGTCTGAAAGTAGTCAACTCCCTGCCGCTGACTGAAGCCACGAGCCACGTAACGCGCCTTGAAGACAGGCGGAGAACCCGGCGGCCGCTTCACCCTGAAAATACACATGCCACTGACAATATTCGCCCCAGGCGGGGGAACCTCGTCAACGTAGGTGCCTGTGGACTTCCAAGAAGCCATCTCTGCGTCCAAAGCTGCCTGCCACTGAGAGGAGTAGGGACCCTCTATCGCCTCCGCGTAAGAGCGCGGAGTCGGGATGTCAAGTGCATCCGGGTCTCCCTCAGGGGTAAGCAGTACGGACACGAGATGAGGTGAAGCAGCAGCCAAACACTGGAACTCCTCCTGCCTGTCCTCAAGGACGTCCGTGCGAAGGGCACACTCACCCCCAATGGACGGAGGACAGACAGACTCAGACTCAGCGACAAGACTAGCAGCGTAGTCTAGACGACAGCGAGCAGCAAAGTCGACGAGCTCAGCAACTAGGGCAGACGCAGCAATGGACTCAAAGGAAGGGTCAGTGACAACAGTAGCAAAGAGACGCGTGACAGTAGGACTGAATGCACGAAGAGAGTCCGACTCCGGGTCGGCAAGAGTAGGAAGAGGAGACTCAGGAGGAGAAGGCAAAGGGGCACGCAGAGGAGCAGTGGACGGACGCAGAGACATCCGGTGCGTGCCAGGGACAGGAGGAGGACGTTGACGCGAACCACGACCACTAGTGCGAGCAGGACGGACAGGCGACGCAGGGCGAGACGCAGGCTCACGACGCTCAGCAAGACCTCCAGTAGGACCAGTGTAAGCAGAAGGAGCAGGCAGTGGGGAGGCCGGCTGGAACTGTAACTGTGACGGGACAGGCTGTGGACACTCTAAGGGAGGAGGAGGACCGGTAGAAGGCGGAAGACCAAGAACCTGCTGAAGCAGCGGAACGAAGTACGGCCGAGGCCGCGCGGCGACTCCAGACACAGCAGGCACAGCACCAGTACCCCAAGTGGTAGCACCACCGCCAGCAGCACCTCCAGCTCCAGCACCCCAAGCAGCTCCAGAAGCTCCAGGACCTCCAGCAGCACCAGTAGCACCCCCAGCAAGACCGCCTCTAGGACTGACAGTAGTAGCCTCAGCGCTAACACCCTCAGCAGCTCCAGCTCCAGTCGTACCCGCAAGCCCAGCAGCTCCAGTACTCCCAGTACGAGCACCTCCGGGACCCGCGACACCAGCACCCTCAGTAGCCAAAGAACCTCCAGCTCCAGCAGCACGGCTCCAGCGCCGGGCAAACCACTCACGCAGCTCCTGTGGAGAGAGTGGCTCCCGCCGAGACGAAGCACCCGGAGAATCTCCAGGCACAGTACCGCCAGACGCGACACGAGCAGGCCCAACTCCCCCAGGCTCCGCACCCCCAGGCTCAGCACCTCCAGGCGTAGCACCCCCACGCTCAGCACCCCTAGGCGTAGCACCCCCAGGCTCAGCACCCCCAGGCGTAGCACCCCCAGGCTCAGCACCCCCAGGCTCAGCACCCCCAGTAGTAGCACCCGCAGGCTCAGCACCCCCAGGCGTAGCACCCACACGCTCAGCACCCCCAGAGTTAGCACCCCCAGGCTCAGCACCCTCAGCAGCACCAGAGTCACCAGCAACCTCGACAGGCTCGACTGCGTCTACCTGGGACACACCTGAAGGGGCAGGACCCTGAGGGGGGAGGGGGTCTACTGGGGGGGGACCTGGCACAAGGAAGAGCGGTGGCGGGGGGAGGGACGAAGTGCGGTAGGGGAAGAGGCGGTAGTAGAGGACCGACTCGTCAAACGTGACGTCCTGGGAGGACAGAACACGGCGAGAGGTGGGGTGGTAGAACTGCCACCCAGGCGCGTAAGGCGGGAAGCCAAGGAAGACGCAAGGAGTAGCACGAGGGGACAGCTTGTCCGCAGACAAGTCGCGGACAAACGCCCGAGATCCCCAGACACGGAACGCAGACGCATCGCCAACCTTCCCGGTCCACAGCAAAGCTGGGGAGGTCTCCGGCATGGAGACCCTGGGGTGAAGGTTGATCTGATGCGCCGCGTACCGAACCGCAAACGGCCACAGAAAATGGGGGGCAGCCGCATGCATCATGGACGTACGAGCGACGTCCATGACCATGCCAATGCGGCGCTCAGCAATCCCATTTTGCTGCGGAGAGTCCGGAAGCGTGAAGGTCTGGCTGATGCCTCGTGCACGACAGTAGGCTCGCAGAAGGCCAGAGGAGAACTCTCCGCCTCTGTCAGAGTGCAGACGCAGAACAGGAAAGTCCGAGCCAAAGCTCCGCCTGAGCTGGAGACGAGCTGCGCGGATCTAATCGATCAACACCTCACTGACATCACCCTTGCTGCGCAAGGGGAAGAATGTGGTGTAACGCGAGAAGTCGTCAACCACCAGCAGGAAGTAGCGCTCGTGACCCAGTCCACGGACGCGGGCTGGGCCCCACACGTCCATGAAAAGCGTCTGCAGCAGGGCCTCTGTTGGAGGAAACTGGGAGGAGTGAGGGGCAGCACGCTGCTGCCCCTCGACGCAGGGGACGCAGGCAGGGGCAGGCCCCGGGGGAAGGGGAGGGAGGGAGCGGGGAAAACCAGAGACAAGGACACGGGAGGCCATGCCTCAGAGACGAAGCAGGGAGGGGTGACCAAGGCGGTGGTGCCAGAGGAGAGTCTCGTGAGACAGGAGGCGACACGAGCAGGGGGCAGACTCAGGACCAGACCTGGACGCTGCAGCAAACACCTGACCCGACGCAGCTACCTGACCAGACGCAGTGACAGGAGGAGACTCAGTGGTCAGTGTGTACAGGCTCGACCCCGGCCGACGTGTAAACGTGGCCAGGTGTCGGCCTGTCCGAGCGTCCGTTCAGTGGGTCACCCGCTGACTCGCAGGAGTGAACTGGTGAACCCCCGCAACCTCTAAGTCAGCACCACTCACCAAGTTCGTAGAGAACGAGGGGAGGTAAAGACCAGACAGGGTGCCAGAGGGGGCCGCCGGACACGGGAGGACAGTGGAGAAGTGAGCAAGGACAGGACCCCTAGAGGGCTCTGCCAGAGAGACTGCAACTGGCCGACCAAGCGGCGTGAGTGTGGTGCGGTCTCGAAAGAAGGAGCGAGAAGCCCCCGAGTCAAGGGTGAAGGTGTGGGAGGCCGAAGCCGACGCGGTACCTGAGAGAGCAGACTCACCAGCACCTGAGGAAGCAGACGCACTGGCACCTAGAGCAACAGCCTCGCTAGCACCTAGAGCAGTAGCCTCACCAGTACCTAGAGCAGCAGTCTCAATGCCCGGGTCGGGCGGAAAGCACCGGTAAAAGTCACCCTCATCACTAATAGTCACAGCATACATGGCAGCTAGAAAAGCATCAAATTCAAGGTCAAAGATAGCTACTCCCGCCCTAGACAGCTCGCCCCAGCGATGGATCTCAGTGGCCTCAGGGAACTGGTGACGCCAAGCGTCCGTAAGGCGGCCAAAGCAGCGCTGGGTGGAGTGCGCACCCTCGCACTGCTCACGCGCGCGGTCGCCGGTGCGTAGAACGTAGGTGCACGGACCAGTACCCCCACCCCGCTGGCGTGCAGTGTACCACTCACGGAGCTGCTGAGGGGGGGGGATGTCACAAGTGCGCTGCTGCTGCTGCCGGCGCTGACCACCACCGGAGCTGACCCTCTGCGCAGCGCCACTCCGACCAGCCCCGCCGCCTCCGCCGCCGCCTCCTCCTCCACGGCCACCTCCGCCACCTCCGCCCCCACCGCCACCGCCGCCTCCGCCTCCTCCTTCACTGCCGCCACCGACACCTCCACCCCTGCCACCACTCCCACCACCACCCCCACCCCCTCCACTGCCGCCACCGCCACCTCCGCCACCCCCTCCAGCCCCTCCAGCACCCTTGCCCCCCTTGACCTTGCCGGTGCGGCGTCTCCCGCTCGGGGCAGACGCAGCGCCGACCGACTCGAAACCAACGAGGTCGGCCGCAGCAGCAGAGGCAACAGAGGGCAAAAGGGGGGAGGGGGAACACCCCTCAAAGACGGGGGTGCGAGGGTCACCACGAGAGGCTCCTACAGCGACTATGCTCTTCTCAACCGCTAGGAGGGCCTTCTCGAGGAGGTCAACGGTGAGAGTGGTTGGGCAAACTGAGAGGAAGTGGTCCCTAACTACGCGGAGAGAGTCAGGGAGCCGAGTGACTATGTAGTAGAGGGTGATGTACATGGGGGGGGGGGGGTTCTTGGCACAGAACTCAGCAGGAAGCGCAGCGCGGTAGCGAGTGTCACTAGTGCGGAGGTGCGTAATGAGGTCAGCAATCGTGGGAAAGGCAGCACGGTGAGGGAAGAGGTACGGTAGCATGAGGCGGCTTAGTGCAGCACTGGCAGGGGAGGAGTAGCGTGCAACTACAGCGGCGTACAAGGTCTGAGCACTCTTGTACTAGCTAAAGTGTGCACGCTCAGAGGTAGGCAGGTGGCGACGCACAGCAAGACGTGCAGCAGCATCGCGTGTGGCCCACTGTGAGCGAACAGTGGCGTCAGCATCAGCAGCAGGGGCAGGAGAGGCACCAGAAGTGAGGTCAAAGAGGGAGAGACCGTCTGCCCTATCGCACTGTAGGAAAAACTGCAGGTCATCGACCCAGACGTCAAAGTGAATGGCCCGACCCTTAGCGTCAAAAGCGAGGACACTAGGGGTAGCCATGACAGCAGTAGACTAGCAGCGCGAACAGTAGGGTAAGGGCAGTGCAGTGATAGCGGCGCTGCTCTTACCGGACAGGGCGGCTCGGGCGGCTTGGCGGCTCGGCGGCTTGGCAGGAAATGCAGCTCGGCGACTCGGCGGCGCTGGCGGCTCGGGCGACTCGGCGGTACAGCGGCTCGGCAGCAACTGCGGCTAGGCGACTCGGCGGCTCTGGCGGCTCGGGCGGCTCGGGCGGCTCGGCGTTACCGCGGCTCGGTAGCTCAGCGACACGGCGGCTCGGGCGGCTCAGGTGGCGCGGCGGCTCGGGCGGCTCGGGTGGCTCGGCAGCAGCTCGGCGGCGCCGGCGGCCGCGTTGGGACGGCGGCGGGGCCGGTAGAGGCGGCGCCGGGGCCGGGAAGGGTAGTGCCGGGGCCGCAGGGTAGGTGCCGGGGCCGTAGGGTAGGCGCCGGGGCCGCAGGGTAGGCGCCGGGGCCGCAGGGTAGGCGACGGGGCCGCAGGGTAGGCGATGGGGCCGCAGGGTAGGCGCCAGGGCCGCAGGGCAGGCGACGGGGCCGCAGGGTAGGCGTCGGGGCCGCAGGGTAGGCGACGGGGCCGCAGGGTAGGCGACGGGGCCGTAGGGTAGGCGCCGGGGCCGCAGGGTAGGCGCCGAGGCCAGCAGAGGCGCCGCCGAGGCCGGGAAGGGCGGCGCCGGGGCCGGAAAGGGGGGGGGTGCCGGGGCCGCAGAGATAGGCGACGGGGCCGCTAGGGCGGCTAGGAGGGGGGGTCGCGAGGGCGGCTTGAAGAGGCCGCGAGGGCGGCACGAAAGGGCCGCTAGGGTGGCGCGAACGGGCCGCGAGGGCGGCGCGACGGACGGAGCCGAGAGGGCGGCGCGACGGGGCCGCGAGGGCGGCACGACGCGGCCGCTAGGGCGGCGCGACGTGACGGGGCCGCGAGGGCGACGCGACGGGGCCGCAAGTGCGACGCGACGGGGCCGCTAAGGCGGCGCGACAGGGTCGAAAGAGGGGAGCGCGACTCGGGCAGAGTAGAGCGCGCTCCGGGCAGGAAAAAAAGGTGGTGGGCCCTAGGAACAGTTCCGACAGGGGAACCTGCTCGATACCATGTGAAAATGAACAAGAATGAATTGACTAAGGGAAAGTTGGGTACAAGTACAAACCCTAGAAAGTCGTACCCCATATGTGCTACCTCACTATAGCCTACAACAGCTATGTCATATAAATCTGACACGCTCACGACCCGGGGTGCCATCACCGAGGACCTCTTCGGCTTCCGCACCCGCAAGCTCGAAAATGTGCGACTCGTCTACCTGCCGCCTAACACTACTTGCTTCACCCAGCCCCTTGACCAGGGCCTGATTGCAATGGCGAAGGCGCGTTATCGCGCACATTGGCTGTAAAAGTTCACTGGCATGTGAGCTGCCGAAGGCACCATCTCCGCAGCGGCTCGTTTCAGGCCGAACCTCCGAGACGTGATCGCATGGCTGAGCGATGCCTGGATGAATATCTTGACGCGCACCATCCAGAGGTGCTGGTGGCGCACGGGATGCCTCCCGCGCGCCTGGGCCATGGAGTTGGCGCACGTGGGGGCGGGCGCTATCCGCGAACCTGACACCGTGGCCGACATCGGCCTTGTTGAGGAGGTCAATGACGTCAGCCTCCTCATCGACCGGCTCTGCCTCAGATCCAGCGCGATGGCGGCGCTGTTGGAATCGCTGAACAGGAATGAATGAACTAGCAGTGAAATGAGTACAAGTACCTAACCCTAGAATTGTTTTCCCCCTATAGGCTAACCCACTGTAGCCTAAACTAACACAACATATATAATGTTTGACACACCCCCATAGGCAAAGTGGGGGAGAACTAGGGGTCACAAGACCAGTCAAGGCAAAGCAAGGCAAAACAAGCTCAGGGTGGATCTCAAGGATACCACACAAATTCCGAGCACAAGCAAGTGGTCACAAGACCAGTTCACATGCAGGTTTATAATAGAGCAAAAGGTACAATGATCACAACCTAACAAGAGTAAACATGCAGGTATATATATAGAGATCACAGTACAAACAGACTCAAGAAGTAAGCAAGTGAGGTCCAGTAGGCACAAGGCCTAGAAGAGTGCAAAAGCGCTGATGGTCACAAGGCTGAAGCGCCTTGGTGAACACATCAGCAGTGTTGGCCTCAGAGGCCACGTAACGCAGGCGAAGCTGACCACGCTGCTGCAGCTCTCGAGCAAGGAAGTAACGAAGAGCAATGTGCTTCGTTCTGTGCTCCAGTCTGTGCTCCTCACACAAGGCAATGGCTGCCTTGTTGTCGACGTACAGCACTGGAGGAGAACGAGGCTGCTCTCCAAGGTCGGTCAGCAAGTAGGTGAGCCAGCGTAGCTCCTGGGCCGCCATGGCTGTGGCGTAGATCTCAGCCTCACAATTGGAGCTGAGAACAGAAGAAGAGCGAGTAGAACGCCAAGAAACAGAACCAGAGCCAAGACTGAAGGAGTAACCCTGAGACGACCGCTCAGTAGCCTGGTCGTCTGCCCAAGAAGCGTCAGAGTGCCCAGTGAGAACAACTGGGACTCGCCCTCCAAGCACTAGCCCCATGCCCGACGTACTGCACAGGTAGCGCAATACCCTCTTAGCTACATCCATGTGCTCCTTCCGGTGACGGCCGGGAGCGACATAGCGTGCAAGAATGCTGAGAGGGTATGCAAGGTCTGGTCGAGTGCAAGTCATCAGGTACATGAGGAAACCTACAAGCTCTGGATACGGGCCACTCGGCTCTACGGACTCATCCGAAGGCAGAGCTGAGAGCGAGTGACCGGTAGGCAGAGGAGTGGGCTGAGGCGAGGAGTACGTGAAGCGGAAGCGCTGAAGGACCTGCTGCACCATGTGTGACTGAGTCAAGGTGATGGTGCGGCGTGCTCTGTCCCGGGTGATCCGCAAGCCAAGATAGCTTGTCAGTTCACCCACGTCTGTGCACGTGTGTCTCTTCTGCAGCTCCGACTTCACGTGGGCGAGTGCCACAGTGTCAGCAGTAGCAAAGACCAAGTCGTCGACGTACACAAGGACGTAGAACGGCGGCAGTGAGGTGTCGGTGCGTAGAAACAGCGACGGGTCAGCAGTAGAAGGCGCGAACCCAAGAGCCGCAAGCGTAGTCATCAGTGTGTCATGCCACTCACGCGGCACCTGGCGGAGACCGTAGACTGGCCGTCGGAGGCTCCACTGGGTACCAGGAGGGAATGACCCAGTGAAGCCAGGTGGACGGCGCAGCCAGATCTCCTCGTGCAGGCTGCCCTGCAGGAAAGCAGTGCTGAAGTCAAGCGAGTGGAGCTCGTAGTCACGCTGAGCGGCGACGTGCAGCAGAACCCGAAGAGTGGTCATCTTCGGGGTCGGGGAGAAGGTCTGGAAGAAGTCAACTCCCTCTCGCTGACTGAAGCCTCGTGCAACGTAACGCGCCTTGAAGACAGGCGGAGAGCTCGGCGGCCGCTTCACCCTGAAAATCCACATGCCACTGACGATGTTCGCCCCAGGTGGGGGAACCTCATCGACGTAGGTGCCTGTGGACTTCCAGGAAGCCATCTCTGTGTTCATGGCTGACTGCCCTTGAGAGGAGTAGGGACCGGCCATCGCCTCTGCGTAAGAGCGTGGGGCGGGATGTCTGGTGCATCCGGGTCTCCCTCAGGGGCAACAAGCATGGACACGAGATGGGGCAAAGCGGCAGCAAAGCACTCAAACTCCTCCTGCCTGTCCTCAAGGACGTCAGTGCCAAGAGCACACTCACCCCTGACGGACGGAGGACAGACAGACTCAGACTCAGCAACTAGGCTAGCAGCGTAGTCTAGACGACAGCGAGCAGCAAAGTCGACAAGCTCAGCAACTAAGGCAAACGCAGCAGCAGACTCAAAGGAAGGGTCAGTGACAACAGTAGCCAGGAGACGCGTGACAGTAGGACTGGTAGCACGAAGAGAGTCTGTCCCAAGGTCAGCAAGAGCAGGAAGAGAGGAAGCAGGAGGAGACGGCAGTGGGACACGCTGTGGAGCAGTGGACGAACGAAGCGCCATCCGGTGAGTGCCTGGGACAGCAGGAAGACGCTGACGCTGGACTCGACTACTAGAGAGAGCAGTGCGGACAGGCGACTCAGGACGAGACTCAGGCGACGCAGGACGAGACGCAGGCTCAGGCCGCTCAGTAAGACCTCCAGTCGGACCAGTGTAAGGAGCAGGACCAGAGAGAGAGGAGGCAGACGGTAGCTGCGACTGCAGCTGGACAGGCGGAGGACACGCTAAGGAGGGAGGAGGAAAAGGAGGAGGAAGCTGACCAAAAACCTGCTGAAGGAGCGGAACAAAGTACGGCCGAGACCGAGCAGCGACACCAGAGCCAGCAGGGACACCCGCACCAGGGTCCGCAGCACCAGCAGCAGCTCCAGCGCCCACGTCCTCAGCACCAGCGGCAGCTCCAACGCCCGGGTCCTCAGCACCAGTAGCAGCTCCAACGCCCGGGTCCGCAGCACCAGCGGCAGCTCCAACGCCCGGGTCCTCACCACCAGCAGCGGCTCCAACCCCCGGGTCCTCAGCACCAGCAGCGGCTCCAACGCCCGGGTCCTCAGCACCAGCAGCTGCTCCAATGCCCGGGTCCTCAACACCAGCAGCAGCTCCAACCCCCGGGTCCTCAGCACCAGCAGCGGCTCCAACGCCCGGGTCCTCAGCACCAGCAGCGGCTCCAACGCCCGGGTCCTCAGCACCAGCAGCAGCTCCAACGCACGGGTCCTCAGCACCAGCAGCAGCTCCAACAGCAGCGGGGTCCGTAACACAAGGCACGCCACTCCGAAGAGTGCAGCGCCGCTCGTACCACTCACGGATCCGCTCGCGGGAGGGGAGCTCCCGAACGGGAGAAGAAGCACTAGCACCATTCCCAGTAGTACGTCCGGCTCGAGCGGTACCTCTCCGGAGGCTGCAGTACTCTAAGTACCACGCACGCAGCTGCTCTGAGGAGAGGGCTCCTCCAGGTGCAGGACTCCCAGGCCTAGTACCTCCAGACTCAGAACCCCCAGACTCCGGACTCCGCAGCTCAGCACCACGAGGCTCCACACCCCCAAGCTCAGCACCCTCAAGCTCCACACCCCCAGGCTCCACACCCCCAGGCTCCACACCCCCAGGCTCCACACCCCCAGGCTCCACACCCCCAGGCTCCACACCCCCAGGCTCAGCACCCCCAGGCTCAGCATCCCCAGCAGGACGAGAGTCGACAGCTACCTCAACAGGCTCAACCGGGTCTACCTGAGACACACCTGAGGGAGCGGCACCCTGAGGGGGGAGGGGGTCTGCAACAGCAGCACCTGGCGCGAGGAAGAGAGGCGGGGGGGGGAGCGGGGCAGTGCGGTAGGGGAAGAGGCGGTAGTAGGGGACGGACTTGTCAAAAGTGACGTCCTGGGAGGGCAAGACTAGGCGCGAGGTGGCGTGGTAAAACTGCCAACCAGATGCGTCCGGGACAAAGCCGAGGAAGACGCAGGGAACAGCACGGGAGGAGAGCTTGTCCGCAGACGAATCGCGGACAAAAGCTCGAGACCCCCAGACCCGGAAAGCGACGCATCGCCAACCTCCCCCGTCCACAGCAGCGTGGGCGAGGTCTCCGGCAAGGAGACACGGGGCCAGAGGTTGAGCTGATGCGCAGCGTACCGGACCGCAAACGGCCACAGAAAGTGGGGGGCAGCCGCATGGATCAAGGAGGTACGGGCGACCTCCATGACCAGGCCAATGCGGCGCTCCGCAACCCCATTCTGATGTGGAGAAGCCGGAAGCGTGAACGACTGCTCAATGCCGTGCTCAGCACAGTAGGCTGCCAAGAGGTTGGAGGAGAACTCACCACCTCTATCAAAATGCAAGCGCAGGACAGGAAAGTCCGAGTGAAAACGCTCGCTGAGCTGGAGACGGGCTCTGCGGATCCAAGGGATCAAGACATCAGGGACCTCACCCTTGGTGCGCAAGGGGAAGACCGAGGTGTAGCGCGAGTAGTCGTCAACAACTATCAGGAAGTACCTCTCCTGACCCTGACCACGGACGCGGGCTGGGCCCCACACGTCCATGTGGAGTGTCTGCAAGGGAGCAGTCGTCGGGGGGAACGAGGAGGAGTGAGGAGCGGCGCGCTGCCGTCCTTCGACACAGGGGAGACAGGTAGGAGCAGGCGAGGGTGGGAGGGCAGGAAGGACCCTGGGCAGGCCAGAGACAAGGTACCGGGAGTGCATGGCACGAAGCCGCTGCACAGACGGGTGGCCAAGGCGGTGATGCCAGAGGACAGTCTCGTGTGCCAAAGAGCGACACGAGCAGGGGGCAGACAGCTGACCTGACGCGGACGCGGACGCAGTCGCAGCAACCTGAGGGGACTCAGTAGTCAGTGTGTACAGGTCTGACCCCGGCTGCCGAGTGAAGGTAGCCAAGTGACGGCCCGTACGAGCACACGTGCAGTGTGTCACGCGCTCGTAGGCAGGGGTGAACTGGTGAACACCCCCGTCCTAGAGTGCACATCCTGCCACCAAGTTCGTAGAGAACAAGGGGAGGTGGAGACCTGACAGTGTGCCCGACGGGACCGCAGGGCAGGGAAGGACAGTGGAGGAGGTTGCAATGACCGGACCCCCAGAGGGGTCAGCAAGGGAGACAGCAACTGGCCGAGCAAGCGGCTCAAGGGCAGTGCGGTCACGAAAGAAGCAGCGAGAAGCACCTGAGTCCAGTGTGAAGGTGTGCAGTGCTGCAGTCGACGCAGTACCAAGGGGGGGAGACACACGAGCACCTAGAGCAGCAGCCTCACCAGCACCTGGGGTAGCCGACACGCGAGTACCTGGAGCGGCAGACGCATTGGCCCTAATGCCCGGGTCGGGCGGCACACACAAGTACTCAGCACCCTCTCCACTAGTAGACATCACATACATGGCAGATAGAATAGCATCAAAGTCTAGAGCATAGATATCAATCCCCTTCTTCAGGAGATCAAGCCAACGGGGCAGCTCAGTGGCCTGAGGGAACTGAACACGCCAAGCGTCGTCGAGACGAGAGAAGCAGCGCTGTGTGGCGTGCGGTCGTCCACACTGCTGACCAGTGCGGTCACCAGTGCGAATGACGTACGTGCAGCTAAGACCACCCCCACCCCTATGCTGAGAGTACCACTCACGGACCTCTTGGGGCGAGGGAGTGTGCTGCTGGCCCTGGCCACCGCCAGTGCCTCCACGGCCACCACCACCGCTGCCACCTCCTCGACCACCCCAACCCCTGCCGCCGCCTCGTCCACCGCCACCCCAACCGCCGCCTCCACTCCTGCCACCTCCCCCGCCGCTGCCGCCACCACCCCCACCGCTACCACTCGCCCCTCCAGCCGAGCCACCACCCCCACTGCCTCCACCGCCCCCACCGCCGCCTCCCCCGCCGTCACCGCCACCACCCTTGCCCCCTTTGCCCTTGCCGCTGCGGCGTCCGCTCGAGGCAGACGCAGCGCCGACCTTCTCAGTACCAAGAAGGTCGACAGCAGCAGCAGAGGCGACAGAGGGAAGAAGGGGGGAAGGAGAACACCCCTCAAAGAACGGGGTACGGGGGTCGCCACGAGAGGCACCTACAGCGACTATGCTAGTCTCAGCTGCAAGTAGCTCCTTCTCGAGGAGGGCAATGATGAGCTCAGTGGGGCAACGAGCTAGGAAGTGGTCCCTGACAGCACGCAGTGTGTCAGGGAGGCGGGTGACTAGGTGGTAGAGAGTGAGCCAGAGTGGAGGGGGGTGCGTGGCAAGGAACTCAGCAGGCATGGCGGCACGGAAGCGGGCCTCACTAGTACGGAGGTGCGTGATGAGGTCAGCCACTGTGTGAAAGGAGGCCAGGTCGGGAAACAGGTAGGGGAGGGAGAGACGGCCTAGTGCGGCAGAGGCAGGTGAGGAGTAGCGAGCAACTACAGCTGTGTAAAGTGCCTGTGCAGTCTTGTGCTGACCAAAGTGCTCGCGTTCGTCTATCGGCAGGGAGTTGCGAATGGCGAAGCGAGCGTGGGCATCACGAGTCTGCCACTGTGAGCGAGCAGTGCTGTCAGCAGTAGCAGCAGGGGCAGTGACATGGCCTAGGGCGTGATCGTACAGTGAGATGTCATCCTTGGCTGTGAGCTGTAGGTAGAGGTGCAGGTCATCGAGCCAGGTGTCAAACTTCACAGGGCGGCCCTCAGCATCGAACACGAGAACCTGTGGGCTAGCCATAGGAACAGTAGAAATAGCAGCAGTAGCAGTAAGAGAAGCAGGTAGGACGAACCAGGTAGGGCAGGGCGGCGCGGCTCGGTTCAGGGCGCGCGGCTCGGCTCGGGGCGCGCGGCTCGGGTCGCGCGGCTCGGGTCACGGCGGGGACGGGCCGCCCGCTCTCCCTCGTGTGTGCGGCAGGAACGGGCCGCCCGGGGCCTCTAGGTGGTGGGCACGGGTCGGCGAGGTCGGCACGGGGCCGGTTGGGGCCCTAGAGGGGCGAGCGCGGGGCCGATCGGGGCCTGAGCGGGGCTAGCGCGGGGCCAAACGGGGCCTTGACGGGGCTAGCAAGGGGCCGACTGGGCCTGAACGGGGCTAGCGCGGGGCCGACGGGGCCTGAAACGGGGCCGACGGGGCCTGAAACGGGGCTAGCGCGGGCCGACGGGGCCTGAGAGGGGCTAGCGCGGGGCTGACGGGGCCTGAAACGGGGCCAACGGGGCCTGAAACGGGGCTAGCGCGGGCCGACGGGGCCTGAGAGGGGCTAGCGCGGGGCCGACGGGGCCTGAAACGGGGCCGACGGGGCCTGAATCGGGGCTAGCGCGGGCCGACGGGGCCTGAGAGGGGCTAGCGCGGGGCCGACGGGGCCTGAAACGGGGCCGACGGGGCCTGAAAGGGGCTAGCGCGGGGCCTGAACGGGGCCTTAAAGGGGCCGACGGGGCCTGAACGGGGCCGCTAGGGAGAGCGGGCGTGGGGCCGACGGGGCCTGAACGGGGCTAGCGCGGGGCCGTCAAGAGGGGCCTCTAGGGGCGTGACACACCGAGGCGCCCTAGGGCACAGGTAGGTAGGTAGGTAGGTAGTTACGTAGTGGTGGGCCCTTAGAAAATTTCGGTCCTAGGAAGGACCTGCTCTATACCATGTTGGAATCACTGAACAGGAATGAATGAACTAGCAGTGAAATGCGTACAAGTACCTAACCCTAGAATTGTGTACCCCCTATAGGCTAACCCACTGTAGCCTAAACTAACACAACATATATAATGTTTGACAGGCGCACGATTTCGTCGGATTCGACGACAACCAGCCCACTTGCGGAGCCGGGTTATGATCCGCTCGCAGCGGAGCCGGTGCCGGCCCCTTCGCACGATACGTGGGCGCCTCCCTCGACCATGCAGGAGGTTTACGATGACGCCGACCGTGCGTCTCGCGAAGCGAGGCGCACTGCTCGCGCGGCATGCGAGATGCTCATCGGTTACGCCAAGGCGACCTGCACCACCCCGCGGGACTTGTGCGCCATCTTCGACATCCGCAACCCGATCATCCGGGCGCGGATGGAGCGCGCCAGCCCGCCGCTGAACCTCTACGCGACCCCGCCCTCCGCCATGACGACTGCCTCCACCCCGGAGGTAGAGACCCCCCGTCCCCGTGGTAGGGTCCTCCCGGCGTGGATGACGGTGCCTACGGCTAACTGGGTGGCACAGACTGCTCGCCGCCAGGAGCTCATCGAGGCGGGTTTCCCGGCCGTCATGACCGGCTACGTCGCCGCCGCAGAATGGATGCGGCTGTGAGGCAATTTGTGCCTCTCGCGAGGTGGTGAGAGACTGGCTCCTCCCCTCTTTGTGCACGACTTGTGCACAATTTGATGTTGTGAATGTGTTCTCACGTGATGTCAGGCAGGTGCACAGGTGGGGTGTTGTGATTGGCAGGGTATTTGGATGTACTTGTTTGTGACAAGGGGAGTTGGGAAATGTAATCGGGTCTGATCGTGAATGTGCGAAAAATGGGTAACCGTGTGATTACACAAACAACAAAGGTTGCAAACCGGCACTGTTGGGCTAAAAACAAATCTGTTACAACCCGAGTTGTGTATACGCACCCTTTACCCGTGGCGAAACTGTGCGAACCCGTCGAAGTGACGGAATCGTTTATAAGCCCTGGAGACCTGCCAAAGTTGGGAGACTCTAGAGAGCATCAGCTGTACCATCGAATAGGGTTACCAGACTAATTTGCATGTCTATGATGTTGGCCCCCTATGGCTTTGTCACAGACAGGCTGGCTTGCCCCACAAACAGCCAGCGCTGATTCTTAACCTTGGGAGGATTGTCTCCATTGCTGATTTCCTTCCCACTGGTTGAGAGATCCTGTCGTTGTTGATTGGTCATGTCAGTGAGGTGACTCGCAAATAGCGGCTGGGCAGAAGCGGAATGCGGTTGCTTGCAGCTCCACATATGTTGTAATCGACCTAAAGGCCCTGTTCGGGAGCAAGAGAGGAAGAGCAGAACCAGATCCAGAGGATCAATTTTACTAGGCTCGGAAGCCCAAAAATTGCCTGCGACCCCGTCGCGATCACTTTCGGTTCCAAACCTCCCGGTTTGGAACCTTCAACCTCATCTTCCCCTCTGCAGCGGCTCGAGATTCCGAGGCGCTGCCCTTACAGCCCATTGACTGCACAGTAATCACAGGCAATTGTTGGCTCACTTCACCTCCCATGCTCTGGCGAGGAGAAAGCGAGGCTCAGAACTCGAGGAAATTGGATGGGCATCTCTGTTTCATCAGCGAGATTACACAGGGCAGACATTGTACACCCTGTTTCTCACTACACTGAACTGTGCTGAACTGATGGAAAACCTAGTTACCTTCGATCTGTCTGATTGAACCATACCTAGACTTAATCTAACCACCGTTAACCGTGCTTTTCCCATCTTGACTTCACTATAACCGGGTTCACAATGGCGAGAAAGAGGGTGTACAAGCAAAACTGTACCAGACATATTCTCCAGCTGGCGAATCTGATTGCGCAGCTGTTGCAACTGTTCAATCATGCAACTGGTGTGTTGTCGTTATTATTCTTCAGGTTCGTTACAGAGCAGCTTGCTCACCCTCTGTTGAGGGGCTCCCGAACAGGGCCTAGATCAAGTACAATTGATGCCCAGCCAGTGCACGCGAATTTGCCTTGTGCCGGATGGAAACGCTGCACCCGAGGTTGTTTCCCAAGCCTGTTGCTCCCACGTTATAAGCGCGTCGCGTGGTTATCAACCAATAGTAACGAACAGACCGAGGTCAAGCAGCCAAGAGTCAAATAAGGTAACAGATCTTGTTTATAAGCACCTGCGAATCCTTTCTAGCTAGCTGCGAATCGACGAAGCTTATGCGAAATGTTGTTAAAGCTTATACGCCTTCTCCACAAGGCGACCGGGAGGGGCTCAAACAGGCATCAATTGTACTCGATGGTGGAGCTCCACAGATTTCCACGTTTTGTCAAGCAGCTCGTTGACAACTCGGTATTGATGTGCTCCAAAGCTGCCTATTCACGTGTAGGTCCGGTGCATCAGACTGCTTCACGCGCACTTAGGTTTCCAGATAATTGTCCAGACGTCTAAACAATTGCTGATGTTGATACTCGACCATTTCTAGGTTTCTCCAGACGTAAATAATAAATACTGCATTCTTTCTTGTGTACGCTGCTATCGCAATGACGGCACATGCGATAACGTCGGCGACTCCAGCATCAGCGAGCACACATGTGCCTTGTTCCGAGTCTCTCCATGCTGAGCGACCTGAAGAAAGCATTTTGAGGTGCATCGGGAGTCCAGCATCAGAGAGCAAAGATGACTCGTATTCCGAGCCCTTCCATAATATGCGACCTCCGTCCTTGGAGCTTCTCTCGGCCGACCTGTGGGAACTGGCGGAAGAGGCAGACGCTGCAGCTACGCCGACGTCTGTCGACCAGAAAGCGGAAACGAATGGCGAAAAGTCAACCAGCCGGTTCTGGTTTCGTCCACGCAAGAAGAACAGCGAGACGGCCTTCTCGTTCCCTCGATCCAGATCGACGAGCTGCCACGATCCTGCGGGTATCAAGCGAAGCGAGGACCTTTATAGCGATATTTTCGAGCCGAGCAAGAGCACGAGGAGCAAGACCCTTGTTCCGAACATGAAACTGCTAGAGATCCCTGGCGACGAGGACGATACGGCGTATGAAGATATCGTGTGGGGAACGACTGGTAAAGGCGTTTCGGACGGAGCTCAGCGGTTCGTGAATAGGGTGAACGTCTCTAAATCTTCTGAAGACGAATCGGTTTCTTCTTTACGTATGTTTCCTGAGCGTCAGCGGACGTCCAACCTACCACCTTCACCGTCATTTATGAGACTGCGTAGCTTCGCTAAGAAACGTACAGGAGTAGAAGCATCAATCTCTTTCCGGATCTCGCCAATTTCGCCTGGATCCGCGATTTCGGGGACTCCGAAGCACGTGTCCAGCAGTGAGCTGCGTGGTGTCAGCACTGAGGGAGCCGAGTCAGCAGCTGCTCCTTGCAGGCAGCGAGACAGACGGAAATGGAAAAGCTTTGATGATCTTTCTGGATGGATGGATGGCAGCGGGGTCCAGGGTATTGCCGATAAAGTGGAGTCGGATTTGCAGGCAAGCATGCGGGCTTGTGTGCCTGCCAGAGAGCTGACCGTGATGGAGGAAGAGGAAGGCGAAATCACCCCTTCAACGCCTGTGACATTGCCAGCACGGAGGGGTTTCTCCACTCCACGGAGCAGACAGAGAAGTGGTAGTATAGACCTGACCTCCCCCATCAGTCCTAAGGTTACATACTTCTCGTTTGAGAAGCATCGTCAGGTTGTGATGGAACAAGCAGCCAAAATGGAACAGCAGTGTAAGGGTTGTTGAGGTGTGTCACTAGCTGCTGCAGAGGTTATTAATCAATGCATAGAGACTGCTGGGGTAGCCGCATTGTGGATGCCGTATGGTAATTTAAGGGGTGACACCCTATATATAATTGACTTTACAGTAACTACAGACAGAGTCAATGCATCATTCCATCCCACACTACATACAGATAGCAACAAAAGACCTCAGGGCAACTCTTTACACATCTGCAGGCTTCAAACAGAAGCAGAACCTCAGAGCTCTGTCAAGCCTCCCTGTACCCTCTCGTTTCCCATCACACACGCCTTCGGCATTTGCCTGAACAAGCACAGCCCGCTGGCTGCATTCCACTCGTTGAATCTCCCCCTCCAACGATCATGAGCCCTTTCTGAAGCCGCTTCACAAATTTTGGGAACACACATTGAGATCAATTCCCGTCCCGAGGAATGGACACAGGCTTAGTGAGGGGAGTACTTCCAGTGACAGTGCAGGTCCCCTGCCACATCGTTTTCCCCATGCAACAGGGCACGAGGGCGACTCCGCGCCTTCTTCTAAGCTGCACTTGAAAACTTCAGTCTTTCATTTCCTTCACTTACAAACGTCCGCAAGCTCCTCAATTCACTGAGTCCGCGATACTCTGAAATTTAATCCACATCAGCCAGTCTCGGTTGCCAGCATGAGCGAAATTCCGGACACTCGCCTGGTTCTTTAAACATCCACGTCAGACGAGCGGCGAGGAGATACTTTGGCAAAGGGAGATTCTGCGCCGCTGTTGACTGGGGGACTCTGGACATAGAAATTGACGTGTGACGGAAATTGCTGTGCGGCTTCAGACGAAGACCTGAAAAAGTCACGCTTTAGATGAGGGAGTGTTGCGTTAGTCCTGGTTACGACGCTACGCGATGATTCTGACGCTGATTTTCTCCACATAGCTGCAGTGCTGCCGGTTCGAGCTTGTAATTCGGTTGACTCACGGTTATCGCTGGCGCAATGAGTCGCGAGCGAAACGGAGGAGGAAGGCGTTCGCATATCAGCGATAGGCCACGCTCCACCGTGGGACGCTAAGTAGCGTGCAAGCATCATAGTCTCGTCCACTTCGTCTATGAAAGACATGATTTCCTCGTTTTCAGAAGCTAAGTTAACAAGCCACTAAAATTTGCCTAGTTTTATGTAAGGCATCTTGTTCTTCCAGTAAACTCCAAATAAACGAGAAAGAGACCCGACGAAACGACTGTTCTACGATGCCATGGCCGACCAACCGACGACGGTGCTTGATGGACCGGATGTGAGGTGGTCATTTTCGTCGACTCGACACGCAAGCACTCAAGCAGCTAGCCAAGAAACGTAGGCGGTGTTCGGGAGCGCCGAAACAGAGGAAGAGGATGCTGCTCTGCACCGAGCCTGAATAAGAAAAACGACATCACACCACTTGACAAATTGTACAGTGTCGACAGCTGTACAATCAGATTCGCCAGCTGGAGAAAATGACAGGGGTGTGCATAGTCAACGCCCCAATTCGAGCAAAAACGACAACCACCGCACGCCGGAGGTCAAGATGCCAAATCGCATCTACCATCTGATCGGAACTCTCCCCTTCCCATTTCCTCGTCCACCCAAAACGTATTTTCGAGACCGAAGCACCCCTTGCAACACGACTGGAATTGTGTTCGGGCTCTCTCGACTAGTCATCTCTTGATCCCATAGCACGAAACCCTAATCCAAGCTATGGACAGGCATAGAGCTCCCCCCTTTGATCCGTTGCAATCAGCGACTGAAGGACATGTTGATGGATTAGGTCATTCTTTAGAAGCCTCTCTTGCTGATTCCGCAATGCACGTGGCAACTACTATCATTTCAGGTCTTCTATGGGCGACCATCGTGATACACGTTGGTACAATTTCGGTCGTAAAATTATGCCCTGGGTAATATTGAAGCGGAATCCGAGATGCCCAACAAATTTCGTTGAGGACTGAGGCTCACTTTCTCCTCGCTAGAGCATGGCGAGGAGAAAGTGAGGAAAGAATTGCCTGTGATTACTGTGCAGTCAACCCACTGTTGGGGCAGCGGCTCGGTATCTCGAGCCGCTGCAGAGGAGAAGTTGAGGTTGATATTTCCAAACCGCGAGGTTAGGTCACGAAAGTGGTCGCAAGGGGGTCGCAAGCGATTTTTGGGCCCCCGAGCCTAGTACTATTCATCCTCTGGATCATGTACTCCTCTTCCTCTGGTTCTCCCGAACAACGCCGAAACGCTCGAGAGACGAGGTCCACAGAAATCGCTTCACCATCCTATCCACCTGTAAAAACGGCTGGGTGATGGAGCTTCGATTCAGGTAGAGAGTTGATCAATTTATATGAACACTCTTTATGTCCTTCAATGCTAGGGACCTCCAAAATAGGCTTGAGGGTGTGTCCTTGGAGCGCTACCTAGAGACTGCACAGAAAATACAGGTCCGCCCTAAGCTGAAGATCTTCAACGTAGTATAATAAAGTCATTCTTGTCACGTGGAAATCACTCAAAACACAAAGGAAGTCCACCATATGGGGGATTTGACTAATTGGGTGGGATGAAACGTGAGGTGAGCTGGAATTTTCCTGCTCTGTTTCCACCACATGCTAGAACCCCGCCCTAGCGACCGAGGGGTCCTTCCTGCCCCATTGTCCAGACTTTCGGACAAAATCCGTTGGAGGGGGCTTCTGTCTTGCTGAACTATTTGGGGGTTCTCTCCGATACACCTAGTCCGCGGTATTTTAACCGCCGCTATCTTAACCACGCGAGGTTACTTCTCCTTTATCAAACTTATTTAGTCGGGTTGTTTCGAACTTTACGAGGGTAGAATCTAGCATTCCCTTCGCGAGATGACAACAGAAAAAACTCAGTGATGCCGAGTGTGACAAATGTCAGTCCGTCTATCTTGGAGCACTAAGTGTGAGCTCCTTAGAAGGAAGTGCTTTCGGCTGCAGAATCGTAGCCTCGATGACTCCGGGTGCTAATAACATTACCCAGAACGAACAAAGGGGGTTTGAAAGAACAAAGTTCACCTGGTTAAAATACCGCGGACTAGGTGTAGGGCAGTCCTGTATTCCAGGCGTACAATACAGATCAAACTGAACACGAAAAATCATTCCAAGGGTACAAACACGTCGGTAGTTTTTGGCTGGAGCACTCGCGACAGAAACAGTCAGGCACCTGCCAATGCCAACTCGATAGTTACTGTACAGGTGCAATACTGTAGAGCACAAGGGAAGACCGGAGACTCGGATCGGAGCAAGAAGAACGGAGAGAAGAAAGGAGGGCGGGGGGGGGGGGGGGGGGGGGGGGAAGGGGGGTGGAGGGGAGTGCCTTCGATTGCACCAACCCGCCTGTACAAGATCCACCATCCTCCGTAAGATGCGGAACCACAGTGCTAGAATCTAGATACTGTACAGTATCGCCGTATGTACAGTGTATCATTCTCCAAGGAACACTTCTGGCATCCTCCCATCCCATCCACCCCCCACAACCCCTCGCTTTCCCCTCACCCTCCCTCCCTCGTTCTCCCCCCCCCCCCGACGACCGCGCGAGAGGAAAGGACGTCCGTGAGTGGTAGAGATGGGTGCTCTGGTCTGTCGGCCTCGTCAAGGACAAACACGGCGGTGGCTTTGGCAGGAGCATTCGTGCGACCAATCCAAAAACCGCCAAAGAAACAGTCAGCCATCCCATTGGTTGCGAATGCAACAATCGCGGCAACACAGCGAGGCGGAGGGTAACTACGCGGGAAAGCCGCTCCAGTGCACTAGAGCCAGGGCGCGCGGGGGAAAGGGAGGAGAGAAGACAGGGGAAAGGGAGGGGGGCGGTCGGGAAGACGGGGTGGGGGGAAAGGGGGAGAGAGAGATGGGGGGGGGGGGGGGAAGGGGGGGAGGGGGGGGGGGGGAGGAAATTTGAGGCGCCTCACATGAAGGATATGCGCCGCGGCTGCATTCTTTCAATCCCTATCATCCGTTCGCGCCTTGCGCCCAAGATCCGCCTCTCAGCCGCAGGATCCTCACCGCGAGGATATAAGAGCGTGTCCGAAGTGAAGCGTCGAATGGATGTAGATGGATGTCGGTAAATGTCAACCCTCGGATTGAGATTTCCAACCGTCAGGATTTACCGACATCGGATGTCAACGGATGTCGACTTCACTTCGGACCCGCCCTAAAGAATCTAAAATTCCTCCGCCGATCTATACACCACCTCTCCGTCCGAACGCTCCGCTGCGCCCTCTCTCTCAATCCAACCCAAGCTGATAGCACAAGCTCACCGCCTTTTCCTCTTCCACCCTCCCAACCCCCTTTCCCGGCTGGCGCTACTCCCTCTGGTCGCTGGAATGAGGCGCATTGTTGTAACTCAGCACCCTTCCATTCCACGTGAGTCGGACTGTGTGATACTGTAATAGAGCTCCATTCCATTCTTGCAATGTCAGCCGTGTGCAACTTCGGAGTTCTTGAGCCTTATTTCCGCGATTGTAGTAGCAGGTTTAGACCAAGTTAGAGGAAACCACATCGACCTCCATGACTCCGGCGTCATCGTCAACAGCATCTTCGTCGTCCTCAGCGCCTCCCCGCGGTCCGCCGCTGCCGGTTCCGCCGCTCACGTCGCCCTCGCATTATCAGTCGCTGTGGCAGGCGACGCCTGATGCGGCGTCCATTGTCGCAAGCTGCGACTCCGCCGGCGCGTGGGAGCCCGACGAGTCGGATCTCGACATCGTCATGTCGCTTGACTCGCTTGACCCGCTTGACTCGCCGTTCACGTCCACCAGATCAGGTGTTATTCACCCAGTTGACCCTGTTGACTCCAACCGGCGCCGGACTCAAAGGCCCTTGATGCCAAACTGTTTCGGCCCAAATACTCAGTCAGTGCTTGACAGTCACGTGCATGTCTGTAGCACAGCCGACAAACCTAATAGCACCGCTACGCGCCGATTTGCGGCGACAAGAAGTACATGGCATTGGTGCGCGTCAACGCCGCAGAGGGGAGGGACGAGCGGAACAACGAACGGAGCGGCAAAGGCCGCGGCGACAGGCGTTTTTGAGGATTATCAAAGGCTGCTGCATGCGGGTGTTTCTGAAGAATCTCTAAGCCTGCTGCGTGCATTCCTTCTCCCTGCCCCAAACCCGAAACGCGCCTTTGTGTCGACAGCGGTCCCATACTACTACCCATCGCCGTTGGAGAGGCGGGCCTCTAGCAAGTTGTTCGAAAACGGAACAGCCTATATGAGGTCCCAAGTGGACTTCTCGTTGTCAGCGTCGTTCGCAGCCATTAGTACTAGTGGCGGAAGCACAAAAGAACACTTGCTGATAACGACGGCGAAAGACACGAACACGACAGCGGACGTCGTCGAGACGGAAATGACACGCGGCGAAGCTGTAGCGAACCCTAATGCCAGCAGCGGCGACGCAAATACTCATGGCCCGCAGCAAATCCTCGACTTGCGGAGCGGTATGGGGGAGTCTCGCTCCGAGATAACTCAGCGCACACCGCAGCCAACGGAAGTGCTGGAGGAGGGCGCACATGACGGGTTCTCGAATCGCAGGGAAACGAGCGATGTGTCTGAATGAGGAATGAATGTTCCATTGATGTTGGTTGGGGTACATATGACAAACCCTAACTTCTGTACCCCCTAAGACAAACCTCACTACAGGCTACAACATTTGACACACCCCCATAGCCTAAGTGACGGGTGTCTAGCAAAAACAAAAAAAAAGAGTACGGTCACAAGACCAGTCCAAAAGAAAACAAAGCTCAGGGTGGATCACAACGTCACCACACACTCTGAGCACAAGCAACAGTGGCCACAAGGCCAGTCCAAGAGATCACAAGTATATATAGTAAATGTACAGACGAAGCAGGCAATAAACTCAAGTCTACGCATGACTAGAACCTGTGTCAACAAGGCCTAACTGCACACAACACCTCTGGTGGTCACAAGGCGGAAGCGCCTTGGTGAAGATGTCTGCAGTGTTGGCCTCGGACTCTACAAACTCGAAGCGAGCCTGTCCACGCCTCTGCAACTCTCGCAGAAGAAAGTACCTGACGTGAATGTGCTTCACTCTGCTCTCCAGTCGCGGCTCACGACAGAGGAGGATCGACGCCTTGTTGTCAGTAAACAAGGTCGGTGCAGAGCTCGGCCGCTCACCAAGGTCGGCGAGCAAGAAGGTCAACCACCGCAACTCCTGTGCCGCCATGGCACCAGCGTAAATCTCAGCCTCAGCTGTAGAGGTCGAGACGGAAGAGGAGCGCGTGGAACGCCAGGAAACAGCTCCAGAACCCAGACTGAAACAGTACCCCTGAGTAGACCTGTGAGTCTCAGCGTCGTCAGCGTAAGAGGAGTCACAGTGACCAGTGAGTACGACAGACTGCTGCCCTCCAAGAACTAGCCCCACGCCTGATGTAGTTGCTAGGTACTTCGCCACCCTCACAGCTGCCGTCCAGTGAACAGGACGGTGTCTCCCTGGCGCAACAAAGCGCGCAAGGATGCTGAGAGGGAAGGCGAGGTCCGGGCGAGTACAAGTCATCAGGTACATGAGGCAACCCACAAGCTCTGCGTAGGGACCACTAGGCTCAAACGGCTTGTCAGGAAAGGGACCAGTGAGTCTGTGGTCAACAGCGAGAGGTGTGCGCTGTACGGTGGAGTGCTGAAGCCCGAACCGCTGAAGGACCTGCTGCACCATGTGTGACTGTGAGAGTGTAATGGTGCGAGCGGCTCTGTCCCTGGTGATCTGCAGGCCAAGGTAGTGGCGCAGCTCACCAAGATCAGTGCACGTGTGTCTCTTCTGCAGTTCGGACTTCACGTCTGCCAAAGCAACCCTGTCCGGAGTGGCGAAAACGAGGTCGTCGACGTAGACCAGGACAAAGAACGGTGTGGAGCCACGACGAACGAACAGCGACGGGTCGGCAGAAGACGGCTGGAACCCAAGGTCAGAGAGGGTAGAACGCAGAGTGTCGTGCCACTCACGAGGGGCCTGGCGAAGACCGTAAACAGGTCGCCTCAGCCTCCACTGGGTCCCAGGAGGGAAAGTGCCAGTGAAGGCCGAGGGACGACGTAACCAGACCTCCTCGTGTAGGCTGCCCTGAAGGAAAGCAGTGGAGAAGTCGAGAGAGTGTAACTCGTAGTCTCTCTGTGCTGCTACGTGTAGTAACACCCGAAGAGTGGTCATCTTCGGGGTAGGTGCGAAGGTCTGAAAGAAGTCAACTCCCTCGCGCTGACTGAAACCTCTAGCCACGTAGCGCGCCTTGAAGACCGGGGGAGATCCCGGTGGCCGCTTCACCCTGTAGATCCACATGCCGTCGACTACGTTCGCCCCAGGGGGGGGAACCTCATCGACGTAGGTGCCTGTGGATCTGTAGGAGGCCATCTCTGCGTCCATGGCAGCTCTCCACTGAGAGGCCCAAGGCCCTGACACTGCCTCAGCGTAAGTGCGAGGAGTCGGAATGTCAAGGGCGTCGGGGTCACCCTCAGGGGCGAGGAGCATGGCACAGAGATGAGGGGAAGCGGCCGCCAGGAACTCTAGCTCAAACTGCCTTTCCTCTAGGGCGTCACAGCCAAGGGCAGACACACCCCCGACGGCCAGAGGACTGGTAGGAGGAGCAGCCACAAGCGTGGTGGCGTAGTCAAGGCGGCGGGTAGAGGCAAAGTCAGTAACTGCGGCAGTAAGAGCGGACACAGAGGACACAGAGGCACGAGGGTGAGTAACAAGAGAGGCGAGAACACGAGAGAGAACAGGACGGTACGTGCGGTAGTAGTCAGTGACAGGAGTAGGGAGCGACACAGTGAGGGCCGACTCAGGAGGAGACGGAAGCACAGACTGAGACGGACGAGGTGGACTAGAAAGAAGGAAGGCAGTACGAAGGTCAGTGAAGGGAACAGGAGACGAGGGACGAGCACGAGGGGAGCGACGAGTAGCCCAAGAACGAGACGGAGGAGAAGAGGACAAAGGCGGAGAACTGGGGAAAACAGCGGGGGAGGAGTCAGGAGGAGGAAGCGTGGGACCGTAGACAGGAGGAGAGGCGGAGGAGGGAGGAGAAGGGGAGGGGAGACCAAGGATCCGAAGACCCGAGACAGGAGGAGGAAGTGGCTGCTGCTGCTGCGGCTGCGACTGCTGCTGCTGCGGACGCGGCTGCTGCTGGGACTGCTGCTCCTGCGGGTCCAGCTGCTGCTGCTGCTGCTCCTGCGGCTCCAGCTGCTGCTGCTGCTCCTCCAGCCGCTGTAACTCCCTCTCCTCTCTCTCCAACGCCAGCTGCTCGTCACGGGCACGGCGAACACGAGCCTGGTGCCTAGTCGGGTAGGGGTGGGGGGGTGGAGTAGTGTCCGAAGCAGCGGCAGCTCCAGAGTCCACCCCAGAAGAACTAGGCGCACCACCCCCAGAGGCAGCACTAACACCAGCTCCAGACCCAGGCTCACCTGAACCCGAAGGAGGCGCACCCTCACCCCCAGACGCAGCACCCCCAGTGTCCGCGCGGCCAGCACCAGCTCCCGGACGACAAGAGTCCTCTGCACCCACCGGGTCAGCTCCAACTCCAGAACCAGAAACTCCAGCTCCAACCCCAGCTCCAACTCCAGCACCCCCAGAACCAGAAACTCCAGTGCCAACTCCAGCTCCAACTCCAGCACCCCCAGAACCAGAAACCGGTACAGGAACAGGCGCCGCACCAACCTCTCGAGAGCTAGCACCAGCGGCACGCTGCGAGGAGGACTGTGGGGAGGGAGGCTGTACCGGAGGGGCTACCGAAGGAGGAGGGGTAGCCTGGGACACACCTGACGGGGCTGGACCAGGGGGGGGAGGCTGTACCGGGGGAGCAGGAGGGGGAACGGCAGTCAGGAAGAGGGGGGGAGGAGGAACCGAGAGACCTCGACTGGGGTACTTGACGTAGTACGGAGTGGACTCCTCGAAACGGACGGCACGGGAGTCAAAGAACCGGTGAGAGGGAGGGTGGTAAAAGGTGAAGTCAGAGGAGTCCTCAGGGAAACCAAGGAAGACACAGGGGACGGCACGAGGCGAGAGCTTGTCCGCGGAGGTGTCGCGGACAAGAGCCAAGCACCCCCAGACACGAAACCGCGACGCAACACCAGGGGACCCTGTCCAAAGACTGGTCGGTGAAACCTCTGGTCGAGAGACACGTGGCCAGAGGTTCAGCTGGTGCGCGGCGTACCTGACCGCGTAGGGCCACAGAAAATGGGGGGCACAGGCGTGAGTCAGGGAGGTGCGGGCGATCTCCATGACCAGGCCTATGCGGCGCTCAGCAACCCCATTCTGCTGTGGGGACTCTGGAAGCGTCCAGGACTGACGAATGCCCTGCTCGCGACAGAATCCAGCGAGAATGCCGGAGCAAAACTCACCCCCACGGTCGGAGTGGAGACAGCTGACACGACGACCACGAGTGTCCTCAGTGGTGAGCAACCACCTGATCAGCGTAGAAGTCACCTCAGACTTCTTCGCCAGAGGGAACACTGTGGTGTAGCGGGAGAAGTCGTCAACGACCACCAGAAAGTAACGCTCACGCTCAGGGCCTAGACGAGGGGCTGGGCCCCAGACGTCCAAGTGAAGCGTCTCAAAAGGCTCGGTGGCCGGACGAAGGGAGGAGGAGTGAGGGGTGGCGCGCAGCCTACCCTCGACGCAGGGACGACACGGCGGCGCAGGCGAAGGCGGCAGCGACGGCAAGACACGTGGGAGGCCTAGGACAAGACGCTGACTAGACATAGCGCGCAGACGTGGAAGGGACGGGTGCCCCATCCGGTGGTGCCACAGAACGGTGGGGTGGGCAAGCGACCGGCAGGAGCACGACGCAGCGACTGGAACAGACGTAGGAACCTGACACGACACAGACACCTGGGGGGACGTAGCAACCTGGTGAGACGCGGGGACCCGAACGGGGGGGGGAACCGGGGGCAGTGGCAGTAGGGGGGGCTGCTGGTGCGACCGCTGGTTCTGCTGCTGCTGCTGCTGCTGCTGCTGCTGCTGCTGCTACGGCTGCGGCTGCTGCTGCTGCTGCGGCTGCTGCTGCGGCGCACGCGGGCCAGTGTGAAGAGTGTAGAGACCCGAGCCCGGCTCAGCAGTAAAGGTAGCAAGAGGCTGGTAAGAGTCTCCGTCAACACACACCGCAGTCTCTCCAGAAGGCTCAAACCACACACCCACGTGCTGACTCACGAGGGGTCGCACGCCCACCAAGTTCCGGGAGAACGAGGGGACGTGAAACCCAGTGAGAGACCCGGAGGGAGCAGCAGGACACGGTAAAGTGGTAGTGTGACGTGCAGTGACTGGTCCCGTAGTGGGATCAGCCAACGCTACAGAAACAGGCGCAGGAAGTGGTGTAAGTGTCGTGCTGTCCCGAAAGAAGCAGTGGGAGGCTCCAGAGTCCAGTGTGAACGACAGCGAAGCGTCCTCTGAGGTAGTCGCTGGTCTAGAGTCTACACAAGTACCTACACTAGCAACAGGCAACTGAGCAAGACTAGCACCTAAGCTAACAACACCAGAGTAAACAGAGTCAGAAACACTAGAGTCAACAACAGCATACATAGCATGAGGAGCACTAATCAGATCAACTAACTGCTCAGCAGACATGCCCCACAGAGCGGAGCCGTAGCGCTGAACCAGAGGAAGCCAGTCAGGAGCAGGACCGCCAACCCCGTAGGTCAACCGGACCGTGTCAGTGAGCTGAGCAAAGCACTGACCAGGGGGGTGAAAGCGGCTTCAAGGGTGGCCCCGAGGAGGACCTGTCTGAACCTGGTAGGGGCAGGGAGGGTAAGCAGCACCGCGCTGGGGCTGACGCAGCCCCGACCCCGGAGCCAGCTGCTGACGCTGCTGCTGCTGAGGCTGCTGGGAGGAAAGGGGCTGCTGCTGCTGCTGAAGGTGCTGCTGACGCTGAGCCTGGTACCACGCCGCTGCTCCACCTAGCGGGGCCGGCAGTACAGGAGGCGACTGACGAGCTCGAGGGTCGCCGCCACCAGCAGGTGCAGTGGAGTCACCAGCCGCTGCACGAGGGGTCTCTCCAGACGCTGCATTCCCACCACCGCCAGTCGCAACAGCACCCCCACTACCTCCGCTACCTCCGCCTCCACCTCCACCGGAACCACCTTTCTTGCCCCCCCTGCCGCGGGACCGCGACGCAGTCGTAACAGCAGCCGCAGTCGCGTCAGTAGCGGCAGTGGCAAGAGAGGCAGTGAAGGTGGGTAACTGCGGGACTGTGCACCCGTGGAAGAGTGGGGGGGACACATTACCAGAGGCGGCAGCTACCGAACGAAGGTTGCTCTCGACGTCCTTGAGTGCAGACTCAAGGACCTCGATAGTCAGCTCACTAGGGTGCTTCAGCAGAAGCGCGTCACGAACGGAGGCAAGGCGGTCAGGGAGGCTAGTGGCGATGAAATAGACAGTAATCGCCATGGGGGGAGGAAGCAGTGCAAGCTGTGCCTCAGTGCAAGCAGCGCGGTAACTAGCGTCAAGCGAGCGGAGGTGAGCGATCAAGTCAGCAGAGCGCTCAAACGAGGCAAGATCAGGAAACAGGAACGGGAGGAAAAGACGGCCGAGAGAGACAGTAGCGGGAGTAGAGTAGCGGGCCTTAATCGCAGTGAGGTACGCAGCAGCGGTGCGAACCTGAGTAAAGTGGACCTCCTCGGACTCAGGGAGGAGGCTGCTGAGTGCGATGCAGGCCGCAGCGTCACGCGACGTCCAAGCCGTCCGGTCAGCGCGCTGACGGGCAAAGCGAGCCGTAGCAGCGTCGTCAGGAGCAGGGCCTAAAGCTGTAGGCTCGGGGGGCTCGGGGAGGTCACCAGTAGCGTGTGACCAGAGGGTCTCGCCCCCCTGGACCTGACTCTCTAACAGACGACGAGCGCGAAGAAGCCAGACGGAAAAGTCAAGGGGTCTACCGTCGGCGTCGAAACGAAGAACTCGCGGAGTCGCCATAGTGAGAACCAACGCGAACGAACAGGCGAGTAACAACCGGGGGGGAAGAGGACTCAGTCGCAGCGGAAGAGCGGGCTAGGGCGACGGGCCAAGACGTATGGTAGGGCAACGGGCCAGGGCCTAGGGTAGGGCGACGGGCCAGGGCCTAGGTAGGGCAACGGGCCAGGGCCTAGGGTAGGGCGACGGGCCAGGGCCTAGGGAGGGCGACGGGCCAGGGCCTAGGGAGGGCGACGGGCCAGGGCCTAGGGAGGGCGACGGGCCAGGGCCTAGGGAGGGCGACGCGACGGGGGAAAGGGCGGGAGCGACGCGACGGGGCAGGGCGACGCGACGGGACAGGGCGACGCGACGGGGCAGGGCGGCGCGACGGAGCAGGGCGACGGGACAGGGCAGGGCGACGCGACGGGGTAGGGCGACGCGACGGGACAGGGCGACGGGACAGGGCAGGGCGACGCGACGGGACAGGGCGACGGGACGGGGGGGGTAACAGGCGGGCGCGACGCGACGGGGGGAACGGGCGCGACGCGACGGGGGGGAACGGGCGCGACGCGACGGGGGGAACGGGCGCGACGCGACGGGGGGAACGGGCGCGACGCGACGGGGGGAACGGGCGCGACGCGACGGGGGGGAATGGGCGTGACGCGACGGGGGAGATGGCGCTAGGCTCGGTACTAGGCGCGGTAACAACGAAACTGGTACGAACGAGATGTAGGATCAGGCTCGGGAGGTACGAACGGAGAACGGAGGAACGGGATCCCACAGGATCCTAACCTAGCTGATACCATGTCTGAATGAGGAATGAATGTTCCATTGATGTTGGTTGGGGTACATATGACAAACCCTAACTTCTGTACCCCCTAAGACAAACCTCACTACAGGCTACAACATTTGACACGATGGTGGTGGACATTTGGCGGCGACTGGAGAAGAATGCAAGGGAGTGCTGAGGAGGAAAAGGAGACGGGAAAGTGAAGCATGGGTTGAGGGTTCTGGTTAGGGCGCATGTGGTCTTACAAATTTGTGAAAGTTATGTTTTTAGGTCGAATGTAGCATTTGAACAAAACTCGACTTTCTTTCCAGCGAAGTTCGAATCTTGAGTCACAATCACACACCCAAGGTCGAACACAGAGATTAGACCTTTTAGGGATGGCGGCGAGCCGCCCGTAGGGGAGTAGGTTACCTGGTACAGCGCGACACGTTAACGTAATGCGCAACGAAACTCAACGACCTTCGCAAAGCGGTCGCGATTATCGGATGACCTTCGTACGTGCTGAAAACAACACACACTCGCCTTACGTGCACCCGCACGTTCACTCGAACTTATGTGCCCCAAAATTCTCATGCCTTCGCCAAAGCTTCCTGACGACATTAGCGAAGCTGGTAACCACACTAAGTTCGACCTTTTTCCCGAACTTGAAAATAGATCACACGCGCCCTTAGCGTTTCATCCACCGAATCCGCATTGCGGATAATATCGAATAAAGATATACATTGAATCTTCCTCTGCATGTATAGGCTTACTAATGAGTGCAATTTCTTGCAATAACTATTTCACCAGCTTATGTTCTGAAGTTTTTTACCAGTATCAATCACAGCCATAAGGCCTTCCATTGAGGATTGTTCATACTTGGCCAAGTGCAAACCAGTCACCATGCAATCTGCAAATGGTACAGCTGTTTGAAAAGGAAAGCAACGGGCCGTACTGCTGAACAATGAGCACGCATAGAATTGCACCTAGTACAGTACTATAATAAGCAAGGAATACAAACTTCTTGTGGTGCAACAACATTCAGAACAGTTGCAGACTTGCAGTGCTCCCAAGCTAGCATATGCAATCACTCATGCACTGCTGTAATACACGCATGTGCTGCGCGTGGTTGTGCTTTCTGAGTAGCATCGCTGTCATGTCAACAACAGAGCATGACGACTCTAATAACAGGTCAAGCAGGGATGATTGCGATTATCGTTTCCCACACCACTCACCGCACGCTGCTGCAAACCCTGACTTAATCTGGCCTCTCCAGCAGTAGTGACAGCACCAGCTGGGGATGCAGCAGGCATCGCCCCAGCACCACGGGAATGCTGACCTGGAATCACCCACATCTCGCCAGCTGGCTGGCTCTGGCCACGCCACGTCATCCAGTTTCGAGGCCCAGCAGAAGAGATCGGAGCGAGGTGAGCATGTTGGGGAGGTGTCGGGTAGGGATGGAGCGAGGAAGGAAGGGAGGGGTTTTGGTGACGAGTGTAGGAGCAGGCATCTGGAGGAGAGCAGCAGGGTAGGAAGCAGGCAGTGAATGGAAACATGGCAGGGTGATGATGGGCGTGTGGGGACTGGCGGAATGAAGGATGGGTCAGTGACGGCTGCACCAAGTGCGGGAAGGAGGGAGGCACGGCTGCAGGAAAAGCTGCTCGAGATGACTGAGATTGGCTGGTGTAAGGGGGGTGAGGGAGAGCAGCAGGAGGCGGTGTTGGAGGAGGAGCAAGGGGAGGAGGGTGCAACGAGCTGGTGGCGTGAGCGTGTGGTGTGGATGAAGTTTGCGGAATAGAGGTGGGGGTAGCAGAGGAGCAGAAAGAGGCAGTGAGGGAGGTGGCGGAGTGGGAGTGCACGAGGAGCGTCGAGGCTGCATGCGAGTGGGATGGCACGTGCGAGTGGGATGGAGCTTGTGAGGCTGAGGCTGCTGGGTGGGTGGAGTGCGAAGAGGAAGGGGACGTTGCGGGGAAGGAGTGGGTGGAGGTGGGGGTCGGGGGTGCCATGAAGAGCAGCTTGGCAATCACACGGTCCACAGCGTTGGAGTCAGGAACATGGGTGTTGGAGTGGGCTTGTGAAGCGACTTGCTGCTGCTGCTGCTGCTGCCCGGGTTCTTGTTTCTCCTGCTGCTGTTGCTGTGCCTGCAGTTTATGCTGCTGTTGTTGCTTTCCACTGGCAGTGACGGGGGTGACAGGGGAGGCAGCATCTGCAGTGGCGGTGGGATTCAAAGCCGCCTGGCCTGTTTGAGCGGTGCGGCTTGGTGTATTGGTGGATGCAGGGTCAGCAACTTCGCCAGCAGAAGGTGCAGTAGAAACACAGGTTGATCTCGCCGCATCCGCAGCAGCAGCAGCAGCAGCAGCAGCAGCAGTGTTCGAAGCATTACCATCGGTAGCAGAACATTCGCGCACAGAAGCAGCAGGTGAAGCAGGAACAGAGGTGGTGCCGGTGGCGGCAGATTGTGACATGGCACGGGATTGAGCGCTGGTGGCAAGGCGGAGGAGGGCACTGCGAATGCAATCACGGGTGGTGACGTCGAGCTGGAAGGAGCGAGCAACGTAGGGAGAGGGGCACAAAAACAAGAGAGGCACAACATGAGGAGAGGCGCGACGAGAGTCTCATGGATTGAAGTTACAACGAAATGCAAACAGCAAGAAGAGTAAAGGGATGCAGCTTTGCTAGAAATGAAGGAAACGGACCAGCAACACTTCGCGATACTGGAAAAAGGAAAACAGAGTAAGGTGCAAGCAAGCACCAAAGGAGAGAGTGAGAGGGTGGCCTCACCTGAGCAATGGTAGAATAGAGCTGGCCCAAGGCGGCAGACTCGACTTCCATGCCTTCTTCCCCGCACTCCATCGAACCAGCTCTCTCGTTAACTGCTGGCCCAGCTCCTCCTGCCGACCGTCTTGCTGACTCTCTTGCTGCTGCATCGGTGGAGGAAGCGGCATGCTGCAGTGAGGGCTCCTTGGCCTGACACCCATCCTGCTGCTCCGCTTTCACTGCTGCCTCTGCCATGAAAGCATCCCCTGCCTTGGCTTCTCCCTCGGGCTCGGTCCTAACAGTCTCCTCTGCTGTCCTGAGACGTTTGCTTCGCCCCTGTCCAACTGCGTCCGTTCCACCCACCTCCACCATCTCCTGCTGTGCCTCACGGGCCCTCTTCTTCCCCTCGTTACAGTCACGTCCTATCTGGTTTTCACTGAAGTCCGTTGCTGCAGGTGCGGCTGCAGGTGGGGAAGGAGCAAGTGAGGCGTCGGCCTGGACAGGACGAGCAGATTCACCAGGGTTTGAAGATGCGCGTGCAGTGGTGGCAACAGGTGCAGACAGTGCGGCTGTATCACCTGTTGCACCAGCAACAGCGGCAGCTGGCGTGCAAGGGCGGCTATCGCCGCTGCGGGTCGTGTCGTCCCCACCTGCTTCTTGCTTCGCGCGTACAACAGGTTGTGGGTTTGTCTCGCCCGTCCTGTGCATGTTCAATGGCTTCTCCTGCTGCTCTGCTTTCAGCACCTCGTTCTGCTTCTCCCGCTGCTTATCCTGCTGCTGCTGCTGCTGCTGCTGCCTCTGTTGCTGCGTGCGCATCAGCTGCTGCTGCCGGTGAAACAGGTACATCTGCCGACCCAGCAGTTGCTGCTCCTGCTGAGAGCTAGTCCCCTGTTGGGCCTGACGCACCCACATCTGCTTGCTCATCCACCCATCAGCGAGCTGGGCACCTTTCGCGCTTCCAGCTGCCCCTGCGGATCCTCGCACTCCTCCCATGGGAGGAAATGCTGCTGCCGCCACGGCAGCAGCAGTAGCAGTAGAAGAAGGAGCACGAGAAGACGCAGCAGTTACTGTTGGAGCTGATGCTGCTGATGCATGCGCAGCAGCTGATGCAGTGGAGTGCAGCCGGGATTGGTAGAAGAATGGAGGAGGGTATGGTTGACCCATGCTGCCACCTGGGAAGAACGCGGGTGCCGGCATGGTGGTACCAGGGAAGGGCATGAGAGTGCGAGCAGGCATGTGAGGAGGCACAGGCCCAACGGCAGCCATACGAACAGCATTCCCTGTAGACGCGACTGTGTTTGCGCTGATAGGTGCGCTGATGGGTGCATTGCTGGGTGGATTCACCGCAGCAGATGCAGCGACTCGACTGGGCGTTGATACCTTCGCTGATGCGCCTGCAGCACCAGCACCCGCTGCCTCGCCAGCAGGGCTACTAGCAGCACCAGAGGTACCAGCGGCGGCAGCACTGCTAGCAGAGGCCGCGGCACCAGCAGCGCCAGCTAAGAAGCTCGCGGGCATGGGGGGAAGGGGAAGCGCGGCTGCGGGATAGGCCTGGTGGTAGTTGGCGAAGAAGGGCAGGCGCGGATAGGGCGGCAGCCCGCGCTGCGCGGATGGCGCAGGCGCGAGCGGGGGCGCAGGGAAAGGAGAGGGGCTAGGCGGGAATGAGAGGCCCGGTTGTGAGGGGTACGGGACGGTGCGATGGGTGGGAGGGGCGGGAGGGAAAGCGCAGGGATGGGAGGGCAACGGGGACGAGGTGACGGCGGGAGCAGCGGGGGAGAAGGCGGGTGACGAGGGGAGGCGGCGGAACGGTGACGGCCGGATGCTTCGAGCGGGAGTGCCAGAGGAATTGGGAGGAGTGGGGGTGCAGCGGGCAGGAGTGGGGTTGGTCCGCGGAGGGGTGGCGTTGGAGCGGGGAGGAGTGGTTATCTTGGTGGTACGCGTGGCTGTGGTGGCGGTGGCAGAAGTGGTAGCTGTAACGGCGGCAGTAGACGATGCGGCGAGAGCGGGACGGGAGGATGTGGGAACAGTGCGAGTACAGGAGGACGATGCAGGGCTCGTACCCTGCTGTTGTTCTTGCTGCTGATGCTGCTCCTGTTTATCTTGCTGTCGTGGCTGCTGCTGTTGCTGCTGCTGTACCCGCTGCATCTGCATATGCTGGATCTCCAATTTCGACCGTGTCACAGCATCCCGCGTGGCCTGCACATTCCACAAAATTACCCGTCAGTTCGATTAATACAAGGTTATGCGTCAACGTCAGTCACGTAACGCGAGCGGGTAAGTAAGCCCACAACGTCGGAACCCTTATCAAACTCACCTGCAGAAGCGACAGGCGTTGCGGAATGCTGACGCGCGAAGGTGACGGCGACCGAAGCAAAGAATCGTAAAGCCCTCCCGCATTCGCACAATGAATGTCAGCACCGAGGGGAGCCTCCACGACGCTAAGCTTCTCAACCGTGTCGCGAGCCCTCTCCGTGCCACCTCCCTCCGTCGCCTCCGCAACAGCCGTGGCTGGAACCGTTGCACATTTCGCGTTTGCGCCGTCGCCTTCGCCTCGTCGCTCAGATTCGCATACCCCGCGTCGACGCGCGGCTTCGAATTCGCCAGCCGGGCCTTCCCAGAGCAACTTCCCCGCGTCCGCCGTTCCGGGTGAGGCCGCGGAAGCGTGAATGTGGGAGAGAATTCCGGCGATGGAAGACTGCAAGTGATGCTGGCCTGTCGCAGAACCGGATTGGGCGTGCCTCGCGGTCTGGTACGACGATCTGACGCGGCGCGAGAAGAGCAGGTGAAACGGTGGAAGAGGATAGAAGTGAATGACATGTCTCACTTCGTCCTTTGCAATGGAAAAGCAGGAAAATTAAGAGCGGGATGCGGCGCAATGTTGGCAGAAATGAGGAGCGGCGAGACAAAGAAACCGTGTCACACGCACCTGAGAATTGCCTCGAGATTGCCGGTGTGGTCGCACGCATCCCACGACGCACCCAGAACGTCGTCTCCCTCCAAAAGGTCGCCATCCATGTCGCCTTCCATGTCGCCGTCGCACGGGCCAGCCAGATGGTCGCCGTCAGTCGCAACATTTCCACCAATCACGTCGTTCAGCTCCATAATCGTGAAAGCATCTTCCGTGCATTGCGGAGCTCCCGTGAGACCGCATTCGTCGATTTCTTGAGGGAGCTGATCGCGAGATTGAGTAAAACCCGTGGCTCTAGAGGCAGACGCATTGTTCGGGGTACCGGGAAGAAAAACTTCAGATTTTCCGCTTTCAGTCGGCGACGTGCTGAAGGTGGGATTTTGCGGACGCGGAAACGCATTATCGTTGGATGGTCTAGGCGTTTTCTGCTCGTGTCTCTCCGAATGCGTTGTCTGAGCAGACGTCCCGTGTACATCGTCGTGCAGAGCGACCGGCTCCTCCGCACCGAATGCCTCCCACACTCGGTCATCGAACTGCGGGATGATTAAGGAGGAAAGGAACGAATGCAGTTGTCAACACGAGGAGTACCGACACATAGGCTGAGATTTTCCCATAAATTCGAAAAGAGAATTTGTATGAGGCGGCAGAACAAAGAAAATATGAATGCGGCTACGTTCCGGTCCTCGCAGAAGCTACATATCGCCGAATTTCAAATTAAACTGTCAAGAACAAGTTCCTTCAAGTTGAAGGCCGCAAGGAATATTCACAGAACGGAAAGGTGATGAATATGCGAGGGACATGGCTCGAATATAACTATAAGTTGTTCTCACCAAGGGGATTCCTTGAATTGTTACGTCTCCTTCATCTGACGGCCAGATTGGCGTGGCCATGGTTTTCTCTGAAGTTCCTTCAGTGCAAAACCTGTGAGCAAATCTGCTCAGAACGAAAGAATCAGAAGCGAGTTCTTTGCGGAATCAAATTGGCTACAATGTGAGGGTAAAAACGGCCAGTCAAGAATAGCTGTGGACTAGTGTCACGGAAAGCGAGGAAGTGAATGACCAATGCAATTTGTTTGAGCTCTTGAGACACAACCTCAGAGGATCTCCAACAAATCACCTGGCTTGAGCGCTTCTTTATGGCTGCATCAGAAGGTCCTCCAACATGGAGCATGATTGTGGAACGCTGGCGACAGCAATTCGCGCATAAGCACCGCATGCGAAGCATTGCGAAAACAGCTTCCGTGAGCACGAAGGCAGTCGCGAAACCCTTGCGATTAATTCATAGCAGGGGCATATGATGGCAGGGGCTGGAGAAAGTTTGGAAAATCAGATCGAAGTCTACACAGATAGTTGCCCAATTTATAACAATTTTACAGGCTGCACCAGGATTCGTACCCTGGTCGTGATGGATCCGCGACGTTCTTACATAATCCCCGCTCAACTTATCACATTCTTAACCAGAAATGCCGTCCGTAAGATTAACATCTTAAGCCATATATATAAAACCTGCAGTTAAGCTGTCCGGATCTGAAAAGTGTTCGGACTGAGCTCGGACACTGACGTATTGGGTTTTGAAGCAAGCCGCGTATTCCGAGACCCCCAAAATAATGGGACATGCCGAGTACACCCTCAATCCTTGTTGTGATTGTTTGGCTGTGCTTTGCTGTGAACATCTTTTTTTTTTTCCGCTGGTCAGCGTCAGTTGGTTTGACCATCTCGATACTGTACCGAAATCTGCCTCTCCTGTAAACAATCTTCCAACAAGATCGGAAACAACAAGCTGTCCCAACATTGCTTGACCGCACAGACGTCAAGGGATGTGTATTGTTTTGTAGAGTTGACGTCGAAGGAGGCTGATTTCCAGCGGGAGTTGAACTGCTCATTGCACGTTGTTTTTTTAATGGGGCAGTCCCCACGTGACCGTGCATGTTTCAATGATTGTGTGGAAGGCTCGGAATAGATTCTCGTGGGCTTGATTTGGGGAAAGCGAAAGAATAGAACCGACGAAACCAAATACACCCTCTTTCTCGCCATTGTGAATTCGGTTATAGTGAAGTCAAGATGGGAAAAGCACGGTTAACGGTGGTTAGATTAAGTCTAGGTATGGTTCAATCAGACAGATCGAAGGTAACTAGGTTTTCCATCAGTTCAGCACAGTTCAGTGTAGTGAGAAACAGGGTGTACCAAATTGCACTGGGCCGCAATCTCGGTAAGGTTTTTATCGAATCATAAGGTGGGACGTACGTGCACTGCTGAAGGGCAGAATTGTGAACCGAGCTGCCAGCAAGGCAGGACTGCTCACGTGCCTGTTGCCACCTTCACGGCCAGCTGGAACCAAGGACAGCCAACACAAACGAGAAGTGGCAGAGCAGGATGAGGGGCAGATCCCTCGCCATGGGATGGGATGGGATGGGATGGGATGGGATGGGTAATGGGTGGGTGGGAGGGATGGGGTCATGGGACAGCCCTCCCCCGACACCCCCTCCTCCCCCACGCCTTTTGCAGTCCCTCCGCCCCCTCCCTCCCTCATCCCCTCTCCCCCTTATCACCTTCCCGCCACTCACCTTCGCCAGCAGCCGTCAGAATAGCTTCGGAAGTACTGTAGAAGTACATTGCTTTATTGCCAGAAGACCACGCAGTCCCACCGAGCCAGACCCCCCCTTCCGAACACCATCCGTCCATCATGCAGTCATCCGGAGGAGCACGAGAGGAGCAGGAAAAGAGCTCTTAGTCTGAGAAGAAGCGACGCCGTGGTCCGTGCACTGGTTGTCCAGTTGCTCTGCTTCTGACCATCTGCTCGGTTCGTGAATCACGCGGAAAGGCAGTCCAGTTTTTCTGTGCTCTTCGAAGCAGCAGCATTGCGAAAGCACACTGTACAGTAAGTGTTCAAGTTCAAGGAGATTCTGGGATTTTGCTCTTTGACAGCTGCTTGACGGCTGACACGAACACAGTCACTGTTTATATTAAACTCACGTCCTTTTGTACCATATATGATGGGCCGTCATGTACAGCATGGTCTCCCAGCTCCTTCGCGAAGCGCGCCGGAAGGAGAAATTCACGAACGAGGAAATGTCCTAGAAATCTGGGAAGTGATTGCTCAGGGGTGGTGCAGCTGCACGAGACCTGGAAGGAGACTTTCTTCTGTTCCAAAAACTACGCATACGCTGACGGTCACACGATTGTCTTCTACTGGACTCTTCCACTCTCTCGAAGCTCTCAAACAGAACCGATTTTGCACGATAGGCTTGATATTCATCCTCCACATTCTTGTCTTCGTCTCCGTGGACTCGGTTTCGCATATGTAACCTTTTCCTTTGATTCGGGGTGGTTTCTCAGCATTACTTCTCGACACGTTCTCAAAAGCTCAAATATTCGCTAGAACATTTGTTCAGGCCTTGGACTTCGCCAGAAACCTCTTCGTTTGGCTCACCCAAGGTAGGCTGACCAGGACCCAAAAACGAGCTGTTTCGCCATTCCACTTCTAAAGAACGGCTATTTCTCCTGAAGTTTCGGGTTGACTGGACGGCCGAAGTGTTTCGCACTGCCTGATCCTCTCGTAGAAGGCACTGTTTTGCCTTGCACGCACGGAAATAGTCCAACTCAGATCCGCGTTGTTTTTAATCGCATATTGTAGAACGAAGAAAGGGACATTCCACGCGGCACTTGTCACTAGGAGAGAGAGCGGCTATGAGCACTGGACAGAATGTCGGCGATGGGAGAACCTGTCCAAGGGGTACCCGTCCCTCCAGGTCGAGTTGCCTGAGACAGTAGGCAGGTAACTTATATAACATCCGTTACTTGGGCGACTATACAGGACGCAGAACCGTTTATCTATGGACATCACACTGCATCTCGTGACGTGACGTCGATGCGGCAAGCAGAAAGGCAAGGACAAGGCGGCAACTTAGCAAGTAGTTCTCACGCAATTCCTCTTGTGTAAGGGCGTATTCCTGCACTTCGGGTCATCAGCACTTCGGGTCATCCGAGATTGTGGGATCCAATCGGAAAATCGGAATGCATCCCAATCTCTTGATTCCGAATTTCCGATTGGATCCCACAATTTCGGATGGCCCGAAGTGCTGATGACCCGAAGTGCTGATGACCCGAAGTGCTGATGACCCGAAGTGCAGGAATACGCCCTAAGGCTTGTTGGAATGAGCCAGTACGGTAAAAACGATCTCACAGAAAATAACGGAGCAGAAACAGTTTTACCGAAAAGAAAGGAGCAGCGCCACAGAAGTCCAAGCTACCTTGCACCAGAAGTAAGGTGAAACGTTGCTGGCAGGGAAGTAGCAACCTTAGTAGGCTAGGAAAAAGAGGATAGAGTGCTCTTTGGAGTTCTCTGGAAATTGCACTATGACTTCACAAATTTCACAGTACAATTTTATAGAGCACATTCAAATATCGAGTCGCACTCCCAAGTCGCGACTCTCTCTGAATGTAAGGAATTTTCCTGAATTCCTTATCGTGGTCGACTGCTTCGCATACAACCCGATTTTCGGAGTTCGCACGCTCGGCCGATTTCAACGCTGCCAAGCTCCTCGCGTCGCCTTCGGCATTTCCATCGCCACACCCGACCTCGCTTGTCCGAGGTTTCCTCCTAGCTAGGCTAGCCCTACATTAGTCTGTGCGTTCATTGTTTTCGCAGTTCATTCAGTCACAGCCTCGTTATTCATTTACCTGCGCACTCTCTTTTACAACTCATAACACTTGTTATCAGAGCTACTTTCCTAGTTCACCCCGCTTTTCGAGGGTAGTTTGGTGGCGCGGGTGTGGTTGGTTTAGTGACTACACGACGGTTGGTTGCAGGGATTGTTAATTCAATCCTGCCCGACTCGGTACTTCGTGTTTTCACTTGCCGGGAGGCCACGGGTACCCGATTGCCCACCAGACGTAGTGCTAGGCACATGGATCAGGAGGCTGTCAACCGGCTGATGGCGCAAATGGCAGAAATGAAGCAGGGCATGGAATCGTTAATGGCGGAAGTGACAACGTTACGGGAGGAAAACGCCGAGCTACGTCAGAGGCGAGGTGAAGCGCGTCAGGAGTCGCCTGTGGATGAAGGCGAGGGCAAAAGTCAAGCGATGAGCAATCCGCTGGATGCGCTCACACGTGACTTCGAAGAAGAAGATAGGCAGCGAGCGGCAGCCGCGCCAGTTGCAGTGACGACGATCAAGATAAAGCCCGCCAACCCGCCCCCGTTTAATCCTACGGACAAGACGGTTACGGTAAAAGGGTGGCTGTTCGGGGTCGAAGTCTTTTTTACTGCAGCCGGAGTTAATGACGACGCCACGCGTATTAATTACACGGTTTCGCTTCTTCGAGGTGCAGCGCTTGAATGGTGGCGCCGGACCTTGGAAACATGGACGCCGACAGGTGTGACACATGCGGCAGACGGGACCTCTACAGTGGTTAATCAAGGGGCAGAACCAATCTTCGGTGTGACCAAGATACGCACGTGGAAGGAGTGGGGTGCAGCCTTACGAGATCGCTTCGAGCACATATCCGCCTCGGAGCAAGCTCGCATGAAGCTGCGTGCATGGTCGCAGATGGCTTCTGTCCAAGACTACACAGCGTCATTTATGGGCTTCGCCGACCAAATTGACGACATGTCGGAAGCAGAGCGGTTGGATAAGTACGTCAGCGGCCTTAAATATGAAATACAGTTTGAGGTCCGCAGAAGCCGCCTGACATCGTTCCTCGAAGCAGTACGAGTGGCGGAGTCAACTGATGCGCTGATGCAGTACGCGAGAGCAGCTTCCAGGGATGGGAGAAGCTTTCGTGGCCAGACCCATCGGGCCACGATCAACGCCGTCCATACACCCGACCGCCCTCCTAAGGGTCAGTGTTTTCGGTGTGGGAAGGTGGGTCACTACAGGAAAGACTGCCAGGAGAAATGCCGCTGACAGGGGACGACAGGAAGGAGCAGGGAAATGGGAAGAGTCAGTAATTAGCGGGCCCTTTACTGACTGTGCTCCGTCGCCCGAACACCATCATCCACACCGAGTCGTGGTTCCGATTCATGCAATCGATCGCACTCAGCCGAATAACGGGGATAATCATGTGGATCACCCTGTGCTGGTCGCTGGCAAGGTGTTAAAAATTAATTTGAAAATGTTCGTCGATGGAGGGGCCAGCCATAGCCTCTTCAATTTGGCGAGCGCAAAAAGATGCAAGCTGCAAATTGACAGGTGTCTGCCCGAAATCGACGCACGCCTCGTGGATGGGACGCCCCTGGCGATAACGGAAGAAACACGGACGGTCAGGATCGAATGCGGCGACGATTTCGGCTTCAGCATGAAGTTTCTCGCGACAACATTGGACGGCTGCGACGTGTTGCTGGGACGCGATTGGCTGCGACGACACAACCCCGTCATCGACTGGACAACGGGATCGTGCACCATCAGCAAGCACGAGGGGCTAATAGAGCTGCCTGCATGGACACCTGACTACATCCAAGCCCCGTGCGTCAAAGCCATCACTATAGCTCGCCACTTCAACAAGGGCGCGCAACTGTTCGCTGTCTGCTTACGCGAGTTGGCAGTTGACACCGACGGAAAGGACATTGAGAAGCTGTGTGCAGCTCTACCTCCGGATTTAGCGGAGCTGATTCGACAGTACCCCGACATTTTCCCAGACGAGCTGCCACCTGGGCTGCCACCCGAGAGACCAGAAGACCATAAAATCCAGCTGGAGCCTGGCGCGCAACCGACGGTTCGAACACAGTGGCGGTTGACCCAGCCGGAACTCGAGGAGCTGCGCCGACAAATTGACGCACTATTGGAGAAAGGGTTCATTCGGGCGAGCACCTCCCCGTTCGCGGCACCGATCCTGTTCACTCCGAAGAAGGACGGTGGGCTTCGCATGTGCATCGATTATCGCGCGTTAAACCGGGTGACCATCAAGTCTCGCTACCCAATCCCATGCACCGACGACCTTCTTGACCAGCTTCGCGGCGCTCGTTACTTCTCGAAAATCGACTTACGTGGCGGTTACCACCAGATTCGGGTCTTCGCCGACGATTGTCACAAGACCGCGTTTCGCACACGCTACGGGAGTTACGAATTCACGGTGATGCCTTTCGGCCTCACGAACGCGCCTTCAACATTCCAACTGACCATGAACAGGGTTTTTCGGGATCTTCTAGACCGATGCGTCATCGTCTATTTGGACGATATCTTCATTTTTAGTAAGACACGAGAGCAGCACCTCCGTGACCTGGATGCAGTGTTTAAGCGGTTGCAGGAGAACCGACTCATCACCAAGGGCTCTAAGTGCGAGTTTTTTAAGCAGGAGTTGGAGTTTTTGGGGCACGTCTGTCAGAACTATATAGCTTATACTATTGTGTAGGCTATAGTGGGGTATCCCATAGGGGGTACAACCCAATTAGGGTTTCCTATTTGTACTCACTTCTTTCATAGTCATTCCATTCTCGTTCTCTCTTTCACATGGAATCAGAGCAGGTCCCCTACTAGGGACTGTTTCTTGGGCCCACCGAAGCGCGCCCCGAGGCGCGCGTCCTTTTTTTTAGCGACCCGTCGTGTCGCCCTCCCTAGCGGCCTGTCGAGCCGCCCTACCTTGCGGCCCCGCCGCCCTATCGCGCGGCCTCGCCGCCCTAAGTCGCGGCCTGCCCGCCGCCCTACTTCGACGGCCCCGCCGCCCTACGTCGTGGCCCGCCGCCCTACTTCGACGGCCCGCCCGCCGCCCTACGTCGCGGCCCCGCCGCCCTACGTCCCGGCCCGCCCGCCGCCCTACTTCGACGGCCCGCCCGCCGCCCTACGTCGCGGCCCCGCCGCCCTACGTCCCGGCCCGCCCGCCGCCCTACTTCGAAGGCCCGCCCGCCGCCCTACGTCGCGGCCCTGCCGCCCTCAGCTACGCGGCCCCGCCGCCTTCTGCTACGCGGCCCTGCCGCCCTCTGCTACGCGGCCCCGCCGCCCCTCGATCGCGGCCCCGCCGCCCTCTGCTACGCGGCTCCGCCGCCCTCTGCTACGCGGCCCCGCCGCCCTCTGCTACGCGGCCCCGCCGCCCTCTCCTACGCGGCACCGCCGCCCTCTGCTCCGCGGCCCCGCCGAGCCGCCCAGCAGCAGCCGAGCCGCCGCCGAGCCGCCGCCGCCTGAGCCGCCACCCGGGCCGCCGCCGAGCCGCCGCCGCCTGCGCCGCCGAGCCGGAGCCGCCCGAGCCGCCGCCCAGCCGCCCAGCAGCAGCCGAGCCGCCGCCGAGCCGCCGCCGCCCGAGCCGCCGCTGAGCTGCGACCGAGCCGCCGCCCGAGCCGCCCGAACCGCCCGAGCCGCCCGAGCCGCCCGAGCCGCCCGAGCCGCCGTGCTGCTGTTCCTGAGCTGTGTTCTTCTGCTGCTGACCTACCCGACTCTCCCAGCCCGGTGAGACTTCCAGCTGCTGCCATGGCCACCCCCAATGTTCTTACTTTTGACGCTGAGGGGAGGGCCATTGACTTTGCCGTCTGGATTGAAGACCTGCAGCTGTACTTACTGTGTGATGCGATAGATGAGGTCTCTCTTTTTGACTTTGTCTCTGGCGCTGTTCCTGCCCCACCTGCTGATGCTGACTCTGCCGTTCGCTCCAAGTGGGCGACCCGCGATGCTGCTGCACGTCTTGCTGTGCGTCGCCACCTCCCTTCCTCTGAGCGTGCCCACTTTAGTCAGTGCAAGTCCGCTCAGGCCTTGTACGACGCTGTAGTTGCACGCTACTCCTCCCCTTCCTCCGCTACCCTTAGCCGCCTCATGCTACCGTTTCTCTTCCCTGACCTCGCTTCCTTTCCCACTGTCGCTGACCTCGTTACCCACCTCCGTGCTAGTGACACCCGCTACCGCGCTGCCCTTCCTGCTGAGTTCCGCGCTGCGAACCCTCCTCCCATGTACATCACCCTCTACTTTCTCGTCACCCGTCTCCCTGAGTCCCTTCGTGTCGTTAGGGACCAGTTTCTCTCTGTCTGTCCCACCACTCTCACTGTCGACCTCCTTGAGGAGTCCCTGCTAGCGGCTGAGAAGAGTATTGTCGCTGTAGGGGCCTCTCGGGGTGACCCTCGCACCCCCATCTTTGAGGGGTGTGGTCCTTCCCCCCTGCTGCCCTCTGTCGCCTCTGCCGCTGCGGCCGACCTCACTGGTTTTGAGTCGGTCGGCGCGGCGTCTGCCCCCAGCGGCAGACGCCGCTCTGGCAAGAGCAAGGGGGGGGCAGGGGAGCGGGTGGAGCTCGAGGGGGCGGTGGAGGAGGCGGTGGGGGTGGCGGGGGGAGTGGGGGTGGCGGTGGGGGTGGTGGCGGGAGTGGAGGTACTGGTGGCGGCGGTGGAGGCGGAGGTGGCGGCGGAGGTGGTAGCGGAGGAGGCGGTGGGAGCGGTGGGAGCGACGGTCCTGGTGGGGGAGGTGGCGGTGGAGACGGGGGTGGCGGTGGAGGCGGGGGTGGCGGTGGAGGCGGGGGTCGGAGTGGCTCGTCCCAGCGGAGCAGCTCTGGGGGTGGTCAGCGCCAGCAGCAGCAGCAGCAACAGCAGCAGCCGCAGCAGCAGCCACAGCAGCAGCAGCGCTCTCGCACCGTCCCCGGCCCTCAGCAGCTCCGTGAGTGGTACTTGCAGCGTCAGCGTGGTGGTGCGCTTGGTCCCTGCCCCTACGTTCTTCGCACAGGTGACCGTGCAGGGGAGAGGTGTGGAGGCGCCCACACAGCCCGCCGCTGCTTTGGCCGCCTGACCGACGCCTGGCGTCAGCAGTTTCCGGAGGCCGCTGAGATCCCCCGCTGGGGAGAGCTGTCTAGGGCTGGTGTAGCTATTTATGATCTTGATTTTGATGCTATTCTCTCTGCTATGTATGCTGTGACTGGTAGTGATGAGGATGACTGTTACCGGTGTTTCCCGCCCGACCCGGGCATTGGTACTGCCGCGTCAGGTACTAGTGAGGCTGCTGCTCTAGGTGCCAGTGCGTCTGTGCTCTCAGGTGCTGGTGAGTCTGCCCTCTCAGGTACTGTGTCGGCTTCGGCCTCTCACACCTTCACCCTTGACTCTGGAGCGTCTCGCTCCTTCTTTAGGGACCGCACCACTCTCACGCCGCTGAGTCGGCCGGTTGCGGTGTCCCTGGCTGACCCCTCTGGGGGGCCTGTCCTGTCTCGCTTCTCCACTGTCCTCCCGTGTCCGGCGGCCCCCTCTGGCACCCTGACTGGTCTCTACCTCCCCTCGTTCTCGACGAACTTGGTGAGTGGTGCTGACCTCCAGGATGCGGGTGTCCACCAGTTCACCCCTGCTCGTCAGCGGGTGACCCACTGCACGGAGGCGGATACAGGTCGCCACCTAGCTACGTTTACACGTCGGCCAGGGTCGAGCCTGTACACACTGACCACTGCTTCTCCTCCAGGTGCTGTGTCTGGTAGGGTCCCTTCGTCTGGTCAGGTGTTTGCTGCAGCGTCCAGGTCTGGTCCTGAGTCTGCCCCTTGCTCGTGTCGTCGTCTGTCTCACGAGACCCTCCTCTGGCACCACCGCCTTGGCCACCCCTCTCTGCTTCGGCTCAGAGGCATGGCCTCGCGAGTCCTTGTGTCTGGTCTTCCCCGGTCTCTCCCTCCCCTTCCTCCGGGCCCTGGCCCTACCTGTGTCCCCTGTGTCGAGGGGCGCCAGCGTGCTGCCCCTCACTCCTCCCAGTTTCCTCCGACAGAGGCCCCGTTGCAGACGCTTCACATGGACGTGTGGGGCCCAGCCCGCGTCCGTGGACAGGGTCAGGAGCGCTACTTCCTGCTGGTGGTTGACGACTACTCGCGTTACACCACAGTCTTCCCCTTGCGCAGCAAGGGTGAGGTCACTGCGGTGTTGATCGACTGGATCCGCGCAGCTCGTCTCCAGCTTCGGAGGAGCTTTGGCTCTGACTTCCCTGTTTTGCGTCTGCACTCGGACAGAGGCGGAGAGTTCTCCTCTGGCCTCCTGAGTGCCTACTGTCGTGCACGAGGCATCCGTCAGACCTTCACGCTTCCGGACTCACCACAGCAGAATGGGATTGCTGAGCGCCGCATTGGCATGGTCATGGACGTCGCTCGTACGTCCATGATGCATGCGGCTGCTCCCCATTTTCTGTGGCCGTTTGCGGTCAGGTACGCTGCGCACCAGATCAACCTCCACCCCAGGGTCTCTCGACCGGAGACCTCCCCAGCCCTGCTGTGGACGGGGAAGGTTGGCGATGCGTCGGCGTTCCGGGTCTGGGGATCTCGGGCGTTTGTTCGCGACCTGTCTGCGGACAAGCTGTCCCCTCGTGCTTCTCCCTGCGTCTTCCTGGGGTTCCCCCCCGACGCCCCTGGGTGGCAGTTTTACCACCCCACCTCTCGACGTGTTCTGTCCTCCCAGGACGTCACGTTCGACGAGTCGGTACCCTACTACCGCCTCTTCCCCTACCGCACTCCGTCCCTCCCCCCACCCCCGCTCTTCCTGGTACCAGGTCCCCCCCCGGTAGTCCCCCTCCCCCCTCAGGGTCCTGCCCCTTCAGGTGTGTCCCAGGTAGACGCGGTCGAGCCTTTCGAGGTCACTGGTGACTCTGGTGCTGCTGCGGGAGCTGAGCCTGGGGGTGCGGAGTCTGGGGGTGCTGAGCCTGGGGGTGCTGAGCCTGGGGGTGCTGAGCCTGGGGGTGCTGAGCTTGGGGGTGCTGAGCCTGGGGGTGCTGAGCCTGGGGGTGCTGAGCCTGGGGGTGCTGAGCCTTGGGGTGCTGTGCCTAGGGGTGCTGAGCCTGGGGGTGCTGCGTCTGGGGGTGCTGAGCCTGGAGGTGCCGAGCCTGGGGGTGCTGTGCCTGGGGGTGCTGAGCCTGGGGGTGCTGTGCCTGGGGGTGCTTCGTCTCGCCGGGAGCCACTCTCCCCGCAGGAGCTGCGTGAGTGGTTTGCCAGGCGCTGGAGGTGTGCTGCTGGTGCTGGTGGTTCTTCGGCTGCAGAGGGTACTGCTGCCTCGCGTCCCGCCGGTGCTCGTACTGTGGGTGCTGGAGCTGCTGGGTCTGAGAGTTCTCCTGGAGCTGGTGCTACTGAGGGTGTTGGCGCTGAGCCTGCCGTTGGCGGTCCGACTGACAGTGCTCCTGGTGCTGCTGCTGGAGGTTCTGGAGCTTCTGGTGGTGCTGCTGGAGGTGCTGCTGGAGTGGGTGCTCCTGCCGGGGCTGCTGGTACTGTTCCTGCTGTTTCTGGTGTCGCCGCGCGGCCCCGACCTTACTTCGTTCCGCTCCTGCAGCAGGTTCTTGGTCTTCCGCCTCCTCCTCCTCCTCCCTTAGAGGGTCCGCAGCCTGTCCGGTCACAGCCACAGCTACAGCCTGCCTCCCCTTTGCCTGCTCCGTCTCCCTACACTGGTCCGACTGGAGGTCTTACTGAGCGTCGTGAGCCTGCGTCTCGTCCTGTGTCGCCTGTTCGTACTGAGCGCGCTAGTGGTCGCGGGTCGCGTCAGCGTCCTCCTCCTGTTCCTGGCACGCACCGGATGTCACTGCGTCCGTCCACTGCTCCTCTGCGTGCCCCTTTGCCTTCTCCTCCTGCTTCCTCTCTTCCTGCTCTTGCCGACCCGGAGTCGGACTCTCTTCGTGCTGCCAGTCCTACTGTCACGCGTCTCCTTGCTACAGCTGTCACTGACCCTTCCTTCGAGTCGTCTGCTGCGTCTGCCCTTGTCACTGAGCTTGTCGACTTTGCTGCGCGCTGTCGTCTAGACTACGCTGCCCGTCTTGTCACTGAGTCTGAGTCCGCCTGTCCTCCGTCCGTCGGGGGTGAGTGTGCCCTTGGCACGGACGTCCTTGAGGACAGGCAGGAGGAGTTCCAGTGTCTAGCCGCCGCTTCACCTCGTCTCGCGTCTGTACTGCTAGCCCCTGAGGGAGACCCGGATGCACCAGACATCCCGACTCCGCGCTCTTACGCGGAGGCGATAGAGGGTCCCTACTCCTCTCAGTGGCAGGCAGCTATGGATGCAGAGATGGCTTCCTGGAAGTCCACAGGCACCTACGTTGACGCTGTTCCCCCCCCTGGGGCGAACATCGTCAGTGGCATGTGGATTTTCAGGGTGAAGCGGCCGCCGGGTTCTCCGCCTGTCTTCAAGGCGCGTTACGTGGCTCGTGGCTTCAGTCAGCGGCAGGGGGTTGACTACTTTCAGACCTTCTCCCCCACCCCGAAGATGACCACTCTTCGGGTCCTGCTGCACGTTGCTGCTCACCGTGACTACGAGCTGCACTCTCTCGACTTCAGCACAGCTTTCTTGCAGGGCAGCCTGCACGAGGAGATCTGGCTGCGTCGCCCACCTGGCTTCACTGGGTCTTTCCCTCCTGGTACCCAGTGGAGTCTCCGGCGTCCAGTCTACGGTCTCCGCCAGGCGCCACGTGAGTGGCACGACACACTGAGGACTACGCTCGCGGCACTTGGGTTTGCTCCTTCTACTGCCGACCCGTCGCTGTTTCTGCGCACCGACACCTCTCTGCCGCCGTTCTACATCCTCGTGTACGTCGACGACTTGGTCTTTGCCACAGCTGACACTGCTGGACTCGCCTACGTGAAGTCCGAGCTGCAGAAGAGACACACGTGCACTGACCTGGGTGAACTGCGCAGCTATCTTGGCTTGCAGATCACCCGGGACAGAGCACGCCGCACCATTACCCTGACTCAGTCACACATGGTGCAGCAGGTCCTTCAGCGCTTCGGCTTCACGTACTCCTCGCCTCAGGCCACTCCTCTGCCTACTCGCCACTCGCTCTCAGCTCTGCCTTCGGATGAGTCCGTAGATTCGAGTGGCCCGTATGCAGAGCTTGTTGGCTGCCTCATGTACCTGATGACCTGCACACGACCTGACCTTGCATACCCTCTTAGCATTCTCGCACGCTATGTTGCTCCTGGGAGACACCGACCAGAGCACATGGCTGCAGCGAAGAGGGTGTTGCGCTACTTGTGCAGTACGTCGGGCATGGGGCTAGTGCTTGGAGGGCGCAGTCCAGTGGTCCTCACTGGGCACGCGGACGCTTCTTGGGCTGACGACCAGGCTACGCAGCGGTCGTCACAGGGTTACACCTTCAGCCTTGGTTCCGGCTCTGTTTCGTGGCGGGCTACCCGCTCGTCTTGTGTTCTCGGCTCCAGTTGTGAGGCTGAGATCTACGCCGGGGCTATGGCTGCACAGGAGTTACGCTGGCTCACCTACCTGTTGACCGACCTTGGAGAGCAGCCTCGTTCTCCTCCAGTCCTGTACGTAGACAACAAGGCCATGCTGGCCTTGTGTCGAGAGCAGAGACTGGAGCACAGAACGAAGCACATTGCTCTCCGCTACTTTCTTGCTCGTGAGCTACAGCAGCGTGGACAGTTGCGACTTGCGTACGTGGCCTCTGAGGCCAACACTGCTGATGTCTTCACCAAGGCACTTGCGCCTTGTGATCATCAGCGTTGTTGCACGCAGTTGGGTCTTGTGCCTGTCTTGCCTCACTTGCTCTCCTCTTGACCTTGCTTGTACCTTCGCCTATATATACTCTTGCTCTTGCTTACTTGACTCTTGTATATCTCTATATATGATCTTGCATGTGAACTGGCCATGTGGCCTTGAACTTGTGCTCGGAATGTGTGGTGACTTTGTGATCCACCCTGAGCTTTGCTTTGCTTTGCTTGACTGGTCTTGTGACCCCTTGTTCTCCCCCACTTTGCCTATGGGGGTGTGTCAGAACTATATAGCTTATACTATTGTGTAGGCTATAGTGGGGTATCCCATAGGGGGTACAACCCAATTAGGGTTTCCTATTTGTACTCACTTCTTTCATAGTCATTCCATTCTCGTTCTCTCTTTCACAACGTCATCTCACGCGACGGCATTAAAATCGACCCAGCGAAAATCAAGACCATACAGGAGTGGAAGTCCCCGAAGAATGTCACGGAACTCCAGAGTTTTCTCGGATTCGTGAATTACGTCAGGCGGTTTATCCCGAATATGGCGGGGATAACCGGCCCGCTGACCGACCTGCTGCACAAGGACAAGAATTTTGTGTGGGGGGAGGAGGCACAAGCGGCTTTCCAGGAACTCAAGAACTTTCTAGTTTCCCCTCCTGTGCTGCGCATCGCCGACCCATCGAAGCCGTTCGAAGTCGTCACCGACGCCTCAGATTTCGCCATCGGAGCTGTGCTACTCCAAGATTTCGGGAACGGGTTGCAGCCGATAGCCTACGAATCACGCAAGCTGCAGGCGGCTGAACGCAACTACCTGATCCACGACAAGGAGATGCTCGCCATCATACACGCGTTTAAATTATGGCGATGCTACCTGGTGGGCGCCGACGTTGCTATTCGCACGGACCACAAGTCCCTCCAGTACCTGCGAGCCCAACCCAATCTCAACCCACGACAGATTCGGTGGCTGGATTACATGGAGAGCCACTTCACCTACCGCATCACGTACAAAAAGGGGGCGAATAACATCGCAGACGCCCTGACCCGACCGACAGTACAATCCGCTGCAGTACTCATCACCCACTCGAACCCATTACTTACCGGACTATTTACCCACGGCTACACTACGGACCCATTCTTCACGACGGGAAATCATCGGCAGGCTACGACGCAGAAAGGGGACTATTATCTAAAGGCCGGAACCTGTCAGATTTATATGACATAGCTACTGTAGGCTATAGTGGGGTAGCACATATGGGGTATAGCTTTCTAGGGTTTGTACTTGTACCCAACTTTCCCTTAGTCATTTCATTCTCGTTCAGTTTCTCATGGTATCGAGCAGGTTCCCCTGTGGGAACTGTTCCTAGGGCCCACCACCTTTTTTTTTTCCTGCCCGGAGCGCGCTCTATACTGCCCGAGTCGCGCTCCCCTCTCACGGCCCCGTCGAGCCGCCCTTTCGACCCTGTCGCGTCGCGCTTGCGGCCCCGTTGCGTCGCCCTCGCGGCCCCATCACGTCGCGCCGCCCTCGCGGATTCGTCGCGCCGCCCACGCGGCCCCGTTCCGCCGCCCTCGCGGCCCCGTCGCGTCGCGCCGCCCTTGCGGCCCTTTCGCGCCGCCCTCTCGGCCTCTTCGAGCCGCCCTAGCGACCCCTCCAAGCCGCCCTCGCGGCCCCGTCGCCTACCCTTGCGGCCCCGTCGCCTACCCTGCTGGCCCCGGCGCCTACCCTGCAGCCCCGGCGCCTATCCTACGGCCCCATCGCCTACCCCTGCGGCCCCGGCACCGCCCTTCCCGGCCCCGGCGCCGCCCTTCCCGGCCCCGGCGCCGCCTCTGCTGGCCCCGTCGCCTACCCTGCGGCCCCGGCGCTACCCTTCCCGGCCCTGGCGCTGCCTCTACCGGCCCCGCCGCCATCCCCACGCGGCTTCGCCGTCACCACCGAGCCGCCGGCGCCGCCGACCTACTGCCGAGCCGCCCGAGCCACCTGAGCCGCCCGAGCCGCCGCGCCACCTGAGCCGCCCGAGCCGCCGGGTCGCTGAGCTGCCGAGCCGCTGTACCGCTGAGCCGCCGAGCCGCCAGCGCCGCCGATTCGCCGAGCCGCAGCTGCTGCCGAGCCGCCGAGCCGCCGAGCCGCCGAACTGCCGAGCCGCCCGAGCCGCCCTGTCCGAAAAGAGCAGCGCCTCTGTCACTGCACTACCCTTACCCTACTGTTCGCGCTGCTAGTCTACTGCTGTCATGGCTACCCCTAGTGTCCTCGCTTTTGACGCTGAGGGTCGGGCCATTGACTTTGACGTCTGGGTAGATGACCTGCAGCTTTTCCTACAGTGCGATAGGGCAGACAGTCTCTCCCTCTTTGACCTCACTTCTGGTGCCTCTCCTGCCCCTACTACTGATGCTGACGCCACTGTTCGCTCACAGTGGGCCACACGCGATGCTGCTGCACGTCTTGCTGTGCGTCGCCACCTGCCTACCTCTGAGCGTGCGCACTTTAGTCAGTACAAGAGTGCTCAGACCTTGTACGACGCTGTAGTTGTACGCTACTCCTCCCCTGCCACTGCTGCACTGAGCTGCCTCATGCTACCGTACCTCTTCACTGACCTTGCTGCTTTTCCCACAGTCGCTGACCTCATTACGCACCTCCGCACTAGTGACACTGGCTACCGCGCTGCGCTTCCTGCTGAGTTCTGTGCCAAGAACCCCCCCCCCCCCCCATGTACATCACCCTCTACTACATAGTCACCCGGCTCCCTGACTCCCTTCGCGTAGTCAGGGACCACTTCCTCTCAGTTTGCCCCACCACTCTCACCGTTGACCTCCTCGAGAAGGCCCTCTTAGCAGCAGAGAAGAGCATAATAGCTATAGGAGCCTCTCGTGGTGACCCTCGCACCCCCGTCTTTGAGGGGTGTTCCCCCTCCCCCCTTTTGCCCTCTGTTGCCTCTACTGCTGCAGCCGACCTCGTTGGTCTTGAGTCGGTCGGTGCGGCGTCTACCCCTAGCGGGAGACGCCGCCCTGGCAAGGGCAAGGGGGGCAGGGGCGCTGGAGGAGCTAGCGGGGGCGATGGAGGCGGAGGTGGAGGAGGCGGAGGGGGTGGGAGTGGCGGTGGGGGTGGTGGCGGGAGTAGAGGTGTCGGTGGCGGCAGTGGAGGCGGAGCCGGCGGCAGTGGTGGCGGTGGGAGCGGAGGTGGCGGAGGTGGCGGCGGTGGAGGAGGCGATGGCGGAGGAGGTGGAGCTGGTCGGGGTGGCGCTGCGCAGAGGGTCGGCTCCGGTGGTGGTCAGAACCAGCAACAGCAGCAGCAACAGCAGCACACTCGTGACATCCCCCCCCCTCAGCAGCTCCGTGAGTGGTATGCTGCACGCCTGCGGGGTGGGGGTACTGGTCCGTGCACCTACGTCCTACGCACAAGCGACCGCGCGGGTGAGCAGTGCGGGGGTGCGCACTCCACCCAGCGCTGCTTTGGCCGCCTGACGGACGCTTGGCGTCACCAGTTCCCAGAGGCCGCTGAGATCCCCTGCTGGGGCGAGCTGTCTAGGGCGGGAGTAGCTGTCTTTGACCTTGACTTTGATGCTATTCTTGCTGCTATGTATGCTGTGACTATTAGTGATGAGGGTGACTGTTACCGGTGTTTTCCGCCCGACCCGGGCATTGAGACTGCTGCTCTAGGTACTGGTGAGGCTGCTGCTCTAGGTGCTAGCGAGGCTGCTGCTCTAGGTGCTCGTGCGTCTGCTCCCTCAGGTGCTCGTGAGTCTGCTCTCTCAGGTACTACGTCGGCTTCGGCCTCCCACACCTTCACCCTTGACTCGGGGGCTTCTCGCTCCTTCTTCCGAGACCGCACCATACTCACGCCGCTTGGCCGGCCAGTTGCTGTCTCTCTGGCAGACCCCTTTGAGGGTCCTATCCTTGCTCACTTCTCCACTGTCCTCCCGTGTCCGGCGGCCCCCTCTAGCACCCTGTCTGGCCTTTACCTCCCCTTGTTCTCTATGAACTTGGTGAGTGGTGCAGACCTACAGGATGCGGGGGTTCACAAGCTCACTCCTGCGAGTCAGCGGGTGACCCACTGCACGGACGCTCGGACAGGCCGACACCTGGCCACGTTTACACGTCGGCCGGGGTCGAGCCTGTACACACTGACCACTGCGTCTCCTCCAGTCACTGCGTCTGGTCAGGTAGCTAAGTCGGGTCAGGTGTTTGCTGCAGCGTCATGGTCTGGTCCTGAGTCTGCCCCCTGCTCGTGTCGCCTCCTGTCTCACGAGACTCTCCTCTGGCACCTCCGTCTTGGTCACCCCTCCCTGCTTCGTCTCCGAGGCATGGCCTCTCGTGTCCTTGTCTCTGGTCTTCCCCGGTCCTTCCCTCCCCTTCCTCCGAGGCCTGGCCGTACATGCGTCCCCTGTGTCGAGGGGCGGCAGCGGGCTGCCCCTCACTCCTCCCAGTTTCCTCCGACAGAGGCCCCGGTGCAGACGCTTCATATGGACATGCGGGGCCGGGCCCGCGTCCGTGCATAGGGTCATGAGCGCTACTTCTTGCTGGTGGTTGACGACTACTCGCGTTACACCACAGTCTTCCCCTTGCGCAGCAAGGGTGATGTCACTGAGGTGTTGATTGACTGGATCCGCGCAGCTCGTCTCCAGCTCAGGCAGAGCTTCGGCTCGGACTTTCCTGTTCTGCGTCTGCACTCTGACAGAGGCGGAGAGTTCTCCTCTGGCCTTCTGCGAGCCTACTGTCGTGCACGAGGCATCCGCCACACCTTCACGCTTCCGGACTCTCCACAGCAAAATGGGATTGCTGAGCGCCGCATTGGCATGGTCATGGACGTCGCCCGTACGTCCATGATGCATGCGGCTGCCCCCCATTTTCTGTGGCCGTTTGCGGTTCGGTACGCGGCGCATCAGATCAACCTTCACCCCAAGGTCTCCATGCCGGAGACCTCCTCAGCTTTGCTGTGGACGGGGAAGGTTGGCGATGCGTCTGCGTTCCGTGTCTGGGGATCTCGGGCGTTTGTCCGCGACTTGTCTGCGGACAGGCTGTCCCCTCGTGCTGCTCCTTGCGTCTTCCTTGGCTTCCCCCCTGATGCGCCAGGGTGACAGTTCTACCACCCCACCTCTTGTCGTCTTCTGTACTCCCAGGACGTCAAGTTTGACGAGTTGGTCCCCTACTACCGCCTCTTCCCCTACCGCACTCCGTCCCTCCCCCCGCCACCGCTCTTCCTTGTGCCAGGTCCCCCCCCGGTAGACCCCCTCCCCCCTCAGGGTCCTGCCCCTTCAGGTGTGTCCCAGGTAGACACAGTCGAGCCTGTCGAGGTTACTGGTGACTCTGGTGCTGCTGAGGGTGCTGAGCCTGGGGGTGCTGACTCTGGGGGTGCTGAGCGTGTGGGTGCTACGCCTGGGGGTGCTGAGCCTGGGGGTGCTACCACTGAGGGTGCTGAGCCTGGGTGTGCTGAGCCTTGGGGTGCTACGCCTGGGGGTGCTGAGCCTGGGGGTCCTCCGCCTGGAGGTGCTGAGCCTGGGGGTGCGGAGCCTAAGGGAGCTGGGCCTGCTCGTGTGGCGTCTGGCGGTGCTGGGCCTGGAGATTCTCCGGGTGCTTTGTCTCGGCGAGAGCCAATCTCTCCACAGGAGCTGCGCGAGTGGTTTGCGCGGCGCTGGAGGCGTGCTGCTGGAGCTGGAGGTTCTTCGGCTGCTGAGGGTACTGGTGCCGCGGGTCCTGTAGGTGCTCGTACTGGGAGTACTGGAGTTGCTGGGCCTGCGGGTACGACTGGAGCTGGAGCTGCTGAGGGTGTTGACGCTGAGGCTACTGCTGTCGGTCTTGGAGGCGGTCCTGCTGGGGGTGCTACTGGTGCTGCTGTAGGTGCTTGAGCTGGAGGTGCTGCTGGCGCTGGTGCTGCCGCTGGGGGTACTGGTGCTGTCCTTGCTGTGTCTGGAGTAGCCGCGCGGCCTCGGCGGTACTTCGTTCCGCTCCTTCAGCAGGTTCTTGGTCTCCCGCCTTCTACTGGTCCTCCTCCTCCCTTAGAGTGTCCACAGCCTGTCCAGTCGCGGTCACAGTTACAGCCCGCCTCCCCCCCTTCCTGCTCCTTCTCCCTACACTGGTCCTACTGGAGGTCTGCTGAGCGTCGTGAGCCTGCGTCTCGCCCTGCGTCGCCTGTCCGTCCTCCTCGCACTAGTGGTCGTGGTTCGCGTCAGCGTCCTCCTCCTGTCCCTGGCACGCAGCGGATGTCTCTGCGTCTGTCCACTGCTCCTCTGCATGCCCCTTTGCCTTCTCCTCCTGAGTCCTCTCTTCCTAGTGTTGCCGACCTGGAGTCGGACTCTCTTCGTGCTGCCAGTCCTACTGTCACGCGTCTCCTTGCTACTGTCGTCACTGACCCTTCCTTTGAGTCCACTGCTGCGTCTGCCTTAGTTACTGAGCTCGTCTAGACTACGCTGCTAGTCTTGTCGCTGAGTCTGAGTCTTTCTGTCCTCCGTCCGTCGGGGGTGAGTGTGCCCTTGGCACGGACGTCCTTAAGGACAGGCAGGAGGAGTTCCAGTGCCTGGTTGCTGCTTCACCTCATCTCGTATCCGTACTGCTTACCCCTGAGGGAGACCCGGATGCACTTGACATCCCGACTCCGCGCTCTTACGCGGAGGCGATAGAGGGTCCCTACTCCTCTCAGTGGCAGGCAGCTATGGACGCAGAGATGGCTTCTTGGAAGTCCACAGGCACCTACGTTGACGAGGTTCCCCCGCCTGGGGCGAACATCGTCAGTGGCATGTGGATTTTCAGGGTGAAGCGGCCGCCGGGTTCTCCGCCTGTCTTCAAGGCGCGTTACGTGGCTCGAGGCTTCAGTCACCGGCAGGGAGTTGACTACTTTCAGACCTTCTCTCCCACCCCGAAGATGACCACTCTTCGGGTGCTGCTGCACATAGCCGCTCAGCGCGACTACGAGCTTCACTCTCTTGACTTCAGCACTGCTTTCCTGCAGGGCAGCCTGCACGAGGAGATCTAGCTGCGCCGCCCACCTGGCTTCACTGGGTCGTTCCCTCCTGGTACCCAGTGGAGCCTCCGGCGGCCAGTCTACGGTCTCCGCCACGCACCGCGTGAGTGGCACGACACAGTGAGGACTACACTTGCGGCTCTTGGGTTTGCTCCCTCTACTGCCGACCCGTCGCTGTTTCTGCGCACCGACACTTCTTTGCTGTCGTTCTACATCCTCGTGTACGTCGACGATTTGGTCTTTGCCACAGCTGACACTACTGGACTCGCCCACGTGAAGTCCGAGCTGCAGAAGAGACACACGTGCACAGACCGGGGTGAACTGCGCTGCTACCTTGGCTTGCAGATCACCCGGGACAGAGCACGCCGCACCATTACCCTGACTCAGTCAGACATGGTGCAGCAGGTCCTTCAGCGCTTCGGCTTCACGTACTCCTCGCCTCAGGCCACTCCTCTGCCTACTCGGCACTCGCTCTCAGCTCTGCCTTCGGATGAGTCCGTAGAGTCGAGTGGCCCGTACCCAGAGCTTGTTGGCTGCCTCATGTACCTGATGACCAGCACACAACCTGACCTTGCATACCCTCTTAGCATTCTAGCACGCTATTTTGCTCCTGAAGACATAGACCGGAGCACATGGCTGCAGCGAAGAGGGTGTTGCGCTACTTGTGCAGTACGTCGGGCATGGGGCTTGTGCTTGGAGGGCAGAGTCCAGTGGTCCTCACTGGGCACGCAGACGCTTCTTGGGCTGACGACCAGGCTACGCAGTGGTCGTCACAGGGTTACACCTTCAGCCTTGGTTCCGGCTCTGTCTCGTGGCGGGCTACCCAGTCGTCTTCTGTTCTCGGCTCCAGTTGTGAGGCTGAGATCTACGCCGGGGCCATGGCTGCACAGGAGCTTCGCTGGCTCACCTACCTGCTGACTGACCTCGGAGAACCGCCTCGTTCTCCTCCAGTGCTGTACGTAGACAACAAGGCCATGCTGGCCTTGTGTCGAGAGCAGAGACTGGAGCACAGAACGAAGCACATTGCTCTCCACTACTTCCTTGCTCGTGAGCTACAGCAGCGTGGTCAGCTGCGCCTTGCGTACGTGGCCTCTGAGGCCAACACTGCTGATATCTTCACCAAGGCACTTGCGCCTTGTGATCATCAGCGAATCTGTACTCAGCTGGGTCTTGTGCCTACCTTGCCTCACTTGCTCACCCCTTGACCTTGTTTGTACTGTTGCATATATATTTACACCTGCTCTTGCTTGTCTAGCCTTATATATATATGTAATCCTGCATGTGAACTGGCATTGTGGCCTTGAACTTGTGCTCGAAATGTGTGGTGACTTTGTGATCCACCCTGAGCTTGCTTTGCTTTGCTTGACTAGTCTTGTGACCCCTTGTTCTCCCCCACTTTGCCTATGGGGGTGTGTCAGATTTATATGACATAGCTACTGTAGGCTATAGTGGGGTAGCACATATGGGGTACAGCTTTCTAGGGTTTCTACTTGTACCCAACTTTCCCTTAGTCATTTCATTCTCGTTCAGTTTCTCAGAATCGACTGGATCTGGGTCCCCGCTTACAGGCTGCTGCGTGAACTCCTTATGCAAAAGGTCCACGATTCGAACTTCTCCGGACACTTCGGGGTTGATAAAACCCAGAAACTACTGCACCGTCAATACTATTGGCCTGATTCCTCTTATGTCGTGCAGCGCTATGTGTCCTCATGCAGGGTGTGCCAAGGAATGAAATCGACACGTCAGTTGCCAGCTGGACTGCTGCAACCCCTCAAGCCACCCGAACGAACGTGGCAGCAAGTGACGATGGATTTCGTCACGGGGATGCCAGGTGGGCCGTCCGGCAACGACGCTGTTCTCGTCGTCGTCGATGGCTTCACGAAAATGGCGCACTTTGCACCATGCCGAACGACAATCACAGCCGAAGAAACTGCGCGCCTCTTCATCTCAACGGTCGTGCGACTGCACGGCATCCCTTTGGCGATCATCTGCGACCGAGACCCGAAGTTCACATCAAAGTCCTGGAAGGAGACGTGGGCGCAGTACGGCACGAAGCTACAGCTCTCATCGGCATATCACCCACAGACGGACGGTCAAACCGAGCGGACCAATCAGACCATGGAGCAGTTGATCAGGACAAACTGCCCCGACCCTGCCCGCTGGGAAGACTCCCTCGCAACGTTGGAGTTCGCTTTCAACAACGCACCATCCAGCACGACTAATCACTCCCCGTTTTTTCTAAATCACGGGATGGACCCGACAGTTCCTACGGCAACCATGTCAGAATGTTATTCTCTAGCCTGTAGTGGGGTGCTCTATAGCAAGTACAACCCATCTAGGGTTTGCTATATGTATCCTCATTGCTGCTAGTGAAAACCCTCTTTGCCTAAACTGTTTCTTGCCTAGCTAGGGCTTTCCTAGCTATGGCTCCTAACTCGTACTATAATTTAAACATGGTATCAGAGCAAGTCGACCCCCTTGGGTCGATCCTGTGGGTGGGCCCGCCACCTAACTGCTTCCGCTGCTGTTCTACTTCTAGCGCGCCTAGGGCGCGCTGTCTCCTTCCTGCCGCGCGCGCTCCGCGCGGCGAAAATTTTTAGGGTTTTTCATCCCGCCGTGCGCTCGGGGCGCGCGGCGGTTTTCTGCTTGCCGTGCGCCCGGAGGCGCGCGGCGGTTTCGTGCCCTGGGGAGCATGCGCGCGCCCCGCCTGTTCGTCGCGGCGCCCTGGGGAGCACGCGCGCCCCCCCGCCCAGCTCGTCGCGGCGCTCTGGGGCGCACGCGCGGCCCCGCCCTGCTCGTCGCGGCGCCCTGGGGAGCTGCATGCGCCCCCTGCCTGTCCGTCGCGGCGCCCTGGGGAGCCGCGCCCGCCCCCTGCCCGTTCGTCGCGGCGCCCTGGGGAGCCGCGCCCGCCCCCTGCCCGTCCGTCGCGGCGCCCTGGGGAGCCGCGCGTTCCACCCCCCCGCCCCGCCCGTCCGTTTTTGCGCCCTGGGGGTCGTGCGCCGTCCCTCCCCTCACCGTCCCCCGCGCTCCTGCCCCTATCCTACCCGTTTTAGGGTTTTGGGGGTGAGGGGTGTGGGGGTGGTGGTTGTGGGGGTGTCGGTTGTGCGCGCCGTCCCCTTCTCCTCCTTCTACTTCGTCTCCCACTGCTGCAGCTGTCGCTGAGGGGGGTGGATGAGTGGGAGACTGGGGTTTAGGGTTTGAGGGGGGTGCCTTGGGAGTGGAACTAGGGCTTGAGCAGTGGGTGTGTGTCGAGGGTGTGGGGCAGTTGGAGGAGGTTGTGTGAAGGTAGCTGTCGTGTCGCCTGCAGCGCCTGTAGTCCGTCGCCCTTGCTTCAGTAGCCAGTAAGCCTGCTGCACCAGTCGCCAGTGGGTCCGTTGCTCCTGCCGCTCGTCTATAGCCGTGGAGCCAGTCACTCCAGTAGTCCGTCGCCCTTGCTTTGGTAGCCTCTGAGTCAGCCGCTCCTGTGCCCGTGCCTTTGCAGCTTCAGTCGTTGCCTCCCATCTTCTCTCCCTCCACAGCTCCTCCTCCTCCTCACTTGCCAGCTGTAATTAGCTCTAGCTTTGCTTACCTTTGTGAACTCCTGCTCTATACCTGCTTGCTCATTGTACTGATTACACCCCACTTTGGCTATGGGGGTGTGTCAGAATGTTATTCTCTAGCCTGTAGTGGGGTGCTCTATAGCGAGTACAACCCATCTAGGGTTTGCTATATGTATCCTCATTGCTGCTAGTGAAAACCCTCTTTGCCTAAACTGTTTCTTGCCTAGCTAGGGCTTTCCTAGCTATGGCTCCTAACTCGTACTATACTTTAAACAAACCACTCTCGACAACCCGGTCCCGAGGTCACAGACTTTCGTGACGGAACTTCAGGAAGTCCGAGAAAAAGTCGCCGACGCAATCCGCAAGGCGAATATTACTTCTCGAAAATTCACCGACCTTCTACGCCGGGAACTCGTCTTGACCACTGGGCAACTAGTGCTACTTGACACGAAGAACCTGCACCTGCCCGGCCCGTCGAAACTACGGCCACGATTTTGTGGAACTTTCAAGATTCTCAAGATGGTGACACCTATCACCGCGAAGCTGTTGCTACCGGACGACTGGCGCATTCACGACGCCTTCCACGTCAGCCTGCTTCGCAAGTTCGTGCCAGCCACGACCGATATCGCACGTCAGCAAGCTGCCCCGACATCACGACCTGTGCCGGAGCCGACTCTCGACCCATCGAAGATTTTGGCACATAGGGTCCGCATTGACGCAGCTGGACGACACGTGGATTTTCTAATCCGCTGGACTGACCGCACCAGTGAGGACGACACGTGGGTGCCATCCGCCTCGCTCGACGCCTCGCCACTTGTTGGGGATTACCTGGCGCGCCGGCGTGTTTCGGATATTGACCGCCTTTCTTAAGGGGGGGGGGGGGGTGGTGTAAGGAATTTTCCTGAATTCCTTATCGGGGTTGACTGCTTCGCGGACAACCCGATTTTCGGAGTTCGCACGTTCGGCCGATTTCAACGTTGCCGAGGCTCCTCGCGTCGCCTTCGGCATTTCCTCGCTTGTCCGAGGTTTCCTCCTAGCTAGGCTAGCCCTACATTAGTTTGTGCATTCATTGTATTTGCAGTTCATTCAGTCACAGCCTCGTTATTCGTTTACCTGCGCACTCTCTTTTACAACTCATAATACTGAATTTCTCAATGGTAACCCAACCCCTTTGAAATGAACCTGCCGTGAAATTCAGAGAATTATTGCGGTACGGGATTGGACGGCGAGCTTGGTTACGGGGCTGTAATTTTGTCGGTGTTGTTGGCGAAGTCGGCGAGCGGTCGGAACTTCGGTGTTCTGCGTTACGTAATTTTCGCGCGAGGGTTTGTGTTGGGCTGCGCGTCAAGACCTGGTCGCCCAGCTGCAGGTTGAGGCGTTTGACCAATACGAACAGTTGGTGAGGTGGTGCTTGACTTCCGCCCACCTGCACTATACTTGGCAGCATTCGGCTGCCACACTGTTACATAACTTCCCCCTCCAAGTGGCGCCGTCCACGGCGCCAAACCGTGGCTGGTCAAATACTGATTCACAGCAGTTGCGGCACGGTCAAGGTGGCTCTCTGGTTCCCATGAGTCGTCACTAGTGGGCTGGTCCTTCCAATGAACAAGAAACTCGCGACCATGAGGTGTGTCGCGATGTGCAGCGATAGATGCAACCTCAAACAGGCCGGGGCTGCCTTCGAACATCGGTGGTAGTTGGCGTGTGGCTGGACGGTCGTGTGAAGGTGCACGGAAAGGGCGGAGGCGCTGGACATGGAAGACGGGGTGAATCTTCATATAGCTGGGCAGTTGGAGATGGTAGGTGACTGGTGAGAGGACTCGGGTGATGGTGAACGGGCCAATAAAGCAAGGGGCGAGTTTTCTGGTTGTGCCTTTGCGTAGGAGAGGTAGGTGGTCAGTGGAGAGTAACACTTGATCGCCAACCTTGAAGCGTATATATTTGCGGTGGGAGTTGGCATAGTGGGTCTGTTTGGCTTGAGATTTAAGGATGGAGGTGCGAGCGGCATCAATGGCTGATTCGAGTAAGGTGAGGAACTCAAAGGCTGCTGGTGCGTGGGAGAGGTGGGGGGGTGAGGTCGTGGGGAGGCGGGGGTGCTGTCCGGTTGCGAGGTAGAAGGGTGGCTGGCCGGTGGAAAGGTGGGGTGTGCTGTTGTATGCGAGTTCGATGGCGGTGAGGTGGAGATCCCAATCATTTTGGCGAGCAGTAACTTGTGCACGGAGGGAGTCTTCAAGCGTGCGGTTCATCCGTTCGGTTTGTTCGTCCGTTTCAGGGTGATACGCGGTTGAAAACTTCAGCCACGTTCCGTGAAGCTTGAAGAGGCTCTGCCAAAAGTTACTCAAGAAGCGGGGTCACGGTCTGAAATGATGGCGGATGGGAGACCATGTAGGCGGACTATGTGATCAAAGAAGAGTCGGGTTGTTTTGGGTGCGGTGACGGTTGTGTGGGTAGGAATGAAGTGGCTCATTTTGGAGAGTCAGTCGACGACGACTAGGATAGCGTTGTAGCTGCGGGGTGTGCGGGGCAGATCCATGATGAAGTCCATGGTGACTTCATCCCACACTTGGGTAGGTGGAGGGATGGGCTGAAGGAGTCCGTAGCGGTTGGTGGTGCGTGCTTTGAGTTGTTGGCAGGTGCGGCAGGTGCGTATGAAGTCACGCACATCAGCATGCATGCGTGGCCAATGGTAGTCGTTGGAGAGGCGTGCGTAGGTCTTCTCAACACCAAAGTGGCTGCCGGTAACGGTGTCTTGGTATCCGGAGAGTAGCAGCTGTCGTAAGGAGCAATCTGCAGGGACACAAATGGTCTTGGTGACGGTGTTGTACCAAAATGGGTCTTCAAATGAGTAGGCCGGGTCCTCGGGTGCTTGCTTGACAAAAAACAGGTCACGTTTGTTGGCGCGCTGAAATTTCGTGATGAAGGTATCATCCCAAGTGATGGTGCTGATTCCATGGAGTTGCAAGGGTGGGTTCGGAGTGTGAGGTGGAGGTGATGAGGTGGGGCTGGTTGGGGAGTGGTGGGGCTGGTTGGTGGTTAGTTTGGGCTGGTCGGTGGGTGGTGGGGCTGGTGGTGGTGGTCGGGACAAGATGTCGGCTGGGTTGATTTTTCCGGGGCGGTAGATAATCTGAAGTGAGGGTACGAACTGCTCCAAAAACTTAGCCCATCGGGCTTGGCGGCGGCTGAGCACGGGCTGTGTTTTCAAGTGTTGAAGAGGGCGGTGGTCGGTGTAGACGGTGACGGGCTGCAGCTCCACGTAACAGCGCCATGTCTTGATTGCGTGGACAATGGCAAGGAGCTCCCGATCGTGTGTAGCGTAGTTGCGCTCTGCCGGCTGAAGCTTGCATGACTCGAAAGCGAGTGGCTGCATCCCATGGCCGTGGTCTTGGCAAAGAATGGCACCGACAGCGACATCGGAAGCATCGGTCCATATGAAGTATGGGCGTGAAGGGTCGGCGACGGTGAGGACCGGTGCAGAGGTGAGTGCTGATTTGATTGAGTTGAAAGCGGTCTGATGCGGTAGTCCGCATTGAAAGGCAGCTCCTTGACGGAAGAGATCGGTCAAAGGGGCGCAGATGTGAGAGAAGTTGAAAATAAATTTCCGGTAATACTTGGCGAGGCCGATGAAACTTTGCAGCTCCGCTACCGTGCGTGGGGCTGGCCAATCAGCAAGGCACTGGACCTTTGCGGGGTCCATAGCAATGCCTTTGGAGCTGATGACATGGCCGAGAAAGCCGATGCTTGAACGGGCGAAGGTGCACTTGGAGAGCTTGGCGTAGAGGCGGTGTTGGCGAAGCGTGTCGAGGACGATGCGTAGGTGCTGAGCGTGTTCTTCGAGTGACTTGCTGAAAATGAGGATGTCATCGAGGAACACGATGACAAAGCGGTTGAGGAAGGGCCGAAAAATGTCGTTCATGAGTCCCATGAACGTGGCTGGTGCGTTGGTAAGGCCGAACGGAAGTACGCGGAACTCGAAGTGGCCGTAACGGGTTCGAAACGCCGTCTTGTTGATGTCGTCTTCGGCGAGCCGGATCTGGTGGTAACTGGAGCTTGCTGAAAACTGTTGCTGAAAACTGTTGCTTCCCCAAGCATGTCGAACAACTCCTCGACACGGGGCAGCGGGTACTTATTCTTGATTGTGATGGCGTTGAGGGCGCGGTAGTCGATGCAAAGGCGCAGGTCACCTTCCTTCTTGCGGGTGAAAAGCACGGGGGCAGCGTATGGTGAGTTGCTTGGGCGGATGAAACCCTTCTCGAGAAGGTCATCGAGTTGACGTCGGAGCTCCAAAAGTTCAGCGGTGCTCATGCGATAGGTTGGGCGCACGGGCGGTGTAGAGCCTGGAATGAGGCGGATGCTATGGTCAATAGCACGCTCGGGTGGAAGTTCAGCGGGAAGATCTTCGGGGAAGACGTCGGTGTAGCCTTGGAGTAACTTCTATATAGGTGATGGGAGAGAGTTGGGTGATGGTTCAGATTCGGGAGCGGTGAAGATGACTAGGAGATGATGAGGAGGAGGTGGTGATGGAGGGGTGGGGGCTGATGGATTGATAACTTCAGAGGCGGGGCGGATGATGGGACGTCGTGGCTGCTGGGTTGGGTGGGGTGGAGAAGGAGGAGGTGTGTTGATCACTTCGGGGGAGCCGGGTGGTGTTGGCTGCTGCACGGGAGCTATGCGAGGAGGAGGGAGAGGGGGGATATGGGAAGATAGAGATGGGGCAGGTTGGGGTGGATGGGTTGATGAAGCGGAACTGGTTGGGGATGACCATGGTCGGCGAAAGGAGTGGGATGGGAGGTCGTAGTTGCCGACGGTGACAGTTCCGTTGCGCCAATAAATCCGCGGTCCAAACTGGTGCAACCATGATCGACCGATAACGCCTTCGTACCCGCCGAGGTGCAGTTGCTCGAACGTGACCGTCGCCTCCAAGCTTCCAAACATGCAATGCACAGGGAGGAGAGTAGGTCCGCAGCGCCGCCGAGTACCATCTGCCATGATCACGTCCTGCGGGTTGCTGCTGGGATCTTCAGGGAGAGAAAGTTCAGCAGCAATTGAGGGAGAGAGGAAATTTGCTGAAGCGCCGGTATCGAGCAAAAAGTCAACGTAGCGATTCTTTTTTTTTGAGTATAGAATGATGGCGGGGAATGGAGCGTTGGATGTGGTGTAGAGTTCAGAGGTGCCGATAAATAATGGAGTCGGGAGAAGCGGGGCATGCGATGCGCCAGAGGTCTACCCCACTGCTACTGGCGCTGTCCGTTTCCCGGAGACCTTTCGAAGTTGCGGCGGTTCGGGCAATGTCGCTTGATGTGGCCGACTTTCCCGCACGAGTAGCACGTAAGCGTGGACTGGTTGCGTGCACGCTGTTCCACCACACCGAGCTCCATGGGAGAAGGACCGTTGGTGCGGTAGGTAGGTCCAACAGTGGTGTGCTGCCCGGTTCGTCCTTGGAATCGCTGGTATGCTGCAAAGTTGATGGTGTCAAAACGCTCGGCGACACGAATCATCTCATCCAACGTCGTAGCGCCGCGGAGTTCGACCTCGGTGCGGATTTTCGGCTTCAGCCCACGCTTGTCCATCTGTTCAGCAGCAGGGATTTCAGGGATCTCAAGCACGAGCTCGCGGAAGCGGTTGATGTACTCAGCGACAGAACGATGTTGGCATAATTCAGCGAGGTTGTCACGTGCGTGCTCGATGGAGTTGACAGGCTCGAAGTTCATTAATAGCGATGCAGAAAACTCTTCCCAAGTTGAAATCGTAGCATGGCAACTCTGCCACCAAGTAGTAGCTGCACCCCTCAGCATCATGCCGGCGTGCCGAGCCCACTCCGCCCGGTTGACATGACAAAGGGAGACGTATTCCTCCACTTGGAAAAGCCACCGTCGCACCGGTAAGTGACGTTTTCCAGGGATGAACGACTCAGGTTCGGGTGCTTTGGGTCGTGCAGAAACCACAGCAGGTGCTGGCGTCAGCACCTGTGTGCCCAGGAGTCCACGTTCCTGGAGTTTGCCGAGGATCCGGTCACGCACCTCGCGTTCAATTTCTCGGCGCATATTCGCCACTAATTCGTTCCAGAGTTCCGGCGTCATATCAGACGATCCGGCCATAGGGTCTAGAATATGGCGGGAGCGTGCGAAATAACTAACCAGGCTCTGATTACCAGTGAAACGTTGCTGGCAGGGAAGTAGCAGCCTTAGTAGGCTAGGAAAACGAGGATAGAGTGCTCCCTGGAGTTCTCTGGAAATTGCACTATGACTTCACAAATTTCACAGTACAATTTTATAGAGCACATTCAAATATCGAGTCGCACTCCCAAGTCGCGACTCTCTCTGAATTTCTCAATGGTAACCCAACCCCTTTGAAATGAACCTGCCGTGAAGTTCAGAGAATTATTGCGGTACGGGATTGGACGACGAGCTTAGTTACGGGGCTGTAATTTCGTCGGTGTTGTTGGCGAAGTCGGCGAGCGGTCGGAACTTCGGTGTTCTGCGTTTCGTAATTTTCGCGCGAGGGTTTGTGTTGGGCTGCGCGTCAGGACCTGGTCGCCCAGCTGCAGGTTGAGGCGTTTGACCAATACGAACAGTTGGTGAGGTGGCGCTTGACTTCCGCCCACCTGCACTGTACTTGGCAGCATTCGGCTGCCACACTGTTACATAAGGGTACATTCCTGTGTGAACATTTGTGTCTCAATCCCCTTCTTCCCAAGTCGTGTATGTAAATTTACAATTTTGTTGCCAAGGGTGCAGTCATGGCAGAGTCGCGAGCTGTGCCATTTCTCATGCGGCTCTTGGTGGCCTGGATCACATTCTACTACACCATCTTCATGGATGTAGTAGGACGTGCTGTCAGCGGCATGCTGGAAGGCGATGTCTCTGACAGCAAAGACACAACAGCCGAGAGCTCACACGACTCCAACAGGACGGCCGAGCGTACGAGCAGGGCACGCCTGCGCCGGCAGAGATACATGCTGCTGGGCGAAGATCTGGCGGGCATGGGGGACAAGGAGTTCCGGGATCTATTCAGGATCAACCGTGCCATTCTTGAATACATTGTGGCCGGAATGACATACTACATGGTGCCCTACGTCGAGCGCTACTTCATCACGCACGCCATAGCCAACTTGGTAGCAATAAAGTACCTAGCAAGTGGTATGGTGTACGTGGACCTCTCGCACTTCTTCGGCCTTCCGAAGACTCTCTGCCACGCCCTCGTCGACGTGTGGCTGATGCACTTCCCGAGCGTCTTCAACCAGCAATGGGTGCACTACCCAACTGCCGAAGATCTTGCCGAGATGGCCGAGGAGTTTCGAGCTGTCTAGGGAGTACCTACTGTGGTGGGGGCTATAGATGGGACACACATCCACATCAAAGGAATAGAAGGGCACAGGAAGGAGTATTATACGAGGAAGTCGGCATACGCCGTCCAACTGCAGCTCACGTGCGTTGCGCGTGGAATCATCTGGGATTACCTGATTGGGTACCCGGGAAGTGCACACGACCAACGGGTGTTCATGAATAGTGCATTACAAGAGAGGTTGCACAGCAGCGACATAGCGCCTTATCAAATCGTGGGAGATGCAGCCTACCCACTCAGAGATTTCTGCCTGACCCCCCTACATGCACCCCTTGAGGGCCTAATGGAAGACTGGGCGCAGTGCTTCAACTACTGCCAAAGCGCAACGCGCATGACAGTAGAGCGCTGCATCGGTGCCTTCAAGGGCAGATGGCGACTATTCGCGGGCCGCAACGACTGCTTGCTGTGGCGCGTGCTGGCGAGTGCATCTTGCTACGTAATCCTGCACAATATGTGCGAAACAATGGGGCAGGTGAGGTGCATCAATGAGGCGTGGGCCTCACTACCCCGGAACCGTGACCCATGGTGGACAAGAGGCGCGGTGGCGGAATTCAAGTGGGAGCCATGTGTCCCTCTGACGCAAGCAACCCTCAAGGATAGGCGCAAGCGGCTAGGTGAGGCGTTGGAGGCGTCTTACCTTACTCAGCGTTGCCGCAAACCCACACTTTCTCGGCCTCATCCGGGTTAGCCTCAGCGTCGCCAGTTTGCCCGCGATGGAACCATCCGTCGTCGCCGCCATCGGTGGCGTTCGGGGTCGTCTTGGGGGGAGCGTCCGCGGCCACGCCGTTGCGGGCACACGAAGCGGGCACAGGCTGATGGAGGCGTTCGCACGCAATTCGCTCAACCTGCTGCATCCAGGCGCGAACAAGCCCTTCGAGCTTGCACATCGCGTCATCGTGGCAGCCCTTGATCATCGCACAGACGAGCTTCGCGGCCGCCATGGTGGCCGTCTCCGCTACGCGCGGGCGCTTGGAGGGCGGGGTGCACTGCGGAGGAGGGGATGTGCACGCAAGGAATGACAGGGGTGTTCGGTTAGGAAGCATGTGTGTACGGTATGGTAAGCTATGTCTAATGGTCTATTGTGTACTACGAACCAACCATCACAAGTTCTAACGGGAGCTGCAGAAGCAATGTAAATGTCACAATATCAGATCAGGCAAAATGAGGCACAGTTCACGCACCCGTGAAGGTCGTGTCAGAATGCTAGGCAGGAGTGAATGAACTACGAAAGTGTTGGGTACAAATATGAAACCCTAGAAGGGGCTGTACCCCATATTGGCTACCCCACTACAGCCTAAACATATATAGCATATATATAATTTGACAAACCCCCATAGGCAAAGTGGGGGAGATCAAGGGGTCACAAGACCAGTCAAGAGAAGCAAAGCAAGCTCAGGGTGGATCACAACGTCACCACACACACTGAGCACAAGCAGAGGGACACAAGGCCAGTTCACATGCAGAGGTATATATGCAACAACAGCAACACAGTGATCACTACCTAGCAAGGGCAAGCATGCAGGTATACATGTATATATATAGATCACTGTACAAGCAAAGTCTACAGCAAGTGAGGAAACGTGGGCACAAGGCCTTGGTGATCACTAGGTGGAAGTGCCTTGGTGAATATATTAGCAGTGTTGGCCCGAGTGGCCATGTGAGCAAGTCAAAGCAGACCACGCTGCTGCAACTCTCGAGCAAGGAAGTAACTCAGAGCGATGTGCTTCGTTCTGTGCTCCAGTCTCTGCTCCTGACACACGGCAATGGCGGCCTTGTTGTCTACGTACAAAGCTGGAGGAGAACAAGGCCGCTCTCCCAAGTCGGTCAGCAGGTAGGTGAGCCAGCGTAGCTCTTGTGCAGCCATGGCCCCTGCGTAGATCTCAGCCTCACAACTGGAGCTGAGATCAGATGACGAGCGTGTAGACTGCCAGGAAACAAAGCCAGAGCCAAGAGTGAAGGTGTAACCCTGGGACGTCCGCTGCGTAGCCAGGTCGTCAACCCAAGAAGCGTCCGAGTGCCCAGTGAGGACAACGTCGCACCGTCCTCCAAGCACGAGCCCCATGCTCGATGTACTGCACAAGTAGCGCAGTACCCTCTTAGCAGCATCCATGTGCACCTTTTGGTGCCTACTAGGAGCCACATAGCGAGCAAGAAGGCCAAGAGGGTACGCAAGGTCAGGACGAGTGCAGGTCATCAGGTACATGAGGCAGCCTACTAGCTCTAGGTAAGAACCACTGGGCTCTACGGACTCGTCCGAAGGTGGAGCTGAGAGCGAGTGACCTGTAGCCAGATGAGTGTCCTGTGCCGACGACAAGGTGAAGCCGAAGCGCTGAAGGACCTACTGCACCATGTGTGACTGAGTCAGTGTGATGGTGCGGCGTGCTCTGTCCCGGGTGATCTGCAAGCCAAGGTAACTGCGCAGCTCACCCAGGTCTGTGCACGTGTGTCTCTTCTGCAGCTCTGACTTCACCAGGGCGAGAGCTTTAGTGTCAGCAGTGGTAAAGACCAAGTCGTTGATGTACACGATGATGTAGAACGACGGCAGCGAAGAGAAGGTGCGTAGAAAGAGCGACGGGTCAGCAGTGGAAGAAGCAAACCCAAGAGCCGCAAGTGTCGTCCTCAGTGTGTCGTGCCACTCACGCGGCGCTTGGCGGAGACCGTAGACTGGCCGCCGAAGGCTCCACTACGTACCAGGAGGGAACGACCTAGTGAATCCAGGTGGGCGGCGCAGCCAGATCTCCTCGTGCAGGCTGCCTTGTAAGAAAGCTGTGCTGAAGTCAAGAGAATGAAGCTCGTAGTCACGCTGAGCGGCAACGTGCAGCAGCACCTCAAGAGTGGTTATCTTCGGGGTGGGGGAGAAGGTCTGGAAGAAGTCATCTCCCTCCCGCTAATCGAAGCCTCGAGCAACGTAACGAGCCTTGAAGACAGGCGGAGAGCCCGGCGGCCGCTTCACCCTGAAAATCCACATGCCACTGACGATGTTCGCCCCAGGAGGGGGAACCTCATTAACGTAAGTGCCTGTGGACTTCTAGGATGCCAGCTCTGCGTCCATGGCTGTCTGCCACTGAGAGGAGTACTCACCCGCGATCGCCTCGGCGTAAGAGCGCGGGGTCGAGATGTCTGGAGCATCCGGGTCTCCCTCAGGGGCAAGCAGCATGGCCACGAGATGAGGCGCAGCGGCTCCAAGACACTCAAGGTCCTCCTGCCTGTCCTCAAGGACATCCGTGCCAAGAGCACACTCACCCTCGGCGGACGGAGGACAGACAGACTCAGACTCAGCAACAAGACTAGCGACGTAGTCTAGACGACAGGCAGCAGCAAAGTCAACAAGCTCAACGACGAAGGCAGACACAGCAGTAGACTCAAACGACGGGTCAGTGACAACAGTGGCTAGCAGACGCGTGACAGTAGGGTGAGTAGCACGAGCGCGGTCTGACTCAGGGTCTGGAACGTCAGGCAGAGAGGACGCAGGAGGGGACGGCAAGGGAACACACTGCGGAGCAGAGGAAGGACGCAGAGCTATGAGGTGTGTGCCGGGGACAGCCGGCGGACGCTCACGAGGAACACGACGACCAGTACGACCAGTGCGGACAGTGCGAACAGGCAAGACAAGACGAGACGCAGGCTCACGACGCTCAGCAAGACCCCATGTCTGCTCAGTGTAAGGAGAAGGAGCAGGCAGTGGTGAGCCAAGCTGTAAAGGAAGACCAGTAGAAGACAGGAGGCTAAGAACCTGGCGAAGCATGGAATCACGCGGTGGCAGGGACGAAGGCGACGGCGGAGCGAAGAACATTCGCGGCTGTGCAGGGCCAACAGCACCAGTAGCTCCAGTATCTCCACCAACTCCATAACCTCCAGCTCTAGCGCCTCCAGTGCCAGCACCTCCACCAGCTCCAGAACCTCCAGCGCCATCACCTCCTGTACCAGCACCTCCACCAACTCCAGAACCTCCAGCGCCAGCGCCTCCAGCGCCAACACCTCCACCAGCTCCATAACCTCTAGCTCCAGCGCCTCCAGAGCCAGCACCTCCAGTACCAGCACCTCCAGCAGCTCCAGAAACTCCAGCTACAGCACCTCCAGTACTAGTACCACCAGCAGCAGCACCCCCAGAACCGGCACCTCCAGTCCCAGGGTCTCCAGTCTCAGTGTCTCTAACAGCAGCACCCCCAGAACCGTCACCTCCAACTCCAGGATCTCCAACCTCAGAGTCGACAGCAGCACCTCCACGTCCAGCAGTACCTCTAGCCATAGCAGCTCCAGTACCTCCAGTACGAGCACCTCCGGGACCAGCGGCTCCTGGAACCCCAGTAGAAACACCTCCAGTAGCAGAGTTACCAGCTCCAGCGCCTTCTGCAGCAGGGCCCCCAGCTCCAGCAGCGCGAACCTGACGGCTAACATACCTCTCACGCAGCTGCTGTGGGGAGAGAGGGACAGCGCCAGCTCCAGTGCCTCCAACGCCAACGCCTCCCGAAGCAGGGCCCCCAGCTCCAGCAGCGCGACCCTGCTGGCTAACGTACCACTCACGCAGCTGCTGTGTGGAGAGAGGGACACGCCTACGAGAGCGTTGCGGGGAGGCACTAGCGGAGCGACTACGGAGGCGGCCGCTCCAAGGAGACTTCTCACCAGGCGCCTCAGTGCCCCCAGGCACAGCACCCCCAGACTCAGTACCCTCAGGCTCAGCACCCCCAGACTCCTCACGCCTAGGCTCAGCACCTCCAGGCTTCGCACCCTCAGGCTCAGCACCCCCAGGCTCCGCACCCCCAGGCTCAGCACCCCCATGCTCCGCACCCCCAGAAGCAGCACCCCAAGTAGGACCACCCGCAGCAGGACCTGAGTCACTAGTGACCTCAACCGGCTCAGTCAAGGGAGGAGGGTCTACCCGAGACACACCTAAAGGAGCAGGACCGGGAGTGGGGAGGGGGTCTACCTTGGGAGGACCTGGAGCGAGGAAGAGCAGCGAGGGGGGGAGAGGGGCAGTGCGGTAGGGAAACAGACGATAAAAGGGGACCGACTCGTCAAAGGTGACGTCCTGAGACGGAAAGACACGACGCGAGGCGGGGTCGTAAAACTTCCAGCCAGGCGCGTCAGAGGGGGAACCAAGGAAGACGCAGGGAATGGCGCGAGGGGAGAGCTTGTCCGCAGTGGACAAAGGCACGAGCACCCGAGACCCGGAACCGCGACGCATCGCCAACCTCCCCCGTCCAACGTAGTGTGGGCGAAGTCTCCGGAACGGAGACACGGGGCCAAAGGTTGAGCTGCTGCACGGCGTACTGGACTGCAAACGGCCACAAGAAATGGGGGGCAGCCGCATGGATCATGGAGGTACGAGCGACCTCCATAACTAAGCCAATGCGGTGCTCAGCAGCCCCATTTTGCTGCGGAGAGGCCGGAAGCGTGAACGTCTGGTGGATGCTGTGCTCCTCACAATAGGCTCGCAAGAGGTCAGAGGAGAACCCACCACCTCTATCAGAGTGCAGACGCGGAACAGGAAAGTCCGACTCGAACCGCTCGCGGAGCTGGAGACGAACAGTGCGGATCCAAGGGATCAAAACAGCAGGGACATTCCCCTTGCGCTGCAAGGGGAAGACCGTGGTGTAACGCGTGTAGTCGTCGACGACCAGCAGGAAGTACCGCTCGTGGCTGTGTCCACGGACGCGGGCTGGGCCCCACACGTCCATGTGGAGAGTCTGCAGTGGAGCCTCTGTGGGAGGGAACAAGGAGGAGTGAGGAGCGGCGCGCTGCCGCCCCTCGATGCAAGGAATGCAGGGCGGCGCAGGCGAGGGAGGGAGGGAGGGCAGAGACCTGGGAAGACCAGAGACCAGTAGGTCAGAGTGCATGCCACGAAGGCGAGGCAAGGAGGGGTGACCAAGGCGGTGGTGCCAAAGGAGAGTCTGGTGCGACAGGCGGCGACACTCACACTGGGTAGCTACCTGAGCGGACACATACAACTGAGGAGACAAAGGGGTGTAGTGCGACGCAGTGGTGAAGGTGTACAGACTGGACCCAGGCGCACGTGTGAACATGGCCAAGTGGCGGCCAGTCCAAGAGCACGTGCAGATCGCCACACGCTGTCCTCCAGGAGTAAAGGTGCCAACCCAATGATACTGAAGGACGGCGTTGCTCACCAGGTTCGTAGAGAACGAGGGGAGGTGGAGACCAGACAGCTCACCAGACGGGACCGCCGGACACGGAAGCACAGTGGTGGACCGTGCTAGCATTGGGCCCCCAGAGGGGTCAGCCAGTGAGACAGGGACAGGTCCAGGGAGGGGAGTGACTGTGGTGCTGTCGCGAAAGAAACAGAGGGAAGCAACAGAGTCAAGTGTAAAGGTGTGCAAGGCCTGAGCGAACGCAGTACTAGGGAGAACATACTCACTAGCATCTAGGGCTGCAGGCTCTATACCTGGGGCTATATGTGGGTCAAGCAGTACACACAAGTAGCAGTCACCCTCAGCACTAACACTCAATGCATACATGGCAGCAAGAATAGCATCATAGTCAAGATCAAAGATAGGAACATCACGCCTAAGCAGATCTGCCTAAGGGGGAATCTCAGTAGCCTCAGGAAACTTGATGCGCCAGGCGTCGCTGAGCCGAGAGAAGCAGCGGTACTCCGTGTGAAAGCCGTTGCATGGGTGACCATCGCGGGGACATGTACGAATGGTATAGGTGCAGCGATCAGGACCCCCAGACGTCCCACGCTGAGCGTACCAGTTATGAAGCTGCTGAGGCGTGGGGGTCTGACGCTGACGATGCTGCTGATGCTGTCCCTAGCCACCACTGGAGCTCCCCTTCTAGCCGACTCCACTCCAGCTCCCACCACCGTTGCCACCACCGCTCCCTCCTCCCCCACTTCCGCCGTTGCCACCTCCACTGCCCTCGGTATCCCCGCGGCCCCCACCACCACCTCCACCCCCACGACCACCCCCACCACCTCCACCACCCCTGCCGCCTCCACCACCGCCCCCTCCACCGCCACCTCCACCTCCCTTGCCACCCCTGCTGCCCCTGGTGCTGCGCCGCTTCCCACTAGGAGCGGAAGCAGCCCCGACCTCCTCAGCACCAAGGTAGTCGAGAGCAACAACAACAGAGGCGTAGGAGGGGGCAAGAGGGGAGGGGGAGCACCCCTAAAAGAGGGGAGTGCGAGGAGTGCCTCGAGCAGCACCTACAGCGAGAATGTTCTTTTCAGCTGCTAGGAGGTGCGTCTCGAAGTCAGCAACAGTGAGAGTGGTCGGATCTAGGGCGAGAAAGTGGTCCCTGACTGAGCGAAGAGTGTCAGGGAGGCGGGTGATGAGGAAGTAGAGAGTAAAGTACATCGGGGGGTGATTCTTGGCGAGGAACTCGGCACGAAAGCGAGCGTCACTAACGAGGAGGTGAGAGATGAGGTCCTCAGCGGTGGTAAACGAGGACAGGTCGGGGAATAGGTAGGGTAGCATGAGACGGCCTACGGCTGCAGTGGCTGGGGAAGAGTAGCGGGCAACTACAGCCTCATACAGTGCATTAGCAGTCTTGTGCTGACTAAAGTGCGCGCGCTTAGTGATCGGCAGATGGTTGCGAATAGCGAGGTGCGCAGCAGCATCGCGAGTCTGCCACTGTGAGCGGTCAAGAGAGGTAGCAGTGTCAGCAGGAGCAACGGAAGTGCCAGTCACGTAATCGAACAGTGAAACTCCGTCTTTGGCATCAGTCAGAAGGAACAGTTGCAGGTCGTCGAGCCAAGTGGCAAACTCTATCGGGCGGCCGTCATAATCGAAAGCTAGGACATTGAGAGTCACCATGAGTGCAGGGCAGGTGAGAGTAGCGCTTAGGCGGCAAGGCAGAGCACAGACAGGAGAAGCTGCGCACAGGGCGGCAGTGGCAGCGCACAAGCTGCTGAGGCGGCACGCACGTGGCTAGGGCGGCACGCAGGGCAGCGGGGAGGCGCGCGCAGGCTGCTGAAGCGGCGCGCGGGCGGGTAAGGCAGCGCGCGAGGCAGCAACGGGCTGCACGTGCGGTAGACGCGGCACGCGGGGCAGCAGCGAGCTGCGCGCGGGCTCCTCAGGCGGCGCGCGGGGCAGCAGCGGGCCGCGCGCGGGCTCCTAAGGCGGCGCGCGGGGTAGGACCAGGCGGCGCGCTCGGGACTAGGGCAGCGCGCGCAGGCAAGGCAGAGGCGCGCGCGGGCAGCGCACAGCAGGCAAGGCAGGGCGCGCGCGGGCAGCGCAACGTAAGGACGACGTGGGGCAGCTCAGTAACCGCAACGGTAGGTGGGCCCGAAAAAAAAAAATCGGTCCTACGGACCTACTGCTCTTAATACCATGTCAGAATGCTAGGCAGGAATGAATGAACTAGGAAAGTGTTGGGTACAAATATGAAACCCTAGAAGTGGCTGTACCCCATATTGGCTACCCCACTACAACCTAAACATATATAGCAGATATAATTTGACAGGTCGGTGTAGACGTGGTGGGCGCCGACGTAGAAGGCACCGTGAAGCCGCACGGCACATTAACGTTCGTCGCGCCGCCGACTGCCACTGCATGCGGGTTGGCGACGGCCCTGTTGTTCTAGAACAGCTCCATGTACGGGAACCACGGGGGCTTGCACACTGTACCCTTGCCTGACGCCTTTTCCGCCTTCTTCAGCTGCTTGTAGACCTGGACAAGGCTGCGCCACTATTTCTAGACGACGTTGACGCCACAAACCCACCCCGGCTTCTCCTTCTCTAGTGAGCCACAAGGCGCGCCCAATACTTGGAGCCCTGCTTCCCGACGAGGGACTCGAGTTCGTCCTTCATGAACCAGCGGGCCGCGTCGAAGATGGTGTTCTCCAGCGGGGACCAAACGCTGCGCTTCACAGGTATCTGGTTGCGGGTCTTTGGAGCGCGGCGCGGAGGTTCGCCACCCTTCGAGGCGGTGGCAACACGGGCTGCGGGCTTAGCACGCCAGCACGCGTGGTCAGAGCTGCGGGCTGAGTTTCTTCCGGTGCATCCTCGGACTCGTCGCTCTCGCCGTCGTCTTCAGAGTCGTACATTCCCTTGTCCGGCTCCTCCCCTGAGTCCGCCTGGTCATCGGTGCCGACAGCGTACTCGTTGTAGTCGCTGTCGTCATCGTCGTCGTTGTCGTGTGCGTAGTTGTCGACGACGCGCGATGACGCAACCCTGTCGGCGTCCCGACGCCCGTGCGTGAGCACGTCACGCGGTGCTTTGTACGAGGTGGCTCCAGGAGACGGTAATCCTTCAGGCAGCGGGTTGGCGGGCTTGCGCCCCGCCGCAATCTGCTTGTTGATCTAGGCGATGTACGGGATCTCATTGAGGTCCCGCGGGACATCGGTAACATCGTCAGCTGCCATCTTGTGCTTCCTAGCCATGGCTGCCACAGAGAGAAGTTCTGGAGATACAGGAGAGAAGAGGTGAGAGTAGATCTGGACAGGAGACGGAAAAGAGTTTGATGTGGGTGAGCTCTTGGAAGGGTCCGGAAGTTGGAGTTTGGTTGACGGGCAAGATGGCGTTGCCTGCTATCGTGGAAACCACTCGATTGGATACACGGGCAGGGCGGTGTCGAAAGACTAGGCAAGAATCAGAAACAGGAAAGAGTGGGTTTTCACTAGCAGGCAGTTGAGTACATATAGCAAACCCTAATTCGAGCTGTACTCGCTATAAAGTACCCCACTGCAGGCTAGACAAACATCACATTCTGACACACCCCCATAGTCAAAGTGGGGTATAATCAGCACAGCAAGCAGGCAGAGCAGTAGGTTCACAAATACAAGCAGAGCTAGAGGAAGTCACAGAAGGCAAGTGAGGAGGAGGAGGAACTGTGAGAGGAGTGGAGATAGGAGGCTTGTGGTGAAGCCGCAGACACACGGGCAATAGGAATGGCGCGCATGGTGGTTACCGGAGCACTCAACCTCCGGACTACAAGAGTAACTGGCTCCACGCTAAGCAGCAGCAGGAGCAACAGACCCACGGGCGACTTGGCAGCAGCAGGCTTGCTGGGCTACCGCAGCACTCAACCCCCGGACTACTGGCGATGCTGACATCACACCGGCTACCTCCGGTCAACCTCCTCCAACTGTCCCACACCCCTTTCACACACTCCCTGCTGTACCCCTAGTATTGCTCACACGCCACCCCCCTCTCCGACGGCTCCAACACATCCACCCCCCTCAGCGGTAGCTGCAGCAGTGGGAGACGAAGGAGGAGGAGGAGCAGGGGACGGTGTACACACCCGTCACCCCCATACTCGCCACCCCCAAACCCTAACATAGGCAGCACGGGGCAGGAGAGCGTGCAGCAGTGGGGGCGGTGCTCGTGGTGAAGCAGGACAGTGCGCGGCGCAGGGGCAGGCTGTACGGGCCGCGCACGGGCCTGGCGTGGGTCGCGCGGGCTGCTTCGGGCAACGGAGGGCAACGCGCGGGTCCCCGAGGGCGCTGCGACGGGCGACGGGGGGCGACGCGCGGGTCGACGGGGCAGAAAACCGCCGCGCGCCTCGGGGCGCACGACGGGCAGAAAACTGCCGCGCGCCCTGAGCGCTCGGCGGGCAGGAAACCACCATGCGCCCCGAGCGCGTGGCGGGAAGAAAAAACGTCGCGCACCACGGGGCGCGCGACAGACAGGACAGCAGCGGAAGCTAACAGTGGGCCCACAGGCCAGGAGCGTAACCGCTCTTATAGCATGTCAAAAGACTAGGCAAGATTCAGAAACAGGAAAGAGGGTGTTTTCACTAGCAGGCAGTTGAGTACATATAGCAAACCAGGCCCCTAGATTCGTTTTGGACCTTGCTTATCCATCAGCCCAGGTATGGAAAAAAACGCTGACAGTCAGCTTTACATAGGAAAAAAACAGTGAATAATTAGTGTTCATAAAAAAATTACGCTGATTGTGTGTAGATTTGATTCTAAGCCGAATTACGAATTACATATACTTTGTGTAACAATTTTATGGTTGGTTTGGGAGTGGCGAGGGAGGCGGGCGGGCTATGGGGAGGGGCGAGCTGGTGGGCTGGGAGAAGGGGTGAGAGAGCAACCTGGGTTGAGGGGAGAAACAGGGTGGGTTGGAGGGGAGTTGAAAGGGGGGTTTATTAGAGTGGACGAAGTGGGCTGGGGGGAGATTCGGGTGAAACACGTGGGCTGGTGGGGAAATTCGAGTGGAACACTAGGTCTGGGGGGAAATTCGAGTGGAACATGGGGGCTGGGGGTGCAATTCGATTCGAGTGGAACACAGAACATGGGGGAGGAAGTTCGTGTGGAAGTGGTGTGCTGGTGGAAATCACTGTATTCTGGTTCTAGTGCGTACCCACTCTCAAGGCTGAGTGCTCAGCCTACACTCATACAAGCAGGCTGAAAATTCAGCCAAGGTATAGAAAAAAACACTGAAAAATCAGCCAAGGTACATAACAAAAAACTTTGGATTCAGCCTAACCCCTAAAAAAAAGCCTGATCTGTCAAACTCTTATGCTATAGTCTGTGTAGGCTGTAGTCGGGTAGACAATATGGGTTACAACACTTCTAGGTTTTCCTACTTGTACCCACCTCCTTTCTAGTTCATTCATTCCTCATTTCTTCACATGGTATAGAGCAGGTTCCCTAGTGGGAACGCTTCTCAGGGCCCACCACTGAACTCGATTTTTTTTCCTGACCGGAGCGCGGGTCGCCCCTGCCCGAGGCGCGCCCCGTTGGCCGCCCTCACGTCGCCTCTCACGGCCCCTCGCGCCACCCTTAGCGGCCCCGTCGCCACCCCTTACGGCCCCGTCGCCGTCCTTTGCGGCCCCGTCGCCGCCCCTCTAGGCCCCTCACGGCCCCTTCGCGGCCCCGTCGCCGCCCCTCTCGGCCCCTCGCGGCCCCTTCGCGGCCCCGTCGCCGCCTCTAGCGGCCCCGTCGCCGCCCTTCACGGCCCCTTCACCTGCCAAGCAGCCGAGCCGCCGAGCCGCCCAACCGCCAAGCCGCCCAGCAGCCGAGCCGCCCAGCAACCGAGCCGCCCAGCAGCCGAGCCGCCTAGCAGCCGAGCCGCCCAGCAGCCGAGCCGCCGAGGCCGCCGTCGAGCCGCTACTACCGAGCCGCTGCCGCCGAGCCACCGTCGAGCCGCTACTGTTCCTACCGACGCGCACCGGCCCTACCCACCCGGTCTGGTGAGAGCACTCCCTGCTAGACCACTGCTGTCATGGCTACCCCCAGTGTCCTTACCTTTGATGCTGAGGGTCGTGCTGTTGACTTTGAGGTCTGGGTCGATGACCTCGAGCTCTTCCTACAGTGCGATAGGTCAGACGGACTCTCCCTGTTTGATCTCACCTCTGGTGCCTCTCCTGCCCCGCCTGCTGATGCTGACAGCACTGTTCGCTCACAGTGGGCCACACGCGATGCTGCTGCCCGTCTTGCTGTGCGTCGCCACTTACCGACCGCTGAGCGTGCGCACTTTAGTCAGTAGAAGAGTGCTAAGACCTTGTAGTTGGACGCTACTCTTCCCCTGCCACTGCTGCTCTTAGTCGCCTCATCTTGCCGTACCTCTTTCCTGACCTCGCCGCCTTTCCCATTGTCGCTGACCTCGTTAAGCACCTTCGCACTAGTGACACCCGCTACCGCGCTGCGCTTCCTGCTGAGTTCTGCGCCAAGACCCCCCCCCCCATGTACGTCACCCTCTATTACATAGTCACCCGGCTCCCTGACTCCCTTCGCTCGGTCAGGGACCACTTCCTCTCAGTTTGCCCCACCACACTCACCGTTGACCTCCTTGAGGAGCGCCTCCTGGCAGGTGAGAAGAGTATAGTCGCTGTAGGAGCCTCTAGAGGTGACCCGCGTGCCCCTGTCTTTGAGGGGTGCTCCCCCTCCCCCCTTTTGCCCTCTATTGCCTCTGCTGCTGCCGTCGACTTCGTTGGCACCGAGTCGGTTGGCGCTGCGTCTGCCCCTAGCGGGCGATGCCGCACCGGCAAGGGCAAAGGGGGCAAGGGCGCTGGAGGGGCTGGCGGGGGAGGTGGAGGTGGAGGCGGAGGAGGCGGAGGGAGTGGGGGTGGTGGTGGGAGTGGTGGCGGGGGTGGGGGCTTCGGTGGCGGCGGTGGCAGCGGAGGCGGCGGCGGCGATGGCGGTGGGAGCGGAGGAGGAGGCGGTGGCGGCAGCAGCGGCGGTGGCGGCGGAGGAGGTGGAGCCAGTCGGGGTGGCTCTGCGCAGCGAGGCGGCTTAGATGGTGGTCAGCGCCAGCAGCAGCAGCGCACTCGTGAGACCCCGTTCCCCCAGCAGCTTCGTGAGTGGTACGCTGCACGTCAGCGGGGTGGGGGTACTTGTCCCTGTACCTACGTCCTTCGTACCGGCGACCGCGCTGGTGAGCAGTGCGGGGGGTCGCACTCCTCCCAGCGCTGCTTCGGCCGCCTGATGGACGCTTGGCGTCACCAGTTCCCTGACGCCACTGAGATCCCTCGTTGGGGAGAGCTGTCTAGGGCGGGGGTTGCTATCTTTGATCTTGACTATGATGCTATTCTTGCTGCCATGTATGCTGTGTCTGATAGTGATGACGGTGACTGTTACCTGTGTGTTCCACCGGACCCGGGCATTGAGGCTACTGCTCTAGGTGTTGGTGAGGCTGCTGCTCTAGGTGCTAGTGCGTCTGCTGCCCCAGGTGCTGGTGAGTCTGCTCTCTCTGGTACCACGTCGGCTCAGGCCTTACACACCTTCACCCTTGACTCGGGTGCTTCCCGCTCCTTCTTTTGAGACCGCACCACGCTTACGCCGCTTAGTCAGCCGGTTGCGGTCTCCCTGGCGGACCCCTCTGGGGGTCCTATCGTTGCACGCTTCTCCACTGTCTTACCGTGTCCGGTAGTCCCCTCTGGTACCCTGTCAGGTCTCTACCTCCCCTCGTTCTCTACAAACTTGGTGAGTGGAGCTGATCTACAGGATGGGGGGGTTGACCAGTTCACTCCTGCGAGTCAGCGGGTGACCCACTGTATGTGTGCTCGGACGGGCCGTCACTTGGCCACGTTTACCCGTCGGCCGGGGTCGAGCCTGTACACACTGACTACTGAGTCTCCTCCGACTGCTGAGTCTGGTCAGGTAGCTGCGTCGAGTTAGGTGTTTGCTGCAGCATCCAGGTCTGGTCCTGAGTCTGCTTCCTGCTCGTCTCGTCTCCTGTCCCACCAGTCTCTCCTTTGGCACCACCGCCTTGGTCACCCCTCCCTGCCTCGTCTCCAAGGCATGGCCTCCCGTGTCCTTGTCTTTGGTCTCCCCCGGTCCCTCCCTCCCCTCCCTCCGGGGCCTGCCCCTACCTGCGTTCTCTGCGTTGAGGGGAGGCAGCGCGCCGCCCCTCACTCCTCCGAGTTTCCTCCGACAGAGGCTCCGCTACAGACTCTTCACATGGACGAGTGGGGCCCCGCCCGTGTCCGTGGCCAGGGTCACGAGCGTTACTTCCTGTTGGTGGTTGACGACTACTTGCGTTACACCACGGTGTTCCCGTTGCGCAGCAAGGGTGACGTCACTGAGGTGTTGATCGACTAGATCCGCGCAGCTCGTCTCCAGCTCAGAGAGAGTTTCGGCTCGGACTTTTCTGTCCTGCGTCTGCACTCTGACAGAGGCGGGGAGTTTTCCTCTGCCTGTCTGGGAGCCTTCTGTCGTGCACAGGGCATCCGCCAAACCTTCACGCTTCCGGCCTCTCCACAGCAAAATGGGATTGCTGAGCGCCGCATTGGCATGGTCATGGACGTCGCTCGTACGTCCATGATCCATGCGGCTGCTCCCCATTTTCTGTGGCCGTTTGCGGTTCAGTACGCGGCGCATCAGCTCAACCTTCACCCCCGGTTCTCCTTGCCAGAGACCTCCCCCACCTTGCGGTGGACCGGGAAGGTTTGCGATGCGTCTGCGTTTCGGGTCTGGGGATCTCGGGCGTTTGTCCGCGACTTGTCTACGGACAAGCTGTCCCCCCGTGCTGTTCCCTGCGTCTTCCTTGGCTTCCCCCCAGACGCGCCTGGTTGGCAATTTTACCACCCCACCTCGCGCCGTGTTCTGTCCTCCCAGGACGTCACCTTTGACGAGTCGGTGCCTTACTACCGTCTCTTCCCCTACCGCACTGCGCCCCTCCCCCCGCCGCCGCTCTTCATTGCGCCAGGTCCTCCCCCGGTAGACCCCCTCCCCCCTCAAGGTCCTACCCCGTCAGGTGTGTCCCAGGTAGACGCAGTCGAGCCTGTCGAGGTAGCTGTTGACTCTGGTACTACTAGGGGTGCTGAGTCTCGGGGTGCTGAGCCTGGGGGTGCGGAGCCTGGGGGTGCCGAGTCTAGGGGTGCTGAGTCTGGTGGTGCTGAGCCTGGGGGTGCGGAGCTTGGGGGTGCTGAGCCTGGGGGTACGGAGCCTGGGGGTGCGGAGCTTGGGGGTGCTAGGTCTGCTCGTGTGGCCTCTGGCGGTGCTTCGTCGAGGCGGGAGCTACTCTCTCCGCGGGAGCTGCGCGAGTGGTTTGCCCGGCGCTGCAGCCGTGCTGCTGGAGCTGGAGGTGCTACTGTTGCTGCTGGTCCTGGAGGTGCTCGTACTAGCGGTACTGGAGCTGCTGGGACTGGGGGTGCTGCTGAGAATGCTGGAGTCGGTCCTCCTGGAGGTCCTGCTAGAGCTACTGGCGGTACTGGAGCTGACGGTCCTGCTCGAGCTGGTGCTACTGGCGCTGGTGCTTCTGAGGGTGCTGGAGTTGGCGCTGTTGGAGCTGGAAGTGTTGCTGGCGCTAGTGCTGCCGCTGGGGGTACTGGTGCTGTCTTTGTTGGTTCTGGAGGCGCTGCGCCACCGCGGCCGTACTTCGTTCCGCTCCTTGAGCAGGTTCTTGGTCTCCCGCCCTCTACTGGTCCTGCTCCTGCCTTCGAGTGTCCACAGCCTGTCCAGTCGCGGTCACAGTTACAGCCCGCCTCCCCCCCTTCCTGCTCCTTCTCCCTACACTGGTCCTACTGGAGGTCTTGCTGAGCGTCGTGAACCTGTGTCTCGTCCTGCGTCGCCTATTTGTGCTGCTCGCACTCGTAATCGTGCTCCGCGTCCGCGTCCTCCTGCGGTCCTAGGCACTCACCAGATGGCACTGCGTCCTTCCACTGCTCCTCTGCGTGTCCCGTTGCTGTCTCCTCCAGAGTCCTCTCTTCCTGTCCTTGCTGACCCGGAGTCTGACTCTCTTCGTGCTGCCAGTCCTACTGTCACGCGTCTCCTGGCTACTGTTGTCACTGACCCTTCCTTTGAGTCCACTGCTGCGTCTCCGTAAGTTGCTAAGCTTGTCGACTTAGCTGCTCACTGTCGTCTAGACTACGCTGCTAGTCTTGTTGCTGAGTCTGAGTGTGTCTGTCCTCTGTCCGTCGGGGGTGAGTGTGCTCTTAGCACGGACGTCCTTGAGGACAAGTAGGAGGAGTTCTAGTGTTTTGCAGCTGCTTTGCCTCATCTCGTCTCCACGCTGATTGCCCCTGAGGGAGACCCGGATGCACCAGACATCCCGACTCCTCGATCGTACGCTGAGGCGATCAAGGGTCCCTACTCCTCACAGTGGCAGTCAGCCAGAGGTGGCTTCCTTGAAGTCCACAGGCACCTACGTCGACGAGGTTCCCCCACCTGGGGCGAACATCATCAGTGGCATGTGGATTTTCAGGGTGAAGCGGTCGTCGCGTTCTCCGCCTGTCTTCAAGGCGCGTTACGTGGCTCGAGGCTTCAGTCAGCGGCAGGGAGTTGACTACTTTCAGACCTTCTCTCCCACCCCGAAGATGACCACTTTTTGGGTGCTGCTGCACATAGCCGCTCAGCGCGACTACGAGCTTCACTCTCTTGACTTCAGCACAGCTTTTCTGCAGGGTAGCCTGCACGAGGAGATCTGGCTGCGCCGCCCACCTGGCTTCACTGGGTCGTTTCCTCCTGGTACCCAGTGGAGCCTCCGACAGCCAGTCTACGGTCTCCGCCAGGCGCCCTGTGAGTGGCACGACACACTGAGGACTACACTTGCGGCTCTTGGGTTTGCTCCTTCTACTGCCGACCCGTCGCTGTTTCTGCGCACCGACACCTCTTTGCCGCCGTTCTACATCCTCGTGTACGTCGACGACTTGGTCTTGACATTGCTGGACTCGCCCACGTGAAGTCCGAGCTGTAGAAGAGACACACGTGCACAGACATGGGTGAACTGCGCAGCTACCTTGGCTTGCAGATCACCCGGGACAGAGCACAGCGCACCATTACCCTGACTCAGTCACACATGGTGCAGCAGGTCCTTCAGTGCTTCGACATCACGTACTCCTCGCCTCAGGCCACTCCTCTGTCTACTCGCCACTCGCTCTCAGCTCTGCCTTCGGATGAGTCCGTAGAGCCAGATCTTGTTGGCTGCCTCATGTACCTGATGACCTGCACACGACCTGACCTTGCATACCCTCTTAGCATCTTGGCACGCTATGTTGCTCCTGGGAGACACCGACCAGAGCACATGGCTGCAGCGAAGAGGGTGTTGCGCTACTTGTGCAGTACGTCGGGCATGGGGCTAGTGCTTGGAGGGCGACGTCCAGTGGTCCTCACTGGGCACGCAGACGCTTCGTGGGCTAACGACCAGGCTACACAGCGGTCGTCACAGGGTTACAACTTCAGCCTTGGCTCCAGCTCTGTTTCGTGGCGGTCTACCCGCTCGTCTTCTGTTCTCGGCTCAAGCTGTGAGGCTGAGATCTACGCGGGGGCCATGGCTGCACAGGATCTACGCTGGCTCACCTACCTGCTGACTGACCTTGGAGAGCCGCCTCGTTCTCCTCCAGTTCTGTACGTAGACAACAAGGCCATGCTGGCCTTGTGTTGGGAGCACAGATTGGAGCACAGAACGAAGCACATTGCTCTTCGCTACTTCCTAGCTCGTGAGTTGCAGCAGCGTGGTCAGCTGCGCCTTGCTTACGTGGCCTCTGAGGCCAGCACTTCTGATATCTTTACGAAGGCACTTCCGCCTTGTGCCTACTTGGCCTCACTTGCTCACTTCTTGACCTTGCTTGTACTGTGATCTTTCTATGCCTGCACTTGCTTGTTTACCTTTATATATGATCTTGCATGTGAACTGTCCTTGTGGCCTTGCTCTTGTGCTCGGACTGTGTGGTGACATTGTGATCCACCCTGAGCTTGCTTTGCTTTGCTTGACTGGTCTTGTGACCTCTTGTTCTCCCCCACTTTGCCTATGGGGGTGTGTCAAAATCTTATGCTATAGTCTGTGTAGGCTGTAGTGGGGTAGACAATATGGGGTACAACACTTTTAGGTTTTCCTACTTGTACCCACCTCCTTTCTAGTTCATTCATTCCTCATTTCTTCACATGATCTAACGCTGAATCAACGTAAAAAGGCTGATATCTAGGGCACTGTAGCAAACCCTAATTTGGGCTGTACTCGCTATATAGTACCCCACTGCAAGCTAGACAAACATCACATTCTGACAAGCGGTTGCTTTTCCCGCCCGAAAATGTCACCCCCTCGAGCGTCCAGATGCATGCGTGCGAGCCGCAGTAACGCTCGACATTTCGACACGCGTGCGCCTTTCAATCTGTGACGGGGCCTCGTACATCTTGTTCGCGATAATATCGCAATTCACGCTGTCCAATGATAAATACAGTAAAAGTCGCACTAGTGCGGTCCGCGTTCATGACATTGTACGTTTTGTGCTGATTTTGGGTGTCACAAACGGTTTGAGACACTAGTGTCTACACAGGAATGTATCGTAAGCCCGTACTAAAAGCCCAAAAGCTATTCCCAGGTCCAAGACAGAGCTCCCTCAGGGCCTTCTTTTGGTTTTTGGGCACTCAGATTTTCAGAGTAGTTTTTATGCTAACTCTGAAATCTATAGTGGTTCCTACGCCTTTCTGTGATCTGACAGAGTAACCCTATTACGTGGATAAAAAACCCTAGCACGTCAGAGTTAATTTTTAGCGTACTCTGATCGTAGTGTACAATGCTGTGTGCTAAGTGTGGGAGTTCTGTTACAACTGTTTTGCGTGTTGTTGTCACTCACACCGTTCAGTTCTGTCACGAAGTGTATTATTATTGGAGTCTCAAAATTTAATGAACTATCTGAAATCCTAACTTATAAATATTAGGCCCTCGGGCTACACTCATAGTCATGCTCGCCCTCCAATTCCGCATCAGACTCAATCTTCTCCTTCCCCCTTGCGCAAACTGGTACGCCTTGCGCTGGTTTCTTGGCGGGGCGACGCTTCTTCTGATTGCGCCAGATGTCAACGACTTCATGCCACACGAAGTCGTACTGGAGCATGTGGATGCTCATCAGCTCTGTCAGACGGGCGTCGTGGAGTGACGTGCGTATCCAGCTCTTGATGACGTTCTGCCTGCTAAACCCACGTTCGCACTCAACAGTGCTGAGCGGTAGCACGGACAACGCCTGCCACATCAGCATCAGGTTTGGGTACGTGCGAGCCCAATCGCGTGTCTTCAGCATGCTTTGGAGCCCCTGATGAAAGTCCTCGTCCTCGTGGTGGTTCTTGAGGATGTGACAAAATGTCTTCAGCTCGAGCGCTGCTGCCCGCAAGTCAAAACCTGCGCACGGGGGAAATAAATGTTTGTTAACTAAAATAGGTTACTGATCGCAGAGTTTAGCCAAACATCACCAGGCATGCACGAGTTTACAAAGTGTTCTTTATTCTCACCGGGCAGACAGTTGTTGAACAGTATAGAGTTTTCCTGAAGCCACATGACACAGCGCCTCTCGCGTGTGTCTTGCTTAAGGGGCCACGATTCCACCTTGAACAGTCTCGTTCCGCCCATGCGACGAAGATCTGCCATCCGCTCGGTGAGATTCTGGACTGTCAGCTTGGCGAATGCCGTACACATCATTTCGCAATCGCGCATGGTTCCCCCAAACTTGTGGCCAGCGATGGGCGCCTCGCTTAGCACAATCTTCTGGCTCACTGCACGGCCGCTTGAGTCCACGCCCTCCATTTTCAGCTCACGTTTGCCATCCTTGTGGCGCTCCAGGAAAGGCGACAGCTGTGGGCTCAAGCCCTCCCCGAACTGCTTCTCGTAGTCGATGTAGCGGTGTTGAATGTACAACACCGTGCGGTCCACCTCCTGCGTCACGATGGTGACGTCCACCTGAGCGGAGGGCGGGAGGGTGTGAGTATAGCCAAAGATAATCATTTCACATTACAGAGTAAACAAAATTGCAAATCACAGGGCAAAAGAGGAAAACAGCGACGCGATAATACTCTATAACATTACCTTTCGCCTCTGGAAAAACCGGTTCAGATTGTTGAGCTCGGTCAAGATGTCCGCCTGAAAATAAATGCAGAAGTGAAACTTCAAGGTCTGCACGATGCTGGCTATCGTGTGCCCGTACTCGATGAAGACGCAGATCGCCGCCCCAAGAACCCGGCACATCCGCAGCACTGACTTGCCTCGTGACAGCTAGCGTACGTTGTGGAGCCCCTGGTGCTCCAGATTGGTCTGGTGGTACACCAGCTGCAACTCCTTGAACCGCTCGTACCAGGGAGTTGACTTCCCGACGATCGCACCGAGGGCCCTGATGGCATCGTCCACGATGTTGAAGTCTGGATAGGCTTCAGCTGAATTCTTGACCGCTAACGCTTCTCTGCACGGGAAGGAACAGGGGGATGCAAAAAAAGAAACGTCAACCACAAACAAAAAATCACATAGATTCAGAAAGATGATTTACCGTCTTGAATTACCATAAAAACATAACGGAATAATACCTCACATGTGCGCGATGCAGTGTCAACCGACGAGATGCGGAATCTGCATGCGAAGGCGCGTCACAAGCCCAGTTTCCGATCCGACCATGACAAAGGCGCCGTCTGTTGACATCCCAACAATTTTCTGAAGGTCGATGCCGATGGTCTCCAGATGCTGGAGCAGAGAGGCATGCAGCGACGACGCGCGTCACATTGAGTGACGGCAAGGAGCGTCAGGAGCTCAGTTACCACCACACGGTCCTTCAGGAAAGTGACAAACATAATCATGTGTTTGCCACGAGCGTGGTTTGTGCTTTCGTCGCACATGATGCCAATGTATGGCGACGCGTGCACGTGTCGCAATTGCTCGCGGTGCAGGAAAGTGGTCAAAGCCTTAACGATTTCCGGAAAGCCGTACCTGGCCACAACCAATGGTTTGTTGTTAGTGGATATTGAAAAAAAAAAAAGAAACAAGGAGTACGGGGTTCAACATCAAGTGGGACTCACTGTGTGATGTACACGCCGTAAGACTGCCGCGGTATGCCGGCGACGCCCTCCTCAGCAAGAAACTGCACAAGCCTGGGGTACATCTGAATCGGCGTGTCCGTCTTGCACACAAACACGATGCTCCGCATTAGCCGTGAAATCCGCGCGCCCTCCGGATCGCCCTTCGCGAAGTCGTCGATGCGTTCTGCTCCTCGATGGTCTTCATCAGTCCCATTTGCTTCTTCATGGCATCGTCGTGCTTCACGCTCTCCTCGTGCCAGCGAAATGACCCAATCTGGAGGTCCCGACCTCCTTTCCCATTGCGGCCGTAGCGAGCATCGTCCTTCCCGTGCTCTATACAGACACTGCAGCTAACACAAGGAAAAGCGTCAGTCGATTTATCAAGGATTAACCATGGGAACCGCGGAAGCCAGTCCGCCGTGTAGCTCTTCTGGGCCTTCAAATACAACTTCTCCTTCTTCTCCTGTGCTGTGAGTCGGACTACAGGTGGTGTTTTGTTGGGAGGTGGATGTGGATGTGGCTAACAATGTGCGCTGGCTGGGAAAATTGCCACTCCAGCCAATCAGCGCGCAAAATGCCGTCAACACACGAAGCGAATCTTGATGCTGTGCTCGGCGAATCGGGGAAACCCCGGTAATTGGGGAAAGGGTGGGGGGGGCTCGGCTAGGGGGCCTGTATCCTCTGTACAGAGTTAACACTATCCTTAGAAAAAAAACCCAGGGCCCTCAGAGTGACCTATACCTAAACTCTGATACATCAGAGAAAACACAACTACGGTACCAAAATCATAACCTAGCAGGTACAGAGTTCCTCTAAAAAATAACTCTGATTTTCAGAGAAACAGAGTAATTTACTCTGATAATGTGGGCCCTGGGCTCCCTTTCATTCTAAAGCAAATGTACAGAGACCTCCTGATTGACCCTGTAATCTGCATAAATTGTTCCATTCGGTGTTGACACCAGCCACGAGGGCATCTAGTTCAGGGCTCTTGCTAGGATTTGGGCTTGTCTGAAAACACCAAAGTAAAAAATCGTTCCGTCTGACGATCAGATGGGCATATTTTTCTGGTCTGATTTTCCAGACGAATGTTGGAGCTTAGTCTGATTTTTCAGACTATTGAATTTGCATAGTCTGATTCAGCTAACACCCTTGTCTAGCATAATCACACTTGTTTTTGTTAATGAACGCGCCCATGGCGTGGCGCTGACAGCTCGCTAGCTGACAGGCGTGTGGCTGTTGAGGGGCATGCAAGTGGCATTGAGGTGCTGCGAGGGATCAGGTTGGGTGGAGGGACGCGAGAAGGAAGGGGGGGCTGGGCTGGTGCGAGACTTCACAAGGGGGGGCATGGGGAGGGGACCTGGGAGGGGACCTAAGGCTGGGGGGAAGGGGGAGAAGGTCTGGACTAGGCCTGGAAGAGGAGCAAGGGCATCGAAGGGCTTAGAGAAGCGAGGGAATCCCTCACAAGGGCTAGTTTGTTGCTAGAGTATGTTTTTCCATCACAAGGTCAGTATCTACATCGGGAAATGGTATGTCACTTCCCGGGTGCCCTTGCACCCTTGTTATGCCCCCTACGCAGCAGTCATTTGTTAATTGAGTGGATGAATGAGAAAAAGTACACTCCTAAACTAATGAAGTCTGAGACACATTCCGCTCACTGAAATTCTGAGGCAGCAGATCCTTGCGGGTTATGATGCCCAGAACATGAGTCGGCTTGGGAACCACACAAAGATGACGAAGGCCCAGCTGTCTGAAGAGCATGTATGCCTTGTTGAGAGACATGCTCTCAGGCACAATGTATGGAGATCTGTTGGCTAGAGGATGCAGGTCTAGGAACATTTTTTGTTCCTCTTCACTCAGTTGAATGTCCTCCAGCTTCAGCCCCTTCCCTGATCCTGGCTTACCAAAATCCTCTGCTGAAAGGTGCTTCTGGACAGTTTCAGACACTTGCGGATGGAGCAGAAAGCTCTGCTTTGACCGTAGGAGCACCAAGAGATGACCTCTCAAGACAAGTCCGTAGAAGGATGTTGAGCCATCTTCATGGGTGTCAATGACCGGGAAAGAGTTGTGGTTTGTAGTGCGAAGTGTATCGTAGATCCGCTCCACACTCTCCACGCCTGAGAACTTCACCGGCTCGGAGACGAGAATGTCTTTGGCAGTGTAATGCCGCATGGCCTCCTCAGGATGAGCCTCCAGGTAAGGGATCCCCTTCAGCTGGTTGTGTGCATCATAAATCCCGCTGTTGAACATGTCACCGACCGTCTTCGAAACCAGCAGAACAATCATGATAAGTGGGAGCAGTTTTAAGCTTCCAGTCAACTCCAGGAGAATCACACAGAGAGACACAGTTGTCCTCATGGACCCTCCCAGGAAAGATGCTGTGCCAATAAGTGCATAAGTCCCCTCATCCAGGTTGTCTGCTGGTGCATAGTTGGACATGATTCTTCCAACCACGCGGCCGTAAGTTGCACCACAGACAATTGCAGGCACAAAAAGGCCCGATGGCACAGTGATGCCATATGTGAGGATGGACAAGAAGTAGAAGCAGCAGAAATAAATGCCAAGTGAGGTGAACCTGCAGGGCAAGGCACCAAACCGTGAGAAACCCATTTAAAAAAAAATGTGAAGTGAAGTGTGGAGTGGAGATGTGTAGTCAGGTAGATGGGTGCTCACGAGAATGCATGATGGGTTCCGCTGCTGAGAAGGCTTCGAATGGAATCATCGTTGGGTGTAAACAGCAGGCCAGCCATGTCGTTGTAGTGGCCCGGAGGGCAAGTGAAGCTCTTGTAATACCCCATCTCTGTCTTGCTGGGGCATTCAATCCCATCCGGGCACTGCTGACACTTGACCAGGAATGGCACGGAGAATCGAACTGCAGATGTCAATGCTGCCACTGCACATGCCTCTACAATTTTCCACACTCCACGCCTGAAACAATAATAAAGAACAATCCGAATGTGAATGCAGCAGAAGACGACAAAATCAACAATCAAGCCCAGAGCGAGAGAAACTTGATGATGGTGCAACCGATTTACCTGCTTCCTTGCTGTCTCAACTTGCATAGCGAGAGGTTAAGCTGGTTAAAAATGCTCCCTGCAATTCCTCCAATGATTCCCAACCCAATGACTGGAAACATTTCCACCACTCCAAACTCCGTTTTCGCCTCTGTATGATCAAATATGATAAACCCTCCCCCATTGTAAAGCCCACAGTGTCCATTGGCACAATAGGTCATAAGAGCACGGACGACCATGGCCACAACGGCATTTGTGAAAAAAACTCGCCAGAGAAGAGCACTTCGCCACCTGCACAGCAAAGCAACAACGAAGGCTCCAATGAGGCTTTTCTTCAGCAGATCAACACGGTGACCAAAAGCAACTTCACTGACCAAGAGGTTGCTTCTTCCAGGGCAAAGAGCACACCACCCACAGGAGCTCTAAAGGCACCAGCAACACCTGCGGCAGCACCACATGTCACCAAATCCCTCCGGTCCCTGTCATTCTTGAAGTACCGCAACCATTTCCATGTAAGATGGTACTTCCGAGAGCCACCTTGACCAAGAACGTTTGCAATACACGCCCCTGTGTGAACAAGCGGACCTTCCTTTCCCACAGCAAGACCACCAGCGATAGAGCCTATACTTCCGAAGATCTGCGAGTAGGAAGACAATACTAGGAATTAAATGCCACCCTCTCATGATAGAGATTCGAATGATAAGAAAAATCAGTACCTTGACAAACAGTGTCTTCGCTGCAAATATTCTTGGAGCATCTACTCCGTTGAGATACGCTTTGACGTCCGGGATACCAGAACCGGCAGCTTCCATTGAAATTACATTACAGAGAAGCGACGAGAAGAGGACGAGAGAGACGTCGGAACACACTAGAATAAAAAAGCCTGCAAGCAAACTGAAGCAGGGGATGAGAGTAAGGCCGTAGCGGTAGTAGCATCAGAGTCAATGGACTAACGTAGTCATTGACAGCACAATCGAGGCTCACCTTTCGGTCTTCATGTATTTACGGACCATCTGATACTTGAAGCCAGCGATGTTTTCGACACCCATGTTTATGAAAAAAGCGACAGCTCCCGTAGCAGCGCCAACGAGCAGGACAAAGAGCCATTTCAGCAATGTGTACTGAAGGTGCTCTACGCGCGTTCTTGAGCGCCAGTCCTCGTCGTGAATTGCAGACTCAAGGACCCTGAAAGAGAACGTGAAGGGAAAGCTAAGTCACTTCGTATCCATGAAATCGTCTCTGAACGATGACAGAAGCGCAAAGCGTCCCACTCACTCATAATCTAAGCTTTCGTGTTGAATCGGCTTGGAAAGGCATCGTGCTAAAGCTTCCTTCGGGCCTGAATCGTCATTGGAATTAAGACCAGGGGGGACTACTGAACCATACTGAGACGAAGAAACGGCTTGGTCATCCAAAAGCGGACGCACTTCGCCATTGCAAAGTGCGTCTTCCTTCGACCTTTTCGCCATCTGACAGGCAGCTAGCAATCAACGACGCACCTAGCAACTAATGACGTTTTCCTACTACGGGCTAGCCAGTCTCCTCAATCAGATTGAGCAAGCATCAGCGCCGACACATGCACGGTTTCGGGACCTCCATAGAAGGAAGGGTTGCTGCTCATGTTTGTAAAATGCACTGTACTTGGCCAGTTTGAATTGGAGAGATCCAGGAGAGGTAGGAAATCTAGCAGGGTGTGCAAGGGAAAACCAGCAAGTGCAAGATGCAATACCAGCGGACCGAGCTCCACCAACTCTCACCCAGCTTCCAGCGCCATTGCGGTGTGCCTGGCGGAGGTTGGGGCTTGCTCGACACGTTGACAACGAATTTTCCAGCTCAGGTGACGAAAAGCTCGCGCGGCATCATCAACGGCTACCGCGCGAATTTGCCGGTATGGAGACCTTCGATGTTGTCAAACCTTGACCACTATGGCCATTGATATTTCACACATACGAAGTTGCAAAACACACTTCGAACATAGAAAAGCTCACAATATGTCCACCATTTGGCTAAGCACGATTTGTCCTTCGACCAACGTCTAGTGCAAGCTCTGTGTCAATGTTGAGCGATATATCCAACGCTTTTACAGAATGGGTCAAAGCACCACTGCATGCACAACACAAGAAGCACAAGGTGGTATAAGAACACATGCTAGAGAATAAAAGCACCACTGCCGAAGATGCAAAGCAGACATAAAAAACAATATAGGCAACAAACCTTGAGATGAAATCAACACCAGTTGCAGCAATAGCACCGACAGTCTCTAAAGTCACGTTGCCCGACGCCTGCAAAAGAAACGACCAGCAAACAACCATAAGCATGGACTTTCGCACCACCAAAATCTCGGTGAACACAGACCCCCACTTTTCCCAGATTTTCCAAGAAATTTTCCCCCACTCCTTGCCTACCTCGGTCTCGAGCTGCCCGTTCACCATGTTCACTGCCTGCTGCAGCATGGACACGTCCACATGCACTGCACCTCCACCATCCCCTCCCCCTGGTTGCAGCACCACCATATTGTCCAGCATCACCCGTGTCACCCGCCCAACACCCTCACCACGACACCTCAGCACCTCCTGAAGCTCATCCAACGTGCGTGCCTCCACCTGGAGTGACGGGTGAGTGTGGGAGGGATGGGTGAGGGAACGGAAGAAGGGCGAGGGGGAGTGAAGAAAGAACATAAACCCTCCCACACCTTCACCTCAGCATCTCCTGGAGCTCATTCAAAGCCCGGTCTCAACCTCCATTTCGAGGTGTGCGTGAGGGGGAGGGGTGAGGCAAGGGAAGAAGGGCGGGGGGAGTGACAAAGGGGCAATAGGGAGGGGTGAGGGGGGAGAGCATGGCCATCGTTCCATTGACCCATCGTCCACCAGGCCCGATCCAAGCTGCCTACTCACTCTCCCCTCCTCACACCGCCACCTACTCACTCTCCCCTCCTCACACCGCCACCTACTCACTCTCCCCTCCTCACACCACCGCCTACTCACTCTCCCCTCCTCATGCCGCCACCTACTCACTCTCCCCTCCTCACACCGCCACCTACTCACTCTCCCCTCCTCACACCACCACCTACTCACTCTCCCCTCCTCACACCGCCACCTACTCACTCTCCCCACCTTCACCCACCTCCACCGGGAGATCCAGGCCGTTGGATCGGATGTACTCTCTGGCAGAGCTGATAGCGGCCGGCACACCACCAGCAGCAGCGATGTGGTTGTCCTTCACCAGCAGCATGTCGTACAGCCCCACTCGGTGGTTCTGCCCCCCTCCTATCAGCACCTGGGACACAGACAGAGGGCGGTAGGGTAGCGACGCCGTCTGAGCCACTTCACAGAACAAGTGGTAGGCTGTACAGACAGCCCCACCCCGTGGCTGCGCCCCCGGCCTATTGGCATCCGGGACAGACAGAGAGCAGCGTGATACATATAGGGACGAGTGTTGAGTTGGTTCAAAGGCCAGCAGCATGTCATACAGCCCACATGGTGGCTCTGCCTCCCGCCGATCACCGCTTGTCACTTGTGAGAGGCAAGAGAGTAAGTCCGCATTTGCTTTCACTTAGCGCTCTTGGCGTACCAGAGATATATTTCCGGTGGCTAGAATCTTTTAGGCGCCTCAAAAGTTATTCCCGGTGGCTGAAATCTTTTAGGCGCCTCAAAAGTTATTTCCGGTGGCTGAAATCTTTTAGGCGCCTCAAAAGTTATTTCCGGTGGCTCAAATTTGTGAGGCCCCTCAAAAGTTATTTCCGGTGGCTGAAATCCTGCTTTCCCATGCCACTCAACTTCCCCCACACGATTTTCAGGGCCAGACCCCTGGCCCCTACACTTCTCCTAGTCAAGCCACTCCATACCCTTCTTATTGCGGGCGTTTCTTGACAATGCCCAAAACGCCTCGTCAAGCCACTATGTCAGTCCCCCTCCCTCTAACTCACTCTTGTAGCCAACTCTCATCGACAGGTTGACAGATAGAGAGATTCACAGGCTTGCAAGTGCGCTACGAGACAACACTCACCGCCCACTTGTCTGTGATTCTGAGTCCCGGGGCAGTCTTGCGTGTCTCTAGCACTGTGGCAGGGCGGGCTGCCTCCACCATGGCCTGCCATGTGGGGCGAAAAGGGGAGGGGGGAGGGGAGCGGGGGGAAGATGGAATGGGGAAGGGCAGGGAGAGCGGGGGAAAATGATTGAAGGGAAGCTGCTGTGGCAGAGCGGGTTGCCGGGAGAGGAGGGTAGGAAATGTGGGGGAGAGGTGGAGGAGAGGGAAATGGGAGGGACGGGAAGTTGCTATGTGCACTATGTCACCATGTCACCATGTCACCATGTTACCATGTTACCATGATACCATGTTACCATGTTACCATGTCACCATGTCACCATGTCACCATGTCACCATGTTACCGTGTTACCATGTTACCATGTTACCATGTTACCTTGTTACCTGACACAGCATTCAAAATGTGGGTCGCGTCACTCTATCCGCCCATCCAATAAACCCACACACTACCCACCCACTACCCACCCACTCAGCCGCTTAACTAATCTCTAACCCAGGCCTCCCTGTGCTGACTCGGCCCTTCCCTCTGCTGACCCAGCCTGTAACAGTGCTGACTCACCCTGGAGGACGTGGCAATGCTGACTCACCCTGGTGGACGTGGCGATGCCGCTCATGCGCTGCATGAAGTTGAGTGCCACGCGCTCGCCCTGCAGGATGGCATGCGCGGAGCCGTGCACCGTGGCAAATACCTCGCCCTTCTCCACCGTGTCCCCATCCTCCTTGCTCCACTCCACCTGCTCCCATGCACCATGCACCATGCCGTGCACCATGCACCATGCCGTGCAGCAGCAGCAGACCAGCACGCAGTATGCAGGTAAGGTAACATGATAACATCCACAGCGCACATGCAGATAGCACTGAATGAATGACATGTCGACATGGTCAATGCATGTCACGCTGTTGACATGTCGATGCACAGACAGACCCATGCAAATTAGTCCTAAATCCAAAATCCATGGCCATACGCATTCCAAATCCACTGTACCATCCATCATCACTTGCCCATCCACTGCGCAATCGATTATAACCCGAGTATAGCTCCTCCCAGCCCTCATCTCTCGCACCCCAATCACCGGTCCGTCCAGCCATCCCAAGGCAGCCAGCATGAAGCCACAGCTGCCATTACTGCAGCCTCCTTGCCCAGGAAGGAGCAAATTCACGGTGGGGCGAGGTAATGGGTTGAGGGAATGCCCAGCCCAGGGTCGCACATTCCCAAGACGTGTTCCCTCAACCCATTACCTCGCCTCACCTCACGCCCTCTCCCTCACTTCACCGCAACCCTTTGCCTCGCATCTATCCCTGCCCTGTGCCGTCGCCTCTCTCCCCTCCCCCTGTCCCCTCGCCTCGCTCGCCTGAATGCTCGGCTGCCAGCAGCGTTCAGCATGCAGCGTGCAACAGTCATCAGCTCACCTGTGTTCCGACTGCTGGAGTGATCCACAGCAGTGGCGAGTGCGAGTGCAGTGATCGCCAGCAGTTGAACCCACTCAAGCCCACGCGTGTGCCTCCCTCCCTAAATACTCTGCCTGCCTCGGCCCATCTCCCTACTTCCATCTCGCCACGCCGCGCGCACCTGAATGCTCGGCTTCAGCAGTCGGAAGCACGCCCTCCTTTGCCAGGAACTGCGCGCTCAAGCCCAACCCTGTGCCTCGCCCCACCCCGTCACACCTGAATGCTGGGCTCCAGCAGTCGAAACACGGCTGTAGCCAGCGCGGTGCCTGCCAGCACGCCCCCTTCCTTGGCCAGGAACTGCGCGCTTGCCTGCGTGCCTGCTGGGATGGTCGCCAGGCTCGTGACGTCCCCTGGGGGGATGAGAGAGAGGGGAGGGGGAAGGGCCAGAGAGAGGTGAGGAGACAAGACAGGAAGGGAGGGCATGCTTGTGTGCCGGCCAGCACGCCGCCCTCCTTGGCCAGGAACTGCGCGCTCGCCTGCGTGCCTGCTGGGATGGTCGCCAGACTCGTGACGTCCCCTGGGGGGGTGAGAGAAAGGGGAGGGGGAAGGGCGGGAGAGGGGCGAGGGGACGAGACAGGAAGGCAGGGTATGCTTGTGTGCCTGGTGGCCGCCAGCACGCCGCCCTCCTTGGCCAGGAACTGTGCGCTCGCCTGCGCGCCCGCAGGGATACTCGCCAGACTCGTGACATCCCCTGAAGAGGAGGGCGAATGGGATCGGCAGGGAGAGAAGTGGGGGAAAGGGAACGAGACGGGGGGAAGAGCGGGGGTTGATGAGGAGGAAAGAGTATGGTGGCAAGGGATGGTGGCAAGGGATGGTGGCAAGGGATGGTGGCAAGGGATGGTGCATACTCGTGAAGAAGAAAACGGGGTGCATTCGCAGGAAAAGGGCTGTTTGTGCGCTAATAAAAAAAGACCCAGAAAAAAAGCCGAGAAAAAAAGCAGCCGGGAAGAAAAGAGAAAGAGGAAAACGTAGCCTGGAAGGAGACTGCTTTTGCCGGCACACGCGACTTCTGGGCTGAATCTGTAATCAAGCTGTTTCAGCTGTGACCAACCAAACCACTGGCCAGGGTACCAGCAAAGCCGCTTCACGAATCCCACGCCCTCCTGCCCCCACCCCCACGCACCGAGATCACCAGCGTCTTCGTCCAGAGCGACTTTCACGGCCATCATGACGTCACACGTGTGTCAGAACGAAATCCCAAGAGAAAGATTGCCTGCGCTCGCAGGAAGGATTACTTGGGAGGACATTCAATCACTCACGCACTTCTTTCAAACGCGCACTCGCCCTCCCTAACACGCTCTCCTGTCCCCCACGCACCGAGATCACCCGCGTCTTTGTCCAGAGCGACTTTCACGGCCATCATGACAGTGTGCCACACATCACAAGGGGAAGATGGACTGCGCTCGCAAAAAGAAATATCTGGGAGGATATTTCACGCACACACTCCTGTCACTCCTGCACTCGCCCCTCATACGCTCTCCTGTCCCCCACGCACCGAGATCGCCCGCGTCTTCATCCAGAGCGGCTTTCACGGCCATCATGACGTCACACGTGGGATGCGGGGGAGGCGGGACGCGCATTGTCACTCCCTCCATAGTCACAGATTCGTTGACCGGCGCAGCAGCAGCGGCAGCAGAGGCCGCGGCAGAGGCAGCAGCGGGTCGGGTGGTTAGAAAGAAGGGAACACGAAGGCGGGTCCGCCTGCAGATTCAGAATCAGCGTATCAAAGGAGGGACGAGACACTATTGAGACGCCTCAAAAGGCAACAGAAGCGGCGCGTTTCGTTTCGAGTGGACTCAAAACACAGAGGCACCACCGGGAAGGGTAGCTCGAGGGAAGGAAACAGGAAGGCGGGTCCGCCTGCACTTTCAGCAACGGCAACGTTTGAAAAGACGTTTGAGTGGGTCGTTGACTAGACTGACAAAACCAGGCACGCGGGAGAAGATGGTTAGTAGCGTACTGGGGCCGAGGGGCCGAGGGGCCGAGGGGACGAGGGGCCGAGGGATACAGCCAGCCAGATATGTCGGGGGACGCGCGACTAGAGGCGATCGCTAAGACGACAGAACGCGCACGGCAGGGAGATCCTCGCTAGCTAGCTAGCTTCTCGCACGATCGGATAATACGAAAATTGGATCTCGCGGATTCGCACGGTCACCCACCAAACAATGTTAAAAAATAACTCCTGCGTGCCTGAAGTGTGATCAAAATGGCAGTGGTGCGTGCCTATTATGCTTATGGCCGCCGCTGCTTGCTTGGTCCTACGAGCAAAAAGTAATCTCGTTGGGGATTTTCTAACCTGGAAATCCGAGCGTGCGCTGCTCCGCCTGTCAGCGACAACGACGACGGATCGCGGTTAGCGGAAAGCGACCGGCGATCGCGCTGGCTGCGGCCTTGCAGCAAGTTGGCGGCGATCGAGCCGCCTGAGAGCCTCGTAAGGGCTGCCATTCTCTGGAGAAAGCGTGTGGAGCGAACAACACGCAGCTCGCGGTGCGACGGACTCACTTTACCATGTCCCGGGCGCAAAAGCACATCCTTTATTGACAACGGACACACTATCGAAATCCGCTGTAGAGTAAAGTCTTATGGAAGAATTCCCATACATAAAATACGCAGACTCGACTCATCTGTTACCTTTTCCTTTTCATGAATCCCCACTAGAGCCTTATTTGCATCAGTACATTTAAACTACATTCACAGTAAACAAGTATTAAACTTGACTTCCAGCCCATCATCACTTGCCAGGAAAAAAGCTCTTCTTGCCCAGCCCTATCATTCTTAGTGAACGATACAGAAAAGAAAAACACTCGCTCCTCATCCACATCACATTTCAGTTGGTACTGTACTAAACACTTCACTCAGACACGCCGAGCCACTTGGTGAAGTTTTCGAATTCGAGGTAATCCGAGTCTGAAATCATGGTCTGGTACCATGACTCTCCTGCCTTCTTGGCCTCCTCCGTCTGCTCGCACACACACCCACACACCCATACCAAAGCCGAAGCAACAGGATGACGGATCAGGGAGGAACAGGAGCACAGACACATGCATACAAGCAGGAAATGGGCCGGAAAGAGGCGGATCACAAGGAAATGAAGGTTGATGGGTGCAAGGCAGGATGAGAACAGGCCAGATGTCACTCTCTCCTGTAGAATCTTGCCCTTAACTCTCTCGCTCTCTCTCTGCAAGGTAGGCCAGCTGCATAAGCAGCCTGAGTATCGATTCTCCTCAGCCAATAAGGGCTGCTTGCGCACATCCATGGCGATTGCTACGATTCATTTCATCTCAAGCCAATCCACCTGTTGACCCAGTCAACTCAACCCAGTCAACCCAAAGTGAACATAGTCAACACAAGTCAATCACGTCAGCCCAGCCAACCCCATCAACCCAGCCAACCGAGTCATCCCACCAAGACAGCCCAGTCAACCAGAGTCAACAGAGTCAGCACGCACCTCGCGGGCCTTCTTGGCCTTGGGCTGGGCGGCAGCCTCAGCGGCCTGCTTGCGCTTCTCCGCGGCGAAGGGGTTGAGCACCGCCATGGCCGTGCGGTTCTTCAGCGGGTTGCGCTTCAGGCGGTGCAGCGGCTTCGGCGCCACCCTCTTCGGCCGGCACACACTCTGTGGGGGAAGGGGGGGGAGGGGGCGGAGGGAAGAAAGCAGGGTGGGATGGCACATCAGGATAAGGAAGGGGAAGCCTCAGTCCTTGGCTACAGAAACATTGTTTTGGAGTGGAGTCAAGGGCATAGGGTGCAAGGGAGATGGAGGGTAGGGAGCAGCAGGAGGGGGGGTTGCGGAGTGGCAGAGGGGAGACAGAAAGGTTGGATACGGTGGAGTGGTGCGGCACAATCTGGTGTGTTGCGGTTCAGAGGGCGCAATTGCTGGGAGAGGGAGGATGGGACAGCTGGAAGCTGGCGAAGGGAAGAGGATCGGGTGCGGCACTCCGAGTGACGCGCGGGAAGAGTGGGGCGCGGGAAGAGTGGGGCGCGGGAAGAGTGGGGCGCGGGGAGAGTGGGGCGCGGGGAGAGTGGAATGCGGGAAGAGTGGGGCGTGGTGAGAGTGGGCGCTGGGAAAGTAGGGCGCGGGGGCGGGCGGAGGGAGGGGTGCATGGAAGTACTCTTCTCCGCACATCAGCAAGTGCGGATGGGTTGAAGGGGGCAAAAGTGAGACTACCGTGTCTGAAAGTGGAAAACACGCTGGTAAGCAAGGCAACATCTTCCTTCCCCCTCGCTCTGCCCACCACCTGCACTTGGTCGCTGTTGACGACGGCGGGTGCGAGAACGACCCAAATAGCCCTTGAACCCCGTCGCCCGTATCCTCCCCTTATACCCGCTCTACGCACCCCTCGCCCCTATCACACCTCCCCTTTTCTCACCTGCACTTGATCGCTGTTGATGATACGCGTGATGTCCGAGTTCACGATGGCGCCTGCGACCCTGAACGACCCTGACAGCCCCTGGTCCCCCTTGCCACTACCCTCTCCCCCCTTCCCCTTCCCCCCCCTCGTCGCTGTTGATGATGCGCGTGATGTCCGAGTTGACAATAGCGGCGCGCATGGAGGCAAGGCAAGCCCCCACCCGCCTCCCTCCCAGCCCACAGACACAACCTTCATACCACCCCCCGCGCCCGCACCTGCACTTCGTCGCTGTTGATGATGCGCGTGATGTCCGAGTTGACAATGGCGGCACGCGGCAGCAGGAAGTCGCGCTTCATGGTGGGCGCCTGCGAGAACGACCCGAAGAGCCCCTCGAGCTTGTCGAACGCGCTCTGCGTCCAGATTACGAAGCGCCCGACACGGCCGCCGGGGGCGAGATCGAGCACGCTCAGCTTCTCGACCGCCACCACCTGGTTGCGCGGAGAACAAGAACAGCGGGAGAGCGGGATGGGAGAGAGGAGAGAAGGGGAGGCGGGGACGGGAGGGAAGGAGGGGGGGAGTTGGGAAGGAGGGGAGGGAGGAGCGAAAGAAGAAGGGGGAGGGAGGGAGGGAGGGAGGGAGGGAGGAAGAAGGTTGGATGCGAGAACGACCCGAAGAGCCCCTCGAGCTTGTCGAACGCGCTCTGCGTCCAGATTACGAAGCGCCCGACACGGCCGCCGGGGGCCAGGTCGAGCACGCTCAGCTTCTCCACCGCCACCACCTGGTCGATTTGGGCGCACAGCGGGGTGCGGAAGGGAGCGGGAGGGGGGCGGGGCGAGGAGCGGAGGCGGGCGGGGCTAGGAGTGGAGGGGCCGAGGGAGAGAGGGAGGAGTAGATGAAAAGAGGAGAAGCGGAGAGGAAGCGATGAGGGAAGGAGCGGAGGTGGGTCAGAGGGTATGAGGGTAGGAAGGAAGGAGAGGAGGGTAGAAGCGGGGAAGGCAAGGGATCAGCCAATTGCACAAATTCCCCTTTCTTTTCAGCACCTGCTCTAGCGCTCACCCTACCGCGCTCACCTGCTCGTCCCCTCCCCTCACCCATTCTCGCGCGCTCACCTGCACGCCGGGGATGTTGCGGAAGGCCTTGGTGAGCTTGGCGCCGTCCGTGCCGTACACGATGAGCGGGCCCTTCTTGCTCAGGTACCGCCGGTTGCGCATCTTGCCCTTGCCGGGCCGGATCTTCTTGCTCGAAATCACCTTCGCCACGTCATCGTACGCGCCGATGCGCTTCAGCGCCTTCAGCGCGGAAGAGGTCTTCTCGACCGCCTCGATCTCGTTGCCCACCACCAGCGGCAGCTCCGGCGCCTGCGGAGGAGTGGGGGGGGATGGTGGGGAAGGAGGAGCGGGGGGAGTGGAGGGGACAGAGGGGACAGGAGGACAGAGGGGGAGGATAGAAGGTTGAGGAGCGCGGAAGAGGTCTTCTCGACCGCCTCGATCTCGTTGCCCACCACCAGCGGCAGCTCCGGCGCCTGACGCGCGCGGAGAGAAAAAGAAGGGGGAAGGGCGGAGGGGGGTGGAGGAGGGACAGGGGGGAGCGGGGGGACAGGGGGGATATGCATTAAGGGTGATTGACGGGTGTACAGAGGGAAAAAGGGGAAGGAAGGGGGGAACAGATATGGGGAGCAGGGGGGGAACGGGGACAGGGAGGAGAGAGAAAGAGCGGGCATGGGGGAGCGGGAGGACAAGGGGAAACGCGCGGGAAATGATGGGACAGGGGGAGATGGAGAAGATGAGGAGGGGGGAGGGAGGGAAAACGCAAGTGGGTACTTTATTGCTGACGTCAGAGCGTCTTACCATGCTGACGTCACTGCGTACCTTGCTGACGGCGTGGCCGTGCGCCTGGACGAGCGCGGGCACGGCGGAAGCGGCAATGGCGGAGGCGACCGCATGGCGGCGCATCTTGATGGGGACCTGCGGGGGCACGGGGGAAAGGGGAGAGTGGGGGAAGCGGGGGGAGTGAGGGGAGTTGGGGTACCCAGGGATGTGACACGGGGTTCCGAATGTTTAAGCCGCGACGGCGTTAAGATCGACACATGAAGATGAAAATGTTGATCTAGGTTTTTCCTTGACTGCGAAACTCCTCGATGGAAAACGTGCAACTTGCGGAGGCCAACGAATTCTTATGCCTATCTAACGGGAAATGCTAGCGAAGGGCACGAACAAGCTGGTCGACACCTCACGCTACCATGCTAACGATCTATGACAGTGCAACCAACGCGTTGGTCGCATGGACATCGAACATTCAGAAGCGACCTTACTATATCGGATAGTTAAGATCAGGGCATGGTTTGGGTCAAGCTAGACGACAGCTTGGAACGGCGCGTGACGACTCTCGTCATGAACACAGCGCGCATTCCGCGCTTTCTGTGAGGAGGAGGAAAGCCACAGGGGAGTGCTGAGTCTAGCCACGTGAAAACACTCCTGCTTAATTTCATCCCCTCATGACGCAGATAAGACCGAGCGCGGTCAACCTCCCCAACATGATTTGGTGTAGATACGCGCGACATTATTTTTCAGCATCGCTTGTATCGCGTCAACAGACCTGCTTCGTGCGTTTGATAGAACCATCTCCTGCGATCTTCGTGGAAATCCGTGCAATCTACACCTAGCCCTGATACCCAGGTTTCAGATACTCGTAGCTCCAGAAACCTAGCGCGATCGCAAGCCCGTAATCGCGCGGAGAGAAAACCGGTCCTAAAATTGAGGAATTCGCATGCCTCACTACCTCGCGAGCCTAATGTAGGCATCACTGAACTAACCGCATGTTCTTCCCCGTATCTATATCGAATCTGCTTTAGCGGGGAAAGAGTCAGAATATCCACCTTGCGGTGCCAGCGGCGCCAGATGCGGAGCGGCGCGAACAGGTGACCGCCGCGACACATGTTACCGAAGGCTCCTTGTCCCGCGCGGTGCGTACCGCCGCCGGGAACGCGGGGAATACGCGACACGGCGCGACCGGTACCCCAGGACTCGGCGGACGTCTGGTGGCCGGCCTTGGTGCTGACGGCGTACGGCTGGCGCTTGTTCATCGAAACCATCGCGTGCACGAACTTAACGACATCGCTGCGGATCGGCGCGAGGAACACCGCGGGGAGCGCCGCCTGCTGCGGCGCGCCGGCCTCGTCGTACGGCTGAACTGTCACGAGCGGACGAGCCGCTGCTGTCGCCATGGCTGCTGCTGGGTATAATAGTGCGGGATGGGTGCGCGCTACTGATGTTCCTGCTAAGTGTTACCCTACTCGGTCCCACTCCGCGAGAGAAGGGAAGGAAAGAAAGAGACTATGGAACGAGGAGCAGATTTGAGTTAGGGTTGGGAGATGGGCAAGGGAGGAGAAGCGGGGGCGGGACGAGGGGGAAAGGGGTTGTTTGTGAGTAGAGGAAGGAGGGAGAGGAGGGGAAAGTGCGGGGAACGACGGGGCGGGGAAGAAAGTGCGGGGTAAGGAAGGTGCGGAAAGGGGATCAGGGGAACAGTCTAGGGGGGAATGGAAGGCGGGAGAGAAAGGGAATTCCTGGCTTTGTCCCTTCCGCCTCGCCATTCCGATGGTGGAAAGCCACCTATAAATCGCCTTTGAGCTCACCGACTGGGAATACATTCTCACCAGGATCAGCAGTTACGCCATGGCTATAAGTATATCTATAAATTTGCAGCAATTGTTCAGCTCCATTGTTATGAGTTGTAAAAGAGAGTGCGCAGGTAAACGAATAACGAGACTGTGATTAACTCAAATGAGAATACAATGAAGGCACAGACTAATGTAGGGGTTGGCCTAGCTAGGAGGAAACCTCGGGCAAGCGAGGTTGGGGTGCAGGATTGGCAATGGAAAATGCCGAAGGCAACGCGAGGAGCCTCGGCAGCGTTGAAATCAGCCGAACGTGCGAAGTCCGAAAATCGGGCTGTACGCGTAGCAGTCAACTCGATAAGGAATCAAGGAAAATTCCTTACACTACCCCCTGAGAAAATGAACGAGAATGAATTGACTAAGGGAAAGTTGGGTACAAGTACAAACCCTAGAAAGTCGTACCCCGTATGTGCTACCCCACTATAGCCTACAACAGCTATGTCATATAAATCTGACACACCCCCATAGGCAAAGTGGGGGAGAACAAGGGGTCACAAGACCAGTCAAGCAAATCAAAGCAAGCTCAGGGTGGATCACAAAGTCACCACACATTCCGAGCACAAGTTCAAGGCCACAAGGCCAGTTTACATGCAGGATTACACATATATATGTAAGGCTAGACAAGCAAGAGCAGGTGTATATATATATGTAACACTACAAACAAGGTCAAGTGGTGAGCAAGTGAGGCAAGGCAGGCACAAGACCCAGCTGAATACAGAAGCGCTGATGATCATAAGGCGCAAGCGCCTTGGTGAAGATATCAGCAGTGTTGGCCTCAGAGGCCACGTACGCAAGGCGCAGCGGACCACACTGCTGTAGCTCACGAGCAAGGAAGTAGCGAAGAGCAATGTGCTTTGTTCTGTGCTCCAGTCTCTGCTCTCGACACAAGGCCAGCATGGCCTTGTTGTCTACGTACAGCACTGGAGGAGAATGAGGCGGCTCTCCGAGGTCAGTCAGCAGGTAGGTGAGCTAGCGAAACTCCTGCGTAGATCCCAGCCTCACAACTGGAGACGAGAACAGAAGACGAGCGGGTAGCCCGCCACGATACAGAGCCGGAACCAAGGCTGAAGGTGTAACCCTGTGATGACCGCTGCGTAGCCTGATCGTCAGCCCAAGAAGCGTCTGCGTGCCCAGTGAGGACCACTGGACTCTGCCCTCCAAGCACAAGCCCCATGCTCGATGTACTGCACAAGTAGCGCAACACCCTCTTCGCTGCAGCCATGTGCTTTGGTCTGTGTCTCCCAGGAGCAACATAGCGTGCGAGAATGCTAAGAGGGTACGCAAGGTCAGGTCGTGTGCAGGTCATCAGGTACATGAGGCAGCCAACAAGCTCTGGGTACGGGCCACTCGGCTCTACGGACTCATCCGAAGGCAGAGCTGAGAGCGAGTGGCGAGTAGGCAGAGGAGTGGCCTGAGGCGAGGAGTACGTGAAGCCGAAGCGCTGAAGGACCTGCTGCACCATGTGTGACTGAGTCAGGGTAATGGTGCGGCGTGCTCTGTCCCGGGTGATCTGCAGGCCAAGGTAGCTGCGCAGTTCACCCAGGTCTGTGCACGTGTGTCTTTTCTGCAGCTCGAACTTCACGTGGGCGAGTCCAGCAGTGTCCGCTGTGGCAAAGACCAAGTCGTCGACGTACACGAGGATGTAGAACGGCGGCAAAGAAGTGTCGGTGCGCAGAAACAGCGACGGGTCGGCAGTAGAGGGAGCAAACCCAAGAGCCGCAAGTGTAGTCCTTTGTGTGTCGTGCCACTAACGTGGTGCCTGGCGGAGACCGTAGACTGGCCGCCGGAGGCTCCACTGGGTGCCGGGAGGAAAAGACCCAGTGAAGCCAGGTGGGCGACGCAGCCAGATCTCCTCGTGCAGGCAACCTTGCAAGAAAGCAGTGCTGAAGTCAAGAGAGTGCAGCTCATAGTCACGGTGAGCAGCTATGTGCAACAGTACCCGAAGAGTGGTCATCTTCGGGGTGGAAGAGAAGGTCTGAAAGTAGTCAACTCCTTGCCGCTGACTGAAACCACGAGCCACGTAACGCGCCTTGAAGACAGGCGGAGAACCCGGCGGCCGCTTCACCCTGAAAATCCACATGCCACTGACGATGTTTGCCCCAAGCGGGGGAACCTCGTCAACGTAGGTGCCTGTGGACTTCCAGGAAGCCATCTCTGTGTCCATAGCTGCCTGCCAGTGAGAGGAGTAGGGACCCTCTATCGCCTCCGCGTAAGAGCGCGGAGTCGGGATGTCAAGTGGATCCGGGTCTCCCTCAGGGGTAAGCAGTACGGACACGAGATGAGGTGAAGTAGCAGCCAAACACTGGAACTCCTCCTGCCTGTCCTCAAGGACGTCCGTGCCAAGGGCACACTCACCCCCGACGGGCGGAGGACATACAGACTCAGACTCAGCGACAAGACTAGCACCGTAGTCTAGACGAGAACAAGCAGCAAAGTCGACGAGCTTAGCAACTAGGGCAGACGCAGCAGTGGACTCAAGGGATCAGTGACGACAGTGGCAAGGAGACGCGTGACAGTAGGACTGGCAGCACGAAGAGAGTCCGACTCCGGGTCGGCAAGAGCAGGAAGAGAGGACTCAGGAGGAGAAGGCAAAGGGGCACGCAGAGGAGCAGTGGATGGAAGCAGAGACATCCGGTGCATGCCAGGGACAGGAGGAGGATGCTGACGCGAACCACGACCACTAGTGCGAGCAGGACGGACAGGCGACGCAGGGCGAGACGCAGGGTCACGTCGCTCAGCAAGACCTCCAGTAGGACCAGTGTAGGTAGAAGGAGAAGGCAGTGGGGAGGCTGTCTGTAATTGTAACTGTGACGGGACAGGCTGTGGACACTCTAAGGGAGGAGGAGGACCAGTAGAAGGCGGAAGACCAAGAACCTGCTGAAGGAGCGGAACGAAGTACGGCCGAAGCCAAGCGACGACTCCAGACAGAGCAGGGACAGCACCAGTACCCCCAGTGGTAGCACCACTGCCAGCAGCACCTCCAGCTCCAGCACCCCCAGCAGCTCCAATAGCTCCAGGACCTCCAGCAGTACCAGTAGCACCCCCACCAGGTTCGCCGCCAGGACCGGCAGTAGTAGCCTCAGCGCCAACACCCTCAGCAGCTCCAGCTCCAGTCGTACCAGAAGGCCGAGCAACTCCACTTCTCCCCAGTACGAGCACCTCCGGGACCCGCGACACCAGCACCCTCAGTAGCCGAAGAACCTCCAGCTCCAGCAGCACGCCTCTAGCACCGGGCAAACCACTCGCACAGCTCCTGTGGAGAGAGTGGCTCCCGCCAAGACGAAGCACCCGGAGTACCTTCAGGCAGAGTACCGCCAGGCGCCAGACGAGCAGGCCCAACTCCCTCAGGCTCCGCACCCCTAGGCTCATCACCTCCAGGCGTAGCACCCCCAGGCTCAGCACCCCCAGTCGTAGCACCCCCAGGCTCAAAACCCTCAGGCGTAGCACCCCCAGGCTCAGCACCCCCACGCTCAGCACCCCCAGTAGTAGCACCCTTAGGCTCAGCACCCCCAAGCGTAGCACCCACACGCTCAGCACCCCCAGACTCAGCAACGCCAGGCTCAGCACCCTCAGCAGCAGCAAAGTCACCAGCAACCTCGACAGGCTCGACTGTGTCTACCTGGGACACACCTAAAGGGGCAGGACCCTAAGGGGGGAGGGGGTCTACCGGGGGGGGACCTCGCACTAGGAAGAGCAGTGGCGGGGGGAGGGACGGAGTGTGGTAGGGGAAGAGGCGATAGTAGGGGACCGACTCGTAAAACGTGACGTCCTGGGAGGACAGAACACGGCGAGAGGTGGGGTGGTAGAACTGCCACCCTGGCGCGTCAGGGGGGAAGCCAAGGAAGACGCAAGGAGTAGCACGAGGGGACAGCTTGTCCGCAGACAAGTCGCGGACAAACGCCCGAGATCCCCAGACACGGAACGCAGACACATCGCCAACCTTCCCGGTCCACAACAAAGCTAGGGAGGTCTCCGGCATGGAGACCCTGGGCTGAAGGTTGATCTGATGCGCCGCGTACCGAACCGCAAACGGCCACAGAAAATGGGGGGCAGCCGCATGCATCATGGACGTACGGGCGACGTCCATGACCATGCCAATGCGGCGCTTAGCAATCCCATTTCTCTGTGGAGAGTCCTGAAGCGTGAAGGTCTGGCGGATGCCTCATGCACGACAGTAGGCTCGCAGAAGGCCAGAGGAGAACTCTCCGCCTCGGTCAGAGTGCAAACGCAGAACAGGAAAGTCCGAGCCGAAGCTCTGCCTGAGCTGGAGACGACCTGCGCGGATCCAGTCGATCAACACCTCAGTGACATCACCCTTGCTGCGCAAGGGGAAGACTGTGGTGTAACGCGAGTAGCCGTCAACCACCAGCAGGAAGTAGCGCTCGTGACCCTGTCCACAGACGCGGGCTGGGCCCCACACGTCCATGTGAAGCATCCGCAGCGGGGCCTCTGTCGGAGGAAACTGGGAGGAGTGAGGGGCAGCACGCTGCCGCCCCTCGACGCAGGGGACACAGGCAGGGGCCGGCCCCGCGGGAAGGGGAGGGAGGGACCGGGGAAGACCAGAGACAAGGACACGAGAGGCCATGCCTCGGAGACGAAGCAGGGAGGGGTGACCAAGGCGGTGGTGCCAAAGGAGAGTCTCGTGAGACAGGAGGCGACACGAGCAGGGAGCAGACTCAGGACCAGACCTGGACGCTGCAGCAAACATCTGACCCAACGCAGCTACCTGACCAGACGCAGTGACAGGAGGAGACTCAGTGGTCAGTGTGTATAGGCTTGACTCCGGCCGACGTGTAAACGTGGCCAGGTGTCGGCCTGTCCGAGCGTCCGTGCAGTGGGTCAGCCGCTGACTCGCAGGAGTGAACTGGTGAACCCCCGCATCCTGTAGGTCAGCACCACTCACCAAGTTTGTAGAGAACGAGGGGAGGTAAAGACCAGACAGGGTGCCAGAGGGGGCCGCCGGACACGGGAGGACAGTGGAGAAGTGAGAAAGGACAGGACCCCCAGAGGGGTCTGCCAGGGAGACTGCAACTGGCTGGCCAAGCGGCGTGAGTGTGGTGCGGTCTCAAAAGAAGGAGCGAGAAGCCCCCGAGTCAAGGGTGAAGGTGTGGGAGGCCGAAGCCGGCGCGGTACCTGAGAGAGCAGACTCACCAGCACCTGAGGAAGCAGACGCACTGGCACCTAAAGCAAGAGCCTCGCTAGCACCTAAAGCAGCAGCCTCACCAGGTACCTAGAGCAGCAGTCTCAATGCCCGGGTCGGGCGGAAAGCACCGGTAACAGTCACCCTCATCACTAATAGTCACAGCATACATGGCAGCAAGAATAGCATCAAAGTCAAGGTCAAAGATAGCTACTCCCACCCTAGACAGCTCGCCCCAGCGAGGGATCTCAGTGGCCTCAGGGAACTGGTGACGCCAAGCGTCCGTCAGGCGGCCAAAGCAGCGCTGGGTGGAGTGCGCACCCTCGCACTGCTCACCCGCGCGGTCGCCGGTGCGTAGGACGTAGGTGCACGGACCAGTACCCCCACCCCGCTGGCGTGCAGTGTACCACTCACGGAGCTGCTGAGGGGAGGGGATGTCACGAGTGCGCTGCTGCTGCTGCTGCTGGCGCTGACCACCACCGGAGCCGACCCTCTGCGCAGCGCCACCCCGACCAGCTCCGCCTCCTCCGCCGCCGCCTCCTCCTCTGCCGCCACCTCCGCCACCTCCGCCCCCACCGCCACCGCCGCCGCCGCCTCCGCCTCCACTGCCGCCACCGACACCTCCACCCCCGCCACCACTCCCACCACCACCCCCACCCCCTCCACTGCCGCCATCGCCACCTCTGCCACCCCCTCGAGCCCCTCCAGCGCCCTTGCCCCCCTTGCCCTTGCCGGTGCGGCGTCTCCCGCTCGGGGCAGACACAGCGCCGACCAACTCGAAACCAACGAGGTCGGCCGCAGCAGCAGAGGCAATAGAGGGCAAAAGGGGGGAGGGGGAACACCCCTCAAAGACGGGGGTGCGAGGGTCACCACGAGAGGCTCCCACAGCGACTATGCTCTTCTCTACCGCTAGGAGGGCCTTCTCGAGGAGGTCAACGGTGAGGGTGGTGGGGCAAACTGAGAGGAAGTGGTCCCTAACTACGCGGAGAGAGTCAGGGAGCCGAGTGACTATGTAGTAGAGGGTGATGTACATGGGGGGGGGGTTCTTGGCGTAGAACTCAGCAGGAAGCGCAGCGCGGTAGCGAGTGTCACTAGTGCGGAGGTGCGTAATGAGGTCAGCGAGTGTGGGTAAGGCAGCAAGGTCAGGGAAGAGGTACGGTAGCATGAGGCGGCTCAGTGCAGCAGTGGCAGGGGAGGAGTAGCGTGCAACTACAGCGTCGTACAAGGTCTGAGCACTCTTGTACTCGCTAAAGTGTGCACGCTCAGAGGTTGGCAAGTGGCGAGGCACAGCAAGACGTGCAGCAGCATCGCGTGTGGCCCACTGTGAGCGAACAGTGGCGTCAGCATCAGCAGCAGGGGCAGGAGAGGCACCAGAAGTGAGGTCAAAGAGGGAGAGACCGTCTGCCCTATCGCAATGTAGGAAAAGCTGCAGGTCATCTACCCAGACGTCAAAGTCAATGGCCCGACCCTCAGCGTCAAAAGCGAGGACACTAGGGGTAGTCATGACAGCAGTAGACTAGCAGCGCGAACAGTAGGGTAAGGGCAGTGCAGTGATAGAGGCGCTGCTCTTACCGGACAGGGCGGCTTGGCGGCTCGGCAGGAAATGTTGCTCGGCGACTCGGCGGCTCTGGCGGCTCGGGCGACTCGGCGGTACGGCGGCTCAGCAGCAATTGCGGCTCGGCGACTCGGCCGTTCTGGCGGCTCGACGGCTCGGCGGTACTGTGGCTCAGTAGCTCAGCAACACGGCGGCTCAGGCGGCTCGGGCGGCTCAGGTGGCGCGGCGGCTCGGGCGGCTCGGGTGGCTCGGGCGGCTCGGCAGTGGCTCGACGGCGCCGACGGCTCGTTGGTGACGGCGGGGCCGCGTGGGGACGGCGGCGGGGCCGGTAGAGGCGGCGCCGAGGCTGGGAAGGGTAGCGCCGGGGCCGCAGAGTAGGCGCCGGGGCCGCAGGGTAGGTGCCGGGGCCGCAGGGTAGGCGACAGGGCCGCAGGGTAGGCGCCGGGGCCGCAAGGTAGGCGACGGGGCCGCATGGTAGGCGCCGGGGCCGCACGGTAGGCGCCGGGGCCGCACGGAAGGCGACGGGGCCGCAGGGTAGGCGCCGGGGTCGCAGAGTAGGCGCCGGGGCCGCAGGGTAGGCGACGGGGCCAGCAGAGGCGGCGCCGAGGCTGGGAAGTGCGGCGATGGGGCTGGAAAGGGCGGTGCCGGGGCCGCAGGGGTAGGCAACGGGGCCGCTAGGGCGGCTAGGAGGGGGGTCGCGACGGCAGCTTGAAGAGGCCGCGAGGGCGGCACGAAAGGGCCGCTAGGGCGGCGCGAACGGGCCGAGAGGGCGGCGCGAAGCGACGGAGCCGCGAGGGCGGCGGATCGGGGCCGCGAGGGCGACTTGACGCGGCCGCTAGGGCGGCGCGACGTGACATGGCCGCGAGGGCGACACGACGGGGCTGCTAAGGCGGCGCGACAGGGTCGAAAGAGGGGAGCGCGACTCGGGCAGAGTAGAGCGCGCTCCGAGCAGGAAAAAAAAGGTGGTGGGCCCTAGGAACAGTTCCCACAGGGGTGTTGAAATGAATGAACAGGAATGATTGAACTAACAGTGAAATCAGTACAAGTACCTAACCCTAGAATTGTGTACCCCCTATAGGCTAACCCACTGTAGCCTAAACAAGCACAACATATATAATGTTTGACACACCCCCATAGGCGAAGTGGGGAAGAACTAGGGGTCACAAGTCCAGTGAAGTAAAGCAAGCAAAGCAAGCTCAAGGTGGATCACAAAGTCACCACACATTCCGAGCACAAGTTCAAGGCCACAAGGCCAGTTCACATGCATGAGTACATACATATAAAAGGCTAGACAAGCAAGAGCAGGTATATATATATGTAACAGTACAAGCAAGGTCAAGAGGTGAGCAAGTGAGGAAAGACAGGTACAAGACCCAGCTGGGTGAAGAAGCGCTGATGATCACAAGGCGCAAGTGCCTTGGTGAAGACATCAGCAGTGTTGGCCTCAGAGGCCACGTACGCAAGCCGCAACTGACCACGCTGCTGTAGCTCACGAGCAAGGAAGTAGCGGAGAGCAATGTGTTTTGTTCTGTGCTCCAGTCTCTGCTCTCGACACAAGGCCAGCGTGGCCTTGTTGTCTACGTACAGGATTGGAGGAGAACTAGGCGGATCTCCAAGGTCGCTCAACAGGTAGGTGAGCCAGCGAAGCTCCTGAGCAGCCATGGCCCCTGCGTAGATCTCAGCCTCACAACTGGAGCCGAGAATAGAAGACGAGCGAGTAGCCCGCCACGAAAAAGAGCCGGAACCAAGGCTGAAGGTGTAACCCTGTGACGACCGCTGCGTAGCCTGATCGTCAGCCCAAGAAGCGTCTGCGTGACCACTGAGGACCACTGGACTCCGCCCTCCTAGCACTAGCCCCATGCCCAACGTACTGCACAAGTAGCGCAACACCCTCTTCGCTGCAGCCATGTGCTCTGGTCGGTGTCTCCCAGGAGCAACATAGCGTGCAAGAATGCCAAGAGGGTATGCAAGGTCAGGTCGTGTGCAGGTTACAGGTACATGAGGCAGCCAACAAGCTCTGGGTACGGGCCACTCGGCTCTACGGACTCATCCGAAGGCAGAGCTGAGAGCGAGTGGCGAGTAGGCAGAGGAGTGGCCTGAGGCGAGGAGTACGTGAAGCCGAAGCGCTGAAGGACCTGCTGCACCATGTGTGACTGAGTCAGGGTAATGGTGTGGCGTGCTCTGTCCCGGGTGATCTGCAGGCCAAGGTAGCTGCGCAGTTCACCCAGGTCTGTGCACGTGTGTCTCTTCTGCAGATCGGACTTCACGTGGGTGAGTCCAGCAGTGTCAGCTGTGGCAAAGACCAAGTCGTCGACGTACACGAGGATGTAGAACGGCGGCAGAGAAGTGTCAGTGCGTAGAAAAAGCGACGGGTCGGCAGTGGAAGGAGCAAACCCAAGAGCCGCAAGCATAGTCCTCAGTGTGTCGTGCCACTCACGCGCTGCCTCGCGGAGACCGTAGACTGGCCGCCGGAGGCTCCACTGGGTGCTAGAAGGAAAAGTCCCAGTGAAGCCAGGTGGGCGGCGCAACCAGATCTCCTCGTGCAGGCTGCCCTGCAGGAAAGCAGTGCTGAAGTCAAGAGATTGTAGCTCGTAGTCACGGTGAGCAACTACGTGCAGTAGTACCCGAAGAGTGGTCATCTTCGGGGTGGGAGAGAAGGTTTGAAAGTAGTCAACTCCCTGCCGGTGACTGAAGCCACGAGCCATGTAACGCGCCTTGAAGATAGGCGGAGAACCCAGCGGCCGCTTCACCCTGAAAATCCACATGCCACTGACGATGTTCGCCCCAGGAGGGGGGACAGCGTCAACGAAGGTGCCCGTGGACTTCCAAGAAGCCATCTCTGCGTCCATAGCTGCCTGCCAATGAGAAGAGTAAGGACCCTCTATCGCCTCCGCGTAAGAGCGCGGAGTCGGGATGTCAAGTGGATCCGGGTCTCCCTCAGGGGTAAGCAGTACGGACACGAGATGAGGTGAAGCAGCAGCCAAACACTGGAACTCCTCCTGCCTGTCCTCAAGGACATCCGTGCCAAGGGCACACTCACCCCCGACGGACGGAGGACAGACAGACTCAGACTCAGCGACAAGACTAGCAGCGTAGTCTAGACGACAGCGAGCAGCAAAGTCGACGAGCTCAGCAACTAGGGCAGACGCAACAGTGGACTCAAAAGAAGGGTCAGTGACGACAGTAGCAAGGAGACGCGTGACAGTAGGACTGGCAGCACGAAGAGAGTCCGACTCCGGGTCGGCAAGAGCAGGAAGAGAGGACTCAGGAGGAGAAAGCAAAGGGGCATGCAGAGGAGCAGTGGACGGACGCAGAGACATCCGGTGCGTGCCAGGGACAGGAGGAGGATGCTCACGCGAACCACGACCACTAGTGCGAGCAGTACGAAGAGGCGACGCAGGGCGAGACGTAGGCTCACGACGCTCAGCAAGACCTCCAGTAGGACCAGTGTAGGGAGAAGGAGCAGGCAGTGGGGAGGCGGGCTATAACTGTAACTGTGACTGGACAGGCTGTGGACACTCTAAGGGAGGAGGAGGATCGAGAGAAGGCGGGAGACCAAGAACCTGCTGAAGGAGCGGAACGAAGTACGGCCGCTGTCGTGCAGCGACTCCATAACCAGCAGAGACACCAGCGCCAGGGTCCTCCGCACCAGCAGCAGCTCCAACGCCCGACTCCACAGCTCCAGCAGCAGCACCAGCTCCAGGGTCCTCAGCACCAGCAGCAGCTCCAATGCCCGGGTCCTTAGTACCAGCAGCAGCTCCAACGCCTGGGTCCTCAGCACCAGCAGCAGCACCAGCGCCCGGGTCCGCAGCACCAGCCGTAGCTCCAACGCCCGGGTCCGCAGCACCAGAAACAGCTCCAACCTCTGGGGCCGCAGCACCAGCAGAACTAGTACAGTCTCCAGCACCAGTAGCACCACCAGCAGCAGCGGGGTCCGTGACACCAGGCGCGCCACTCCGAAGAGTGCAGCGCCGCTCGTACCACTCATGGATCCGCTCACGGGAGGGGAGCTCCCGGCTAGGAGGAGAAGCACAAGCACCAGTCCCAGTAGTATGCCTGGCTCCAGAGGTACCTCTCCTGAGGCTGCAGTACTGGAAGTACCACTCACGCAGCTGCTCCGAGGAGAGGGCTCCGCCAGGTGTAGGACCCTCAGGCTCAGGACCTCCAGACTCAGAACCCCTAGACTCCGAACTCTGCGGCTCAGCACTCCCAGGCTCAGTACTCCCAGGCTAAGCACCCCTAGGCTCCGCACCCCAAGGCTCAGCACCCCCAGGCTCCGCACCCCCAGGCTCCGCACCCCCAGGCTCCGCACCCCCAGGCTCCGCACCCCGAGGCTCCGCACTGCCAGGCTCCGCACCCCCAGGCTCAGCACCCCCAGGCTCCGCACCCCAAGGCTCAGCACCCCCAGGCTCCGCACCCACAGCAGGATGAGAGTCGACAACTACTTCTACAGGCTCAACCGGGTCTACCTGAGACACACCTGAGGGAGCGGCACCCTGAGGGGGGAGGGGGTCTACGACAGCAGCACCTGGCGCGAGGAAGAGAGGCGGGGGGGGGAGCGGGGCAGTGCGGTAGGGGAAGAGGCGGTAGTAGGGGACGGACTCGTCAAAAGTGACGTCCTGAGAGGGCAAGACTCGGCGTGAGGTGGCGTGGTAAAACTGCCAACCAGGCGCGTCTGGGACAAAGCCGAGGAAGACGCAGGGAACAGCACAGGAGGAGAGCTTGTCCGCATACGTATCGCGGACAAAAGCTCAAGATCCCCAGACCCGGAAACGCGACGCATCGCCAACCTCCCCCGTCCACAGCAGTGTGGGCGAGGTCTCCGGCAAGGAGACACGGGGCCAGAGGTTGAGCTGATGCGCAGCGTACCGGACCGCAAACGGCCACAGAAAGTGGGGGGCAGCCGCATGGATCAAGGAGGTACGGGCGACCTCCATGACCAGGCCAATGCGGCGCTCCGCAACCCCATTCTGCTGTGGTGAGGCCGGAAGCGTGAATGATTGCTCAATGCCGTGCTCAGCACAGTAGGCCGCCAAGAGGTCGGAGGAGAACTCACCACCTCTGTCAGAGTGCAAGCGCAGGACAGGAAAGTCCGAGTGGAAACGCTCGCTGAGCTGGAGACGGGCTCTGCGGATCCAAGGGATCAAGACATCAGGGACCTCACCCTTGGTGCGCAAGGGGAAGACCGTGGTGTAGCGCGAGTAGTCGTCAACAACTATCAGGAAGTACCTCTCCTGACCCTGACCACGGACGCGGGCTGGGCCCCACACGTCCATGTGGAGCGTCTGCAAGGGAGCAGTCGTCGGGGGAAACGAGGAGGAGTGAGGAGCGGCGCGCTTCCGCCCCTCGACGCAGGGAAGACAGGGAGGAGCAGGCGAGGGTGGGAGGGGAGGGAGGACTCTGGGAAGACCGGAGACAAGGTACCGGGAGTGCATGGCACGAAGGCGCTGCACAGACGGGTGGCCAAGTCGGTGGTGCCAGAGGACAGTCTTGTGCGCCAGAGAGCGACACGAGCAGGGGGCTGACAGCTGACCTGACGCGGACTGAGACGCAGACGCAGCAACCTGAGGGGACTCAGTGGTCAGTGTGTACAGGTCCGACCCCGGCTGCCAAGTGAAGGTAGCCAAGTGGCGGCCCGTACGAGCACACGTGCAGTGTGTCACGCGCTCGTAGGCAGGGGTGAACTGGTGAACACCCCCGTCCTAGAGTGCACTACCTGCCACCAAGTTTGTAGAGAACGAGGGGAGGTGGAGACCTGACAGTGTGCCCGACGGGACCGCAGGACGGGGAAGGACAGTGGAGGAGGTCGCAATGATCGGACCTCCAGAGGGGTCAGCGAGGTAGACAGCAACTGACGTAATTTACGAATCCGAGAAAACTCTGGAGTTCCGTGACATTCGTCGGGGACTTCCACTCCTGTATGGTCTTGATTTTCGCCGGGTCGATTTTAATGCCGTCGCGCGAGATCACGTGCCCCAAAAACTCCAACCCCTGCTTAAAAAACTTGCACTTAGAGCCCTTGGTGATGAGTCGGTTCTCCTGTAGTCGTTTAAACACTGCATCCAGGTCGCGGAGGTGTTGCTCCCGTGTCTTGCTAAAGATTAGGATATCGTCCAAATAGACGATGATGCATTTGTCTAGAAGATCCCGAAAAACCCTGTTCATGGTGAGCAGCAGCAAAACACTGGAACTCCTCCTGCCTGTCCTCAAGGACGTCCGTGCTAAGAGCACACTCACCCCCGACGGACGGAGGACAGACAGACTCAGACTCAGCAACAAGACTGGCAGCATAGTCTAGACGACAGCGAGCAGTGAAGTCGACAAGTTCAGCAACGAGAGTAGACGCATCAGCTGACTCAAAGGAAGGGTCAGTGACGACAGTAGCAAGAAGGCGCGTGACCGAAGGACTAGCAGCACGAAGGGAGTCAGACTCTGGGTCAGCAAGAGAAGGAAGAGAGGACTCTGGAGGAGACGGCAAAGGGACACGCAGAGGAGCAGTGGAAGGACGCAGTGCCATCTGGTGTGTGCCGGGGACCGTAGGAGGACGTGGACGCGCAGTAGGACCACTAGTGCGAGCAGCACGAACAGGCGACGTAGGACAAGACGCAGGCTCACGACGCTCAGCAAGACCTCCAGTAGGACCAGTGTAGGGAGAAGGAGTAGGCAGGGGGGAGGCGGGCTGTAACTGTGACCGCGACTGGATAGGCTGTGGACACTCTAAGGGAGGAGCAAGACCAGTAGAGGGCGGGAGACCAAGAACCTGCTCAAGGAGCGGAACGAAGTACGGCCTCGGCCGCGCAGCGCCTCCATAAATAGCAGGGACAGCACCAGTACCCCCAGCGGCAGCACCAGGGCCAGCAGCACCTCTAGCTCCAAGAGCGCCAACTCCAGCACCCTCGGAAGCACCAGCGCCAGCAAAACCACCAGCGCCAACACCCCCAGCAGCTCCAGCAGCACGAACTCGAGCAAGACCGTCAGCTCCAGCACTGCCAGCAGCTCCAGCAGTACCTCCAGCAGGACTAACTCTAGAAGCCCCAGCAATACCCCCAGTCCCAATAGCTCTAGTACCGCCAGTAGGAGCACCTCCAGGACCAGAAGAAACAGTAGTACCTACAGCTCCAGCAGCACGGCTCCAGCGGCGCGCAAACCACTCGCGCAGCTCCTGCGGAGAGAGTAGCTCCCGCCTCGACGAAGCAGACCCAGCACCCCCAAGGCTCCGCACCCCCAGGCTCCGCACCCCCAGGCTCAGCACCCCCAGGCTCAGCACCCCCAGACCCGGCACCCACAGGTTCAGCACCCCTAGACTCAGCACTCCCAGGCTCCGCACCCCCAGGCTCAGCACCCCCAGACTCGGCACCCGCAGGCTCAGCACCCCTAGCAGCACTAGAGTCAACGTGCAAGGAAGAGCGGCGGCGGGGGGAGGGGCGCAGTGTGGTAGGGGAAGAGACGGTAGTAAGGCACCGACTCGTCAAAGGTGACGTCCTGGGAGGATAGAGCACGGCGCGAGGTGGGGTGGTAAAACTGCCAACCAGGCTCGTAAGGGGGGAAGCCAAGGAAGACGCAGGGAACAGCACGGGGGGACAGCTTGTCCGCTGACAAGTCGCGGACAAACGCCCGAGATCCCCAGACCCGAAACGCAGAGGCATCGCCAACCTTCCCCGTCCACCGCAAGGTGGGGGAAGTCTCGGGCAAGGAGACCCGGGGCTGAAGGTTGAGCTGATGCGCTGCGTACTGAACCGCAAACGGCCACAGAAAATGGGGAGCAACCGCATGGATCATGGACGTACGAGCGACGTCCATGACCATGCTAATGCGGCGCTCAGCAATCCCATTTTGGTGTGGAGAGGCCGGAAGCGTGAAGGTCTGGCGGATGCCCTGTGCACGACAGAAGGCTCCCAGACGGGCAGAGGAAAACTCCCCGCCTCTGTCAGAGTGCAGACGCACGACAGGAAAGTCGGAGTTGAAACTCTCTCTGAGCTGGAGACGAGCTGCGCGGATCCAGCCGATCAACACCTCAGTGACGTCGCCCTTGCTGCGCAAGGGGAACACCATGGTGTGACGCGAGTAGTCGTCAACCACCAACAGGAAGTAACGCTCGTGACCCTAGCCACGGACGCGGGCGGGGCCCCACACGTCTATGTGAAGAGTCTGAAGGGGAGCCTCTGTCGGAGGAAACTCGGAGGAGTGAGGGGTGGCCCGCTGCCGCCCCTCGACGCAGGGAACGCAGGTAGGGGCAGGCCCCGGAGGGAGGGGAGGGAGGGACTGGGGGAGACCAGAGACAAGGACACGGGAGGCCATGCCTCCGAAACGAGGTAGGGAGGGGTGGCCAAGGCGGTGGTGCCAAAGGAGAGTCTGGTGGGACAGGAGACGACACGAGCAGGGAGCAGACTCAGGACCAGACCTGGACGCTGCAGCAGACACCTGACTCGACGCAGCTACCTGACCAGACGCAGCAACTGGAGGAGACTCAGTAGTCAGTGTGTACAGGCTCGACCCCGGCCGACGGGTAAACGTGGCCAAGTGTCGGCCCGTCCGAGCACACGTACAGTGGGTCACCCGCTGACTCGCAGGAGTGAACTGGTCAACCCCCCGATCCTGTAGATCAGCACCACTCACCAAGTTCGTATAGAACAAGGGGAGGTAGAGACCTGACAAGGTGCCAGAGGGGGCTGCCGGACACGGTAAGACAGTGGAGAAGCTAGCAAGGACAGGACCCCCAGAGGGGTCCGCCAGGGAGACCGCAACCGGCCGACTATGCGGCGTAAGCGTGGTGAGGTCTCGAAAGAAGGAGCGGGAAGCACCCGAGTCAAGTGTGAAGGTGTGTAAGGCCTGAGCCGACGTGGTACCTGAGAGAGCAGACTCACCAGCACGTGGGGCAGCAGACGCACTAGCACCTAGAGCAGCGGCCTCACCAGCACCTAGAGCAGCAGCTTCAATGCCCGGGTCAGGCAGAACACACAGGTAACTGTCAGCCTCATCACTAGTAGACACACCATACATGGCAGCAAGAATAGCATCATAGTCAAAATCAAAGATAGCAACCCCCGCCCTAGACAGCTCTCCCCAGCGAGGGATCTCAGTGGCGTCAGGGAACTAGTGACGCCAAGCGTCCGTCAGGCGGCCGAAGCAGCGCTGGGTGGAGTGGGAGCCCCCGCACTGCTCACCAGCGCGGTCGCCGGTACGGAGGACGTAGGTACAGGGACCAGTACCCCCACCTCGTTGACGCCCAGCGTACCACTCACGAAGCTGCTAGGGGGATGGGGTCTCACGAGTGTGCTGCTGCTGCTGGCGCTGACCACCACCGGAGCCACTCCTCTGTGCAGAGCTGCGACCAGCTCCACCGCCGCCACCGCCGCCGCCTCCGCCACCTCCGCTGCCTCCGCTCCCACCACCACCGCCGCCGCCTCCTCCACCTCCACTGCTGCCACCGACACCTCCACCCCCGCCACCACTCCCACCACCACCCCCACCCCCTCCACTGCCTCCAGCGCCACCTTCACCGCCCTCGCCAGCCCCTCCAGTGCCCTTTCCCCCCTTGCCCTTGCCTGTGCAGCGTCTCCCGCTAGGGGCAGACGCAACGCCGACCGACTTGAAACCAAAGAGGTCGGCCGTAGCAGCAGAAGCAACAGAGGGCAAGAGCGGGGAGGGGGAACACCCCTCAAAGACGGGGGTACGAGGGTCACCACGAGATGCTCCTTCAGCGACTATGCTCTTCTCTGCTGCCAGGAGGCGCTCCTCGAGGAGGTCAACGGTGAGTGTGGTGGGGCAAACTGAGAGGAAGTGGTCCCTGACTAAGCGAAGGGAGTCAGGGAGTCGGGTGACTATGTAGTAGAGGGTGATGTACATGGGGGGAGGGTTCTTGGCACAGAACTCAGCAGGAAGCACAGTGCGGTAGCGAGTGTCACTAGTGCGAAGGTGCGTTATGAGGTCAGCGACTGTGGGAAAGGCAGCAAGGTCAGGGAACAGGTACGGCAGCATGAGGCGGCTAAGAGCAGCAGTGGCAGGGGAAGAGTAGCGTGCAACTACAGCGTCGTACAAGGTCTTAGCACTCTTGTACTGACTAAAGTGCGCACGCTTAGCGGTTGGTAAGTGGCGACGCACAGCAAGACGGGCAGCAGCATCGCGTGTGGCCCACTGTGAGCGAATAGTGCTGTCAGCAGTAGCAGGTAGGGCAGGAGAGGCACCAGAAGTGAGATCAAACAGGGAGAGTCCGTCTGACCTATCGCACTGTAGGAAGAGCTCGAGGTCATCGACCCAGACCTCAAAGTCAACAGCACGACCCTCAGCATCAAAGGTAAGGACACTGGGGGTAGCCATGACAGCAGTGATCTAGCATGGAGTGCTCTCACCAGTCCGGGTGGGAAGGGCCGGTGCGCGCCGGTAGGAACAGTAGCAGCTTGACGGCGGCTCGGCGGCTCGGCAGCTGGGCGGTCCGGCTGTTGGGCGGCTCGGCTGCTGGGCGGCTCGGCTGTTGGGCGGCTCGGCTGCTGGGCGGCTCGGCTGCTGGGCGGCTCGGCTGCTGGGCGGCTCGGCTTCTGGGCGGCTCGGCTGCTGGGCGGCTCGGCTGCTGGGCGGCTCGGCTACTGGGCAGCTCGGTGGCTGGGCGGCTCGGTGGTTCGGCCGGTTGGAAGCTGAAGGGGCCGTGAAGGGCGGCGACGAGGCCGCTAGGGGCGTCAACAGGGCCGATAGGGGCGGCGACGGAGCCGCTAGGAGCAACGACGGGGCCGATAGGGGCGGCGTCGGGGCCGCTAGGGGCGCCGACGGGGCCACAAAGGGGCCGCGAGGGGCCTTGAAGGGCGGCGACGGGGCCGCTAGGGGCGGCGACGGGGTCGCGAAGGGGCCGCGAGGGGCCTCAAAGGGTGGCGACGGGGCCGGTAGGAGCGGCGACGGGGCCGCTAGAGGCGGGGACGGGGCCGATAGGGGCGGCGACGGGGCCGATAGGGGCGGTGACGGGGCCGCGAAGGGCGGCGACGGGGCCGCTAGGGGCGGCGACGGGGCCGATAGGGGCGGCGTCGGGGCCGCGTAGGGTGGCGACGGGGCCGCTAAGGGCGGCGACGGGGCCGCTAGGGGTGGCGCGATGGGCCGTGAGAGGGGCCTCTAGAAAGGCGCAACGAGCCGCTAAGGGCAGGGGACGCGACGAGAGGGCGGCCTCAGGCAGGGGCGACTCGCGCTTCGGTAAAAAAAAAAAAAAAATCAGTGGTGGGCCCAAGGAAGCGTTCCCACTAGGGAACCTGCTCTATACCATGTGAAGAAATGAGGAAGGAATGGATGAACTAGCAAGCAGGTGGGTAGAAGTAGGAAAACCTAAAAGTGTTGTACCCCATATTGTCTACCCCACTATAGCCTACACAAACTATAGCATATGAGTTTGACACGCTCAGACCGATGGACACACCCAAACACACACACATACACCCATGAATGCACCCATACATACACCCACGCACGCGCGCATGCAAACATCCTGTGCGTGCACACTCACTCACATGCACCCATTGACACACACCCCTATCCACACATGCACCCACCGACGCACACATGCACCTAGGGACGCACGTAAAGCAATCTGAGGGCATGTTTGCGTGCCTTATCAGATCCAGGACTCTCCCCTATTGGAGAGTTGTTGGAAATGTGAAGGAATAGAAGTGCAAAGACTGGAACACCTTTGCCAATCCATTAACATGAAGTCTCTGCACAACACAAGCTAGTAGTCAAGCTGAATGGGTAAATCAGCTGTTTATGTCACAAACACCATTTCAACACCATGGTGAACCGCAACAACAAAACAGTTGTTAGCTATAACCTTTCATATTCCCTTGTACTCGTATAAAAGTCAGTATCCCTTTACTTTAATCAATCTACTTTGCCCTCACATACCAGTGCAAGGTGGTTCACAGACTTTTATTTAAACGCTTCCGCTATTACATTATTCATACTCAGAGTTTAGTCCTGCAAAGATCCTAAGGGCTTTTCTCAGCCCAACATGGTATGAGAGCTATCAAGACAAACTCAACTACTATGAAGACACCCAAAACATCAAAAGGCATGGCAGCACAGAAGGAGAGAAGCTCCTCTAACGGCTCTCCCGGTACTACTCCTACTCCACCTCCTGCCTCTGGCCTACAGACAGAGGAGAGCACAGCAACAAGACCAGCAGCTAGATCCACCGAAACTCATGCAAATCAAGCCGCGGGCTTCGACCCAAGCATGATGGAGAAATTCTTCTCCTTCATGTCCTTCTATGAACAACACCAGCAAGGGGCACCTGCGCAGTCAAACAACAGCAGCAACAACAATGATGTGACGCCGATGAGCCTCGACAGTTCATCCTACGTGCGAGGAAATCAGCAACAACAACCTACCTTTGCTCCGTACGAACCCCAGCGTGGTTCCGTCAGCTTCATGCCGCGCCAGCAGCCTTCACCTGAGCAAGAGAAGACATTAGATGCACTTCAAGTTCAGTCGCAGTTTGCACACGTCTTAAAACTGCAGACATCAAGACTGTTCGACGGAAAGGACTTCTTTACCTGGTCATTCGAATTCGAGCTAATGATGGAAGGCGCGCAGATTCTTGGCTTCTTTGACGGGTCTCTGCCATATCCAACGCACGGGACACAATACGATAAACAGCAGTACACATATCAGTCCATGATGGCGTACACAATCCTACTGCGCAACGTCACACCGAACTAGCAGCAGAACATTCGGTCTTACCAGGGATACGGGAACTCTGCCGAGCTTGCGTATAACCACCTGAAGAACCTGTATCAGGCAATAGACAGCGTCAATCAAAGTAGGTTAAAGGCACAACTGACAACGATGGAAATGAAACCGAGCCAAAAGGGGATGGCGTATATCAGTCGCTGCCACGAATTGCGCGACAAACTCCTTCGATGTGGAGGATCGATATCGGAAGACGCCTTCGTCACAGTCGTTATTGGCGGTCTTGGTCCTCATTGGTGCTCCACTCACGCCATACTCCGAGCCCACGGGAAGAAGCAGCACTCTGCGCCGAAATCTACGCTGAGCAGCAAAACATGGACCTGCAAGAGGAACGACACAAAAAGAAAATGTCAGTACCCGAATTTGCGTTTCTCCCCCAACGGCGCTACAACAACAACATCCGGCATCAACCAAAGCCCGTACCTCCGTTCTGTCATCTCTGCAAGACTTCAGGACACCCTCGCACACACTGCCCGAATCGACAGCAGTCAACGCCGCCGCAACGCCAACTTCGTCCTTCAAGCATTCAAGTGGCGTCCATGCAAGCGCACCCCACGAGTCAACTGCAGCCCTCAACGACATCGTCGTCAACACAATCTACACAAGGAGCAAGAAACATTGTCAGCTGCATGGCAAGATTGACTGACTCCTGCATCACCGAGTCTCCACCACATTACTCACCGGAAGAGCAACTTGACAACAGCACACCTCGCCGCGAGTCACTTCAACCAAACCCGACGTATGCAGCCATCGCTCAAAGTGAACCGTCCGGAAAAGACACTTGGTTCTTGGACAGTTGCTGCGAGTAGCATATGTGCTCTTCGGGTCATTTCATTCAACGCGAACACCAACTTCAGCGCGAAGTTGTCATCACCGTCGCCAACAATCAGAACCTGCGCACACGACGACAAGGCGTAGTACAACTTCAGTCACGAGAGACAAACGTCATTCTGCAAATGCCAAAAGTTTTAATTGCGGAGGGACTCGGCTACAACTTACTCAGTGTCAGTCAGCTGATGGCGAAGGGTATCCACCTCAAAGCAGACAGCACAACACAGGAGTTCAAGCTGTACCACCGGAGAGGAGGCCTCTACATCGGCAAAGCCGTGCTGAAGAACAACGTGTTCGTCCTCAACTTCGTTCCAGATTTAGGCACCGCCGACAGTGACGAAATCGTCACCTTCACCTCCTGGACGCACCCACCGGATCTTGATCCTAACTTCAGCCCCAAAGGATTCTGGTATTCACACACTATTCCTGAGGCAGAACGAACACGAGCATTAGCAACGATTCAACACTCAGCAGCAGCAGAGACAACATCGGCAGCACCAGAGACAACATCGCCAGCAGCACAGATAACATTGACACCAATCGCAGGTCCTTCAACGGCACCGGTTGTGAAAAAATTTCGAGGAATGATTGACTAGGAAATGAGTTGGGTACAAATATGTAACCCTAGTAAACTGTACCCCATACTGTCTACCCCACAACAGCCTAGAAAGACTATAGCATGAATGTTTGACACACCCCCATAGGCAAAGTGGGGGAGAACAAGGGGTCACAAGACCAGTCAAGCAAGACAAGCTCAGGGTGGATCACAACGTCACCACACATTCCGAGCACAAGTTCAAAGGCCAAAAGGCCAGTTCACGTGCAGGATTATAAATCAAGGTGAACAAGCAAGACAGTGATCACAACTTAGCAAAGGTATACAGGCAGGTGCAGGATATATAGATCACAATACAAAGCAAAGTCAAGAGGTAAGCAAGTGAGGCCAGGTTGGCACAAGACCTAACATAGTACAGAAGCGCTGATGATTACAAGGCTGAAGTGCCTTGGTGAAGATATCAGCAGTGTTGGCCTGAGAGGCCACGTAAGCAAGGCGCAGCTGACCATGCTGCTGCAGCTCACGTGCAAGGAAGTAGCGAAGAGCAATGTGCTTCGTTCTGTGCTCCAGTCTCTGCTACTGACACAAGGCCAGCATGGCCTTGTTGTCTACGTACAGAATTGGAGGAGAACGAGGCGGCTCTCCCAGGTCAGTCAGCACGTAGGTGAGCCAGCGTAACTCCTGTGCAGCCATGGCCCCTGCGTAGATCTCGGCCTCACAACTGGAGCCGAGAACACAAGACGAGCGGGTAGACCGCCACGAAATAGAGCCGGAACCAAGGCTGAAGGTGTAACCCTGTGACGACCGCTCCGTAGCCACGTCATCAGCCCAAGAAGCGTCTGCGTGACACGTGAGGACCACTGAACGTCGCCCTCCAAGCACGAGCCCCATGCCCAACGTACTGCACAAGTAGCGCAACACCCTCTTAGCAACATCCATGTCCTCCTTCCTATGTCGACCAGGAGTGACATAGCGTGCTAGGATGCTAAGAGGGTATGCAAGGTCGGGTCGAGTGCAAGTCATCAAGTACATGAGGTAGCCCACAAGCTCTGGATACGGGCCACTTGGCTCTACGGACTCATCCGAAGGCAGAGCTGAGAGCAAGTGGCGCGTAGGCAGAGGAGTGGGCTGTGGGGAGGAGTACGTGAAGCGGAAGCGCTGAAGGACCTGCTGCACCATGTGTGACTGAGTCAGGGTAATGGTGCACTGTGCTCTGTCCCGGGTGACCCGCAAGCCAAGATAGCTTATCACCTCACCCAGGTCTATACACGTGTGTCTCTTCTGCAGCTCAGACTTCACGTGGGCGAGTGCCTCAGTGTCAGCAGTAGCAAAAACCAAGTCCTTTACGTACACGAGAACGTAGAGCGGCAGCAAAGTGGTGTCGGTGCGTAGAAACAGCGACGGGTCAGCAGTAGGAGGAAACCCAAGAGCAGCAAGAGTCGTCCTCAGTGTGTCGTGCCACTCACGGGGTGCCTGGCGGAGATCGTAGACCGGCCGCCGGAGACTCCACTGGGTGCCAGGAGGAAACGACCCAGTGAAGCCAGGTGGGCGGCGCAGCCAGATCTCCTCGTGCACGTAGCCCTGTAGGAAAGGAGTGCTGAAGTCAAGAGAGTGGAGCTCGTAGTCACACTGATCGGCGACGTGCAGCAGAACCCGAAGAGTGGTCATCTTCGGGGTAGGGAAGAAGGTCTGGAAGAAGTCAACTCCCTGACGCTGTCTGAAGCCTCATGCAACGTAACGCGCCTTGAAGATATGCGGAGAACCCGGTGGCCGCTTCACCCTGAAAATTCACATGCCACTAACGATGTTCGCCCCAAGCGGGGGAACATCGTCGACTTAGGTGCCTGTGGACTTTCAGGAAGCCATCTCTGCGTCCATGGTTGATGGCCACTGTGAGGAGTAGGGACCCTCTATCGCCTTTGCGTAAGAGCGCGGGGTCGGGATGTCTGGCGCATGCGGGTCTCCCTCAGGGGCAATCAGCATGGACACGAGATGAGGTAAAGCAGCGGCAAAGCACTCAAACTCCTCGTGTCTGTCCTCAAGAACGTCCGTGCTAAGAGCAGACTCACCCCCGACGGACGGAGCATAGACAGACTGAGACTCAGCAACAAGACTAGCGGCGTAGTCGAGACGACAGCGAGCAGCAAAGTCGACAAGCTCAACAACTAAGGGAGACGCAGCAGTGGACTCAAAGGTAGGGTCAGTGACAACAGTGGCCAGGAGACGCGTGACAGTAGGACTAGCAGCACGAAGGGAGTCAGACTACGGGTCAGTAAGAGCAGAAAGAGTGGACGCAGGAGGAGACAGTAGAGGGACACGCTGTGGAGCAGTGGAAGGACGAAGCATCATCTGGTGTGTGCTTGGGACAGCAGAAGGACGCTGACGGAGAACACGACAACCAGTGCGAGCAGCACGAACAGGCGACGCACGACGAGACTCAGGCGACGCAGGACGAGACTCAGGCTCACGACGCTCCGTAAGACCTCCGGTCGGACCAGTGTAGGGAGAAGGACCAGGGAGTGGCGAGGCAGGCTGTAACTGTGACTGCGAGTGGACAGGCAGAGGACACTCTAAAGAGGGAGTAGGACCAGGAGCAGGCGGGAGACCAAGAACCTGCTGAAGGAGCGGAACGAAGTACGGCCGCGGCCGCGCGGCGCCTCTAGAACCAGCAGAGACACCACCAGCACCCTCAGCTCCAGGGTCTCCAGCTACAACTTCCGCAGCACCTCCAGTAGCTCCAGTAGCTCCAGTACCTCCAGCTCCAACTCCCGCAGCAGCTCCAGTCCCTGTAGCTCCAAAAACTCCAGTACGAGCACCTCCAGGGCCAGCGGCCGCAGCAGCTCCAGCACCAGCAGCACCTCCAGCAGCTCTAGCACTGGCAGCACCTCCAACAGCTCCAGGCGTGGTTGCCTGGTCGACCAGGATACCCGGGCGACGTGCGCGAGTGTCGCCGGGGTGGAGTCTGCGAGGGCGACCTCGGGGGTGGTGTCCCGAGGTCGACGTGGCTGGTGGGCGCAGTCGCTGGCGTGGAGTCTGCCAGGCGTCTGCGCTGTGCTCGTGACTAGGTGTGGAGCGCCAACCAGCTGCGCGCACCTGTGAAGCAGGTGCAACGTTGTCCTGAGGGTGCAACGCTGTGCATCCGACTTGCTGCAGCGTTGGCACACCGTGGACTTGCAACGTTGGCGAACCGCTACTCTGCAACACTGGAGCGGTGCGAGCGCTGCTGCGCTGGAGCCTGGTCTACCGTGCTGCGCTGGAGGTCGACCAGCAGCCTAGCTAGCTTTGATGTAGTCAGTCTTGCCAATGTTGTTGTAACCATTGTTGTCATGTTTTCCTAGTGAAACTCTTGCCAATTCTCCCCGTGAACTAGCAAGCAGCGTGAACACAAGGAAACGACAAAGTGAACGAACGCATAGATCACACGAGCACCCGTGCCTAGCCCGCTGCCTAGCTCCCGTTGCAGTAGTTATCTCCGCACCGCTGAACCGCGCCGCCCTGCCTAGCCGAGTCGCCTTGCCTAGCCGCGCCGCCCTATCGAGTCGCGCCACTACTGCTGCTCGTGCTGCTCTTACTGCTCTTGCTACTGCTGTCATGGCTGCCCCCAACGTACTCAAATTTGATGCTCAGGGTTGGGCAGTAGATTTTGAGGTCTGGGTCGATGATCTACAGCTGTTCCTGCAGTGCGATAGCAAAGATCAGGTCTCGATCACGTCTGGCGCCTCTGCTGCACCTGCTGTCAGTGCTAATAGTGCTGTTCGCTCACAGTGGACCACTCGCGATGCTGCTGCCCGCCTTGCTATTCGTAGTCACCTGCCGTCTGCTGAGCGCGCGCACTTTAGTCAGTACAAGACCGCTAGGACTCTGTACGACGCTGTTGTTGCGCGCTACTCCTCCCTTGCCACTGCTGCCCTTAGTCGCCTCATGCTGCCGTACCTGTTCCCTGACCTAGCCGCTTTTGCTACAGTCGCTGACCTCATCACGCACCTCCGCACTAGTGACACCCGCTACCGCGCTGCGCTTCCTGCCGAGTTCTGCGCCAAGAACCCCCCCCCCTATGTACATCACTCTCTACTACCTCGTCACCCGGCTCCCTGACTCCCTTTGCTCGGTCAGGGACCACTTCCTCTCCCTTTGCCCCACCACGCTCACCGTTGACCTCCTCGAGCAGCGCCTCCTTGCAGTTGAGAAGAGTATAGTCGCTGTAGGGGCCTCTCGTGGTGACCCTCACGCCCCTTTCTTTGAGGGGTGCTCCCCCTCTCCTCTCTTGCCCTCGGTTGCCTCTGCTGCTGTTGTCGACCTTTTTGGCATGGAGTCGGTCGGCGCTGTGTCTGCTCCTAGTGGGAGGCGTCGCACCAGCAAGGGCAAAGGGGGCAAGGGGGGTGGAGGGGGGGGCGGGGGCGGCGGTGGTGGCGGTGGAGGTGGCGGAGGGGGTGGGGGTGGAGGTGGAGGTGGGAGTGGTGGTTCGGGTGGGGGCTTTGGTGGCGGCGGTGGAGGTGGAGGCGGCGAAGGCAGCGGGAGTGGGGGTGGAGGTGGCGGCGGCGAGGGTGGTAGGGGCAGTGGTGGGCAGCGGGGAGGCGCTAGCGGTGACCACCGCCAGCAGCAGCAGCGCTCGCGTGAGACCCTGTCACCTCAGCAGCTCCGTGAGTGGTACGCTGGGCGTGGGAGGTCTGGGGGTGCTGGTCCCTACACTTACGTTCTTCTCGCCGGCGACCGCAGTGGAGAGACGTGCGGCGGCCCGCACACCACACCTCGCTGCTTCGGCCGCCTGACTAACGCCTAGCGTACACAGTTCCCTGGCTCTGCTGAGATCCCTCGCTGGGATATTCTGCTTAAGTCGGGGGTTGCTACCTTTGATCTTGACTTTGATGCTATCTTTGCTGCTATGTATGGTGTGTCTATTAGTGCTGAGGGTGACTGTTACCTGTGTGTTCCGCCCGACCCGGGCATTGAGGCTGCTGCGCTAGGTGCTAGTGAGTCTACTGCTCCAGGTGCTGGTGAGACTACTCTCTCAGGTACAGCATCGCCTCAGGTCTTACACACTTTCACCCTTGACTCGGGTGCTTCCCGCTCCTTCTTTCGCAACTGCACCACACTCTCTCCGCTCAGTCGGCATGTGGGAGTCTCTCTGGCTGACCCCTCTGGGGGACCAGTTGTGGTCCGTTCCTCCACTGTTCTCCCGTGTCCTGCGGCTCCGTCCGGCTCGCTGTTTAGTCTTCACCTCCCCTCGTTCTCTACGAACTTGATGGCGGGTGCTGATCTTCAGGATGGGGGTGTTCACCAGTTCACCCCTGCCTATCAGCGTGTGACACAGTGCACGTGTGCTCGGACGGGTCGTCACCTAGCCACGTTCACCCGTCGGCCAGGGTCCAGCCTATACACCCTAACCACTGAGTCTCCTCCTGTCACTGCGACTGGTCAGGTAGCCGCGCCAGGTCAGGTGTTTGCTGCGGCGTCCCGGTCTGGCCCTGAATCTGCCCCCGGCTCGTGTCTCCTCCTGTCTCACGAGACTCTCCTTTGGCACCACCGCCTTGGTCACCCCTCCCTGCCTCGTCTCAGAGGCATGGCCTCCCGTGTCCTTGTCTCTGGTCTACCCCCTTCCCTTCCTCCCCTTCCTCCGGGGCCTGCCCCTACCTGCGTTCCCTGCGTTGAGGGCCGGCAGCGCGCCGCTCCTCACTCCTCCGAGTTTCCTCCGATAGAGGCTCCCTTGCAGACTCTTCACATGGACGTGTGGGGCCCAGCCCGCGTCCGTGGACAGGGTCACGAGCATTACTTCCTGCTGGTAGTTGACGACTACTCGCGTTACACCACAGTCTTCCCCTTGCGCCTCAAGGGTGAGGTCACTGAGGTGTTGATCAACTGGATCCGCGCTGCTCGTCTCCAGCTCAGAGAGAGTTTCGGCTCGAACTTTCCTGTTGTGCGTCTGCACTCAGATAGAGGTGGAGAGTTTTCCTCCGACCTTCTGCAGGCCTACTGTCGGGCGGAGGGCATCCGCCAGACCTTCACGCTTCCGGCCTCTCCACAGCAAAATGGGATTGCTGAGCGCCGCATTGGCATGGTCATGGATGTCGCTCTTACGTCCATGATCCATGCGGCTGCTCCCCATTTTCTGTGGCCGTTCGCGGTTCAGTACGCGGCGCATCAGATCAACCTCCAGCCTCGGGTCTCCATGCCACAGACCACTCCCACTTTGTGGTGGACGGGGAAGGTTGGCGATGCGTCTGCGTTCCATGTCTGGGGATCTCGAGCTTTCGTCCGCGACTTGTCTGCGGACAAGCTGTCCTCCCATGCCATTCCCTGCGTCTTCCTTGGCTTCCCCCCTGACGCGCCAGGGTGGCAGTTCTACCACCCCACCTCGCGCCGTGTTCTGTCCTCTCTGGACGTCACCTTTGATGAGTCGGTTCCCTACTACCGTCTCTTCCCCTACCGCACGGCCCCCCTCCCCCCCAGGTCCTCACGCCAGGTCCTCCCCAGGTAGACCCCCTCCCCACTCAGGGTCCTGCCCCCTCAGGTGTGTCCCAGGTAGACGGAGTCGAGCCTGTCAAGGTAGCTGTTGACTCTGGTGCTGCTAGGGGTGCTGAGCCTGCGGGTGCTGGGTCTGGGGGTACTGAGCCTGAGCGTGCAGAGCCTGGGGGTGCTCATCGTCTATGCGGACGATCCACTCTACATCGGCTCGACTGACAGCATCACTACTTGGTTCGAAGGGGAGCTGCAGCAAGACCTCACTCTCACTGTGTCATCAACCGTCACGCAATACCTCGGCCTCAACATCCAGGAAGAGGAAGGCGCGATCTATCTCAACGCCGCGAAATATGCCTACACTATCGCCAAACGCTTCGGACTCACCCCGATCACCATCTCCACGCCATACCGCTACACCGCAGGAAATCACAAAGAAGGCTCCGCTCTGCTCAAGCTCGCAGGCATACGTGACTACCAGAGAAAGCTGGGGTGCCTCCTCTTCGCGGCCGTCACCTGCCGTCCGGATCTATCTTACTCTGCGAGTCAACTCGCCACCTACCTCAAAAGGCCCGAGGCAGAACACATGGCGGAGCTCGACCGCGCTCTTCACTACCTCGTTAGCACCCCGACGATCGGCCTGACCTATCACAAGAACGGACCCTCGACACCTAAGTTAATTGGCTACGTCGACGCAGATCACGCCAGCGACTCCAACAACAGACGTTCGCGCACCGGCTACATCTATCGCTTCGAACCTATTGGGCCCATCTCGTGGCAGTCGAGCAAGCAGGAGTTAATCGCCCTCTCTTCAGCTGAAGCAGAATATATCGCACTTTGCTCAGCCACTAAGGAAGGGTTGTACCTTCGCAAACTCCTGGAGGAAGCGAAGCTGGCTCAGTTACCCAGCTTCTCCTTATTCTGCGACAACCAGTCGGCAATTCGCATAGCCAACAAAAATGGATTCGCGAACAGGACAAAGCACATCGCCCTGCGATATTTCTTTGTGAAGGACGAGATCAAGAAGGGGAGACTCGAGCTGTCTTACTACCCCACGTCCGAGGTGGCAGCTGATTACTTGACCAAGAAACTCGGAAAGCAGAAGTTCGAGTACTGCATGCTGCTGACTGGACAGAGCCACGTCACCAGCAGCGACACTCCAGAAGCAAAGGGGAGTGTTGGAAACAAGTAATTTAAGCGCCTCTGTCGTGTCGAAGCACTAAGTCGTAAACGAAGCGAAACACAGCGAAGCATCGGCGAGTCAACCGTCGGAGGTTGAACAAGTGCTGGAGGTTACGCGAAAGTCAAAGGTCAGCGACCTTTGACCTGACAAGTACATCGCGATAGCAAGGACAAACAACTCACTCGTTATTGAACAGTTGTCCGAGTCATCACTGTATCGAACCGCAAAAGCAACAGCAAAACAGTTGTTAGCTATAACCTTTCATATTCCCTTGTACTCTTATAAAAGTCTGTATCCCTTTGCTTTAATCAATCTACTTTGCCGTCACATACCAGCGCAAGATGGTTCACAGACTTTTCATCAAACGCTTCCGCTATAACCTTTCACAGAGTTTAGTCCTGCAAAGATTCTAATGGCTTTTCTCAGCCCAACAGAAAGGACGCAGCTGAAAGTGGTTGTACAGAGTTGGAACATATGGTTGTTACAACATTATAAATTTTAAACACACGAAGTGTTTTCAAATTTTTGTATTTCGAAAGCGCAGCTGCTTGTAACGCATGTTTTGGCATCGTCGAAGCGCGCTAAACGCCCTTCTCCAACTACAAAACGTGGGTTGGAGCTCATTTCCCTCCACCCACGTCTCTCATTTTCCAACGACTCATACAACTCTAGTTTCTCAAGCTCACTTCTAGTTTTACCGTTCTAGATGGCGAGAACTCGCTCGTTGCCTAGAGGTGTTTCCCCTTCAACTTTATTAGCCGACATCCTTAACCAAAACCACTCAACTATGGCTGCAACGCCGACACTTAACCGTATTAACAACAACGTCGCCAACGACCCGATTATTTCCGACAACGATCGTAACGCCCGCGAAACTGTGAGAATGAGAACAAGAATGAATGGACTAGGAATGAAGTGGGTACAAGTACTAACCCTAATTGGGTTGTACCCCCTATGGGATACCCCACTATAGCCTACAGAAAAGCATAAGCTATAATGATCTGACACACCCCCATAGGCAAAGTGGGGGAGAACAAGGGGTCACAAGACCAGTCAAGCAAAGCAAAGCAAAGCAAGCTCAGGGTGGATCACAACGTCACCACACAGTCTGAGCACAAGCTCAAGGCCATAAGGCCAGTTCACAAGCAGGAGGAGACACATATATATAAGTCTAAACAAGCAAGAGCAGGTATATATATATGCAAGAGTACAAGCAAGGTCAAGAGGTGAGCAAGTGAGGCAAGACTGGGACAAGTCCCAGCTGAGTGCAGAAACGCTGATGATCACAAGGCGGAAGTGCCTTGGTGAAAACATCAGCAGTGTTGGCCTCAGAGGCCACGTACGCAAGTCGCAACTGACCACGCTGCTGCAGCTCACGAGCAAGAAAGTAGCGGAGAGCAATGTGCTTCGTTCTGTGCTCCAGTCTCTGCTCTCGACACAAGGCCAGCATGGCCTTGTTGTCTACGTACAGCACTGGAGGAGAACGAGGCGACTCTCCAAGGTCAGTCAGCGGGTAGGTGAGCCAGCGAAGCTCCTGAGCAGCCATGGCCCCGGCGTAGATCTCAGCCTCACAACTGGAGCCGAGAACCGAAGACGAGCGAGTAGCCCGCCACGAAACAGAGCCGGAACCAAGACTGAAGGTGTAACCCTGCGACGACCGCTGCGTAGCCTCGTCGTCAGCCCAAGAAGCGTCCGCGTGCCCAGTGAGGACCACTGGACTCCGCCCTCCAAGCAGTAGCCCCATGCCCGACGTACTGCACAAGTAGCGGAACACCCTCTTCGCTGTAGCCATGTGCTCTGGTCGGTGTCTCCCAGGAGCAACATAGCGTGCCAAGATGCTAAGAGGGTATGCAAGATCAGGTCTTGTGCAGGTCATCAGATACATGAGGCAGACAACAAGCTATGGGTACGGGCCACTCGACTCTACGGACTCATCCGAAGGCAGAGCTGAGAGCGAGTGGTGAGTAGATAGAGGAGTGGCCTGAGGCGAGGAGTACGTGAAGCCGAAGCACTGAAGGACCTGCTGCACCATGTGTGACTGAGTCAAGATAATGGTGCGGCGTGCTCTGTCACGAGTGATCTGCAAGCCAAGGTAGCTGCGCAGTTCACCCAGGTCAGTGCACGTGTTTCTCTTCAGCAGCTCGGACTTCACGTAGGCGAGTCCAACAGTGTCCGCTGTGGCAAAGACCAAGTCGTCGACGTACACGAGGATGTAGAACGGCGGCAGAGAAGTGTCGGTGCGCAGAAACAACGACGGGTCAGCAGTAGAGGGAGCAAACCCAAGAGCCGCAAGCGTAGTCCTCAGTGTGTCGTGCCACTCACGCGGTGCCTGGCGGAGACCGTAGACTGGCCGTCGGAGGCTCCACTGGGTGCCAGGAGGGAAAGTCCCAGTGAAGCCAGGTGGACGGCGCAGCCAGATCTCCTCGTGCAGGCTACCCTGCAAGAAAGCAGTGCTGAAGTCAAGAGAGTGGAGCTCGTAGTCGCGCTGTGCGGCTATGTGCAGCAGCACCTGAAGAGTGGTCATCTTCGGGGTGGGAGAGAAGGTCTGAAAGTAGTCAACTCCCTGCCGCTGACTGAAGCCACGAGCCACGTACCGCGCCTTGAAGACAGGTGGAGAGCCCGGCGGCCGCTTCACCCTGAAGATCCACATCCCACTGACGATGTTCGCCCCAAGAGGGGGAACCGCGTCAACATAGGTGCCTGTGGACTTCCAGGAAGCCATCTCTGCATCCATAGCTGCCTGCCACTGAGAGGAGTAGGGACCCTCTACGGCCTCCGCGTAAGAGCGCGGAGTCGAGATATCTAGTGCATCCGGGTCTCCCTTAGGGGCAAGCAGTACAGACGCGAGATGAGGTGAAGCAGCAGCCAGACACTGAAACTCCTCCTGCTTGTCCTCAAGGACGTCCGAGCCAAGAGCACACTCACCCCCGACGGACGGAGGACAGATAGACGCAGACTCAGCAACAAGACTAGCAGCGTAGTCTAGACGACAGCGAGCAGCAAAGCCGACGAGCTCGGCAACAAGTGCAGCCGCAGCAGTGGACTCAAAGGAGGGGTCAGTGACGACAGTAGCAAGGAGACGCGTGACAGTAGGACTGGCAGCACGAAGAGAGTCCGACTCAGGGCCGGCAAGCGCAGGAAGAGAGGACTCAGGAGGAGAGGGCAAAGGGGCACGCAGAGGAGCAGTGGACGGACGCAGAGACATCTGGTGCGTGCCAGGGACAGGAGGAGGACGCTGACGCGAACTGCGAACACTAGTGCGAGCAGCACGAATAGGCGACATAGGACGAGACGCAGGCTCACGATGCTCAGCAAGACCTCCAGTAGGACCAGTGTAGGGAGAGGGAGAAGGCATTGGGGAGGCCGGCGGTAACTGTGACTGCGACTGGACAGGCGGTGGACCCTCTAAGAGAGGAGGAAGACCAAGAACCTGCTGAAGGAGCGGAACGAAGTACGGCCGAGGCCGCGCGGCGGCACCAGACACAGCAGGGACAGCACCAGCACCCTCAGCACCTCCGGCAGCACCAGCGCCAACAGCACCTCCAGCGGCAGGACCTCCAGCAGCACCAGCAGCACCCGCAGCACGACCACCACCAGGACGGACAGGAGTAGTCTCAGAACCAACACCCTCAGCAGCTCCAGCTCTAGGTGGACCCGCAGGCCCAGCAGCTCCGGGACCGGCGGCACCAGCACCCTCAGTGGCCGAAGAAGCGCCTGCTCCAGCAGTACGCCTCCAGCGGCGAGCAAACCACTCATGCAGCTCCTGTGGAGAGAGTGGCTCCCGCCGAGACGAAACACCCGGAGAACCTCCAGACCCAGTACCGCCAGACGCCACAAGGGGAGGTCCAGTGGCCGCAGACTCCACACCTCCAGGGTCAGCAGCTCCAGACGCAGCACCCCCAGGCTCAGCACCCCCAGGCTCAGCACCCCCAGGCTCAGCACCCACGCGCGCAGCACCCTCATAGTCAGCACCCCCAGGCTCAGCACCCCTAGAGGCAGCACCCCCAGGCTCAGCACCCCCAGACTCAGCACCCCCAGAGTCAGCACCCCCAGGCTCAGCACCCCCAGGCTCAGCACCCCCAGCAGTACCTGAGTCACCAGCAACCTCGACCGGCTCGACTGCATCGACGTGGGACACACCTGAAGGGGCAGGACCCTGAGGGGGAATGGGGTCTACCGGGGGGGGGCCTGGCACAAGGAAGTGCGGCGGCGGCGGGAGAGAAGGAGTGCGGTAGGGGAAGAGGCGGTAGAAGGGGACGGACTCGTCGAACGTGACGTCCTGGGAGGACAGAACACGACAAGAGGAGGGGTGGTAGAATTGCCACCCTGGGGCGTCAGGGGGGAAGCCTAGGAAGACACAGGGAGCAGCACGAGGGGACAGCTTGTCCGCAGACAGGTTGCGGACAAACGCCCAAGATCCCCAGACACGGAACGCAGACGCATCGCCGACCTTCCCCGTCCACAGCAGAGCTGGGGAGGTCTCCGGCCGGGAGACCCTGGGGTGAAGGTTGAGCTGATGCGCCGCTTACCGAACCGCAAACGGCCACAGAAAATGGGGGGCAGCCGCATGCATCATGGACGTACGAGAGACGTCCATGACCATGCCAATGCGGCGCTCAGCAATCCCATTTTGCTGTGGAGAGTCCGGAAGCGTGAAGGTCTGGCGGATGCCTCGTGCACGACAGTAGTCTCGCAGAAGGCCAGAGGAGAACTCTCCGCCTCGGTCAGAGTGCAGACGCAGAACAGGAAAGTCCGAGCCGAAGCTCCTCCTGAGCTGGAGACGAGCCGCGTGGATCCAGTCGATCAACACCTCAGTGACATCACCCTTGCTGCGCAAGGGGAAGACTGTGGTGTAACGCGAGTAGTCGTCAACCACCAGCAGGAAGTAGCGCTCGTGACCCTGTCCACGGACGCGGGCCGGGCCCCACACGTCCATGTGAAGCGTCTGCAGAGGAGCCTCTGTCGGGGGAAACTGGGAGGAGTGAGGGGCAGCCCGGAGCCGCCCCTCGACACAAGGGACACACGAAGGTCCTGGCCCCGAAGGAAGGGGAGGGAGAGACTGGGGGAGACCAGAGACAAGGACACGGGAAGCCATGCTCCGAAGACGAGGCAAGGAGGGGTGGCCAAGACGGTGGTGCCACAAGAGAGTCTCGTGAGACAGGAGGCGACACGAGCAGGGGGCAGACTCAGGACCAGACCTGGACGCAGCAGCAAACACCTGACCCGACGCAGCTACCTGGCCAGACGCAGGGACTGGAGGAGACTCAATGGTCAAGGTGTAGAAACTCGGCCCGGGCCGACGCGAAAACGTGGCTAGGTGTCGACCTGTGCGGGCGTCCGAGCAGTGGGTCCCCTGCTGACTCGCAGGAGTGAACTGGTGAACCCCCGCATCCTGCAGGTCAGCACCACTCACCAAGTTTGTCGAGAACGAGGGGAGGTACAGACCCGACAGGGTGCCCGAGGGGGCAGCCGGACACGGGAGCCAGGGAGACTGCAACCGGCCGACCAAGCGGCGTGAGTGTGGTGCGGTCTCGAAAGAAGGAGCGAGAAGCCCCTGAGTCAAGTGTGAAGGTGAGGGAGGCCGAAGCCGACGCAGTACCTGAGAGCGCAGCCTCACTAGTACCTGAGAGCGCAGCCTCACTAGCACCTGAGAGCGCAGACGCACTGGCACCTAGAGCAGTAGCCTCACAAGTACCTAGCGCAGCAGTACCAATGCCCGGGTCGGGCGGGAAACACCGGTAACAGTCACCCTCATCACTAATAGTCACAGCATACATGGTAGCAAGGATAGCATCAAAGTCAAGATCAAAGATAGCCACACCAGCCCTAGACAGCTCTCCCCAGCGGGGGATCTCCGTGGCCTCCGGAAACTGCTGACGCCAAGCGTCCGTCAGGCGGCCAAAACAGCGCTGGGTGGGGTGGGCACCCCCACACTGCTCACCCGCGCGGTCGCCGGTGCGAAGGACGTAGGTGCAGGGACCAAGTCCCCCACCACGCTGACGCTGCGTGTACCATTCACGGAGCTTCTGAGGGGTGGGGACGTCGCGAGAACGCTGCTGCTGCTGCTGCTGCTGGCGCTGACCACCCGCAGTGCCGCTCCGCTGTGAAGCGCCACTACGACCACCTCCACCACCTCCTCCTCCACCTCCTCCACCTCCGCCACCGCCGCCACCCCCGCCGGTACCGCCGCCGCCGACGCCGCCTCCACCACCACTGCTGCCACTAGCACCCCCACCCCCGCCACCTCCTCCACCGCCACCCCCACTCCCTCCGCCGCCTCCACCTCCACCGCCACCGCCCCCGCTAGCCCCACCCGCTCCCTTGCCCCCCTTGCCCTTGCCAGGGCGACGTCTCCCGCTAGGGGCAGACGCCGCACCGACCGACTCAAGACCAACGAGGTCGGCCGCAGCGGCAGAGGCGATAGAGGGCAAGAGAGGGGAAGGAGAACACCCCTCAAAGATGGGGGCGCGGGGGTCACCTCGAGAGGCTCCTACAGCGACGATGCTCTTCTCCGCCGCTAGGAGGGCCTTCTCTAGGCTGTCGACTGTGAGAGTGGTGGGACAGACCGCGAGGAAGTGGTCCCGGACTACATGAAGGGAGTCAGGGAGGCGGGTGACTATGTAGTAGAGAGTGATGTACATGGGGGGGGGGGGTTTTGGCGCTGAAGTCAGCTGGAAGCGCAGCGCGGTAGCGGGTGTCACTAGTGCGGAGATGCGTAATGAGATCAGCGACTGTGGGAAAGGCGGCAAGGTCAGGGAAGAGGTAGGGTAGCATGAGGCGGCTCAGTGCAGCAGTGGCAGGGGAGGAGTAGCGCGCAACTACAGCGTCGTACAAGGTCTGAGCACTCTTGTACTGACTAAAGTGCGCACGCTCAGAGGTAGGGAGGTGGCGACGCACAGCAAGACGTGCAGCAGCATCGCGCGTAGCCAACTGGGAGCGAACATTAGGGTCAGCATGAGCAGCAGGGGCAGGGGAAGCGCCAGAGGTAAGGTCAAAGAGAGAGAGGCCGTCTGCCCTATCTCACTGTAAGAACAGCTGGAGGTCATCTACCCAGACCAAGTCAATGGCCCGACCCTCAGCGTCAAAAGCGAGGACACTGGGGGTAGCCATGACGACAGACGCCTAGCAGTGCACGCAGTAGGGTGAGGGCAGCGCAGTGAAAAAGAAGGCTCTGTGCTCACCAGGCTGGGTAGAACGGGCCGTATGGAAGTTGGGCAGCTCAGCGGCCGGCGGCTCGGCTGCGGGGCGGCTCGACTGCTCGGCGGCTCGGCTGCTCGGCTGCTGGGCGGCTCGGCTGCGGGGCGGCTCGGCTGCTGGGCGGCTCGGCTGCGGGGCGGCTCGGCTGCTCTGCGGCTCGGCTGCTCGTCTGCTCGGCGGCTCGGCGGTCGGCTGCTGGGCGGCTCGGCGGCTCAGCGGCTGGGCGACCCGGCGGTCGGGCGGCGGGTGGGCCGCAGGTAGGGCGGCTGGCGGGCCGCTGAGTAGGGCGGCGGGGCCGTCGATGTAGGGTAGGACGGCGGGGCCGCAACGTAGGGCGGCGGGGCCGCGAAGTAGGGTAGGGCAGCGGGGCCGTCAAAGTAGGGCGGCGGCGCCGTCGAAGGGTAGGGCGGCAGGGCCGCTACGTAGGGCGGCGGCGCCGTCGAAGGGTAGGGCGGCGGGGCCGCGACGTAGGGTAGGGCCTCGGGGCCGTCGAAGTAGGGCGGCGAGGCCGCGACGTAGGGCGGCGGGGCCGTAGAAGTAAGGCGGCGGGGCCGCGACGTAGGGCGGCGGCGCCGTCGAAGGGTAGGGCGGCGGGGCCGCGACGTAGGGTAGGGCGGCAGGGCCGCGACGTAGGGCGGCGGCGCCGTCGAAGGGTAGGGCGGCGGGGCCGCGACGTAGGGTAGGGCGGGGCCGTTGAAGTAGGGCGGCGGGGCCGTCGAAGGGTAGGGCGGCGGGGCCGCGACGTAGGGCGGCGGGGCCGCTAGAGTAGGGCGGCGGGGCCGCGACCGAAAGGCGACGCGACGAGCCGCTGGGAGGGGGGGGAGGGCGACACTACGGGTCGCTAAAAAAAAGAACGCGCGCCTCGGGGCGCGCTTCGGTGGGCCCGAGAAACAGTCCCTAGGAGGGGACCTGCTCTGATTCCATGTGAGAATGAGAAAAAGAATGAATGGACTATGAATGAAGTGGGTACAATTACTAACCCTAATTGGGTTGTACCCCCTATGGGATACCCCACGATAGCCTACAGAAAAGCATAATTATAATGATCTGACAGAAACAACGGGCGAGCGTCGCAACAAGCGCCGAGCAGACGGCAAAGCATCCGGCCCGACCGCCGTGGACGTGCTGCTGGGCGGGCTCGAAGTCAACAAAAACGCCGAGCAGCACCCCCAGCACCCTTCGGCGCCAGTGGCACCTGTGGCGCCAGTGGCACCTGTGGCGAACGTGGTGACACACGCCACTGACGCGGAGCATGCGCCAGCGGCACATGCCTCCGGCCGGCCGTCGCGTCAACGCCAGAGGCGTCGTACGGCCGCTTCATCTGACGCGATGGGTGACCAAGCCTTGACCGAGGCGTTGACCCCGGACCGAGTCAAGGCTCTCTTGTCCCTGTTACAGCAGCACCCCGCTAGCGCGACCGCCGCCGAAACTACACAACCTGCAGCATCTGCATCGGCTAAAAATGACATTGCAAAAAAGGAGAAAGGAGCAAAAGGACCATCAACGCGCCGCCACGACAAGGAGGCGGTGACCGGTGCTCCTCAAGCCGCAGCAGTCAACAACAACTTCGACGACTCAGACGACGACGCCGGTGAGGCTCCGAACAACGCAACAAATTTTGCCTCCATGGAAAATCTCTTCCCCCCCTCCCTTCCCCTAACCCCACTTTTTCGGTGGCAAACTTCATCGACCCGATCGTGCGAGCGAAAGTGGAGCCCCTGGAGGACGTGAGGGCCTACCTGAAGCACGCGGAGTACAAACTGCAGCGCGGCGATGCGGCGGGCGGACTTGAAATGGTCGCGAGTGCCCTCGACTACATTTCGGAGCGCTACAAAATGCTTCAAGTCGAGGACGCCACCGACGATCGCGTCGCCAAGCGGTTCAAGATGTACCAGCAGAAGAGCCTCCTCACCTCCCGCCCCTTCAAGCAAGCCGTCGCCGACGTGGCAGCAATGGATCGCGCGGAGGGTATGCACACTCGATCCCACCGCGGCGGAGGACGCGGGCCAATGGCGTTCAACCCCAAGCGTGGCCCGCCTATGGGGAGCTTCCACGGCTTCCGTGGGACGTGCTTCCGCTTTGGCCAGCCGGGGCATGTGGCAAGTGGCTGCCCGCGGAATGGCAATGGTGGCCAAGGACCCACACTCGTGGTGTAGGGACGGTCCTTGAGCGTTTGCGCCTTAGCGCGCGTGGCACGGTGCACGTCAAGTGCGTTGACCGTGGGCAACCCAAAGGGGTTTGCGATGGCTATTTGCTAAGCCCTAGTTATGGGTGATGATTAGGCTATAGGCCTAGGAGGTGGGAGAGGGAATAGAAAGCCCTTTGGTCCCATAAATTGGCCCACGCGGTGCGGGGCGGATGTGTTAGAGGGCCCTAAGACAGCAAGGGCCCTCGATGACCTTTGACTTGGCAGGTCGGCGCCTAACGACTGAGTCTACTCGGCACCGACGCACGAGTTCAGTGGCGGTCATTAGTGACTACGGGTGACTGTGAGCTACTGCAGCGAACTCGGCGGAATCGGTGCTAGGAATGACGAGTCTTGGGGGTCGTAGGTGCCTTGCTTATGAGGCACGCTGCTCACTTGCTGTGTTGGCAGGATTAGCGTGCACGGTGAGACATTCCGGTGCTGAGTTGGGTTGGAAATGTGCGGGGCGCGTTCACCCACCTGCACAGCACTTTCGTGTGGGTTGGGTTACTCGCAGCGCCACGCAACAATTGTGCAACTCTTGCTTGCCTATATATGTTTGTGTTTGCTTGTGAATTTGATAATTGATATTGCAATTCTACTTGGCCCAAATGCTACTTGAATTCTCACAAAGTCCTTAGAGGCAAACGCTACCAATACTCAACCAAGTTGCTGGCGCAACATCATTCCCATAGCAGAGACTCTCTCACTATCGCTACGCTCTCTAATATATTCCTTCATGGTGCGGTGAGCGTGGAACGAACACGCATAGATTTCCGTCGTCGTTGATATTCGCGTTCGTATACTCGCCTTGGCGTGCGGCGTTAGTGAAGGGCGCTTATCAATCTAAGTTGAACCTCTCTTGATTTCCCTCTAGTTACGTTCTCGGACCCAAGGATAGGGCGTTTGGTAATTTATTACCACTCGTCTGAGGACCCTTGTGAGGTGACCCCGAGACGAGGGATTTAAGGAAGGGGCACTTTATTTTAATTTGTGGTACCTTATAGAGACGTCGTAGAGGATGAGTACAGAGGAGGCGAACGTGGAGGCCGGTAATTTGCGCGCCCTAGAGGAGGATCTCGTGGCTCGTCATTCTCGTGGTGAGATTAGTGATATCGAATACGAGCTAATGTTGGAGGGATTGCGCTCGCGTCGGCGTCGTGTGTCAGAACATATATGTAGCTTATGCTGTTGTGTAGGCTACAATGGGGTATCCCATAGGGGGTACAACCCAATAAGGGTTTTGCTATTTGTACCCAACTCTTTCATAGTGCATTCATTCTCGTTCTATTTTCCACATGGTATCGAGCAGGTTCCCCCGTGGGAACTGTGCTTAGGGCCCACCACTTTTTAAACTTTTTTTTCTGCCCGGAGCGCGCTCCGGGCCCTCGCTCTCACTCTTTCGGCCTGCCCTGCGGCCCCCTAGCCGCCCGCGCGCGCCCGTTCAGGCCCCTAGCCGCCCGCGCGCCGCCCGTCCCGGCCCCTAGCCGCTCGCGTGCCGCCCGTTCAGGCCCCTAGCCGCCCGCGCGCCGCCCGTCCCGGCCCCTAGCCGCTCGCGCGCCGCCCGTTCAGGCCCCTAGCCGCCCGCGCGCCGCCCGTCCCGGCCCCTAGCCGCTCGCGCGCCGCCTGTTCAGGCCCCTAGCCGCCCGCGCGCCGCCGGTCCCGGCCCCTAGCCGCTCGCGCGCCGCCCGTTCAGGCCCCTAGCCGCCCGCGCGCGCCCGTCCCGGCCCCTCACCGACCGCGCGCCGCCCGCGCACCGCCCGCTCGTCCCGCGTCGCCTGTTCGTGCTGCCCGCGCTAGTGGTCGTGGTTCGCGTCCGCGTCCTCCTCCTGTCCCTGGCACGCACCGGATGTCTCTGCGTCCGTCCATTGCTCCTCTGCGTGCCCCTTTGCCTTCTCCTCCTGAGTCCTCTCTTCCTGTGCTTACCGACCCAGAGTCGGACTCCCTTCGTGCTGCCAGTCCTACTGTCACGCGTCTGCTTGCTACTGTCGTCACTGACCCCTCTTTTGAGTCCGCTACTGCGTCTGCTCTTGTCGCTGAGCTCGTCGACTTTGCTGCTCGCTGTCGTCTAGACTACGCTGCTAGTCTTGTTGCTGAGTCTGCGTCTGTCTGTCCTCCGTCCGTCGGGGGTGAGTGTGCTCTTGGCACGGACGTCCTAGAGGACGGGCAGGAGGAGTTCCAGTGTCTGGCTGCTGCTTCACCTCATCTCGCGTCTGTACTGCTTGCTCCTGAGGGAGACCCGGATGCACTAGACATCCCGACTCCGCGCTCTTACGCGGAGGCCGTAGAGGGTCCCTACTCCTCTCAGTGGCAGGCAGCTATGGATGCAGAGATGGCTTCCTGGAAGTCCACAGGCACCTACATTGACGCGGCTCCCCCTCTTGGGGCGAACATCGTCAGTGGCATGTGGATCTTCAGGGTGAAGCGGCCGCCGGGCTCTCCACCTGTCTTCAAGGCGCGGTACGTCGCTCGTGGCTTCAGTCAACGGCAGGGAGTTTACTACTTTCAGACCTTCTCTCCCACCCCGAAGATGACCACTCTTCAGGTGCTGCTGCACATAGCCGCTCAGCGCGACTACGAGCTTCACTCTCTCGACTTCAGTACTGCGTTCTTGCAGGGGAGCCTGCACGAGGAGATCTGGCTGCGCCGTCCACCTGGCTTCACTGGGACTTTCCCTCCTGGCACCCAGTGGAGCCTCCGACGGCCAGTCTACGGTCTCCGCCAGGCACCACGTGAGTGGCACGACACACTGAGGACTACGCTTGCGGCCCTTGGGTTTGCTCCTTCTACTGCTGACCCGTCGCTGTTTCTGCGCACCGACACTTCACTGCCGCCGTTCTACATCCTCGTGTACGTCGACGACTTGGTCTTTGCCACAGCGGACACTGCTGGACTCGCCTACGTGAAGTCCGAGCTGCTGAAGAGACACACGTGCACAGACTTGGGTGAACTGCGCAGCTACCTTGGCTTGCAGATCACTCGGGACAAAGCACGCCGCACCATTACCTTGACTCAGTCACACATGGTGCAGCAGGTCCTTCAGCGCTTCGGCTTCACGTACTCCTCGCCTCAGGCCACTCCTCTGTCTACTCGTCACTCGCTCTCAGCTCTGCCTTCGGATGAGTCCGTAGAGTCGAGTGGCCCGTACCCAGAGCTTGTTGGCTGCCTCATGTACCTGATGACCTGCACACGACCTGACCTTGCATACCCTCTTAGCATTCTTGCACGCTATGTTGCTCCTGGGAGACACCGACCAGAGCACATGGCTGCAGCGAAGAGGGTATTGCGCTACCTGTGCAGTACGTCGGGCATGGGGCTAGTGCTTGGAGGGCGGAGTCCAGTGGTACTTACAGGTCACGCGGACGCTTCTTGGGCTGACGACCAGGCTACGCAGCGGTCGTCACAGGGTTACACCTTCAGCCTTGGCTCCGGCTCTGTCTCGTGGCGGGCTACTCGCTCGTCTTCGGTTCTCAGCTCGAGTTGTGAGGCTGAGATCTACGCAGGGGCCATGGCTGCACAGGAGCTTCGCTGGCTCACCTACCTGCTGACTGACCTTGGAGAGCCGCCTCGTTCTCCTCCAGTGCTGTACGTAGACAACAAGGCCATGCTGGCCTTGTGTCGAGAGCAGCGTCTGGAGCACAGAACGAAGCACATTGCTCTTCGCTACTTCCTTGCTCGTGAGCTACAGCAGCGTGGACAGTTGCGGCTTGTGTACGTAGCCTCTGAGGCCAACACTGCTGATGTGTTCACCAAGGCACTCGCGCCTTGTGACCATCAGCGCTTCTGCACCCAGCTGGGTCTTGTGCCTGTCTTGCCTCACTTGCTCTCCTCTTGACTTTACTTGTACTGTCACATATATATACCTGCTCTTGCTTGTCTAGCTTTAGATATATATGTGTGTACTACTGCATGTGAACTGGCCTTGTGGCCTTGCTCTTGTGCTCGGACTGTGTGGTGACTTTGTGATCCACCCTGAGCTTTGCTTTGCTTTGCTTGACTGGTCTTGTGACCCCTTGTTCTCCCCCAATTTGCCTATGGGGGTGTGTCAGAACATATTTGTAGCTTATGCTGTTGTGTAGGCTACAGTGGGGTATCCCATAGGGGGTACAACCCAATTACGGTTTTGCTATTTGTACCCAACTCTTTCATAGTGCATTCATTCTCGTTCTATTTTCCACATCGTGAGCACCCTTCGCCACGTGTAGAGAATGTTGAGCAAGTTGCGGGAGGTACTAGTGCGTGGGATATGGCTGTCGATGGCGGAAATAGCGATGACGAGGAGTTTGATGGGTTGATGTCGCGTGGGGTCCTACGAGGACCAACTCGGTTTAGTACGGCTAACGTTGGCGGTGTACAGGAGCGTGTTCATCGTGCAGTAGCGTCACGAGAGCATGCGAATGTAGGACGGCGAAGCATTGCTGGAGGAGGAATTGCGGAAGAGTTCGATAGTGAGGCTATGCTGGGCGTTACCCCGATTGGATCGATGTCGAGGGACGAGGGAATAGCCCCTAACTATGGCTACTTCAGATTCACTCCAGCTAAGATCGTTGTCACTAGGCCGTTAGAAGGACGTCACGACCTGTCGACGTGGACACAGTCAATCGAGCCGCAACTTGAGATCGCTCAGCTAAAGCGATTCATAGATGGCACCACCCCCATTCCACCAGCGCGTGCGCTTGCGCATCTCTCTCAGTTCCACGCGATGCAGTTGCTGACATTCACCACCATTTCCCGATGCTGCTCCCCAACCGTACAGATCGCCCTTAAGGCGTGTCGCATGAAGGTCGATGCAGGCTATCAGGCATGGCAATTTATTATGCGCACGTACATGGCGAAGGACGATCTGTACATCGGTCAGTTAGAGCAGGCGCTCACTAACCTCGAGATGGGAGAGCACGAGTCCGCTACATCCTATTGCAACCGTGCGCAGTAGATCCTAGTGAACCTGAGGATGGCCGGTGTAGATTACTCGCAGGCGTCGTACATCACTCACGTTGTGAAGGGGTTGCCGCAGCAGTACAACCTCTTACGCAGGATGCTGAAGTTGCCGCAGGTTCGCAAGGAGTTGGACGAGGACACCCTCGCTAGCTACATCATCGAGGAGGAGTGTACGCTGGCAGCAGAGGGACGAAATGACCAATTTCTTCCCCAGGCTAACCAGGTCCTTACCAAGAAGGGTAAGCCCCAATTCCAGCAGACTTCATTCCCTTCCCCTCCCACTACGGCACAGCAGCAGCAGCCTAAGAATGGGGGTGGGCTTGGTGGGGGAGGGGAGAAGTGGAAAGGGGGTAAGGATGGCCAGCCGAAGGGGGGGAAAGGGGGCTTCAAGGTGAAGTGCTATGTGTGGGGACAAATAGGGCATGTTGCTAAGTACTGTCAGCAGCGGGCGGATAAGGAGGCAGACACCGGTGGAGAGGGTTCTGGAGGTAGCAGCGGAAAGGGGGGTGATGGCTCTAAGGGGAGCGGGCAGTCATCATGTGCGATGGTGAAGCCAGTTGTGGAGCAGACTCCTCTCGTTGTGCTAGAGCCTGAGGCCGGGGAGGGCTTACAGGCTGTTGCAGCTGCTGTGAAGACTAACCCGAGCGTCGTGCTGCTTGATAGCGGATGCTCCCACCATCTCATGGGAGATCGTTCTGCCTTTGTGGAGATGAGCAGCGGCGGCAGCATTAAGCAGATTACCGGCTTCAACGGCGCCCTTCAGGAGGTGCAGGGGCGAGGCACAGTCGCTCTTCTTGGGGAGGGGGGCAGACGTGTCTTGGTGCCGGACGTGCTGTACGTACCAGGAGTGCAGGCGAGTCTTCTCTCTGCTGGGCAGCTGCGTGATAGTGGTGTGTAGCTGCTGGATGCCAGGGATGTGACTTTGCTGAGGGCACCAGATGGATCGCTCCTTGGTCGTGCGGAGTTCAAGGGGCGTGTTCTCTGCACGAACTTCCAGCCGTGTTCGACGCAGCAGCAGGAAGGCGAAACGGTGGCACTTCGTACCTTGGCGACGGGCGTACGGTCTAAGGGGGGCCTGTGGCATGCGCGTATGGCACACGTTGGTATTGATGCCATCGAGCGCACAGCGGCTCACGGGTCAGTGAAGGGCTTGGATTTGGAGAAGGGGGGCAAGTCAGGCATACCTTGTGTCTCCTGTGTTGGGGGAAAGATCACTCGTCATACCTTTCCTTCTGTGGGAGAGGAGGAGGATGAGTTGCTCGGGGTGGTGCATGCTGATTTGTGTGGCCCTTTCCGTGAAGCAGCCAAGGACGGCAGCCGCTACTTCTTGGTGCTGAAGGATCGCAAGATGCGATATGTCTGGGCCTACCCTTTGGCCCAGAAGAGTGATGCGCTGGCGGCGTTCCAGAAGTGGCTCCCGATGGCAGAGCGACAGTGCAAGACCACGGTGCAGGCGCTACGCACTGATCGGGGTGGCGAGTTCCTGGGGCACGACTTCACGCTCTTCCTCGACGGTAAAGGCATCATCCATGACCTCACATGCCCGTACACGCCGGAGCAGAACGGGATGGCCGAGAGGGAGATGCGCAGCATTGTGGAGGCGGTGCGGACGATGTTGCTGCACATGGGTGTGCAGCATCACTGGTGGCACTTGGCGTTGGCTCACGCCGTCTGGGTGCGCAACCGCGTGGAGCACGCCTCACTACCCTCTGGTGTGACGCTGTACGAGCTCGCCTTCCGACGCAAACCTGATGTCAGTATGGTGCGTTTTGGGGCTGCATGCTGCAGTACATGGTACCACAGTCGTAGCGTGGGGGGAAGCTGGCGCCTAAGGCTCGCTGGGGGTTGCACTTGGGTGTGTCAGCTGCGAGCAAGGGCTGGGCCGTGCTGGACTTGGAGTCCAACCGCCTCTCACCACTGTGGAAGCTATGTTCTATGAGACCATGTCCCTAGCAGGATGGAATGCTTGGCATCAGCAAGAGCATGGGGGGCGTTCGATGCCCTATGAGCCCCTTCCCTCACTCTTCCCGATCACTCTCGAGGAGGCGGAGGAGGAGGAGGAGGTGGTCGCACCTCCTGCTATGCCCTATGTCCCTACCTTGGTCCCCACCCCACCTCCGCCTTCAGTCTACCCTCGTGTGATTCCCCCTGCCCCGCCTTTTTCCTCCTCACCCCCCTTGGCTTCCCCTCCTCAACTTGTTATTCCATCTCCCCTTCCACCCTCCATCCCTCCTGCACCTGCTCCGCCCTCTTCTTTGTCTTCCACGGCACCGCCCGTTGGTGAGGGGGGGATGGAGGTGCCACCGTCTGTGGAGATCACCGACGGGCAGCGCCTTGAGACTGAGCAGCTGCAGGACGAGAGCAGTATGGATGGAGTACAGCAGAGTGGGGGGCAGGAGACAGGGGAGCAGCAGACAGGGGAGCAGGAGATAGGGGAGCAGCAGACAAGGGAGCAGCAGATTGGGGAGCAGCAGATAGGGGAGCAGGAGATGTGGGGAATTAGAGATGGTGGTCGTGTGTTGGTTTCTGGGACGACCACTGCACCACTGCGTCGCTCCACTCGCATCACTCGTGGTGTCCCGCCTGTTCGATACGCTTGGGCTGTAGTGGTTGAGCCAGCGGGCTTGGATGATAAGGAGGAGGACGAGGAGTGGACTAACCGGGACCCGGACGTGGCAGCTGATCCAGAGAGGTAGTGGAACATAGCGAAAATGACAGTGAAGGAGGCCTTGGGCTGCTGGAAGGGAGACAAGGTGAAGGAGGCGATGGATGAGGAGATGCGGAGCTTGATTGAGCAGGGGACGTGGGAGTTGGTTCCGCGTCCGCCAGGGGTGAATGTGATGAAGAACCGCTGGATTTTGAACACCAAGTTCCGACCAGATGGGATAGTGGAGCGTGAGAAGGCAAGGTTGGTGGTGAAGGGGTTCACGCAGGTGGCAGGGGTGGACTATGAGGAGACGTACGCCCCTGTGGGAAGCTATGTGACGGCGCGTGTGCTTCTGGCGATTGCAGCTGCACTTGATTTGGACCTGATGCAGCTCGATGTGAAGAACGCGTTCCTCCATGGCGTGCTGGACCGAGACCTTTACATGGAGCAGCCGAGCTACTACGAGGATGGGACTCCTCGTGTCTGTAAGTTGGTGAAGAGTCTGTATGGGCTCAAGCAGAGCCCGATGCTATGGTATGAGGCCTTGGATGGGGTGCTGCTTGGGGCTGGATGGAAGAAGAGCAAGGTGGATGAGGCTCTATACTTCAAGACTGATGCTGAGGGGGAGATGTGCTGGCTGCTGGTATATGTGGATGATCTGCTTGCTGCCAGCCGCAGTCAGAGCATGCTAGCAGAGCTGCGTGACCTGCTGCAGAGTGCCTTTCAGCTGCGGGAGATTAGCCCTGTGGAGAAATATCTGGGGTTGCAGCTGATTCGGGACAGGCCCACGAGGAGGCTGTGGCTGCACTAGGGGGCCTATGTGGACAAGGTCCATAGGCGCTTCTTTGACGGGGAGCAGCCGTTGCGAGTGCCTCGCACCCCTCTTTCCTGTGACCCTTTCAGTGTGCAGACCTTCGAGGATGTGGGGTGGCAGTCTCGCCAGGAGGAGGAGTACAGGCAGAAGGTGGGATCCTTGCAGTTCGCGGCCTGTACCACCCGTCCCGACATCTCGTTCGCCTGCAGCAAGTTGGGGTCGGGCCAGACTGTGCGGAGTGATCAGCACTGGAAGGAGTTGGACCGGTGCTTGACGTACTTGGTGGGGAGCATGGATGTGGCGCTGGAGTTTGGTGGTGGGCCGGAGTCCTTGGAGCTGGTGGGCTACGCCGATGCTGATGATGCAGGGAACAAGCAGAACAGGACCAGCACAGGTGGCTATGTCTTCGTGCTCGGGGGTGTTGCTGTCTCATGGGCGAGCCAGCGGATTCGTTGCGCCACCCTTTCCTCCACTGAGTCTGAGTACGTTGCTGCTGTGGAGGCTGGGAAGGAGGCGCGCAGGCTGCGCTTCCTGCTGGCAGAGTTTCAATTGCGCTTCGCAATGCGTCGGCGTTCCGGGTCTGGGGATCTCGAGCGTTTGTCCGCGACCTGTCTGCGGACAAGCTATCCCCTCGTGCTGCTCCTTGCGTCTTCCTGGGGTTCCCCCCTGACGCGCCTGGGTGGCAGTTTTACCACCCCACCTCTCGCCGTGTTCTGTCCTCCCATGACGTCACGTTTGACGAGTCGGTCCCCTACTACGGCCTCTTCCCCTACCGCACTCCGTCCCTCCCCCCACCCCCACTCTTCCTGGTACCAGGCCCCCCCCAGGTAGACCTCCTCCCCCCTCCGGGTCCTGCCCCTTCAGGTGTGTCCCAGGTAGACGCAGTCGAGCCTGTCGAGGTCACTGGTGACTCTGGTGCTGCTGAGGGTGCTGAGGCTGGGGGTGCTGTACCTGGGGGTGCGGAGCCTAGGGGTGCTGGGCCTGGGGATGCTACGTCTGGGGGTGCTGAGCCTGGGGGTGCTGAGCCTAGGGGTGCTACGTCTGGGGGTGCTGAGCCTGGGGGTGCTACGCCTGGGGGTGTTGAGCCTAGGGGTGCTACGCCTTGGGATGCTGAGTCTGGAGGTTCTCCGAGTGCTTCGTCTCGCCGGGAGCCACTCTCTCCACAGGAGCTGCGTGAGTGGTTTGCCCGGCGCTGGAGGCGTGCTGCTGGTGCTGGAGGTCCTTCGGCTGCTGAGGGTGCTGCTGTCGCGGGTCCCGGAGGTGCTCGTCCTTGGAGCACTGGAGCTGCTGGACATGCGGGGTCGACTGGAGCTGGTGCTGTTGAGGGTGTTGGCGCTGAGACTACCGCTGGGAGTCCTGCTCGGGGTGCTCCTCGTGCTGCTGGAGGTTCTGGAGCTACTGGTGGTGCTACTGGAGCGGGGGCTCCTGCTGAGGGTTCTGGTGCTGTCCCTGCTGCTTCTGGCGTCGCCGCGCGGCCTCGAGTGTACTTCGTTCCACTCCTGCAGCAGGTTCTTGGTCTTCCACCTTCTACTGGTCCTCCTCCTCCCTTAGAGTGTCCACAGCCTGTCTCGTCCCAGCTACAGTTGCAGCCCACCTCCCCTTTGCCTGCTCCTTCTCCCTACACTGGTCCTACTGGAGGTCTGGCTGTGCGTCGTGAGCCTGCGTCTCGCCCTGCGTCGCCTGTGCGTGCTGCTCGCACTAGTGGTCGCAGTTTGCGTCAGCGTCCTCCTCCTGTCCCTGGCACGCACCCGATGTCTCTGCGTCCGTCCACTGCTCCTCTGCGTGCCCCTTTGCCTTCTCCTCCTGAGTCCTCTCTTCCTGCTCTTGCCGACCCGGAGTCGGACTCTCTTCGTGCTGCCAGTTCTACTGTCACGCGTCTCCTTGCTACTCTTGTCACTGACCCTTCTTTCGAGTCTACTGCTGCGTCTGCTCTCGCTACTGAGCTGGTCGACTTTGCTGCTCGCTGTCGCTTAGACTACGCTGCTAGTCTTCTCGCTGAGTCTGAGTTTGTCTGTCCTCCGTCCGTCGGGGGTGAGTGTGCCCTTGGCACGGACGTCCTTGAGGACAGGCAGGAGGAGTTCCAGTGTATGGCAGCTGCTTCACCTCATCTCGTGTCCGTACTGCTTACCCCTGAGGGAGACCCGGATGCACTTGACATCCCGACTCCGCGCTCTTACGCGGAGGCGATAGAGGGTCCCTACTCCTCTCAGTGGCAGGCAGCTATGGATGCAGAGATGGCTTCCTGGAAGTCCACAGGCACCTACGTTGACGCTGTCCCCCCTTCTGGGGCGAACATCGTCAGTGGCATGTGGATCTTCAGGGTGAAGCGGCCGCCGGGTTCTCCGCCTGTCTTCAAGGCGCGTTACGTGGCTCGTGGCTTCAGTCAGCGGCAGGGAGTTGACTACTTTCAGACCTTCTCCCCCACCCCGAAGATGACCACTCTTCAGGTACTGCTGCACGTTGCTGCTCACCGTGACTACAAGCTGCACTCTCTTGACTTCAGCACTGCTTTCTTGCAAGGTTGCCTGCACGAGGAGATCTGGCTGCGTCGCCCACCTGGCTTCACTGGGTCTTTTCCTCCCGGCACCCAGTGGAGCCTCCGGCGGCCAGTCTACGGTCTCCGCCAGGCACCACGTGAGTGGCACGACACACAAAGGACTACACTTGCGGCTCTTGGGTTTGCTCCTTCTACTGCCGACCCGTCGCTGTTTCTGCGCACCGACACCTCTTTACCGCCGTTCAACATCCTCGTGTACATCGACGACTTGGTCTTTGGCACAGCTGACACTGCTGGACTCGCCTACGTGAAGTCCGAGCTGCAGAAGAGACACACGTGCACAGACCTGAGTGAACTGCGCAGCTACCTTGGCTTGCAGATCACCCGGGACAGAGCACGCCGCACCATTACCCTGACTCAGTCACACATGGTACAGCAGGTCCTTCAGCGCTTCGGCTTCACGTACTCCTCGCCTCAGGCCACTCCTCTGCCTACTCGCCACTCACTCTCAGCTCTGCCTTTGGATGAGTCCGTAGAGTCGAGTGGCCCATATCCAGAGCTTGTTGGCTGCCTCATGTACCTGATGACCTGCACACGACCTGACCTTGCATACCCTCTTGGCATTCTTGCACGCTATGTTGCTCCTGGGAGACACCGACCAGAGCACATGGCTGCAGCGAAGAGGGTGTTGCGCTACTTGTGCAGTACGTTGGGCATGGGGCTAGTGCTTGGAGGGCGGAGTCCAGTGGTCCTCACTCGGCACGCAGACGCTTCTTGGGCTGACGACCAGGCTACGGAGCGGTCGTCCTAGGGTTACACCTTCAGCCTTGGTTCTGGCTCTGTTTCGTGGCGGGCTACTCGCTCGTCTTCTGTTCTCGGCTCCAGTTGTGAGGCTGAGATCTACGCCGGGGCCATGGCTGCACAGGAGCTTCGCTAGCTCACCTACCTGCTGACCGACCTTGGAGAGCCGCCTAGTTCTCCTGCAATCCTGTACGTAGACAACAAGGCCATGCTGGCCTTGTGTCGAGAGCAGAGACTGGAGCACAGAACAAAACACATTGCTCTCTGCTACTTCCTTGCTCGTGAGCTACAGCAGCGTGGTCAGTTGCGGCTTGCGTACGTGGCCTCTGAGGCCAACACTGCTGATGTGTTCACCAAGGCACTTGCGCCTTGTGATCATCAGCGCTTCTGCACCCAGCTGGGTCTTGTGCCCGTCTTGCCTCACTTGCTCTCCTCTTGACATTGCTTGTACTCTCACATATATGTATACCTGCTCTTGCTTGTCTAGCTTTATATATATGTGTGTACTCTTGCTTGTGAACTGGCCTTGTGGCCTTGTGCTCAGACTGTGTGGTGACTTTGTGATCCACCCTGAGCTTGCTGTGCTTTGCTTTCCTTGACTGGTCATGTGACCCCTTGTTCTCCCCCACTTTGCCTATGGGGGTGTGTCAGAACATTATAGCTTATGCTGTTGTGTAGGCTATAGTGGGGTATCCCATAGGGGGTACAACCCATTTAGGGTTCCCTATATGTACTCACTTCATTCATAGTTGATGCATTCTCGTTCTCATTTTCACATTGCCTACGTTTCCACACTTGCTGTAGTCTCTGTTTATACTGTGATCTATATGTATATACCTGCATGCTTGCTCTTGGTAGGTAGAGATCACTGTGTTGTTCTTTCTGCTTATATACCTCTGCATGTGGACTGGCCTTGTGGCTGTTTGCTTGTGCTCAGTGTGTGTGGTGACGTTGTGATCCACCTTGAGCTGTGTTTTGTTTCTTCTCTTGACTGGTCTTGTGACCATTGCTTGCTCTGGCTATCCCCCATTTCACCTATGGGGGTGTGTCAAAACATATGCATATTATTATCTAGACTATATTGGGGCTAGCCTTAGGGGGTACAAAAACATTCTCGACACTCTAGTCTTGTACCCCAACCTTCATCTAATCACACACAACTTCATGCCTAAGATTCTAAGAAAAAATGCATTGTCCTCGCCCCACGAGAGTGAAGGAGCCCGTCTCGCTGCAACAAGTTCTTGACATGTCTTCTAGATACCTGCAATCTGACAACCCCGGGGAATTCCAGAAAAGCTCATCCCCATTCTCATGTACTCCGGTTTCCTGCCATATTCGGACCTCGTCGCCATCGAGTGGCAAGACATCCAGTTCGACGACGAGGTCATGTGGATCCTCATTCCGTACTCCAAGACGGACCAAGCTGGAAAGGGCACATGGGTACCTATCGCTGCAACACACGATCCCTTCTGCCCTGTCCGCTGCACTCGACGACTTACTCAACTCGCAGGATATGACCAGCAGTCGGGGGGGGCGTTGATTCGCATCTTCGGTCACAGTTCCACCCAAGGTGGCCAAGCAAAGCCACCCTCATATCCGACAATCCGAAACTGGTGCAAATACTAGGCCTTCGGGAAGATCGGACTTCGAGAACAGCACCTGGGAACTCATTTCTTTCGCAAGGGTGCAGCCACTGCCGCGGCAAACACCGGTGTGCCAGACAGAATCTTCAAACGACTGGGCAAATGTCGTAGTGACACAGCAAAGGAGATGTATGTCACGCCTAACGCTGAACATCTCGTCAACGCCTCCCGCCAGTTGCAGGACCTGAACCACGCCCTGTCTCCAGCACAGCACGTAGAGGCACTCATCCGTCATCGAAAACCCCTGCTACCCATGTCTCAGGGTCCCCAGTTGAAATGAGAACGATGCCAAATCATAAGTAAAAGAAAGCAAGCTTTCTAAATAGTATAAATTTTAAACACACGAAGTGTTTTCAAATTTTCGTATTTCGAAAGCGCAGCTGCTTGTAACGCATGTTTTGGCATCGTCGAAGCGTGCCAAACGCCCTTCTCCAACTACAAATCGTGGGTTGGAGCTCATTCCCCTCCGCCCTCGTCTCTCATTTTCCAACGGCTCATACAACTCTCCCACCCCCCGCCCCAACATCGATGGACATCACGGACGCTGTTTGAACACGAAGATCGATAGCCAGTAGCATAATAGATAGCGAGTATAATGATTAATAGCTAGTACAATGATTGATACGTACCGTATACTCCCGGACAAAACACCCCCCCATAATTGTACACCCCCGGGTAGCTTGTGCGGGGTGGGTGTTATGATAGGCCTCGTTTCTACTATACCCCCCTTTTTGGCTGATTTTCTATAACACCCCCCCTTTTCTTACGGATTCATTATTATAGTCGTTAACGAGTAGCTGCACTACAGAAGAATGTCGTGTGAATTTCTCCCTCAATGAAATTTCGCGGTACATTCAAAGGCAATCTGCCGAGATTTGCCCCCTCCCACTATTTCTCTGTCGCCACGTGCAAGTGAATCTTCCGTTGCAAGTGGCAAGAGAGGTGCCACATGCCATTTTCGTGGGGGCGATGAAGTTCGAGGCCGAAACTCACATTCGCGCCTCAGGCAGTGATGCTAAAACGACTAGAAAACACCCACATTGACTAATTAAAAAAACACTAACACTAAGATATGCCATATGTAAAGTAAAGACCCGGGTATTACCGTATGTATTTTTTTCCTATGAGGAGACCCCCCCCATTTTTTCCCTGTATTTTTAGCTATACCCTAGGGTGTTATGTCAGGGAGAATACGGTAGTATAATATGTACTAGCACTTCTGTTTCCTAGCTTGAGATGCATGTTGTAATCTGCCAGTTGAAATGAAAACGATGCCCCGATGTCAAATCACAAGAGAAAGCAAGCTTTCTAAATTACTAGACTAACATTAGCCACTGCAGCAGGTTACCATATTGTCGTTTACCCTAAATGTCAGACTACCGTATTCATAATCATCCTATACTGTATAACAATTGACTATACAATACAGCACAATCAGAGCGTGTCATATGTGTCCTATCAACGTCAGCAGCCATCTATGCAGTCAGTCATCTCCTCAGTGCATCCTAACTCTGCTTCAGAGCAGCCACCCCAACTAATCCTACAACAAACATCTCCTCAATCACATCATAGGCAGCGATCCATGCTGCTTTCACGTCACCACTCCACGTATCACCCATGGCGTCAGCCATGGTAATCACGAAGGCATCCCTCAGTTTCTGAAATTGAACATCAGAGAATCGACAAGAGTATTAGGGGACGGGGAAAGACGAAGCCTGGCAACACAATACAGCACGTGATGTACAGTACTGCAGGAACCTGATTGCAAATATGAAGACTGTTGGGTACATTACATACCGCAGCATGCTTGAGCTTGACCCCATATCCAATGTGTCTCTGGCCTAGCGTTGCGAGGCTCTTCCTGTACATCTCCACCTGCTTCTCATTGTCCAGATTCGTAGCAATGTTGACCACCTGCACTCACGAACGTCATAGTAGGCATTAAAAAAGGCATTAATTACAATCAGCCGTTTTGTATGACAATCACTCAACTCTTCGTCCTCTCGCTTTCTCTCTCCAGAGCATTTTCTAGTTCCTTGAAACAGCAGTCCTACCAACACTTTCATCCCCACCCACTCACCTTCTTCAGAACAGTGGTGGCGTGTTCCTGAAGCGCCTTGTTGTCTCTCATGGGGCCCGTGTAGTCCTTGGTCATGGATATGAGGGCCTTCGCTTCCGGCACTATCTCGAACAAACTGCCAGTGGGAGACATCATTTTCAGCGGGTCAGCACAAGGTCAGGACCAAAGGTGCACAGATCTGAGTAGCTTCAAGCGCCGGGAGGATTAGAATTTCTGTCAGGAACTACTGGAAGTCAGCAAACTTCAGGAGTCGTGGAAAGTTTCAGAAAGGTGCTTACTTGATGAAGAGCGACATGGCGTGATACGGCACATCAGGCTGGAGCTTCGCCTTGAAGCTGTCTTTGATCAGTTGCACTTGCTCCGTGGGAAGGACGAATTCAGCGGCAGTGCCGAGCGAACCCATCGTATAAGCAAGAGGAAATGGCTTGGCGAGAAAGTGATTGAGTGAGCACCAGGCGACTGAGTGAGAGAGTTGTGGAAACTGGTCAGCTTCAGGTGTGATGATATGGCGGAGAGGAGCTAAGGCGATTCTGGGAGATACTGGTCTTGTGAGAGAGAATGGGGACGCTGATCAAGAGTAGTAAGTCGTCGACAAACTCAAGTTGGGTTAAGTTCAGATGAATCTGGATTGGTGACGCCTAGATAATCACTTCGGAGATTGGTGGTTCCGTGACCTTACGGACCCCGCAAGTGTCGCCTTTCATCCAAACGCGCGTCGACAAATACGAGGTAGTAGTCGGAGGTAGCATAGTCATCTAGCCCTTTCTAAGACCGAGAGGGCGGTTAACAGGCGACCGGAGAAAGGAGGCTTCAACCCATGGAAGTTCCAAACGTCGCTTCAGATTCAGAACTAGACGAGAATTGCTACGAAATTGCGGCTAAGGTGGTCGGTGCGATCATAATCCGCCAGATGCGACAAGCAAGCTCAAGGTGTGCGAGATAGAGTCGAGACAGCCAATCAATACACGCGGGTGGCGATGATGCGCTGTCAGGCCAGCGCTTTGCTTGGAAGAGAGGGAACTTTGCCATTGCGACTACTTCTCTCCTTCCCAGGCAAAAAGCGAAGACGTTCTTTGCGCGCGTGGAAGGTCGCCCACACGCAGCCACCAGCGGGAAAATTATTCTGATGGCCCACGAGATGCGTGCTGCTCCGACGTGGACACACAAGCCCTAGGAGGCTGTGCATCGCGTCGCGACTCCAAATCCACAGCCCTCACGACCAGACCACACCTCGTAGCGACTGACACGTGTTCGGCCCCAGCCTCCCTGTGTTAACACCTAGGGAAACAGAGACGTTACTCTTTGGAGCCCTTGCTTCTGGAGGGTGTGAGTCATCCCCCAGAGTTGCTCGAGAAGGGTGGGGGGCACCAACATCGAGACTCCACAAGAACGAAAATGAGGCTGCGATATTATTATTGAATCTGCTGATTTGCATTCTACTGTAACACAACATCGTTCAGCTGTACAGTACAAGAATTTACTTCTTAACGACACCCTCCTGAACGCGGTTTCGTCCTTTCGCAACTTGAGAAGGTAGTTGACACTTGAAAGCTCCGTGGGGTAGCGTCGTCTCGGAGGCTCCATAGGGTAGCGTCCTCACGGATCACGAAAGGCCAGCTGTACACTTCATTACATGCCTCGCGAAGCCTATCAGCGATTGAATGGCAATGCAGGATGGTAAATATTGCTAGATTGCGTAAATCAACTTCTAACATGATTAAGAATTCATTTGTGACTCTTTTATGACATGTTATTAGGAAGCACATTAGCTATTGAAAGGTACAACGGCAGACCGTCTCTTCACAGAATGCGTAACCTAACTTCAAATATTATTGAGAGGTCAGGTTATATGAAGGACATGCCTCGGGACGGGAGGCAGAGGCCCATCAGCTATTGCAAGGCACAATGAATAGCCTCTCTTTAGAATGTGTAATCTCAAATTCCGATATTATTGACCTTGTGCTCTCAGTCGTAAACGGGTTTCTCTTGCAGCCCTTCTCTGTTGCCTGTCAGCTGCATTCGACTTGGCAGATTTATTCAGCATAGCCCGAGTGTGGGCCGCTCTTGCCTGTAAAGAACAGCAAAATAGTTCGATTCACGTTGAAATGCGTGGTGTAGATACGATAACTGAGAGCAACAGGATGCCACATAATGACTTACGGTAGCAGCATAGCCCAAGGAATAAAAAACTGAAGATGAGGTACGGTAAACAACATTGTGACCACAAACGCAGAGTCAACACATGAAGCTCACCAGCAACTGATTCTTTCGCATGGTTGAGATACCATCCGGATACGACTCCCCGTCCAACGAGAGTGGCAGGGCGGCACTTATGGAAACGCCGGGCGGCAAAGGAAGAGGATTGGAAGAGGAGGAAGAGGAGGTAGGGCCATGAGGAGTTTGTGTTTGCGCGAGAGAGAAAGCAACATCGATTGGAGAGAAGACCATGCTGGTTGAATCTGAATGTGAAATGGAATCGCATGGGATGGGGGCGGTTAGGGGAGGGCCATTCCTCGTGTGAGAAAACGGCAGGAGGTAGAAGGGGAAGGTGGGAGGGAAAGGTAAGAGGGAATGGTGGGAGAGGGAATGAAGGAATCTGAAAGACTGAAAGTGTTTCACGATACCTACGTGTTTGAGAAGAAGGCCCGTTTCCTCACTCTGTTGCGCTCCACCCCCTGCCATGTGGCATTCTTAAAATGCTGCCACGTTGCATCCTTAATCTGCTGCCACGTGGCATCATCAAACCTGCAGCCACGTGGCACCACATACCTCCTGCCATGTGCAGCGCACGCATGGCCTCCATGAGATCGTGCACGCCGCACCGCCCACGAAACGCATCCATCTGACCCGCAGCACCAGCAGCACCAGCAGCACCAGCACCAGCAGCACCGCTGCTGGCTGCGATCCTGTCGGTGCTGCCACCACTGCTAGCTGTGTTCTTGCTGCTACCACCCTCATCAGCAGTGATGCTGGCACTGCTAGCTTCCACAACAGCAAGCCTCCCAATCACCCGCCGCCCACTCACTCCTCTACCCCCATCCGCACTCCCAACAACCTCCTCTCCCTCCTCAACTGTACTTGCCACACCCTTCCTCCCACCCTTCCCTCTTAGTCCCCCCTTCGTTCCTCCCTTCTGTCCCGCCCACTCGTCTCCCCTGCATATCCCT